>CM052797.1:106534416-106596044 GCA_028533885.1 Nasua narica | reverse complement strand
TCTCGGAGAGATCCCGGGGTTAGAAATCTTTCTCCTCAGGGTGATTTCATGGGTGTTCAGCGTGTTCTGGTAGATTTCCAGCTCACTTTTGGGGACCGGTTGCTGCAGGATCTCTTACTTCTCCGCCATCTTGCCCCCCTCCTCCTGCTTTTCCGTTTTCGAGGTGGTTTCTCCACTGTGCCAGTCAGTCTGGGGGCCAGGCGACTCCCCGGCTGCTGGGGCTGCCGGGCTCCTCTGACCATCTGGCTCCTGCTCCGCCACGGGAGCTGCTCCGGCGGCCGCAGGGCTCGCTCGGGAAGCTGAGGCGGCGGAGGCTGTTCTTTCTTATGTTTAGTGTCAGCTTCAATGTCACTATAGTTCCTCAGAAAGACATCTCTTAATCTGACCATTTGCACCCATGACTTATAACCCCTAAATCTCAATGGCTTGCAACAACAAAGCTCAAATACCATATGATTTCACTTGTATGTGGAATCTAAAAAAAATGAAACAGGTAAATTAGCAAAGAAAAAGCAGAAACAGATTCACAAATACAGAGAACAAACTGATGGTTGCCAGAGCTAAGGAGGAAGGGGGATAGGTAAAATGAGTGAAGGAGAGAGGGAGACATAGACTTCCAATTATGGAATGAATAAAACACAAGAATAAAAGGTACAGTTTAGGGAATATTCATGATATTGTAATGGTATTGTATAGTGACAGACACACTTGTGAGCATAACATATAGAGATGTTAAATCACTATGTTGTACACCTGAAACTAAGGCATTGTGTGTCAACTATACTCCAATTAAAAATTTTTTTAAAAGTCATAGTCTACATGTATAGTTTATATATTCCAAGTTAAACTTCTGATGTAATTTTTGAATCTCCTTATCTGATAATAAATACAAAACTATTCTAAAAAATAGGAAAGAAAATGAGCTCCTTCTACTGAATAAAATGTAACAAAACAAAACAAAAACAACAAAGGTCAATTTCTCGTTCACACTTCATACCTAAAGCAGGTCAGCAGGACAGTTCTCATCATAGTCATTCAGGGTCTGTGGTGGGTGTGCTCGGTGCTTATAGGATGACACACTTCACTGCACGCCTCTACAGTATTCACAGTAGAACAGAACAGAGAAGGTAGAGAATGGTGTGGCACATCAGCTCTTGAATACATCCATGTGGAAGTGACACACGTGTCCTCTGCTCTTTGGCCAATACAAAGCACATGGCCAGACCTAATAGTAGGGGACTAGAATGTGAAATTGACTCTCATATTTGGAAGGAGAGAAGATCTAGAAACATTGGTGGGCAGACCCCATGTCTGCCACTCACCTTATGTAGAGTTAGTCCTGTCTCTCTTTCTAGGTCAGTGTTAGGTTTGAGGAAACCCAATGAAGAGTAATCTTCTTTACCAGCTGAATTTGGAACCACTTAAGACAAATAATTCAAAGACAATCCTGGAGATAGAAATGTTAGCTTTATTACTGAATGGGAGGAAATGGCTTAGATGTGTGGCAACAGAGTTTCCCAATATCTAATGCCACATTTGGACTGACATCTTTTGGGAGGGGCTTTCAGATGCAAGCTGGTGCCTCAGAAGAAGGAAGAATAGAAGGATTGAGATATCCCAGACTCACCAATCAGATAAGTTACTTCACCTCCCCACGGAAGGAAAGAATTAGGTAGAAGGAATTTTGCTCTACTATTGCTCTTACCACCTGAGAATGCAAGTTACATAAGAGCAGGTGCATTTCTGCCTTATTCTAAGTGGTGTCCTCAGTTTTTAGCAAAGTATAGGACACACAGAAGACTATTCAATGCCTATTAATTGGATGAATAAATAAATTAATTAATCAATTAATGGGATACTGGCTACTGCCTGAATCAGATTTGTCAGGCATCACAATGAAGTTAAAAATAACCTAAAAGACATTGTGCCTGGAATTGATTAATCATGTAAGAGAATTAACAATATTAAAATAATATTTAATAACAAATAATATAAAACTATTATACTGTTTATCATAGTAATGAATCCCGTTCTATTATTAATATCAGTATTGACATAGTGTTCATATTATATATTACAAGTATACAATTGTATACTTAAATATATTATTTACTGTATTATTTATATTGTTTATATTACACTATTTTCTGATATTATAGTAATAAAAATTTATTATTATTATTATTGTATTATTTAATATGAAGACTATATGCTGCCCTGATAAAACCTAAGTTTATCTGTGGATCTCTGAGTTGAAATTAGAATCTCCCCAAACACATCTCAGGCTGCATTAATTTTTTTTCTGATGAGTTAGCTAAGTGCATATAACCCTGTCCTTTGTCTTTATTCCTTTCTAATAGCATTTGCCTTAAGCAAAAGTTCAGAAACAAGTGGAAAGTATGTTTAAAGGGAAAACAGATGGTTAAGTTAAAAAAAAAGAGGCAAGAAAATGATACAGAGACAACCAACTTCATGGAAAACTCAGAAATGCAGTCCATATAAAAAATGTTTAGGGCGCCTGGGTGGCTCAGTTGGTTAGGCAACTGCCTTCGGCTCAGGTCATGATCCCGGAGTCCCGGGATCGAGTCCCATATCGGACTCCCGGCTCTGCGGGAAGTCTGCTTCTCCCTCTGACCTTCTCCCCTCTCATTCTGTCTCTCGCTCTCTAATAAATAAATAAAAAATCTTTAAAAAAAAATGTTTAGCATATTTATGAGTGATGAGGAAAATGGGAAAGAAGAAACAATAAGACTTAAGCTTAGAATAATTCAAACTGCCCAATAACAGCTAATACACACACAGTGTAAAAGCACACCAATTAAAGACAAAATAGAACCCTGAAAACTCAAAGCCTATCTTGGTTCAACCACCAAACTCTATTATTAAGCATGGAGAGGGGTCAGATGTGAGTAGTACAACTTCACTAGGTAGCCAGGGCTTTTCCTGAGACCATCAGGAAAAGCCTAATTCAATTTATTCAATAACCTAATTAATATCAATTAAATATAGGTCAGTTAGTTCCATTAATGAATGTAAACTCCTAATGAAGTCAGGGTCATGAGCTCAGTATGGGCCAGGATCATGAGCTCTAATTTTATCTGTTAGAGAATATGTGGTACACTCTTAACCGCAGTTACCCCTGTCATAAATTTATTGGGTCATGAATAGAATAGAATGGAGATGGCGGGGGTGGGGGGGCCAGGAAGTCAGAATTTATTCAAAAAGAAGAATATCTATGGTTTATGTAACTCATTACTATACTAGAAAAACAATCTAAACACCTTAGTTGTGAAGAGAAGTCGTTAGCATCATCTTTATTACAAAGAACAAGTTATTATTATTGGTTAAACATAAATAGGTTACTCAATTTTATACTCCCTATAAAATCAAACACCAGTGTTTGGCAATATATAAGTAATTGGATGCTTTCCTATTTTTAGGTGATTTTCATACACTTTCTTTCTTTCTTTCTTTCTTTCTTTTTTAAAGATTTTTATTTATTTATTTGAGATAGAGACAGTGAGAGAGCATGGGAGGAGAGAAGGTTAGAGGAAGAAGCAGACTCCCTGTGGAGCTGGGAGCTCGAAGTGGGACTCAATCCCGGAACTCAAGGATCATGACCTGAGCCGAAGGCAGTTGTTCAACCAACTGAGCCACCCAGGCGCCCTTCATACACTTTCACCAAGAGATATTTTGGTACTGTCCAAGGGAACACTGCAGTGCTTGGAAGTGCCTTGAAATATGATTAATGTGTTTGGAAATCGATGATGTAGAGATGGTTATGGGAAGGGGATGCTCTTTTTAAAGCTTTGGTAGGTGGTCCAGATTTAAATACTATGAATTTCAAACAGGTAATGGATTAAGAATATACATTGACAAGTGTTTAAAAAGCTGTAGGAAAACATTAGATCATAGAAAATTTGAGTTTCAGTGAGAACATAATTGGCCAATGTTGATTTCAGGAGACACTCAGTTAATGTATCATTATATGTGTTCAAAGGAAGTTACAGACCACTAATATACCTGTTATACATATAAATGCACATATAAATGTATATATAGCTACTTAACTGTGTATATGTATATGTACTTGATCTAATTGAGTATCAGTTGATAAGAGCCAAGTAAATATCTATACTTAAAGAATAGTATAAGTATTATATTTCCACCTATTCTTTTATTAATAGAATAGTTGCTGAGGCTAATAATTCCCTGTTTAAAGGCAACCTCAGAGGTTCTGCCCACCTCAGCAATTTCTATAGAATTATAAGCATTGAATACTTAGCATATACAAGGTCCTTGACATTTATTTGAAATTATTTAATTCCTTACAATAACTCTATGAACTCTGAACTGTTGTCTCTATATTAGAAATGAAAAAATTAAAGCTAGAAGAGAATAAGTACTGTTCTTAAAGCCTCATGATTAATGGAAAGACTAAATTTTGTCCGATTCCAAAACTCATTTTTTAATTCTGTACGGACTCCTTTTACACCTTTTATCAGAGTTGATAGCATATAAAGATATATCCATGGATTTGGTTTAAAAAAATTAAAAAACATTTGTGGAAATTTAAAACAAAGGAAAAATCATAAGCCAAACAATTTTTGTAGGTGATAAGGCAGATGAGCTTAAACAAATAAGTAATCAGATGTGACAATAAAGGGCTAAATAGAAATAAAAGTGTGATTTTTACTACTTATGTTAATATCATTAAGGCTAATAGCTTACTTTCTGTCTTAGCCAAAATATGAACTCAATAAGATGAATTGTGTATTACTTGAGTTACACCTGATTGTGAAATCCTCTAAAGAATTTACTTGAATCCTGTTTTTCCGGTTAGAGCTTTTACTTGCTTTAGGGAGAATTTGGTAGTAAGGGGAAGTTCACAGAAAAAGAGTAGATAAGAAAGAGATTTCTCCAGCCCTCCGCACTAGGAAATATTTGGGAATATATGGACATACTAGCTTAGAAAGAAAAAGCAACAAGGATAACAATAGCTGGCATTTCCTGAATGCTACATTACTGTTTGAAGGGCTTTGTGTATATTAACTTGCTTAATCTTCACAAAACAAAGGCAAGAATAAGCCTGATAAGAAACACTGCCATTATGGCACTTTTTTTGTGGTAAGGATGAACTTGGCTTAATGAAAAAAGCTGAGTATATCAATCATATGCATGAACTGCCAATCATTTATTTTGTAGAATCATTATAGAGTTACTTTAAATACCAGACTTTTCTAATACATTTTAGCTGCGATTAGATTTATAAAACATTGATTTAGATAGAAACTTTCAAAATTATCATTTTGAAATTAAAAAATATACACCCTGTGCTTCTCACATTTATTTGTCTGTCAACCCCATTAAACCTAAAGATGTCTGGCTGAACCTAAGAGTAGTAAGATTCACCAATAAGAGGATTTCTCTTTTATTTTTGTTTTTAGAGATGTTATTAAAGTCACTTACTAGGTCTACATTAAATGAGTGACCTCAGGTTTTTCTGCAATACTCATTTTCACTTCCTTGGTCCCACTTTATTTTCCTATGGCCATGGACTATGTTACCACAAAAGTTGCAAAGGATAATACATAGTCTCCCTCTGGTTGCCTGGTCAAGGTTGGAATCAGAATGCTTAAATTGGAAGGAATATCCTATCTATCATGTAGTAGTTTATCTTTCTTTGGTTTCTATTTAGATGATGAAGGGGGAAAAATTAGATAGTAGTAAAGTGGCATGACTTTTGTTGAACATTTTTTACTAATTCATTTTTTTCTGCATTGATTGAATTATCCACATATTTTAGTACAGTTTAGTCTTGGCTATTGTCTCAGATTATGCAGGTAAGTAGGTAAGGTAGAGAGTATTTTGGTAGACTAGATTCTTGGCTTTATGTAAATAAAATTTATAATTTGATTATCTTTCAGCTTATCTCTTATTAATAATGAAGTTATTCTTTCAGAAAAAATAATTTGACCATCATGTTTCATAATCTGAATATAGAGTCTATTAGCTGGCACCTAGCTTCACATGTATTCTTTTTTTTTTTTTACATGTATTCTTGACCTTTGTCCTTTTACCTAATAATTCACAGAGTACAAAGTAGTGAATATATTGCAGATCATACCCTATAAGATTTAATGGCTCAATTATACTTACGTTGCTTATGACACTCTTTAATGGTACTTTGGCACTGGGTCATCTCACTAAGACAGCAGAGTGTGTGCCTGACTGATAATGTCTTGCCAGGGGACAACCAGGGCAGTTCGTTTTGATAAATGCTTAAGTTTTACCCACCCTATGCAAAGTATAATGCTAGGTCATGTGGAAAACACAGAGGCAAAGAATGTAGTCTTTAAGGAGTTTCTGTGGTTCTAAGGAGTGTCTATGGTACTAAGGAGTTTCTGTGGTACTATGAGTCAGGGTGAGGTGTTGGTCTGGGTAAATCAGAAGAGGAACCTAGCAGCAAGTTGAGGTATATGGGAAGGGAAAGTGCTGATCTGAGATGAGGGAACAAGAACTAGTTCCAAGAGAACAATAACAACTCTTGTTTTTACTTCGTGCCAGGCACTATTCAAAGCACTCCACTATGTCAATATAATAATATATATTAATATTTTTATCATATATAATAATTTATATTAATCTATTTTATAGTAATCCAATGAGTCAGACATTGCTATTATTCTCATTTTGCAGATGAAGAAAGCTAGACAGAAACGTTAGTCAGCTTGCCTAAGACCTGTAACCTATAACATGAAGAGAACAGATTTCAAATCCTGGCTAAATCACTAAACTACAGTTGTATAAAGACTCTGACTTGAATAGCTGATTGATCCATGATAAACACCATTAATTAACTGGTCCATAGATACAAATGTCTTAAAGGAATCTCAGGAAGCCATCTTGCTTTCCCAAATGCCAGTATGGATTGTAAATTAATTGCCATTTTATTTAGTTTTATAAATGCTTTTAAGAGCTCTAATCACCTCATTGCAGGAAAATTTGGGAAACCATGGATTTTAGAGTAGGGAATCATTATCCTGTTTTATTAATATTTTTAAAGATACTTAAGAACTATTTTTTATATTTCAACACATTTTTATATTTTAGTAAAATATATTTAACAAAATATAACTGATATGTTTAACTATATATTTTTAAAATATATTTTTGAGAAGTCTATTACAAAGAGAATCAAAATAGACTTTGCTATCACTCTCACGCTCTAGCCAAGAAGATGACCTAATCAGAACACCATGCTTTTATTTAGACTTTATGGAAAAGATGAAGTTTCTAGTATCTTTGGAAAAGGGTAAATATACACAATAGTCTTGGAGGAAAACAATATACTGGGCAAAGGGTAGAGTGACGGTAGGAAGTCACTGCTATCAGTACTATTACTGATAGCAGTATCAGTTTTGTGGTTGCTACTAATTGAGACAATGGTGAGATTACCATCTAACATATACATTCATTCTCTTTCTTAATAGCTTCATGCTTGTGATGATTAGAAGAGACACAAACTAATCTTTCAACTACATAACCAATCTTCTATCACCTTATTTTATATCTTCTCCAAGAAATTAGAAAGGGACCATTGTAATAAAATCTATTCATTTCCAAAGATCATAGTCACCTTAGTTAGACATTAGGCCCCTGTGGTATCAAAGACTGCTGATTGTTGAGATGTTGCTCTTCTTTGTCTAGAGTACTTACTTGAGAGAACCACCAAGATAAACAATTACTGTCTGATTCATCAGAAGTTATTAATTTCTTAAACATGATTGCCTGGTTTATATTCCAAAACGATGAGTCAGTGAAAAGTTTCAAGGATATTAGAGAAAGTCTCAGTGGAGTTTCAAATCTTTTTGTCTTTTAAATCTATCAAAATTCTCGGTCTACAAATATGTAGCACTCCCTACTTTTAGAGAGCTGAACATACAGAGATCATGGGCAGTTATTCCAACACAATATATAGGATTCATTACTCTCTTAATCATGTAAAAATATCCAAGCCATATAATTTTAGGTATACTTTAATGATAAAGCAATAGTCAGGGCAAAATCCAAGGTAGGGATTGCTTAATAGTTACTAATAAATATTTCCCAATGCCTTTGGTCTTTACTGTTAAAATTATTATCTTAATCTCATATAGGCATGGTAGTACAACATGCCCTCTCTCATCAGAAAACTCCAGATGGAGTAATAAGCCATTGGATTTAAGTCATTGGATAACTTTTCATGAACATGCTGCCAAAGCACTGACACCATCATCAGATTTAGTCACTAGCATCTTTCCAAATAGGCTGATTGTGAATTCACATTGTCCTTTGACCAACAACTTCGCACACTGACATCATCCTGAATGCCAGGAGGAGGTAAGTTTTGGAAGCTGAGTCTACTTAAGTCTAAAGGATTGATCATTTGGACTGAACTAGACAATCACTGAAGCAATTGGCCAACCCATTAAAATTACAAGTAAATAAATACACTAAACCATAGTTTTAATTAGTGACTATGGTTCAGAGTGAGTTGAGAAATAATTTGGCACAGTGAGGCCAAGTGGTATAGGAGAAACCACATTGGGTACAGCAAAGTAGAGTCTGGTTCTGAAAAGCCGTGTGACTGGGCAAGTCACTTCACTTTTCTGAGTCCCAGTTTCCTTATCCCAGAAATTTCTACTGGATTATTTGTTTAATTAGAAAAGTTCATTGGAAGAACTTACTGGGATGACTAAAAGTTACATATTTGAAGCTGTTTTAAACCATTTTTAATATTAGCTATGGTGGTCAAGCAGATCTCCTAGTTCTTCCCTCAAGTTCCTCCTGTTCTACTTTCTCCTCACACAAATCATAAATAATAGCTACATAGAAAGCTATTTGAAAGAAAATATCACATTTCTGTGATTATTATAGATTCGACTGTATCATATAGTGAAGAATTTTTCATAAATGTTAATTGAATGGAACTCTCTTTTATCCAGATTTGAGGATCCAAGGGCAAATTATCTTCGGGAGTCTTAGAATGATCTCAAAGTTCAGCTCCAAATCAAATCTTTTTGGATCCTCTTAAGGACTTGACTACTTAATTCACTCAGTTTTCCCACTGAAACAGCCTCTTCCTTACTACTGTGCATAGAAAATCCTTTTATCCCTCCAAGACTATCTGGTATCTCCCTCACTAGACAAGTTGGCAACTAGGAGAGTTGTCAAGTTCTGTTTCAGTTCAAAAGCTCATCTCTGTCTAGAGTACTTATATGGGAGAATTACCTGTTCTTTATTACATTTTATCAGAAAGTTTCATCTCATTTAGTGTTAGAAAGTAATGTAGGTCTTTCTTTGTAGGACTCTGAAATGAATCCTTGCTAAGGACTTTTATTTCTCTTTGCAGGAGCTCATAGAACAGTTGTGGTAATTTAATGGGGTGATATATGTCAATCTCCTAGTACTATGCTTGACACAAGGTGGATGTTAAGTAAATGTTACTTCTCTCTCTCTCTTTTTAAATTAACCACCAGGAAATACATATAAAAATTAACTTTCATTGAAAATATGTTTCCTGTCAGAAATTATCATGCCTGAGTTTTTTATATATTGTCTCATTATGTACTGGGGAAGCAATTCCAGTTTTCTGAAGGGGTAAATCTGTAACTTTGAATTTCTGAGGTTAATTAGTGTCTTGACCCTTTTTGATTAATATTAGGAATTATTTGTTGAATACAAAATTTTAGCCAGATTCCAGCCTGAAGTTTTTTTGGAATGCATTCTTCTTCTTTCATCAACCTGACAGTTGAAATTTAAAAGGCTATTTGTCACTTCCTAGTGTCTTCACCTATCCATGATGTTAGCCAGCTGTGAGATAGCTGCCATATTCCACCCCAGAAATGACTGCAGCCGAGGACCCCAGTAAGAGGGCCTTTCAGCTACACATTGAGTCAGGAACAGAATCCTAATTTGTTGGGTTTGTGTTATTACCCAGGCTTGGCCTACATGTACAAACCAGCTTGGGAATGAAACAGAGATTGAATTTAGTTTATTCCTTTTAAGTGACTGACTGAAACCTTTTTATTAGTTTTCCTATCCCAATATGACCAGTTTTATTTCCTCTTCAAATTATTGTGTCTAAATAGACAGGGCCTTGGGATGAGATCACCAAGTCAACATTCCATTATGAATCTTTTTTGACTGCAAGGAATAGAAGAGGGAAAGGGAAGGGGAGGGAGGATGAAGGTAGGGAATTAAGTGTGAAAACATCCCAGACAAGAGCAAACAATGGTGCCAATGTCAGGACACATTTCCATCTGCAGGTATCCGGAACAAAGCACTCTCATCATTTGATTGGAGATATTTAGTAAGGGTTACCTTACTTGTACAAAATGGGTTGTCCTGTGTTCATTCCTATGATCAGTCTGTCTCTGGGCTTCTTAAAAGGTCTTTCCAGAGACATGGACTAAAAAGCAATTTTTTTAGTTTTTCTTAGAGGAATATCCATACTGGACTTTTCTTTTACTGGTATTAATTTACTGAGGGTAGATGGAAATTTCCCTCCTTTTCTTTGTTTGTTTTTCTTTTGAGCCAGTCCTCAACTTAAACTTAATGCTATTATGCAAAGGGAAGGAAAATTTTACTTGAAGAATAACCAAACAAGATTCAGTTCAAGCCTGTATTTAAAAGTAGCTATTCATTATTTCTTTCACATTCCAATTTTCTTTATGTTTTTACAAATATGCAACTATATAGAGATCTATCTTGATCACAGAGTGACTCCATATTCCAATTGACTGACAGAATGACATGTAATAATCACTCAGTTTAATAGGCTTTTGCTTCACTTAATAGGGCCAGTACATTTTTTTAGGGTATGAAAATCCTGTGAAGAAGTTGCATAAGCCAATAGGCACAATTAAGGAAAAGTGTCGTAGCCAATGGATACATGCATTGAACAGTATCACAAGTGTTTTGAATTAATGATACAACCCAGAAATCAAAGTACCACCTGTTGAAAGAGAATTTAAGACCAAATGTTTTATATATTCGTGTCATGGAAAACAACCATCTGCTGTATTTTTTTTTTCTGCAAGCAGAGTCTCTCCAAGTTAAATAAGGCAATGCCTAAGGAGTGTTCCATGGCTTCCACAACCATGTCTTCTTTGCATCAAAAATCCCACTAGTTGACAAAAAAAAAAGAAAAAAAAAGTAAATGATAGTTCCACCTAATTGATTCTCTAACAACCAGTTAATTGATGAAGAAGCTTAAACTCCCTCAAAGATTTGGTTTCTGAAAAACACTGCATCCAAAATCTTATCAAAATTTGAGGTAGCCCTCTGTGGTATTAAGATGTGCCAGAAACAGTTTCCCTATTCCTAGGAGGGATTTAGTGTTACATCAGAGGAGGCTTGTGAAGTATCTGGATTAGTAGGGCATTTTCCAAAGGGCTCCTCAAAGGCATCTTCTCATTGACCAAGAGGATTGGATGAGGCTTCAAGATAAAGAGAAATTACCAATTTTTTCAACCTAAATGCTGCATTGCTATAGTGAAGTGGGGAGATGGAAGCTACACAAACTACTCTTCCTTTCACATTTCTTCTTCAGTGCATAGATTAGGACAATAAAGAAATCCTCCTCTCTCAAAAGGTTAATTGGTTTTCTTGGTATAAACCTAACGTTTTACTGGAATTAACTCTTAACATAAGTGAAGGAGAGCCACATATATCCACAAAGATGTATATTATAAACAATTAAAGGATGTTGTGGAAGAAGATAGTCAATAACATTTATGTAATATGCTAGCAATGCCATACATTATTTATGAATGTGAACATATGTAGTAAAAATATAAACACTCACATGACAATGATAAAATAAATTCAGGTAAATAGTTCTACCAGTGAGAGAAGAGAATATGACAAAAGACTTAGGAGACATCACTTTTATTTGTGATGTTTTATTTTTTATGCCAAGTGATGACTTAATGGATTCTATTATTTTTATACTTTTTTGTACATTTGAAACATCTCAGAATTAAAAAAGAATCTCCCAGGTGAGTGGTTAAGAGCTTGGGACTTTGGGATCACACAGACTTATTTTAAGTCTCAGTACTTCTACGTAATAGCTGTTTGATGTTTTATTGTTTGTTTGGGGTTTTTTTTGTTTGTTTGAGAAAGTTACTCAACCAAAAATCAACTTCTTCATCCTTGAAATGGGAATAAAATAGTATCCATCTTAGAAGATTGTTTTCTGGATTAAATGAATTAATGCATTTACAATGTTTAGCATACTGCCCAAAATGCTACACTCAAAACAGTATGTATATGCTCGTACACAAAGTGGAGGTCATTTTGTAACCTTATACTTGCGTATGATATAATTATGCCTTTTAAAACTTACTAGCCAAGTTTTGCACAGTGGCAGTATCATAGCCAATGAGGTTTATCCGAGGCACGACTATTGCTAATTAAAAGTTACTAGCCATACAAGCATAGGTAAGTCACTTAAACCTTTTGAGAAACTAATTCCTCATCTTGTAAAATGCAAAAATTAGATTACCTATCTTATCTTTATCACAGGATCTCTAGAAGTATTAAATGCAATAGCATATAAAAATACTTGGAAAATACTTAAGGTCATCATAAAAATTAGTGTTTTAGAAAAATTAAAACATTTTTTATTTGCCACCATTCACTCATTCAGTAATTAAGAATATTGAAAATCTGTTATACTAGACACTTCACTAAATTCTGTGAAAATAGTAATATATTTTAAAATATATATATTTCCTACCCTCATGCCCTCTTTGTACAATCTAGTAAAAGATACCAATAATAGCCAAGTATATTAGTTAGATTGGGCTACTATAACAAAAAACCATAGACTGGGTGATTAAAACAGTAGACATCTATTTCTCACAGTTCAGGAGTCTGGGAATTCCAAGATCGTTAGAAGATTCAGTTTCTGGTGAAAGCCCTCCTCCTGGCTTGCAAATCATTGTTTTCTTGTTGTGTCTTCACATGGTATAAAGAAAGAGAGCTCCGGTCTCTTCCCCCTTTATGTGAGAACTCTGATCATACCATGGGGGCTCCACTCTCATGACCTCATTTTAAGCTAATTACTTCCTGAAGGCCCCACCTCCAGACACCATCACACTGGGGTTAAGCCTTCAATATATGAATTTTGTGGAGACACAAACATAAAGTGCATGAAACCAAGGAAAATGTAGAGAGAGAAAAAAAATGTGTCAAGGCTATGTAATAGGAAGGGGTAAGATGAATAATGAGGACATAAAGAAGTCTCCATGCTACTGTAAGGAGGTGGAAAGTGGACGTTGTGCTGATATGTTGAAGATGTACAAGTGGAGAGACAACAAAGGACTTTGTAGACCATATTAAGAATTTGGGTCAAAGAAGTCACTGAAGGATTTTAAGCAAGAGCATATGTGGCCAATCTGTTTTACAAGGTTATTCTCAAGGCTGTGTAGTGATCATATTAGAAATGAGAAAAAAGGGGAGTTAAGAATGTCTTTCTGTAATCCAAGAAGAGATTCTAGTAGTTTGGAATAAGGTGGAGGTGGGGTGATACTGGAGAAAGTTATACATACTGAGGATTGAGCAATAGGTGATTGGATTTGGGTTGAGCGGAGGTAAGATAGGAAGAAAAATTGCCTGCCTCACTGATTGATACTAAAGATCTCAGCCTTTAAATAAAAGACTGAATTTTAAGACTTTGGATGGTCTTTTAAAGTATAACACCCTAACTGAAAGAAATTCATCCATCCTTTCAAGATGTATTTATTGAACTTCTACTAATGGCAAATACTGGTTATAGAATGGCAAGCAATATAGACAGATTTAATCTCTGCTCTCATAGTGCTTGCAGACTAATAAGGGAGGACATAACTGAACAACTAAATAGATAAAATCATCATAAATTGTGATGTCTGAATCATTTTCCTGTGGCTGCCATAACAAATTACCACAAACTTGGTGGCTTAAACAACAGGAATTTATTCTCACACATTTCTAAAGGTCCATTAGTTTCCCTGGGATGAAATCAAGATGTCAGCAGGGCTCTCCTCCCTTGGGAATCTCTAGGGAAGCATTCATTCTTTGTTTCTTGCAGTTTCTAATGCTCCTGACATTCACTGATGTGGTTTGTGGCCACATCACTCTGGTTTTTGCCTCCATACTCACACTGTCTCCTCCTCTTCTATGACAAAAATCTTCCTCGACCTCCTTCTCATAAGGATATTTGTGATGGCATCGAAGGTTCACCTGAAGAACCCAGGATAATCTCCCCATCTCAAGATCTTTAACCTCATTTGCAATGTCCTCTTTTTCCACATAAAGCAACATGCACAGGTTCTAGTGGTTAGAACATGGGCATCTTGGTGGGAGAGTATTTTTCAAGCTACCACATACCCTGTGAAGGAAATAAACAGGGGACTATGATGAAGAATAATGATAATTTATTTTATGGCTAGAAAGTTAAGATGAGAAAAACTGGAATGAGGTAGAATGAAGAAATAAACTGAGATCTGATCGTTTAGGGCCTTGCAGGTGTCCAGATTTTATTCTAAATGCATTAGGAATTCATCCAAGGAATTGAATTAGAAAGGCAATGTGATTTGATTTACATGTTTAGCAAGATAATTTTAGCCGCTGTAAAGAAAATTGGTAGAAGATGGATGACAATGGAAGCAGGGCAACATGCCAAGAGGCAAAAGGGAATGATGGTTGGAACAGGGCGGTTCAGTGGAGATAGAGTTTTATGGACAGAGCTGAGATTCATGATAGAGATAAAATAATCAGGACTTGGATGGATTAGATGTGTAGGGTGAGAGGGACAAAGAGGAAAAAGTGATGGCACTTAGATTTCTACCTTTAGTAAATAAATAGCTAATGATGTTATTTTCTGACATGAGAAAGTGAGATGCAGAAGGAAATAAGAGTTGTGCCTTGGGAATGTTAGTCCTCAGATGACCATGAGGCTGTGAAGCTATAAGCAGTTGGGTGAAGAGGTCTGGAGCTCAGAGAAGAGGTGTGGGCCAAAAATATAAAAGAGGGAATGTTTAGCACAGAGATAATAATTAAAGCAATCAGAATGGATGAAATCACCCAGAAGCTGCTGAATGAAGAAAAATGAAGGGAATCCAAGGCAAAACCCCAGGGAATACCAGTGCTTAAGCTTAGGTAATGGAGGAAAAGTAAGCAAAAGAGAATTAGAATGAATGACCAGTAAATACCCAGAAGAGGATATTGTCACAGAAGTCAAGAAAGGAGATAGTTTCATCGAAGAGAGAAGACAGAATATGTTCTTTGGATCTGGCAATGTGGAGGTCACCACTGATTTTCACAAGAGCAGTTTCAGTGGAGTGATGGGGCTGAAGCCAGGTTGTACTGATAAGCTACTGGGGAAAGCTAAAGGGTAAGTGTAAATGAGAGAATAGTGATAGCACCAGTTTTCTGGAGTTTTCTCTTGTGAAGGGGAGCAGAAAGTAGAGATACAACCAGACAGAAATTCTAATTTTGAAGGGAGGTCCTATTAGGGTATGTTTGTGTATTTTCTAAGTAGGGGTAATGCAACAGAGAGGAAGAAATTTGGTGATACAGTGAAAAAAATTTAAATTGGTCCCATGGTGACTGCATATATTTGAGAAAATTTCCAGCAGCCCCATCAGCTTTTCTGCTCTCTGATTTCACCTTTTTGCTAACCCTCTCTTGGGAAAGAAAGAAAGCTCTTTTAGCAACCAAACTGTCTATGTCTGTCTGAGAGGCTCTATCATACCTGTTGGCTTTCTTTGCAGAGCCACTTTCCCTTATTATGTTGTTTTTTCTACTTGAAAAGTCCTGGACTTTCTTTTATGAATTAAGATAAATATTCTTAAAATCAGTTTTGGTTTCATTCCCACATCTTGCCAGCAATTATTTAGCCAAGGCGGGATGGAGAGGGTAGTATGAGTCATTGGTGTTCTTAAATACTTCTAGAATGGGACTGGTCCAAGACACACACCCCATCCCCATTATCCTTTCCCTCTCCTGCACAAGTAAATCCCAACATTATAACACTCCAGGATTCATTCAATCTAAAATTGGATTAGTTTCCACAGGTGAGTGTAAAAGCAGAGGCAGAGGCTTGGTAGGAGAAGCTTCAGGGCACAGGAAAATCTAGCCTCCAGCCCTCTTCAGTCTCATGCCTCATGATGGAGGTGTCAGTATTTGAATATCAGCCTAGTCACTTATTTCTTACAGACATCCTGATCACCAGCTTCCTTGTTTTCTTAGAAAAGGTGAAATAAAAAAGGTACCTAAAGTATACGAGGTAGCTTTTATTAGTAGGAGACATTGAGGAAGACCTGGATGTTGTGGCTATACTCCTTAAAAAAATGGGATTCATACTTTCAGTCAGATGTAGTGCTGCTAAGAATTAAGAATCTGTTAAAGACAGAAGGTGAGCAGAGAAGCAGGAGGGCTCTTCACTCCGCCCACTGCTTCCTAGGATTTGAATTTGGATAGCCCTGTAATTTGTAAGCACCAACGCTTATGCTGTTAGTTTACCTTGAAAGTTCCTCTTTGCCAAGGAATCTGGTTGTCATCCCATGAGAAGAGGAGCCTATTTCCTAAGGGTTCAGGAAATATAAAGGTCAAGGTAATATTTTATCAAAATTCTATGCCATGTTCCCAAAAATCTCACCTGGAAAAATATGACTTGGTTCTGAAAGTTAAAATGTAGTAGGTCAAAAGTCAGCTGTTGCATTCACAGGGCAAAAATCAGGCTTGATAATGATGTACATGAAACTGTGACATGGCAGTGTCCCAGAGGGGCCTGATTAAGAATTGCACTTAAGAGCCAGCTTTCCCATGGGGACAAATTCTGACCTGTGTGCACACTGAGGCAGATTGAAAACGCTTCTAATCTCAGATGAGCTTAGCAACTCAGCCATCCCTAGTGATAAAAAGCAATAACCCCAAGGAGAGTACTAATGCCAAATTTAACTACTTTCCCCCACAACCTGGCCACAAAAGAATCACTTATATTTTGGGTATTTGTATTGAAAGTATAATTTTGGCTTAGGAAAACTAATTCATGATCACAGGGAAAGTTTTTTGTTTTGTTTTGTTTTGTTTTTTATGACCTGCTCTTACAATGCTTGCCTCTCTTATCACAATAGTATGCACTGAGACTAGCCTAGAATATTCTGTGTTCTCCTAAAATATGCTTTGATTTAGTTGTTTTAACTTCTGGAGTGATAAGAGAGGGTGAGTAATGTTAAGAACCATAATAAGGATGGGAGACTGGGGCATCGAGAAAGGAGTGGCTTTTCCCAGTTGAAGAGTAGTCTGAAATGCAGTGCTTGCATCCTGATTCTAATGTAAGGACTATAAACTCTGATTGTAAGTAGAGATATAGTACAACTTTCCAACAACTAGTTGGTGAAGCTAAAAGCCCATAGCCTTTCCACAACACTTTAAATGAGATTTTAGATCCACAAGATAATACCAATCTTTACATGTAGCTATAAAGCTACCTCTCATATATTTAAAACCTTTAATTCAGGTTGCATATTCCCCAAGCTCTCTATTGTGCCCCTCCTTATGTTGCTTTTCAGAGGTTAACATCTCCCTGGGAAGAACACCAGATGATCAGAGCAAGGGAAGTGACATGGCAGAGAGGACATTCCTACCAGGAACATTGCCCCTAAACGCTTTACTTCAATGGTTGGTTGGTTTGTTGTTAGCTTCTCTTTCATTCCCAGAGAGAGCCCGTCAGAACCTCATCAGATTCGAGTTTTGACTGTGGTCTCACGTAGAGAGTGACCTGTCAAAAGCCAGTGGAGTAAATGCAAGTGAAACGGAGCAGACGCTGGAAACTGCCAGGAGAGCAGAGGCTGTACTTCATTACATGACCAGATTCTGACAAGGAAAAGTTAGAAGGCCAAGAATCTGAGCTGCCATGGTGACTTGGCCGCTAGACCTCAGGCCATGAGGCAGGACACCAGAGTTCAATGCAGACTGCATTTCACTAGAGCTCCAGGCCAACTGAGTCATACTGAAATCTGAGATGGAAAAGACAAAACCAGGTCAACTGCTCATTTATCAGGG
The DNA here is from genome assembly GCA_028533885.1 of Nasua narica. Taxonomy (NCBI): domain Eukaryota; kingdom Metazoa; phylum Chordata; class Mammalia; order Carnivora; family Procyonidae; genus Nasua; species Nasua narica. The sequence goes on along the minus strand of CM052797.1, from coordinate 106,577,945 downwards.
GCCAGAGAAAGGCTACAGTACTCCCTGAGATTTCCTTTCCAGCCTTACTCAAGGCCAGATGGCATCTAGAGGGCCCACAAGGAGTTTTAGTAATCCTTGGAGGGGATTGTTCTAGCCCACCAGGTTGAAAGCATTACTTAACATTCAAGAGCCAGTTCCCTGGGTCAGTTGTACCTCCTCACTTCTATGTCCTTAAATCATGGCCAATGCCTATTCTTCCTCCTAGGTGTTTACACTTTTCAAATATTTATTCTTCTTTATTTTCAGACACTCTCATGACCATGAGCCAATAATGAGTGAACAAATGTTTTCTGAAATATATATTACTGTGTTAGATACTGGGCAGGAAACAGAAATTAGGGAACAGAAGCTCTCTCCACAGAAGCTTTTTCAATGTGTTCTGATTGGTATAGTCACTGTTGCCCCTAACAATTACAGCATAAGGTAGCTGAGAGTAAGTACCAAAAGAGAGGATAGGGTGGTAATAGTTATAGAAGTTCAGCTTACTGGACTGATTAGAGTAAGTCAGTGTTGACTTACTGAGATGCAATAGGGCTTCCTTTTATCCATTGAACTGACCATTTTTCAAGTGAATATACAAAGGCAGAATGACTTTCATTCTTCCCCCTTCTTGTGATAGCATAAGAACTGTAAGAAGAAAATCTTCAATTAAATGATTATTTGGCTAACACAGATCCTAAGAACTAACTCATTTCTTGGGAGTGAGAGTTATGGAGAGAGTGGACTGGAGGACTGAATCAACTCAACTGACAAAACCTTACAGGTCTTTGGCATATAAATTATGCTTTGCCTTATAACTATTATTGAAACCATCTTATTTTTTAGTTTTTAAGGTCTTTGTTTCCTGGAGATGTTTCTTGTCCATCTTAATATATCACATTGTCTCTGGCCTCTGGGCATACTGCTCCCCTTCCTGAAAACTCCTACCAGCATCACTGCTTACTTACTCCTGAAATTTTGTTGATTAACTCATACTCATCTTTCAGTCTCAGGTTAGACATCACCTCCTCTGGAAGCCTCACCTGATCCTCCCTCCTAAAGTTTTAGCTGGGTGTTCCTCTACTGGGCTCCCACAACAACCCCTGATCTTCCTTGTCAAGACACTTACATCACTGAGTTGCCTATCTTCCCCTCCTAATGCATCATAAACTTGAGGACAGGTCTTGAGTTCACATTTCCAACACAATACCTGATCCACAGTGGAAAGTCAATAAATATTCACTGTTTTAATGAATAAAGCCTGAAAGAGTAAATGAAAAAAGTTAGATGTCATGGATGCAACTGTTTTGGCTATGCTTGAGCTCCTTTCCCACCCCTAAATTTACCCTCTTCTTTTGGCAATCGGGTTTCTCTCCTCTGTGTCCACGTGGGAGGTTTCATTTGAGTGATTTGCAAGGAAGAGGCGAGATCATCAGAGTGTTTATTGGACCAAACTCTCCCACTGCTCTGGCTGTTACTTCACAGAAGTGAAAGAATGGGCAGGTTACAACTCACCACAGTCTTCCCACTGTGACTCTCTTTCATTTCAAGCCAATTGACAAATGCATATTGACTTTTCTCAGTGCATGTTCACTGCTGCACTCAGTTAAAAAAAATCTTTACAACCAAACTCTGATTGGATTTCTTCTGTTTCCCCAAAGTACACGTGAGGGAGTTGAGTTATATAATGTGCAGGAGGTCAGGCCAGGCTGACACAGATTGTTTTTGAACTAGAAGCCTCTGGGTTTACAGGCTGTGGCAGGCTCCTGTTTCCCAGGTTGCCTTAAAGGTCTCGGTTCATTATCTCCTGTTAATAAGGAATGAATGGGCTCACATGTCTTCAAAGTTTGGGTTCCCATTGCTTTCTTGGAAAATAAATACCAGCTCTTTATAACTTCTGATTTATTAACCAAGCCAGCTTGTTGAGTGACTTAGAAAAATTTTAGAAACAACTGCTGTATAAACAGTGGTCAAAAACAGGAGAAAGTGAAATTATTCACAATGTCAGCCTTGATTTCCTTTTACTTTTTCTCTACCACCATTTCTATGCCCATCTCCCAACACTCTTGGCTATCTCTCAAGAGCTCTGAGGATATTAGACTGCTCTTCTCCCTGAAATATCTTGAATTTAATCTTCCCTTCTATAGGCTTTACACTTCATCAGGCTAGGCACCTTGCCTCTCAGAACTCCTCATTCATTGTCTCTCCAAGATTTCTAAAATTCCTCTAACCAGAACAAAACCTTCCTTTAGAAATTAGCAGTAAGTCTTATAATGAAAATACAAGGGGATGGGAAGCCAATTGATTCAATTGGTTATATATCTAATTTGTCCCTGAGGGTAGGTTTTTGTAATAGACAAGGAATCTAGAAGTGTAGATACTGGATATTCCTCCAGCAGAGAAGAAAGGAATAAAGCTAGAGGCTGGAGGCACCCAGAGGAGTTTTTATCCTCAAGGTTTGCCTGCAGAGAGCTTTCTCAAAATAATGTTCACCCCTGCATTCACTCTGTCTTCAAAACATTGCTGCGAATATGGAGGTAATAGGAATATTATATTCCTTTTTCAGGAACATGTGGATATTATGGGAGCAGTATCACAAATGGCCAATCAGCAGTCACACCCTCCACTATTCAAAGCCTTCCCACTTTTGGATTATGGAACAGAGGATGCAAAAGGCAGAAACCACCTATTATCTTTATTTATTTTTTTCCCTTTTTTCCCCCCTTTATTTTTGACTTATAGTAAGTATTTTAGGCAGTATTCTTTAGCTGGTTGAATAGGGCTTCTCCAGGACAATAGGCTTCTATTCATCCTTGTCTCCCAGAACCCAGCACTGTGCCTGGTGTTTATTATGTAATTAGTAAATATTTGCTAATTTTATGTTTGTATTTATTTTCTTTCAAATTCTTTGTATTTAATTTAAATAGGGCCTCTAAAGTTTCCATATTGGATTTGTAAAATGTATGGGTGTTTCTTGAAATCTTTGTGAATAATTTTGCCTCTTTATTTGGAACAGGTCTGTTATTTGTGAGGAATTCTCTTCTCTCAAGAAAATTGATTAAATAATATATGTCAAAGAATCCAAATACCTCCAGGGATAAATGCCATCTTTAAGGTATTATCATCTTATTATTTTATAAAGAATAACAGAATATTTTTCTTCACTAAATTTAGTATGACTGCATGTCTTGGTTCACCAAAGATGGTCCCATCTATGCCTGTTGTTTTGAAGTAAATATTAACGGATCTTTCCCTTCACTCTCAGAAGTGTCCAAATTGGACACTTGTTGAGAGTTTAGCTCAGCTCCTCCATAACATTGATGGCTTGGCATCCATTTTGGCCAGGTGGCCTCTAGGGACATTAAACTAACACCAGTCCCTCATGCAAGTGGATGCCCTTGATAGTGGCTGCAGAGTCCCAAGCCTACATGAGTTCCTGATAGGACTTCCCTGACGATCTTGAGATCAACAGTCTCCCCTGTCTCCAAGCACCTCTGTGCCTGTTCCATCCTCTAGATATGACCACCTTGGAGTTGACCAAAACCCTGCTCTTTTGGCTTGAATTGACAAGTCTGGTTCCAATCTGGGAACCTCAAAGCATCCCACCCACAGGCCCTATTAAAGGCATTTGCTCCAGGTCCTGTCTTTCTGTCCTCTGCACTTTGCTTTCACCTATACAGGTGGCTCCTTGTAGCATTCTAGGTACTTCTAGGATGGTACCATCCTAGGTACATCCTAGGACCCATGAATGATTACTCTATTTTGGTTTCTCTTGAGGTCTGTCACTGAACCATGACTCACCACCTGACACCCTGTGCTCCACTTAACAAATGTTAGTTCAACAAAGTCATAACAACAATAAATTATAAAGTCACTATATCTCATAGAGCCAAAAGGCTTAAATGGTAGTCTCAGCCTGCCCATCTGTGACTTCAGATTAGCCGTTTACCAACTCTCTGCCTTCAGAATGGTGAGTCCCATAATTTTAGCTGAAGCAACCTCGTTCATTTACCTGAGCACTGATTATCATCTTATTCACTTCATCTTCCTTCCCTTAGTTGCTTGCCATCATATCATCACTTTATCTTCTTAACAGCACCAATTAGTACATGAAATGTGATTATTTGCATGTGCATTTACCATTTCCCCCCTCACTCCTTGCAACTCCTGTATCCATAAGTGTAAATCCTTAAGTGACATCTTATTTACACTTGTAACTCTAGCCCCTAGTACACACTAGATGTACAACAAAAATTTGTGGATTGACTAAAATCAAAGCCTTTTTTAATGCTAAAGATAGATAATAATAGGAGAAAGTTTGGTATTCACTTTTATTAGAGTGGTCTTGTACTTGTTCATTGTGATCCAACTTGAGTTAGAACAAATCAAGTGGTTAATATTGATCCCTGTTAAGTTGCAGGAGAGAGTTTTCAGTTGCAAAGAATAAAGCTAGAATAGAAATTACCCTATTTTCTACAGAAAATTCCAATCTGCGCTTCTTATGTAGAGATGGGCACACTTTCTTCTTGACATTTCCTCCTGATGAGAAGTTCTTGGTATCAGGCCGACAACTTTTCTCTGAGGGATGTCTTTGAAACAAGTGATAATAGTATCAAATGAGTTGCAGCTTACCTTCCCATCTGAGCTGTTATAAATGAGTTTTGATTTCTTAAAGAGATTGACCATTGTCAATGGTCAAAATTTATTTCTTCTGAATCATTTCTTCTTTCTTCTCAAGAAGAAATTAATTTTGAATTTTGTTTTATTAGTGAGACTAGTTAAGGGCAAAGGGCAGATTATTCTTAGAAAAGTAGGTTTTGAAGCATTGACCAATGAGATGGTTAATTTTGTTTGCCAACTTGACTGGGCTAAGGGATGCCCAGATAGCTGGTAAAACATTATTTCTGGGGTGTGTCTGTGAGTGTTTCTGGGTGTGTCTGAGTGTGTGTCTGGGTGTGTTTCTGAAAGAGATGAATGTTTGAATCAGTAGACTGAGTAAGAAGATCATCCTCATCAATGCAGGTGGGTTTAATCTAATCCACTGATGGTCTAAATAGAACAAAAAGGCAAGGGAAAGTGAATTTATCCTCTCCGCTTGAACGTGGATATTCATCTTCTCCTGCCCTTAAATGTTGTGCTTCTGCTTCCTGGGACTTCAGACTTGGATTGGGACTTTACACCATTAGTTCCCCTGGTTCTCAGGACATCAGCATTTTTATTTTTTTTTTTTTTAAAGATTGTATTTATTTATCTGAGAGAGAGAGAGAGACAAAGATAGTGAGAGAAGAGCACAAGTAGTGAGGAGAGAGAGAAGCATGCTTCCTGCTGAGCAGGGAGACTGACACAGGGCTCTATCCTGGGACCCTGGGATTATGACCTGAGCCAGAGGCAGATGCTTAACTGATTGAGCCACCCAGTTATCCCTCAGGCCTCAGCTTATGATTGCAACTATCTGTATCACTGGCTTTCATGGGCCTCCACCAAGCAGATGGCAGTGTATAAGCCTTCTCAGACTCTATAAATGTGTAAACCAACCCCTCATAATAAATCTCTTTGTGTGTGTGTGTGTGTGTGTGTGTATCTTATTATATATATATATATCTTATTGGTTCTGTTTCTCTGGAGAATCATGATGAACAACACTGGAGTTGTGACAAAGAGGATTTTTTTTTTATATAAACTTTAGCATAATTGAATCCCTATGGTGGAGGTTGTTATTAGAATTTTTTAAATCACAGGTTAAAGTTTATGCTCTCTCGTGAAGGAAACTATATTCAATTTGGTTAGTTTGCTCTAAAATATTTTAAGAACTACTAGTTGTATATGATTCAAATGTCATGTGGAGAAACCAGATGAAAGCTAAGGAAATAGTCTGGGTTTTAAAATACCACATATTTATCATTGTTTTCACTATTTTCTGTAATTCCTAAGTCCAGACCTTGGCAGAACTTAACCAGAGAGGAAAATCATATTATTATTTACACCCACATTATGACGACACCAAACTCAAGTAAGAAATTAGTACCCTTCATGGTGTCTTCTAGTTATTTTTCAGAATGCCCAAGGGAGTGCTTTCCTTGTATCTACAAGGCAGTCTTTTAGTTGCAGTAAAGTTTTGGTGGCTGCCATGCTTTTTCTTTCCTGATCTAGTAATTACTACTTACTTATAGTCTCTAAGAAGGAGCTTGAAGAAGGCTCATCATCTTTGTGAGAAGTTCAGTGTTCAAGCCTAGAGTGGATTTGATAAATTAGTGCTCCTACTCACAATTGAATCTCACTTCCCAGTATTCATGCTCTTGCTTTATCCCCTTTCATTTTGACTCTGGGCTTAACTGTGTGACTTGTTTTTGTCAAAAGAATATCAGAAAACATGATTCAGAAGGTTAATAACCACTTGTACCAATGTTGAATGTTCCATGTCTTATTCTATTGGATATTCCCTTTGGCAACCCAGTTGTCATGAAAGAAACTTTATTACCTCAAGAGTATACCATGCTGTGAGGAAGCCCAAACTAGCCACATACAGAGGCTACTTGAAGGTAAACTGAGAAAATTAAGCAATAGCTGGAACCAAGATTCCTAACACGTGGCCCATGTTCAGCTATCTCTCATATTCGAGCCCTCCAGCTGAAAGCTTTAGACATTAGTAAGCAGGGATTAGCCATCCCATTGTATCTGACAGAATTGCAGACTCAGAGAATCATGAACAAATAAAATGGTTCCTTTGTTAAGCCACTAAGTTTTAGGGGTTGGTTTTTCAGGTAAGAGTAGATAATTGAAATAAAACCATTATTTTCAGAGTTCTAGAATGATGCTAGGCCTATGTAGAAGTAGAGGAAATTGCTTATTTCTGAAGGGTGCCCAAGCATATCTTCTTCCCTGGTCAGATTCTCATTGACATTAATTAGGTCACATGTTCATCAATGAATCAATCACTGAAGACAAAGTGTTTTTCTAGACTAGGCAACATGTTCTACCCTGGAACATCACCTGCACCATTGATATGTGAATATTACTACAAAAAGGGAAATGGACTTTAGGCAGGAAGAAAAGATGTGTGTCCTCTATAGAAAATAACAAAACAACAACAAAAGCCTCAACAAGCCAAATTGTGGTTCATTGTCCAAAATTCCTATGAAAGGATATCCTAAAGAGAAGTCATCCTTTCCACTGTAACATCATGATTCTTTGACTGAAGAGGAGTAGCCAGAGGGAAGATATATTGGATCTCATGTAATGCTATTCAGCGATGTTAACCACCAAGAGTTCTACTAGTTCTACTGTATTCACTGCTGCTTTTGGATTCTCAGGTGACTTCTGCAACCAAAAAGGCCTCCTTCCATCTTTGGCCAGGGTCCAGAGTCCCTGTCTCTGAGACACTGATTTAGCCAAGATGTTTTATGTGTCCCTCACAGAAACTTTGAAGGAATAAGTCACACTTTCTGGGGCTGGCATTTGAATGGAATTTTGTTCTCTGTGGAGTGCAACAGTTACCCAGTGAGAAAGACAAAGCCCTGGAAAGGCAAAACAATATCCCAATGTTCTCTTGGTCTCACTTCCTGATCCTACACTAGCTTCACTTAAGATATTATCAATTTTCTTTAAGACTTAACTTGGGAAGGGGCATAGAATACCCAGGTGGCAGTCTTCTTTGCCCTAGAATGCAGTCCACTTGGGTGCCACACAACAAATAATACCATAGCCTATTTGAGCTGAGAGGTTGGGTTTGCTCAGAAAAGAACCCAGGCCTTTGTAATCTTCCTTTCCTAAGGTCCAGGATTCTTGACTATGATCTGAAACTATTTTAAAAAAACATTAATTTTCCTATATTGATTATGTAAATTTGGATGTGGTGGGTTGGAAGAATGAGAATATATTGTGGACATCTTTTTTCTTGTCCAGAATCCATATGTTTTACTTCTGATAACAACACTTAAAACTTACTTTTGAAAATTACTTGCTTCCCACTCTTATACTATGTGATATAAGATGGATCCATGCTCCATTCTAGAAATTAGCACCTTAACCAGACCCTACTTTATGAGTATGTTTTATTTTTTTGCCATCTCAGTTAGTTCAGAGTTGGATATATGATCAAATTTGTATTAATGACTTCTGTCACAACTCTTTGAAGAAAAAATGTGCTCTTTCTGCTGATCATGGAACTAGGAATATACACCTCTTGGGTTAATGTAGGGGACTACCACTTGAAGAAGACCTGACCAATGGCCATGCCAACACCAGGGAGGGAAGAATTAAGAAATGGAGGGAGAAAGACCTATTCTTGTTGACATTGTTGGAGTTCCCAGATCCAGATGTGTCTGAAGCTAGTTTTTATTTACAAAGGCCAATAATTTCTTTTTTTGAATTTTTTTTCCAAGTTTTAGTCTGAAGATTCATCTCTAGTGAGGTTCAAGCAGGAATCTCTTAACTTCTTCATATACTGAACGGGCCATTGTGGCCCACATACTGGAAAATTCAAAATGGAGGTAATAAATAGGATGATCACAGAGGGTTTTGATTTATTTTGGCATCTAACATGCCAATAAACATCCACATTTTCGTAAGAGCTTCTTAATTAGCCCCTGCACCTCTGGTTTTCTCTAATCAATTCTTCATGCTACAGTCAGAGTGAGCATTTCAATATGCAAATCTAATTAGGTCACTGGCTCTTAGGTGACTCCTCAAAGCTTGCAGGACAAGTCCAAACACCTTAGCATGTTTACAAGGCCCTTTTGTTCTGATGTCTGTTTATCTCACCAGCTGCTGCAGTTCCAGATCTCTTCTCACCTGCCATCTGCCCCGCCTTTCTTCCCTTTGCCCAGATATTTTCTCTTTAAGTCTTAATGCCACACTTCTAACCCCTTCACAACTAAGTTATATGCTCCCTGATCTATGCTCCCATATAGCAACACATAGACAATGGAAGATGCCATTATAACATAGTATGTTGTTTCACTACCTATAGTCTACCTCCCTTTTGGACGGGGACTATGACTACTGTATTTGCAGAATGTAGGTGGTACTTAGCCACATTGCTGAAAAAAAAAAGACTAAATGAATGAATAAATATATCTATGTATCAGCCTGGAGATAATTTTCTAAATATTCTAGACAACTTGTATTATTAGCCCTTCAGGTAAATTGTTTTCTTTTTGAAGGCCAGAGTAGAAGACTCTTCAAAAACCCAAATTCTACTTTCCTAAATTTCTGTAGAGGAGAAGACTGCTTCTTTCTTCCCCAGGAGATGGGAAATGGTTTGGAATAAACATCCAGGCTCACCTTCTATATGTTTGTAACTATCCCTTAAGGATGAGGAGTCATGAATGTGAAGGGTGAAAACATTACTTTCAGGGGGGCTTGTTTCTCAAGGGAGGGTCTACTCATGTATAGAAGTGCTTTTCTTTCTTGATCCCTTGGAGTAGAAGGTTCTCAAACCCATGAGCACCCCTGTCTCTGGTTTGGAAGACTATGAGTAGTCTTCCAAAATCCAGGCATTAAGCCCACTCAGGTGAACGTAGGGCCTGCCATTCTCTAGCTTCTTTCATGTGGCTGGGTAGATAAGTCAAATGGGACAACTATTTTCAATACAGGGTACAGTAGATTGAGAAGTGGCCCCGCCAAAAATATGTCCAAGTTGTAACCTCTAGAACATGTAAATGTGACCCTGTTTGGGAAAAGGGCTCTTTGCAGTTGTTACTATGTTAAGGATTTTGAGATGGAATCATCCCAGATTTAGGGTGGGTCTTAGATCCAGTGACAGGGCCCTTATATAAGGCAGAAGGAGATTTGAGACAGAAATACAGATCAGAGGCCACGTAAATATGGAAACAAAGATTGGAGTTATGCTTCCACAAGTCATAGAACACCTGCTGCCACAAAAAGCTGAAACAGGCAAGGGCAGATTCTCACCTAGAAACTTCCAAGGAAGCGTGACCCTCTCAGCACCTTGATTTTAGATTCTGGTTTTCAGAATTGTGAAAGAATATATTTATAAATTATTTTAAATCCCCAATTCCATAGTAATTTTTTTACAGCCATCCTAGGAAACTATAAATAAGGCAAAAATTAAAAACAAAAACAAAAAACAAAAACAAAACTTTGTCCTGTTTCAGTTGAGCAGTGATGAAAGAGCCCTGACTTGGCCCATTACAAAGCTGATACTCAGCTCCTTATTTGGCTATTTGTCTTTATGTATATATCCTATTACCTTAGACTCTGAAGCCAGAGACATGAATGAATTGGGGTCTCAGTGCCCACTCTAAATTTCAGGGGGGAGATGCTGGACAAGGGCTATGGAATTTGATCCTTCATGGATTTCAGCAATATCTAGCACCTTTAAACAACATGGAAATGTTAGTTATGCTTATTGACATCTGCCAGTAACTCAGGCTCTATTTCTTCCATGAACATATTTCATGTTATTTTAGCCCCAATAATATGGAACCCCCTTCAAAAATTCTATGACATTAACCAGCTGCATATCCCATTTAGTATTTATAAGTTGTCATATATGACTCTATTGATGTCCATGGCCCAGATCCCAAACTTCATTTTGAGTCCATTGAGGAAAAAAACATAAAATAAAACTAGTTAGTCTTTGTATCTTGAGTTCCTAGCTCAGTGCAAAAATAATATTAAGTATATGTGTAAATTAATGTGCTAGCAATTGTGCATTTTATCTATGTTGACAGTAGATAATTCAATGCCTAATACTAAGGAGGTGCTAAGCAAATGATAATAGGAAAGAAAGTTTGATTCCTAGCCTTTGAAATGTACTTTCATAGCATTATTTTTTCCTGCCCAATGAGATCTTGCTTCTTGCTAATGGGCTCTGTCAACCTTGGTCACAACAGTCAGCATTTAATTAAAGCAGGAGCAATTGGGATCTTTTCCTGGGATTGACACAAGGACATTGGGAAAAAGACCCAATTTTAAATTTGCTAAATTTAAGATGACAGGTGCTACATTTAGTGCCACATGGAGAAATGTTTTTTGGAGTAGGAAATAATTCAACCAACATATAAAGAGAAACAAAGTGAGGCAGAGATGAGATGTATAGAAAATAAGAAAGATCTGACAGTATTGTGATCCCAGGTTCCACTTCCAGAACTGAAAGCCCTTGTTCCTGGAGCACTTTCTCTGATTCTGGAAGTACTTTGGTTTACTTGCTGGTGATATGCACAAATAAATTTTGTTAGGTATGAAGTTAATCTAGTTTTACTTTGTTTTCTATCACTTGTAACTAAAAGAGCCTTAATACTATTTGGAAGCCTCAGAAATGAGAATAATTTGTAGTTTCCTGGAACTCTTTCCAGGATCCATGAGAGTAGTCTATAACCATATGTGATGAACACACATACACATACAGATATAATCTATTTGCTAAAAGAAATTTGAAGTTTAATATGTGTCTTGTCTCAGTTCTGATACAGAACAGTTTAAGAGTGAATCTGAAGAAACTAACGTTACATTTAAAAATGGGAAATTTAAACATTAAAAATCTACATCACGAGAATTGTTTTTCTGATTATTTTCTAAAAAGTAGATTACTCAAAAGTTCAATGACACTGTAAAAATAAATCAAAACATTATTTATTGTGTAGCCATTATCTATGTATGTCATGGCATCACTTTAAGATGATATAACACAGGATGTTGGAAATAAAAAAAATAGTAAAGTTGATGAATTCGTTTGGATTCAGATATCTCCCAAAGTTCAGATTCTGCATTGATAAAATTTACTGCTTATTATTCATAGAAACTTAGATATGACAAAAAAATTATCAGCATTTTTTCCTTCTGTCTAGGTTCCTTTATTTTTCACTCTGTTACTAAAAGCAGAGAGTGATTGGATAATGTAGCAAGGATACTGGGATATTTTGTTCAAAGGGCTATCTAATGGACATATATAATTTTTGTCCAGATTTCCTTCCTTTGGGATACTGGCTCTATAGCACTATGTAGAGATTTATGGAGAGCAATTGGTGATTAATCTTGAGCTTACTGTGCTACTCCACCAAATAGTGTTAAATGATACAATTACCAGATATAGAAAGGTTCACTTACTACATATTATAGTTATTATATGGATATTTCAAATTTTCATTGAAAGTGCTTAAGTTGCTATGTTTCAAAAAATCCATCTGAGTGCTTATCATGTTATAGTCAAGCACTATTCCAGGATGTGGGGCTATTATGGTGAATATGACAATCAAGCCACTTCCCCCCCATGCAGTATATACTCTAATGAGGGAGATAGGCAATAAATAGAAAGAAAAAACAAAACAAGCTTCAGAATGACTAAGGTTGAGTGTGCTCTTTATTTTTTTAGATTTTTAAAATTTTAATACCAGTACAGTTGCCATAGTGTTATATTAGTTTCAGGTGTACAATATGGTGATTCAATAATTCTATACATTATTCAGTGCTCATCATGATAAATGTACTCTTAAGCCCCTTTACCATTCCCACCCACGTCCCCTCTGGTAACCACTGGTTTGTTCTCTGTAGTTAAGAGCCCATTTTTTGGTTTGTCTTTTTTTTCTTTGTTTTATTTCTTAAATTCCACATATGAATGAAATCATATGGTATCTGTCTTTCTCTGACTTCTTTCACTTAGCATTATACTCTCTAGACCCATTCACGTTGTTGCAAATGGCAAGATTCCATCCTTTTTATGGCTGAGTAATATTCCAGTGTGTGTGTGTGTGTGTGTGTGTGTGTGTGTGTGTGTGTACCACATCTTTATCCATTCATCTATTGATGGACACTTGGACTATTTCCATAATTTGGCTATTGTAAAGAATGCCACAATAAACACAAGGGTGCATATTATCTGTTTGAATTAGTGTTTTCATATTCCTTGGGTAAATGCACAGTAGTGGAATTACTGGATCATCTGGTATTTCTATTTTTAATTTTTGAGGAACCTCCATACTGTTTTCCACAGTGGCTGCACCAGTTTGCATTTCCACCGGGGTCCACAAGAGTTTCTTTTTCTACACATCCTGGAGAACACTTGTGTTTCTCTTGCATTTTTATTTTAGTCATTTTGACAAGTATGAGATGATATTTCATTGTGGTTTTGATTTTCAGGAGTTTGCCTCTTTAAGTAAAATTTTTAGAAGAGATTTTTCTGAGGAGGTCACATATGGGTTGAGAACCAGGTAATAAAAATGAACTAAGCAGGTCCAGGATATTGGGAGAGAAGAAAGCAAGTATCTAAAGCAAAGGGAAGAGCCTGTGGAATGATCCTAAGGCAGAAATGAACATGGCATGTAGAGTCTGGATTATCCAGGGTACAAGGGAAGCCCCTGGGAATTTTAAGTAGATAAATGACATATCCGATTTATATTTTTTGAAAGATCATGCAGATGAATGGCCAAAGCCATTCTGAACCCAACGACCTGATTCGTGCTTTCAATACAAGCAGTTTTTCCTGTACATTTTTTGCCATTAAAATTCTGAAATAAGGGGTGCCTGAGTGCCTCAGTGGGTTAAAGCCTCTGCCTTCGACTCAGGTCATGATCTCAGGGTCCTGCGATCGAGCCCCGCATTGGGCTCTCTGCTCAGCGGGGAGCCTGCTTCCCTCTCTCTCTCTGCCTGCCTCTCTGCCTACTTGTGATCTCTCCCCTCTCTGTCAAATAAATAAATAAAATCTTAAAAAAAAATTTTAAAAAATTTAAAAAAATGCTGAAATAAATGAACCATCCTTTGCAAAACTATCTTGAACAACTGACTTTATTGGTACAAAAGCCCTCTGCAAATAAAGTCTAGGGCCCACTGTCACTTCCCTTTATAGGCAAACAATCAGTGTGTTGAATTGTGCCTGAAAACAATCAATCTAAAATATTCTTCTTTGTTCCCTCCAAGCTTCTATAAGCCCCGACAGACTGGACACACATTGATGAGGCTGGGATGGAGTTCTGTGAATAGAGTAGCCAGCTGTGAGTTGAGTGGTGGGGGAAGTGCCAACTTACTCTTGGCCTCTTCAGTCTGGAAAGCCAAATCACTCAGGGGCCAAGCAATTGTACTCCATGCATGGTTTGCTACTAATTGTGCAACAGAAGAGGATTGGAGCACCTGGTGCCTGCTTGCAATGCATGCTAGAGAATACAAGATAATAAACATTCCTCATAACATCGGTGATGGCACATTTGGGATGAGCACAAGTTCTTTAACCTCTGTGGATTTTACCAGCCAGATGTTCTCATTTTAAACTCTCATTATTTCATCAGGTCTGATTCTATGTGAAAAACCTTCTAGACCAGAGGAATATACCTCATCTGCCAGCCTTAGACAAGAGCCCTGGGTACTTCATTTCTCCTCCTTACATTCCCCTAGATTTTACTCACTTCACAGAAAGCCAAATATGGAGATAAAAATATTGTTGAGTTAAAATTAGGTGAAGAGTGTTTGGTGTTTTGGTTTCTGAAGGTCCCTCCAATAGCACCACTCTTCTCAATGAGGTTTTGCACAATTAGAAATAATTAAACAAAGGAGTGGCAAATGGAGGACAGCACATCACCTTATAAAATCAATCCATGTTCACAATGGAGCAAAGTATGAATGTTCAGATCTCTAGAATATGGCAGAATTTGTTTCTGGGTCTTTTACAACACTGGATATGGGCAAGATCCTGCCCTGCAAGAACAGCAAAAGGCATATCTAAGGAAGAGTAGAGGGTAGTAGCATACTCCTCAGAAGAAAACAAGTATGGGGCTGGGCCATGCCCAGGTTTATTCTTCAGAGAAGCCCACACTTCTGGGGCCAGTGAGTCAAGCAGTAGAGGCCAAGTGCTACACTAAGATGGATGCTTCCACAGAAAGGAATCATTAGGAGTTAAGAAGAAGGATTCCTCCCTAACATTTGGTATTAGCTGTTTGACTGGTATTAATTTTCAAATAACTAAGCCAATGAATAGAAAGAACATTGTAGATTGAAAGAGATGAATAACAAAAGGAAAACAGTGACTAGAAATGTTTAGAAAAAAAAACAGCACACAGAATATGGGTGTGGAGAGCAGTTAAATGGGAGGATTGGGGAATTATGGAAGTTTCTGTACAACAGCATCTGACAGAAAGTAATCTATTTCTCTTGGGTAATGTATTGAGCATTAGATATAACATTGAGTTATTGACCTAGTAATTTCCTGGACTCTGAATGCATTAAGAGGAATAAAATGAGGAAAGCTAGGGGTTTTGTTTCTTGCTCTAACTTTGCTTCTGACTTTTGGCATAGGTTTATTTGAGGAAGATATTGTTCCATCTTGGCAAGTCATAAATAATTAGTCACCAAATAAATGGGGAGCCTCATTAGAATTCTAATTACTCAGTGAATCTTTTGTTGTGGAAAGACTGACAGTGTCCATATTAGGCTTAGTATCTGAATCTGTGGGGACTTTATCATCTCTGCCTTTCATACTTCTTTTTGGACCTATGGAAAGGATTCTGAAAGTTTTCCTCTTACTTTTTCTGCCATTTTCAGATTTCTTCTGAATAAACAGAGCTAGAATTATACTAACTTACTGCTTACTTGACGTTGATGAGATTTTTCTGGCGCTCAGCATCCATCCCTTTGGTTTTCCAATGGAATTCTTTCCCTTAAATGGAAACAATCTGGGTTAGATTGTAATTTCTGGTACCTGCCACATATGGACTCTTCCCACTATAAATACTCCTAGCCATTTTTGGCACATAACCTAAGCTTAGTGAAAGAGAATATGTCAGAAGTATTCCCTTGTGTCTAGAAAGGCTGGGCACATATTGACTCCCAGTTAGTGATAAAGGAAGATGGTAGTATGTAGAGACCAGATTCATTTTAACATAGAAATGGGAGTGATAGTTATAGTGGAAGGAGAGGCAATAGTGCAGGTGGCAACAGAAGGGACATTTAAACCAACTTTTGTTGCCCGTGAGATTGTTGCGTTTCCTCTTTTCTGGGTTCAAATGTTTAGTTCTTTTATTTTCTACTGTTTCCAAACCTGATCTCCCAGCTTACATCTGCTTGTTGGTGAGCACTTGCTGCCATATACCCTCAAAGTCTTACAAATAAATCTATCCTTACTTGAAATACCCAGACTGAGGATCAAGTTTTGCTTGCAGGTAAGAACTCCCACTGACCCTCCTTGATCATCCTCAAGCAGTGATTCAAAAGTAAAATCTCCCTAATAAAAAAATGAATTTTTCATATATCAGCCTATTAATTTATTATTTATTGAGTCACTGCTATTTTCTTGACCGGGGGCATGAAGATGAAATGTAAAATTAAGATGGACTATACTCTCTTGGAGTTTAGCATGGAGTTGGGAAGGAAGTCATTAAAAAATCTGTGAATAAATGTAAAATTAGAACTGTAATAAATGATATGAAGGAAAAAAACATGATGCTAAAAGAAATTACATTAGAAGGAATTAATTTAATAAGGGATATCAGAGAAAACTTCTCCCTTAGTGGAGGTAGAATAAGCATTAACTAGATAAAGGAGAGGAAGAGTGAGGAGGATTCCTCTTAGAGAACAAAATCCTAGAAATACCCTATAGCCTTTGAGCTAGGACACGAAAAACACATATTAAAATGTAAATTTTAAACCTGGATGCAGAAAGCATATTAGGCCATTATTTCCATTATTAACTCAGTGTTAATTAGTTAATCAGATTGGCTCTGTTTGCCAAGAATGAGCTCTAGCCAGATCCATTTGGAAGTGTACTAGAGAATGGGAGACCAGTGAGGATGCTACCCACATAGGCAATCAAGGATGGAGCGCTACTGGATTAAGGTTTTCTTTTGACATCAGAGACAGATGAAGCATTGGACTCCCTGGAAAAAAGAAGGGCATTGAGAAGGTTGAGATGGTATTGCCAAAACAATAATGGGTGGTGCTGAAAATACTGTTGTATAATTTTGCCCAGGATTGATCTAACTGGAAAAAAAATCACAAAAAAATCTCAGAGCAAAAACCAGTCTCAAAGCTATTTATTTTCAATAGTATTAAACATCACGAATGCCCAGTGCAGCAAAATAATTTGTGCAGCTTCTGGATTATGTAAGGTAATAGCCAAAGAATACAGAAAAGAACATAACTCAGCCAGAAATGAGGCATGGACCAAACTTCAGCTGGCAATAGTTGGAATAATTGTAATAATTTATCACATTTTTATATAATATCATTCAGCTCATAAAGCACTGCAACATTGTTTTATTTAATCTCCATATATCCCTCGATGGTAAAATTAAAAACCACAATATTTTTCCCCCTCTACTACATAGAAGAGGAAATTGAGGCTCAAGATGGTTAAATGACTTGTCCATACTCCTAGAATTGGTAACTGGCAGTATAAGACAGGAACTCAGGTCATCTGACTCACAGTCCAGGGCTTATTCCAAAACTCATTCCATGGGTCCAATCCAACTTACCTTTCCCCAGGGTGCTTCATGCTTGAGAATTCAGCAAAAGAGATTTTATCAGACTAGCTGGTATATGTGAACCAGTGTGGTCTAACCCCCTACTAATAAGGAATTTGAGATGTTCAGCCTAAGCATGGAAAAATTGATTCTACTTACCAATGAAAGAGGAAAAAGGAAAGTTACAAGTGTTTAAGTTAAAAAGAAAGTTGGCTTACTAATTCTCTATCACTCTATAGGAAGGTGTGCCAAATATTACAAGTTAGTTTAATTTAAAAAAGTGATGATGGGAGAGATCAAAATGGTGAGCTTCCTTGATATCGACATCATTAACAATCACCAAGTTGTGGAACAGTTGGATGATGCCAAAATAAAATAAAAACTTGCACTTTATCTAAAGAAATATCTTGACAAATACCTTCTTTCTATAACCTACAATGTACATT
The DNA here is from genome assembly GCA_028533885.1 of Nasua narica. Classification (NCBI taxonomy): domain Eukaryota; kingdom Metazoa; phylum Chordata; class Mammalia; order Carnivora; family Procyonidae; genus Nasua; species Nasua narica. Next base: position 106,560,094 of record CM052797.1, on the reverse strand, counting down.
AAAATAAAGAGGCCTTTAGAATTGTTGTTCTCCAGTGGACACATTGTGATTGACATTAAAGGCAATTGAACACACAAAAAAACCTTAAAACAGTGAGGAAAGAGAGATCAGAGCATTATGGATTTATTCAAGGAATTACTTGCATCTATTTTCAAACTGGGTCAAGGAAATTGATGTCTTCCTACTGCCCTTGTTTTCCATTATTAAAGTATGATGAGTTCAATAGTTACTTCTATATAGTGGAAATGAAGCCACACTTTCAGAAGAGATGCACAAATTTTGATGAGCTTGAATTTAACATTAAGTTTTTGCAGATGCCATTGATAGGGCAAACCTCTAGATATACATCAATCATTGAGTAAGATGTAGTATCTGTGTAGGTAAGTTTTAAATGGAGGGAATAGTTGAAGAGAAAGCAAACCATGCTTTAATAAGCCAAAATGCTCTGGAAGTTTATGGGACCAAATATGAAGCCCAAGATTCTTGAAATTTCTGGCTCAAATTGAAATGTTTCTACATTTGAAACAACCTCCAGAATTCTTGAGAACAACTCAACTTATTAAATACTAATATTCATACTGACTAATAAAAATTTATCCATAGTTACAACTAGGATATAAATATATTTTTCATCTGGATAAAATTGATAAAATCTGCTTTGAACTCTTGAATTAAGACTGAAGATATATAATTCATAAAAAAAGGTGACTCTCCACAAATACGCATTTCTAATCATGTAATTCGCAACAGTCCTCTCATGTAAGGATACCCTTGACCTATCTCTTGTTGTTGGCAGTTTGTAAAATGAATGGGAGATATCATTTTAGTCATCTTTATATCTTTTTTAAAAATTAGAAATGAAGGGGCACCTAGGTGGCTCAGTGGGTTAAAGCCTCTGCCTTTGGCTCAGGTCATGATCTCAGGATCCTGGGATCGAGCCCCGCATCAGGCTCTCTGCTTGGCAGGGAGCCTGCTTCCCCCTCTCTGCCTGCCTCTCTGCCTACTTGTGATCTCTCTCTCTCTGTCAAATAATTAAATAAAATCTTAAAAAAAATAATTAGAAATGAAGAAGAGCCATGATCCATATATCATTATTTTTGACTATCCATTAACCCAGCAAATATTTGTTAGACATCTACCTTCTCTATGCCAACCACAGCTAAAGGCACCAAGGATAGATTCCAATAAGAGGGAAGGAAGAATTCATTTGGATATCTAGGGGGAAGAGCATGCTAATCAAAGTGAATAGCAAGTACAAAGGCTCTGCAGTAGGAGCATTTCAGCACATTACAAGAACAGTGAAAAGATCAACATGATTGGAGGGAAATATATGGGATGGTGGAGTGAATAGAAGAAGCCAGTAGGAGATGAAGGTGCATGGTACCCAATAGGGTAAGAGGAGAGGTCTTGTAGAGCTTAAGGTTATTTTATGGAATTTGACTTTTACTCTCAGTGAGATTAGATCTTTAGTAAAATATTTATAACAAAATCCAGATATGTTTTTGTAATTTTAGAACTTGACTCTGATACAAAACATTCTAAACTCTAGGACAGTTATCTGAATATATTTTACTGGGGACATTTTGCTTTATACAAAAATATCTTATTGGACCTTGTCTTTGCTTTACAAAATTCAATTTTTAAATGTTTTAAATCCTCTAGGAAGAGAAAATTTCCACACAAAAGATTGCTAAGGTAAATTGCTCTGTGAATGAGTTGCCCTTTAACTCATTGGTTTTATAAGTTTAGATTTTCCACATCAAGTTTTCCTAAAGTTAGTTGCATTTATAACTCTTACTCAGATCTTAAGATGTGTTCAAAGAAATTTTAAAGGTAATTTTTTTCTTTTTAAATTTTATTTATTTATTTGTCAGAGAGAGAGTGAGTGAGCGAGAGAGCACAAGCAGGGGGAGCAGAGGGAGAAGCAGACTCCCCACTGAGCAGGGAGCCTGATGCAGCTTGATCCCAGGACCCTGGGATCACGACCTGAGCAGGAGGCAGACGCTTAACCGACTGAGCCACCCAGGCATCCCTTTAAAGGTAATTTACATATATATGTTGATAAATTTTCTTGTTAATTTATATTTACCAAAATGTTCTAAGCATAGGATTAAGTAATGAAAATAATAGTATCTCAACATTCCATGTCCCTTTTTTTGTCCTTTTTAGATCCTGCTAAGAGGAGTTATACTCAATGATTTCAAAGATTCTTTCAATTTTTCAGCTTCTAGGGTTATATTAGAAAATCATAGATGTTAAATCATAAGCATATAGAGTCATAGAGTAGAAAGGGACCATCTTTATAGCTGAGGAACTAAGGACTAGAAAATTTTAGTAACTTACTCAAATTAATTACTAACTTGATCAGGATGAGCACTCACATGCCTCATCATGCAGTTCCCTGTATTTCCAATGAGATCTCTGCTTTTCCTTGGTTTCCCCAGTGCATATTTCACATGGATATGTAACTACATAGCCTGCTCTGACCTGACCAGGCTCTTTCTTTAAAATGGTTTTTTCTTCTTTGCCCATTCCCCCTGTTCTTACTTCATTGCCCACTTTCATTCTAGTTCTTTCTCTTCAGTGTCCACCACAATTCTGATCCATCTTAGAAAATTTTGGTTTCCATTCCAGCACACTAGAATGCCTCTCCTACATTCTTCTCAATTCTATACATATTGCTTTTGATAAAGACTGATCTCTTTTCCACATACATAAAAAAGGGGCATCTCCTTCATTTAGACTTCCTTGCAATTTCACCTCAGTGATTTTACAAGGCCCTAGGTATCCTAGTGTTCTGCACTCCAGCTGTCCCTTCTTAGATGGTGGAAAAGGTGGACTTCATGAGTGGAGTCTGATGGGGATAATAGAAGATCAGGAGCGCAGAGTTAATATCAGCACTAATTTTTTTTCTGGTCTTCAAGTTCTGGCTTCATGAAGCAGACAGAAGGTGAATCTGGTCTGATTCCAGCCATTGGAAGCCAGCAGATTTGCTAGACGTGTGTAGTCATTTTAATGCTATTAAAATTGGCAGGAAGGACTTTGCTATTACAAGCATTTTGAATATTATATCTTGTGTTTTATATATTGCCACTTGCTAACAACATGTGGAATAAATCCTAGGGGACCAGAGAGATTTTTGGAGCTAGCAAGTTCCATTAATTTAAGATAAGCATCACCTAAAATGACTGTCTATAAAGCTTTCCAATTGCACGGTATCTTGGAAAACATCTTCTGAAACTCAGCTTCTTTTCTTGGCTCTCCACCCCTTTATTCTGTTGTTGTTGTTTTTTTTGTTTTTTTTTTTTTTTTTAATGAAAGGTAAGTATTTTAAAATGCTTGGGAGTGTTCTAACAAGATTAGGGACTGAACTTCAATTGATAATCGACCAGAATGCCTGTCACCCAACCAGGTAGACATTTTTGTGACAAGACAACTATTTACTACATATTTTAAGTTGGGGTCAAAGGACATTTGGAACTATGTGTTATTCTTTGAATAACTTTTTGAAGAGCTGGACCATGAATTCAGGTCAGGGGTGATATGACCCTGGTGCCCATCTCTATAGTTTTCTAGGAAATAGACCCTATTTAGGCACTCCTTAAAACCATGGAACTTCGCAGTTAAAAAGGAGCTTATCTAATTGACAGGTCAAGCGCAAGGTCAGTGTACTCTTCAAAGGCATCTGTCAAGTGCAAGGTCAATGTACTCTTCAGAGGCATCTGTCATAGAGGTATTCACTTCATCCAGCTGTGACCCCTCTCATTTCAGTTTAGTAGCCTGCATAGCTGGATGTTTCCCACATCTAATAAGTTCAACTTTATAGTGTCTCTTGTCTCTGCCCCTTCTTTTCCATCTTGTTGCCACTGATCTAGATCAGACTTTCATTTCCTTTAGCCAGATAATTAAAACAGCTTTTTAAATGTCTCCCTTATTATCTCTCCCTTGTTCTTATTCCATTTTACTAATCAATGTCAAATTGATCTTTGAAATCCCAAATCTATTCTTTTACTTTCCTGCTCAATAATTTTCAATAACTCCTAATTGCCTAGGCTTTTATAAAAATTTCTTATGCAGACATTTGGGGAGGAAGTGAAGCATCATGGAAATTCCATGAGCATTGACATAAAAGGGACTTGGGTTAAAATCCCAGCTCAGCTTATTTCTAGTTGGATGATTTGGGGAAAGTTATTTCACATCTCTAAAACCCAGCTCATCTATGACACAAAGATGATAATGGTTGCTTCTTAGGACTCTTGGGAAGATTGAATGAGGTACTGGACACTAGGTAATGAATATGCAAAAAACAGTGGCTCTCTGTATGCTGCGTCTCCTACAGTATGCCTCTGAACTTATTCCCCATTGCTTTTCTTTTTTAATTTTTATTTATTTCTTTAAATATTTATTTATTTATTTGAGAGAGAGAGTGCAAGCATATGTCGGGGAAGGGGCAGAGGGAGAGAATCTTCAAGCAGACTCCCTGCTGAACACAGAGCCTGACTTAGGGCTTGATCCCACAATGCATAAGATCATAACCTGAGCTGAAACCCAGAGTTGGATGCTTAACCAACTCAGCCACCGAGGTGCCCCTCCCCATTAATTTTTCCATCAGGGTCCTACATTCCAGCAAAACCTAGTCTATGATGTATGTGTTTTTAATTACTATATGTGGTTGCAGCTTTCTTAAAAGTAAGGATGATGTCTTTGTAGTATTCATAGTGCTTTGTACATATTAGGTACTCAGTAAGTGTATATTGAATTTGGGATTCTCAAGTTGATTTCACAACCAGAAAGAGCCAATTCTGGTAAAAATTTAAATTGTATTTCTGAGTCTAATTGATCTCACCAACTCGGGACAGAATGAGTCTATTTTCTCTGCATGAGATCTTCCATGATTAAGCAAGTTGTCAAAGTTCTAGATGGATATGGAGTTCTTCACCCACTTCTGGGTACTTTGCCCCAGACATTTACAGTTTGAAGTGAATATGGAGATGAGATCACTTTGATGTAATTTGCAGTGTTGCTTTAATGGTCAACAAAATATTAACTGGTGAAGAGTTTCCTTTACGTCAGTTTGAGAGTTGAGCAAAGGAAACAGTTTCTTAAGCAAGTCAGTTGGCCATTTCCACAAATGGCAGGTGAGCATTGATGGGGAGGAAAACAAGCATGTGCAAGAAGGGAAGTCACTGACAGAGGTATTTGTAAACTTTTATTTGATCAAATGTTTGCTACAGATTTTAAAGTGAAACACAATCTTATAAAAAGTGCATGGAACAAGGAGCCAGTAGAAGACATATTCAGAACTCCCTGTGATGTCCCTGGCATTCACATGGCCCCTTGAAGTTAGTATAACAGTTTCACATATGTTAGCACATTTCATCCTTCATAGAACCCTGAAAGTAAACTGGGCAGGCACTATATACACTGTCTGCCACCCCTATACCTCCCCTCCACTCTCCACTCACTGCCTTGTTTCCTTGCTTTTTAAACTTTGGAGGAATTTAAGGATTCCCCCAAGATCTCACAGCAAGTGTCAGAGAAGCCTCGGACTCAGCACTTCTGGGCACATATATGTTATGTGTGGTGGAGGATAGAGACAACTTGAATTTTGATCACAGTGTCACTCTGGCTCCAGATATCCATGACTGAGCCATAGAGAAGTTGGAATAGACTCTAGGGACCTTCTGCAGATGGCAATCTAATATCTTTTATTTTGTTTTAACAATGAGCTTTAGAAAAATAAAAATAGCTATAGCCATTTATTGAGTACACACCATATATCTGTAAATATATATATATTTAAATAATACACACACACATACACTAAGGTCATGCAACTGGTGAAGAACTAAATGATATGATTGCAGACTGAATTCAAACTCACATCTATTTGAAGCCAAAGCCCATGCTTTTGCCACTATATTACCCTGTCTTCAGCTTCCCAAGGTCGGCCCATACCTGGCCCAGACTAGTTTTATAACAGCTAGTCACAAAGCTCACCCACCCTAATGACTAGGCATATCCGTTTGATTCCGATGTTTGGTGAAAGTTGTTTTTTATTTTTTAAGATTTTATTCACTTATATTTGAGAGAAGAGAGAGAGACAGACAGACAGACAGAAATAGTGGCAGAGAGCATGAGTGGGGAGGGGAGGGAGAAGCAGGCTCCCCACCAAGGAGGGAGCTCAATGTGGGGCTTGATCCCAGGACCCTAGGATCATGACCTGAGCTGAAGGCAGATACTTAACCGACTGAGGCACCCAGCTGCCCCTTGGTGAAGGGTTCTAAAGCAGTTTCCAACTAGAGCTTGCCAAAATGGAAATACTTATTGCAAGGTTAAGCTGTTTCCTTCAGGTAGATGACAAAATTGGAGGAAATCAGTGATGTTCTCAACACAATTTCTTTGGAGGTGGCAGAGAATAGAACACATATTTAAGACACTAGAAAGGATAAGGTCTAAGGGAGAGAATGGTTAAGAATAAGAACTTTAGGGGCACCTGGGTGGCTCAGTTGGTTAAGTGTCCGCCTTCTGTTCAGGTCATGATCCTGGGGTCCTGGAATAAAGCCCCAAGACAGGCTCCCTGCTCAGCAGGGAGTCTGCTTCTCCCTCTATCCTTTCCTCTTGGTCTCTCTTTTGCTTGTTCATGCTTGCTTTCTCTCAAACAAATAAATAACATTTTTTAAAAAGAACTTTGGAGTAGGAAATGGCAGATTTGACCCTTTACCTATGACTGGAATTTCAGTATTTTATCTATAAAATGGGACAAAGAGGATCCCTCCCATTCACTTCCCAGGGATGCAGGGATTATCCTGAAAGCCAATTTATGCAAACATGCTCTCTAAACTGTAAGATTCCATATTAAAATAGGGAATTTTTGACCTGTTGAATTCTATTGTTGATGTGGTGGCGTATCTCATAGTGTGGAATTCAGAAAACAGGTGAGAATTCATTTCTACGTTCAGTGAAAGCTAATGTTATTTTGATTTGTTTCCTTAAGCCTCTCTTCATCTCTAGGAACATAAAATAAAATGTCCTTTGAAAACATTGTAAGAGTATGTTCTCTTCCTCAGCCCTCACAATTGCCTAGGAGAGCCTGATTTGTGCCCTCAACACACAGAAGTCACTCACTCTCAACCAGAGGACCCTCCCTGACGCTGCTTTTAAGTGGAGTAAAAAAAAAAAAAATCAAGGAAAAGATGATGGGTCATAGATAAGGTTCTGCCATGTACATCTCAGGTCTATTCTTATTTCTATAAATGATGCTGTGCTTTCCACTTATTTAACACCTTTATAGAGTGCCTACAATGTGTCTGGCATTGTTCTAAGAAGTTTGTAAATATTAAATCATTTATTCCTCATCTCCACCCTGTGGTGGTAATATGATCCTTGTTTTAACAAATAAAGAAATTAATGATCCCTGTTTTGCAAATAAAAAAACTGAGGCTCAGAGGTTAATGTTTGAGCTAATGAGTGGGCTGTGGGGGGAGGGCAGATTCCAATTCATACACCAGGGCTTACCTGTAAAAACTTATTGAATTGATTTGAAATGGAAAATACTACCAAGGGCTCCTTATTTCCTCTATCAATTTGAGATATGCCTGTCTGGGTGTCTGGCCCCGCATTCTAAGACCCACTTTATCTTTTTGCTCATTTACTGTTTGGTTTCCTGACATGTTTCTTCCTTCCTGATGGTTCTAGTCTTATTGTTTTCTGATGACTATTCCATACCTAGTCCTACAGACTTGCTTTTTATTAGATTTTTTCCCCTCTAGTTTGGAATGTTCTTTCTAACTCCCCTTTTTCTAGTTAAAAATTATTCAGCTTAAATTCCATTTCAAGTTTCATCCATGAAAATTTTACTCATAACTCCAGACCTTGCTGATTTCAGTCCGTTTTAAATTTCTTTAGCCCTTCTCTGTACCTATACAATGGATAACACATTTTTCCATTTTTATATGTTGATGTTGCCTTCTGACCTAGGTTGCAATACTATAACCTTAAACTATAACATGCACTCTTTTTTAACTTCTTGCCTTTCCTAGCAAAGTGCTAAGGGTATTCTAAATGTTCAGCAAGTAACTAACTGAACTTTATAATTATCTGATGTTCCTGGCAGAAGCATTTGCTAACCTCATTCATTAAACTCATCATCTCAATTTGGTTTGTTGTTTGTTTGGTGGCAGAGGATTTCATCTCTGTGGCCACTTCAGTGGATTGGTCATGGCTGACTAGAGGGCTATGTCTTCAGAGTGTTATGGCTTACACATCTCTAATCAATGACAGAGTCTTTTTTGCTCTCTGGGTGTGGTATGAGAATGTGAGGGCAAGCCAATCCTGAATTTGCTGACCCTAGTGTGGTAATAGGGAGAGAAAATAATCTGTGTAAGAGGGAGGAGATTCGATTTCAGCATAAGGAGACTTTAATATACACTGTGGGCATATCGGAAAAGTAGAACAAAGATTAGAGCAACTGAAGTTGTTGATGATCAGTTATTTATTGAGACAATACCAGGAAAAAGCATCTCATTTTTCATTCGCTTATTTGCTTCTAGGTTATATTTGTGTCATAAAATCTGTTTCTTATACAATTCCTTACAATGTCTGTAAGGAATTACTTCTTATGATTCAGTAACAACTCTAAAATACATATTTTGGTACCCAGTACTTTCCTTTCTAGAAATGTGCCCTCATATCATTCCAAAGTCATACTCAACACACATATTATATGAACAAATATTGCAAACATGCAATTACCTTTTATGTGGACCTAAGTTTGAGACTTACAAAAAACAAAGAAACCCAGTTGCCAGAGAAAACAAAACACATGAAGACAATTCCCATCCCAATTGTGTGTTGAAGCAAATGCCGCCCAAATTATGCGTCACTAAAATTTATTCCTTAAAAGGTCAGTTGTCTACAATTTAGAGCAGAATCTGGACTATCGTGCAATGATGGGAATATTTCATTTGAGGAAATTGTGGATGGGTTAATAACTGGAAAAATGTTTTATTATAAAAATCTGGTGTTTTTTATCAGCCAAAATTTTTTTCTTCTTGACATTGCTTGCGTGTTTGCCTTTGCTGATTTGAGTTTAAAACTCAGTAGAAACAAAACAAAACAAAACAAGGACATTCGGGAGACTGGCTTGGGAATGTCTAATGAGCATTTCTCCTTTTCTTCTGGCTTCCTAGTTTTCACTCTGTGTACACACACAGACACACACACACACACACACACACACACACAATTATGCAGCCAGAGCAGAAGAAACTAATCAGCCTAATTATTTCTTGGGTGTTGGGCAACTCCCTATTCATGAAGGACAGAGCCTTTGTTCATATATCCATATAGCTGTCTTCTCAAATCATGAAATAAGGAGAAAATCACTACACCTGGCTCAAAGTCTGTGTCGGAAATCTGGTTTAACAAACAGGGATATGTTTCTAAGATAGTTGCAACTCAAGGGGGCTGCAGAAGGCCACAAGATGCAGCAAGTGAAACCTCTCTTGGTAAAACCATATAGAGGAATATTTCTATTGAAGTCTCAGATAGGGGCACAACTCACCTGCCTTATTCATGGCTATATTCCTAGGGCCTAGAACAGTGTTTCAAACATGGTAAGTACCCCAAAATATTTGTGAAATGAGTCGTTAAGTAAATAAATACATACACCCATTATAAAGAACTCAGTGGAGGTTTTGTTTGAGCACCAAAATCATAACCCATTTATTAGTTAAGGCTCACCTAAATTCAAGAGTTTCTGTTTTTACGGTCCTTAAATATTAAAACTTTAAACATAAGATGTTTAATTCAGATACATTAAGGAAGTCAAAGAAGTCATGTATTGGATTTTTAAAAACATAGTATTTGATGCAAACTCTTATGTAACTAATTGTAATTAGAATAATAGAAGCGTGGTTTTAATTTAATCACAGATCCTTCTTCACTTAGGAACAGGTTTTCATTATCGATCTGGCTACTTTTATTCCATGCTGACACTCTCTGTATCTTTAGTCTTTTTCTGTTGGGTTCATATCTCTAAATATTGGTTTAGAAGTCTAAGGATTGGTTTAGGTAATACTAATTCATGTTCAGTTTGATATACACAACTTTCTGCCTTAATCATGGTTACTACTTTGTTCCTTTCCATTGGTTTCTGTTTCTGCATGCATATACACGTCAGGCACTGTGTGGATTTTCTAGTAGCAAAAACCTATGATATTTTCATATATTTCCTGCTGCCCTTTCAGGACACTGGGCTAATCTATATTTTCCTAGCTCCTGAAACAGGCTCACCTAAGCTCTTCAGCATTGCTTCTCAAGGCTGCTCTCTCTCTGGCATTCTGCCCTTCACGACAGAACTGAAAAGCCCAGTCCTCTCAAACAGTGGTTCTCAGTGTATTGCTGTTATTTATGAGCTATCAGCAACTGTACTTGCTAATGGATAAAGTACCAAGAATTGAAAATAATTCCTTTTAAAAAATACTAATGAGAGAAGTAAAAAATGCAATGTGGAATTAGGTACAGAGGGGAGAATTGCATTTCTTATCAAAGAAGAAATAGTTAGTAGTTCACCCATTCACTCCTTAATGGAATTATTTCAAAATAGTGAAGAGACATCAGAATTTTAAAGTCTTCCAAGTTAAGCCGAAAACAATGGTACATGTGATGTTTTAGAGGTTTAGGGAGAAGAAAATGCAGATAATCTTTCAGTGCTTTTCTCTTCTTTTTTGACTTCAACAGTTACTAGCCTTTCCTGTTTAAAAAACTATGCTTTTCAGAAATGATGAAGATAATATTCTTAATTTTTTAAATTTTTAAAAAAGATTTTATTTATTTATTTGACACAGGGGTAGGGTGGAGATCAAGCACAAGCAGGGGGAACGGCAGGCAGGGGAGAAGCAGGCTCCCTGCAGAGGTTCCATCCCAGGGTCCTGGGATCATGACCTGAGCCAAAGGCAGCCAGCCACTTAAATGACTGAGCCATCCAGGTACCCCTATTCTTGATATTTTCATAAATACAAACAAGTTCTTAAAGTTTTTCCAAATTTATTTTTGCATAACTGAATTTGGTTATATAAAGGTGATTTTTTTAATTGACCACCTCCTTAAGAAGTATAAAATAATTTAAAACCTGCATCATATTTTACGTCAATGAACATAATCATTGTAACTTTCTGTGTAATAATGTAGTTTATGTCTCTGAAGACTAATTTCAGTGAAAATATTAACTTAGAGGAGATTCAAGGATAGCCCTATAAGAATTATTCTCACTCATTTTCTGGAATATTCTTTTGAATGACAGAGAAAGAAGTGGAGTTAGAGATGAAGCATGCATACCATGAATATACTCACAGTGATGTATTATTTTAGCTTGTGTCTTATAAAAAACAAAAGAAAAACCTGCTAGGACCTCTCCTGAAAGGACTCTGGCAACTTGGTCACAAAAACTCCAAGGCCCCTCCCTGGTACTCATCCCAGCCCATCTGTTTTCACCTGTGGCCTCCAGCAATCCCTCCTGCCTCTGTCTGGTCACTCCTCTTCTGGATCCCCATGAATGGCTTTATCTTGTTCTCCTGTTTTGTAAAGGAGGGGAGCTTCCCTGCAGATTGCTCCAGGACCTGGGCACCGCCCACCTCTGTGATGCTACCAGTATCGCTTCCCAGAGATTCTTCCATCTCCTGGAGGTGGGATGGCTCACAAACCATCTCTTCCAGAGGCCACAGTACCAGCTCAATATATAGTTGCAGAATTAAATTAAAGCCAAGATCACTGACAAATTTGTAATTTACTTTACAACTGTAGCTAGCCCAGAAGAAAACAAAAGACTTTTTAGCACTTTCAAATCCCATCATTCCTTCCCTGTGCCACCAATCATGCCTAGCCAGGCCTCCTAAAGAGTCACTTGAGAACTTTGTAGGAGAAGTGATTATCCCTTACCAGCAGTGCTAAGTCATTTAAGATTTCTCTCCAGGTCTTTATGCACAGTCTGGTCTCCAACAGTGTGTCAGAGAATAGTGGTCTCAGATTAAGTTTTCAACTTCACAATTAAAGAGAAATAAAACCTTTGAAATACAGCAATAAAATTCAGAGTGAAGCACGTGACTTCCCAGGGCCACGAGAGAGCCCTTACCCCTCGCGGTTCTGAGAGACGGGACAAACGCTGCCCAACCTTCCCGGCTCTTGTATTATGTATTCCATATGTATTTTCCAGACCCAGTTTGAAGTGTGCTAATTCCCATGTTTCTTTGTCAGAGCCCCCAAGTCAATTCCCATGTGTGGATTTTGTGTTTAGAAGAAAATCCTTCAAGAACATGGACTTTCAATGTCTTCTTTTATTTCTCACAGCACTTCATCTACTGCATACTGAGTAGATGGTCAGAAATGGCTTGTTAACCAGCTTACTTACAGGCCCCTGCTGTGCAAGGGGTAGGTACTTGGTAAATATTATTGACTGCCTGCCTGACTTTTGAGGCTAATTATTCTTTTACATCTCATGTTAAGGCTCCCCCACATCCTGTGAAACTATAACCTTGATGCAAGGAGGCACATCTTCAGGCTTTCCACAGTATAAGAAAGAAACAACTAAAATGGGAATGTCTTGCAAATGTAAACTTATCATGTTGTTTATTTTATATCCAAAGGTGGGAGCCACAGATCGTTTGATGTGCAATAGTAACACAATGTCAGGTATGCAGTAGGGTTTCAATAAATACCTGATATTTTGCTGCTTTTAAAATTTTACTGTGACTCCTCTCTCTCTCTCTCTCTCTCTCTCTGTTTTTTTCATGTAAGCGTTTGTAAATACTCAGTAAATCATTTTATCTCTGTTGTTGCCTTCTTGAGAGTCAACTGAGAACAGACAATTCAAATGTGAGAAGCTTAATCTCGATCAAAACTTTTAAAATTGTTTTGTGTATAATGGTGATTGGGCTAGATTAGGGATATTGCAAGTAATATTTTCCACTTCTCTACTACTTTTGAAATAAAAATAATTATATGATTTTCATGACATCACCTAAAAGTTTAGTTATGTCTTCATTGGAGAGATTCATAATGTCATTATTGTGTTACGTGGTTTGTGTCTGTTTAGTAGAGACCCAACAGCTTCACTCTAGTTAATACATACAGTTAGACACCTGTATTAAAGTATTCTTTTAGAACACTTTAAAAAAAATCCTCTGCACAGAACCTCCTGCTTAAAAACAGCGTTATTTTCCAATGTGTATGCTGTGTTACAGTAGTTGGATTGCTTTTATAGAACGCTCTCTCCTGTCCTCATAGACTGGAATCTCTGAGACTTTGGGACACTCTGCGGACTTGGCCGGGAGAAAGTTCTTGCCTATTCAGTTTTTGCCACTGCCTTTGGCACCTACAAGCCTCCTTCCTCTTCCCCTCCTGGGTTTCTGTATAATAAGTGTGTCTGGGTTTCTGTTGCACGGAACGTCCCAGAGCAAGAGACTCTGGGGCAGTCAAACAAAGGCAGGATTTCATTCACCTGGCACGCTGACCCCTTGGATCCTGGCTGGAAACTGGGCACCGGGGCCCCAGAGCTGAGAGCAGTGCCTTACATAAGTCCCAGGGCAGGCAGCTGCTGCCTGCCCCGTCTGCGACAAGGGAGCTGTTCTCTCACACTGGCCCATGGATTTCTCATTGTTGGCCAACATATTTCTCCACAATTCAAAAAAAATCCACTGTCTTCTGCAGATAAGTGTCCTCCGTGTCCCTATACTCATATCTTGGCTCAAATAGAAGAGGAAAATGTACATGTTAATAGATTAATTAACTATTGGCAAAACTCCCTTTATAATCTCCTCACCCCTTTTCTCTTCTTTGCAGCTGTGGCATGGTTAAAATAGCAACAGGACAGGTTTCCTCTGGGTGTCCTACATCCCATATCCAGTGCTATGTATACAGTCTCAGGTGACCCCTGAGATACCAGAACGAGAGGTAGGTGAGCACAGCCAGGATTCACTACTGAGCCACAATCCTTGAACCTGAGGTGGGGGGAGTAAGATTTTAAACAATTGTCCCAATTACTGGTCATATAGATTGTATGACGAAATCCCCCCCACCAGCCCCCGGAGTAGTTGTTTATGTAAGGTACACATCCCAAGGCCTTTTAGAAGGCTGATGCTCATCCCCACTCTTAAATGTTCCTAGGCATAAGCAAAGTGGAGGCTAAAGGACTTTTTGTTTAAAGATTTTATTTATTTATTTGACACAGAGAGAGAGAGAGATCACAAGTAGGCAGAGAGGCAGGCAGAGAGAGAGGAGGAAGCAGGCTCCCCGCTGAGCAGAGAGCCTGATGTGGGGCTCGATCCCACGATGCTGAGATCATGACCTGAGCCGAAGGCAGAGGCTTTAACCCACTGAGCCACTCAGGCACCCCACAAAAGGACTCTTCTTGCCACCTGTAGAGGGAACATCCACACCAGCCAGACCCTCTCAGTACTTTTTCACGTGCTGGAGTCTGGGTCTTTTCTTCTTAGAAACTATGAAACTCCTTTTATAAACCAAACCAAACCAAAATAATTTAGGGTTGTGAGTCTTTAACAGGAAGAGTGATAAATCAACCCTCACAGAGAATTAGTTCTTAAAAGAAAAAAAACGTGTATGTATAATGTTTTAAATTCACAGCAAAAGGTTTATATTCATCAGCTACTTGCTGTTTTTTATTTTGGCTGTTGTTTACAGGCCACTGCAGTTTGTATATGTGATTTCAACACCCTGAATCCCATTTTTCAGGTGGATAACTTAGTCATGTGGTTTCGCTCCTGCTGAGAACTGAACTTTTTAGCCTGACTGACACTGACACCTGCTCCATCAGGCAGGTCAATTGGTTCAGAATTTTTCTCCCTGCCAATAGGCAGTTGAGTAAAATTGACCTTTACCTTTAGTTTTAGTTTGGCTTGAACTTTACATTTTATATTCCTGATCTGGGAATGGGCATTGAAGTCAAGGGTGAATGAATGACATGGTGACTTATTTCCTAAGAAGTCTGCTCTTTCTGAGTGGGGAATTAAAGTTGGGGTGGGGGGAATCCACATAAATTCCAAATTGTAGTTTTAGTTTATTAGAAATCCAAAGAGATCAAATCAGTGTACCATGCGGGAGAGGGTGGAGCACGTCTCTGTCGGTGACATCCACTCACAGTTCACATGTCCTTTTTTTTTTTTTAAGATTTTTATTTATTTATTTGACAAAGAGATCACAGGTAGGCAGAGAGGCAGGCAGAGAGAGAGGAGGGAGCAGGCTCCCCACTGAGCAGAGAGCCCAATGCGGGGCTCGATCCCAGGACCCTGAGATCATATCCTGACCCGAAAGCAGACTCTTAACCATCTGAGCCACCCAGGCGCCCCACACATGTCCTTGATATATTAGCAAACCAGTGGGAAAGGTATCTGTGCTATGTTTAGAAAGCTTCTTCATTGCTTAACCAAATACTCCCTTAGGACTCTAATGTTACCCATCTTGAGAGTAGTGGTGACCCACTATTTGCACAGCTCCAGCCCTGGTCATATTTTTGACTGTCTTCATTGTGGCCTTTGGAATGCCTAGCTGTTCTCTCCACATTCTTACTTTCTGTCTCTGTTACAGCAGTGGGTGTCAGCTAAAAAAAAAAAAAAAAGTTACCACTTTGGGAAGTGGGGAGTGTGGGCAAAAAGTCACTTCCTCAGGTAAACAGAGAAATATGGGAGGGGAAGAACTATGGAATTCGGTTGAGGAAAAAGAAAGAAAATAAGTTTATTCTAGTCCCAGGGGAGCTAAATTTGACAGACTCCTGACTTAATAAGGAAACCCAAGCCTCCCAATACTCAATATTATGTACATAAAAGAGAATGGTGTCTTAGGGAAAGGCCTTCCTGAAAACTTCATGTAGGACAATTTGGCTATTCTTGATTTAATATTTTTCATATTTCCCTGTCCAAGTGAATTCCTCATAAAAGAAAGGATTTTGAAAATGGAAAGAGTTCCTCTTTCTCTCTATCTATGTCAAGGCCATAGATTGATGACTTTAGACCCTGGAGATGACAGATAACATTGAAGTAAGTGAATATCTTTATAAGAAGTCCAAAAATATCAGGAGAAATACACAGAAAGGCTTGTTTAATCTATGGCTTCCCCAGATAGCTTCTAGGTAATGAGATCAGTCTTATGCTAAGGGGAATTGGGGAGGACTCTTACATCCTAGGATGTTTAAGCAAATAGATCTGTGACCTGAACAAGAGCAAAATCACAGGATGATGAAAAAAATGGTCAGAGGAGATCACATGCATCAGGGACTGTCAACTTCCTTGCTTTCTTCTGCTCTTTGCTCCCAAAAATTGGATTAAAAAAAAAAAACTTGGCCACAGTTCATGGGAAGTGTGGAACTTTATTTTGGCTGTGACCCCAAGGAAGGCACTCATAAGTAAATCATTAATCCAGTCTAGGCACAGATACACACACTGTCACATTCTGCCTCTTAATGTCCCTTGACCACTTGAGGAAGCTTCATGTACCTCAGTGGCTGCTACAAAGGCAATGATAATTAATGACTTGCATGAGTACAGTTTTCCAATTTGTTAAGTACTTTCTTATCACCTTACTTTGAGGCTCATAAAAATCTTTTGAAATAGTGAATATTTTGTTGGTCTCATTTTTTTAAGGGAAGGAGATTGAAGTATCTGGAAGTTAATTGGCTTACCAAACATATTGCAGACGGAGAATAGCAGAGTGGGGCCCAGACTCCAGGTTTCTTGATCCTTAATCCAATGACTTCCCATCAGTTCTTAGGAGCAACAGCATTTAAGTCAGGGAAGGAGTATCCAAATCCTCTAGAGAGCTGTATTACACAGGCTTCTCTAGGTTCCACATAACAGAAAACTCAGCTCAACTTCGCTTAAGGGAAAAGAGGGAATTCATTTGTTCACATAACTGAGAAGTCTGGGAAGATTGCTGATATAGCTGGGTCCAAATCTCTCAGGTATCTTGTCTGAAATATATTATGTCCAATCATAATATTCTAGTTTGAGAAAACAACTCTGGGCATTTTTTATTCTACGTGTGTTTAATTCTTAGGCAAGCTCTCCCTCTGTAGTATAAAAAGAGACAATAGCAGCTCTCAGCCTTATAATTTTCCAGTTAAGCAGTATCTGTGAAGCAGGTCCTCTTTTTTTCAATGGTTACAGCCCAAATCCTAAGCTTGATTTTCATTAGTCTGGTTTGGGTCATGTGCCAGGAAATGTGATGTCTGCTAGGTCAGTCCTGGTTCAGGGGCCTTCCATCAAGATAGGGTTGGAGCAGCTCTAACAACATAAATTCAGAATGGAGGAATAGTGGTTTCGCAAAAGAAAGTAGAGTGCTGTTTTCTGAAGGGAAAATAGGTGCTTGTCAGGGAAAAAAAAAACCCAGCAAATACCCTCCTAGAGGAACTATTTCCAACCCACATCCCTAGCCCAACCTCCTCACTGAGAAAGGCTCAAGGAGCAGGTAGGGATGTCTATGCATGAACAAGCACCACAGTGGTCTCTCCACGCCTCTTCCTGTCTAGTCCATCAATACACACCCTCATATCATGCTATTCCTCAGTTGACTCACTTGCCTAGAATATTCTTGTCTTCTTTATCCCCCATACTTTACTTACTCATCCTTTAAAGTTTAATCCAGATGACACTTCAGCTAGAATGCTGTTATGGACTGCATATATGTGCCCCCGACAAAATTTGTACGTTGAAGACCTAACTCCCAAAGTGATGATAAGGAGAGGAAGAGACCAGAGTTTGTGCTCTCTTGATTTTTCACACATATAAACACACTCTCTCTCTTCCTGTCATATAAGGACACACCAGAAGGTAGATTCCTGTGTGCTAGAAAGAGGGATCTCAGCAGAACCCTTCTGTGCTGGCACCTTGATTTTGGACTTCTTGGCCTCTGGAACTGTGAGAAAATAAATGTCTGCTGTATGAGCCACCTAGTCTATGGTACTTCATTATGGCAGTCTGAGCTGAATGAGGCGTGTACTGTGGCTAAAGCTTGCATTCCACACTCACCTTCTCTAGCTCCTTACTCTCCTTAACAGATAGAAAATCTTAACCAGAATTTTATTTTACTCAAACTACCAATGCCTGATCATCAGTGCAGATAATGCTCCAGACAAGTAAACAAATATCATCCATTAAAGAACACTGATTTGAGCAGTTTCTGTTTAGCATTCCTGATACTACTGATGTTCTCCAGGATTTAGTGAAAATTCTGATTCCTAGGTTTCAGGCATGACATTGTATTTCAATTTTACTGTAAGATCAACATTATAAACTTGTCAAAAAACTTCAGCAACTCCTATACTGTTTCAATACTTCACATATCCAGGTGAAACAAAGAAGGGAAAAAACAGATGAACTCAGAAACTTCCACTGTTATTTTCTTAGGTTACTGCTGAGTGCTGCTGGTATTTATCACATTCAGGATAAAATATGTGCATTCCATGAGGCACCCATTCCAAAAACAAAGCAATTGCTTGAAGCCTTCCTGGGGCTACTCAATTTCTGCCATGCTGTACTTCCACAAAAGGCACCACTGCTAAGCCTCTTCATCACCTAATAGAAAAAGACATTTGGTGGCATTGACTTATGACTTTAAAGTATTT
The DNA here is from genome assembly GCA_028533885.1 of Nasua narica. Taxonomy (NCBI): domain Eukaryota; kingdom Metazoa; phylum Chordata; class Mammalia; order Carnivora; family Procyonidae; genus Nasua; species Nasua narica. Next base: position 106,541,463 of record CM052797.1, on the reverse strand, counting down.
GGGCATTCTCAGGAATGAAAAGCAGTTACCGAATTCTGAGTCTGTTCTAGTACTTTACAATGCACATAAACCATTATTTCTTACCACTGACTCATCTCTTCGAACATTTGAGATGTATGTTGGTGCAAAATGCCACATGACACCAAGGTCCCATTGATTTAGTTCTCAATGACAATGCAATCTACTGTTGAAGAACAGTATATTAGCACAAATTTAAAACTCATATTTACCCAACCAAGACAGGGTTCACTTTTAAGATCCTTATTAGTAAAAATAAAAATTACCCTTCCTCCCAAAGCTTTCAATTTTATCAATCGTATGCTTTCCAACTGATGACTAATTACAATGAATAGAGATCTGATATTAAGTATGAAGCATTGAAATGAGCTGTCATCTCCTGCCCTCCACATTATTTTTTTATGGTTGGGTCGATACTGTGAAAAGCTACAGATTTGTATAGCATCTTTCCTTGAGTGAAGCATTTTTTTTAAAGATTCTATTTTTTTATTTGACAGAGAGGAGAGAGATCACAGTAGGCAGAGAAGGAGGCAGAGAGAGAGGGAAGCAGGCTTCCTGCCGAGCAGAGAGCCCTACACGGGGCTCGATCCCAGAACCCCGGGATCATGACTTGAGCGTAAGGCTGAGGCTTTAACCCACAGAGCCACCTGGGCATCCCTTGGGTGAAGCATTTGTTCAAGGTAATTTCTGGGATTGTTTCTTATTGAAATATTCTGGAATTATTTCTAATTGAAAAAATTCTATAGATACGTGTGGGAAAGGCGAGGATCTGTATGATGACGACCCATCTTCTATTAGAAGAAGCCAAAACACAACATGTACATACACACACACACACACACACACACACACACACACACACTCACATACACCATTGTTAGGAACTGTATTAATTTTGCAGAATCATGTCAGAGGAAAACTTCTTAGCTATACTAGACTCCTTCCCAAAATGACTCAGTGTACTCAAAAATTCACCTCAGAGTTCACTGCCATGAGTCATAGGCCTTTGCATGTGATAGGAAACATGCTGGCTGTCACTTAATACTGTTCTTGACCCCAAATGAAGATAAAGAATTTGTGGACAAACTTCTTGGGAGCTCCTTTCTACCTTCTAGTTGGGATGCTGCCTGATTCATGAATTGTTGAATAAAGCCAATTAGATCTTCAAATTAAAAAAAAAGAATTTATGGACATGCTTCTTAATTGTCCCTTCTGTTTCATTTGCCCTCATATCACCATCAAATAAATGATCACTCCAAAAAATGGGACAGCAAACCAAGGTTGACTCAAAGCAGGTTGTGGGAAGAAATGAACCAAACCACTAGCCAAATTTCTCTTTAACATGTCATTCAATAGCATTAAAATGACATTTATTCAATGATTGTGGGTCTGACATATTTGCTTATAAACACTGTAAAGGATGCAGAAAGAAGAATGAGGATGAGAGATTTGTAATTAAGAGAGTTTAGCCAAGATTCAGAAATTAAATTACATAGGTGCAGAATTAATCTCAGCTGTTCTGTTGCAACTTTGTGCTTCTCGCAGGGGAGCCTGGGCCATGGTTCTGATTCTTGGCCAGACCTGAGTAAAAGGTACGGTTATAAACTGAAAGTTTGTGGCAACCCCCCTCCCCACAATTCATATGTTGAGATTAATCCCCATTGCAATGGTGTTTGGAGGTGGAAACTTTTGGAAGTGATTAGGTGGTAAGGGTGAGACCTCCCATAAATGGGATTAGTAGCCTTCTAAAAGAGAAAACAGAGAGATCCCTCACCCCTTATGCCAAGTGATGTTGTAGTGAAAAGACAGCCATTTACAAACTAGGAACCAGGAAGTGGATTCTCACCAGACGCCAAACCTATTGGCACCTAGACTGTGGACTTACTAGCCTCCAGAACTGTGAGAAAGAAATGTTTATTGTTTACAAGCCACCCAGTCTGTACCATTCTGCTGTAATAGCCCAAATGGACCATTTAATCAGCTAACTGATGATTAATAGTTTTGTGCTAATATCTGAGACAGGCCAGGGACAACCTGTTCGTAAAAAGTGTCCAATCTGGTAGTCTGTAGTGGATTCGATTAGATTCTTCTGGTTTTTCTTTACATTCTGACCATGCAGCCCATTTTGGCTATGTGACCACGGGGATATGAAAGACATCTCCTTGGATGCAACTGTGACCTTGTATTGTAGGCAGGACTGTCTTTATTTTATCAGCAACCAGCCTACAGTAACACAGCATAGCCAGAATTTGAACCTAGGGCTTCTTCTCTAAGATCACCAACCTCTATAATTTCATACTCTTTTCTGCCAAATTAACTTCCCTCAATTGCCTTTTTCAATTTGGCTGAGGACTAAAGGTAAAATAAAAATATATTCCAGAAGCAACTTAATATGCATCAGTTAGTGTTTGTTGAGATCAATCTCAAATAGTGACTGCCTTCTAAAAGGTCAACTAATGAGACCTTCCTCCTCTCATGCTTGCTCATTGCCTCCTACATGACACAACTCTGCCATCCAAGCATCCCTATTTAATGAACAGAACCGTGCATCAACAGCGAAATATTAAGCTTCTTATAACTCTTGCTTCAAAGTTGGTAGGGGAAACAGGAAAATTATACTATGGAAAGAAGCTAAAAATACAACACAGGATAATATTTCATTGTATCCATAATGCCATTTTCCCTAGCAAAGCTAAATAGACTCATGTGAAGTCTACCTATAGCATTAGTGCCAAGAGGCCAATAGTATATTCACATATTACATTTTCCTTGTTAGTTCAGATAAATTAAATTTAGCAATTACTTATTGGAGCCTCACTGAGTGGTTTACATATTCTGGGAAGGGCCCTTATCAAGCAAATTGTGATGTGAGAAAAATTTAAACATATTCTCCTTTGCTTCTACTTCTGCACACTCTCTCTACTTTTCCAATTTTAAGGTACTTAATTCTGGCAATATCCCCCCCCCACCCCGATGTGAATAAATGCTCCCAAGAAAGGATTTGATAGGTTCATACATATAGCCATATAAAACATGACCATTTTTTGCTAGATGTTTTCTGCTTTCTCCTTCAGTTTCTGTCTTTTTTCTTTGTCACCATCTGCTCTGCCCTGGACAATCACATGTGTGGATTATATCAAAGAACTCTTTACCCCTCTGGCTTTTGGTTTGGTTTGGCCAGTGGAAGCCCCTGGCAACAGATTGGAGGAAAGGAAGAGAATGAAGCCAAAATATTTAATCCCATGATATCTCCCTTCAGGGTGCCTCAGGCTTGTGTCTCCTTTCAATGAAAGTCACATCTCCTTTCAAGGTGGTCCTTTCCCCACAACTTTTACCTTCTAGGATCTGATAACTGCTCTCTCTCCTAGATTCTTTGGGCCTTGGAATAGTAATCCTCTTGGGATACTGTGTTATCGTGTGTGTGTGTGTGTGTATGTGTGTGTGTGTGTGTATTTAATACTCTTCCCACCCTTACAAATTAATGCTTTTATAAAGCTTCATGGAATTGTCCTAACTTTATTGTGCCATATTTTCTTTCCCATATTTTCATTTTCCCATATGATAAAACCAGTGGTGTCATGCACACTTTAAAGGAATAATCCATGAAGTCCCAGGAAACCAAACTTAACTTATGGAATTTCACTCTTGGCTAGAGAAAAAGAGCTCTAAGTTACATCAGTGATCTACTGCCATAAAAGTTTATTAGTATGCAATAATAAAAAGTCATTAAGTTCATGACTCTGGGGTTCTGCTGATCTGAGAAAACTGATCATCTTAGCTAGGCTAGTTCATGTATCTACAGTCAGCTGAAGGTCTTCTAGGTGGCTCTGCTGATCTTGGTTGGGCTTATTCAGGGTATCTGAAGAGCTGCTGGCAGATGGCCAATTTAAGCAGGCTTCTTCTGGGACAACTAGGCTATTTGGCTCTGATCCACATGTCTCATCTTTTAGCAGATTAGCCAGACATATTCCTATGGCCATGGCAGAGGTCAAGGTGGGAGAAAGACAATTATGCAAGTGCTTTTCAAGCTTCTCTTAACATCAGTCTGCTACCATTTCATTGGCTAAGGCAAATATCATGGTAAGATCTACACTCCCTATAAGGTTACATAGCAAAGAATGAGCACCCACAAAGGGATTAGGCTTTAGGGTCATTGAGGCAACAAATCAATTCCAAAGGTTTTTTTTTTTTTTTATAGCTCTCTGTTTCTTTACTCCACAAAGGAATTGACATTTATAATGACTCTTGAACAATGAGTACACTGTCATGAGGCAGAGGAATGAGATAGCTTTAGAAACATGAAAACACTTGATGAGCCTAGGAAATGGTGAATAAGCAGGAATGCTTTTTTTGTTTTAGTTTATATTAATGGATCATACATTATGTACTCTTGTGTCTGGTTTTTTTCACCAAACATTAGGGAAGATTCAGTATTTTGAATATGTCAATTTTCCCTAGTTTGACATAAAAATTAGTGCAATTCCAATCAAAATAATAGAATTCCTTTTTATAAATTAATGAGATAATTATAATATTTATAGGAAAGTCAGCTAAGAGTAGAAAAACAATCTTGAAGTAGAACACAGTTGAAAGAATTACGTTATCGGATATTTCACAACCAAGAACATGGTATTTCCTTTTATTTATTTAATTCTTCTTTTAATAGGGTTTTTGTTTTAGGGTTTTTTTGTTTGTTTTAGTTTTAATGTAGAACCCTTAAATAAAAGATGCTAGATTTCTTACTTCTATCTCCTCAGTGTGGCATACAGCCAATAGATTGGTAAGAAGATGAAAACAGACAGATGGTTCTCTTTTCTGCTTTCTTGTGTTCTTATCCAACAAGATAAAAGGGCTCCATTTTGAAGAGGAGAGAGAGTTTGCTGAGATGATGAAATTATGGGGGCCTTGTGTTCAATGCCTTTCTGAATTTGCCTATAAAATTGAGATCCAAGATTTGGGCAGATTTGCAAGCTTGTCTGGAAGTTTTTGAATGCAGCAGCTCCACTGATGAATCAAAGCCATGGTGGCATGTGTATATACTCGGGAGATCTCATTCTCAATTTCCCATAGTCTCCAAGTGACTTTGAGAATATTTCATGTCTTCTGAGGCTATGAGTAAAACCTAAATATTAGGGGGGAGGAAAAGCTAATATGTCAATCAAATGATCTCAGTGCAAAGTTGGGGCCTGTGTTATCTGCATGGAATGGATGAAGATATAGCTGCATCTTTGTTGGAATTTAGATGCCAAAAAGCCGCATAGGTGCCAATGAAGAAATTCCAGATAGACAAGTTGCTGCCTGTCAAACAAGCACTGGGTATCACCTAAGTTGGGAAATAGGATAAGGACTTTAACTAAAGATGCCAGCATGATCACAGAGGCCGAAAAGTGTGTTGGTTACTGTGCAGCAACATAAAGGGAATTGTTGAATCACCCAGAGACTTATAACCAGGACTAAGAGGAGAGAGAGACAGAGAACACTTTGAAGGAACTGAGGAAGCAGAAAATCCCAAATTATATTGAGTTTTAAATGGAGAATGACTAAGTAATTACTGGATAGGAATAGAGAAAAAAACACAGAGTTGATTGAGTTTATTTTGAAATTTCAAGGCTTAGTACAAAATGCAAATTTTAGGAAAAAAGAAAACCTAGAGTTTTTTAGATTTGAGTTTTGTGGACCATTGAGACAGTCAATAGTGTGCCCATTTCAGATAGAGAAGTTAATGAAGTGAGCGTTTTAACAGTTTTGACTCACAAAAAGAAGTTTGGATTTTGATGTGACCTATAGTATAAAGATTTTCAAGCAGAGGAGTAATAGTATCATCTCTACTTTATAAATATTCTCTAGAAGGAATATGGGGTATGAATTGAAAGAGAATGACATTTATAGCACATCATGTAGGAAGATTTTTAGAAATCCAAGCAAGAGATGATGAAGGCTTAAATCAGAAACTTGAAAGTGAGGATAGAATAGTGGGGTAAAAGATGTTTTTCACTTTAGACTCATGTATGGTCAGAAGATGAGAAACAAGAGGGTCTGGTTTAGGAGCAGAAACATTGCATTCAGTTTTGTACATGGATTTGAGGTGCCTTTGTAATACTGAAGTGAAGATTTGTAGTGGCAAGTTAAAGGGGCTTGTAAGTCAGGGGCTTAGGGTAGTTTGAAGGCTGGAGATGAAGACATGGTGGTCGATTAATTTTTGTGTGCCTTGAAGAACAGTTTTGGGACAGTTTTGGGAGAAAGATAGAAAGTCTAGTCATCTCTGTTCTCCTGCATTGTGTGAGCAGGTAGCATCTTGTTAGGGGCCTCTGATATTCCTTGCCACCAATATACTACCCAGATGCCTAAAGTCTGACTGCTAGAAATGTATACTTTTGTTTCAAAATTATCTTTCACATCATCCATTTTTTTAAATGCAAATAATTGTATAAATAATACATCACTGAAATCCCTCATGTCTTGGTAAAAATAATTTTGGAAGAAGGAAAATAGGAAAATACCAAAAAAGAAAATGAGATAAGAGTGGATGGCTTCTATGAAAAACCCACAGCGAATATCATTCTCAATGGGGAAAAGCTGAGAGCTTTTCTCCTGAGATCAGGAACATGACAGGGATGCCCACTATCTCCACTGCTGTTCAACATAGTCCTAGAAGTCCTAGCCTCAGCAATCAGGCAACAAAAAGAAATAAAAGGCATCCAAATTGGCAAAGAAGAAGTCAAACTCTCACTTTGCGGATTATATGATACTTTATGTGGAAAACCCAAAGACTCGACTCCAAGACTGCTAGAACTCATACAGGAATTCAGTCAAGTCTCAGGATATAAAATTTAATGCACAGAAATCAGTTGCATTCCTATACACGAACAGCAAAACAGAAGAAAGAGAAATTAAGGAGTCGATTCCATTTACAATTGCACCCAAAACCATAAGATACCTAGGAATAAACCTAACCAAAGAGGCAAAGAATCTGTACTCAGAAAACTACAAAGTGCTCATGAAAGAAATTGAGGAAGACACAAAGAAATG
>CM052797.1:106494341-106533916 GCA_028533885.1 Nasua narica | reverse complement strand
AAAAAAATTTTAAAAAGTTATCTGCAATTATGATTCATATTTCTTCTTTAACAATTACTTAATGAAGTTATTTTTAAACTTCTAAGGGGCTGAGCTTTTCTTTAAACTTTTGTTATTAGCTTAGAATTTTGTTAAATTATATTCAAGGATATAGCTCGTGAAACTTTGGTTTTGGAACTTCAAAATTTTCTATCCTAATATATCACAAATCATTATTAATAGTCTATAGGTCTTAGAAAATAAATTATATTTTCTGTTTTTTACAATATTAAATTGTATAATTTATAAAATTATATATTAAATCAATTTTAATAGATTAAAAAAAAGAGTGGATGGCTACAATTATACCTATTTTTCATATTTTGGTAAAGTTTTCTCAGTGAATATATCTTGGCACTATGCCTCAGGGTCAAAGATCCCTTCATGGAAATCTACAATTTCAGGGATTTCAGTCACTATTTCAACCTTGTGTATTTTTATCTTCTTTTTTTATTTTATTTTATTTTATTTGTATTTTTATCTTCTGATGTGGGTCTTTTTCAGTGTAACCTCAGCCACATCCCTGGCCCCCTTGTTTCCGAAATATCCTCTTGAAGGCACATCCTTAGTTTCTATTATGTATACTACAACCTTGGTATATAGTCACACTTTGGATGCTAATTATAGTCTCTTCCAGAAAGCTACAGAGCATTTGAATATGAAACCAAGGGCAGTAATGACCTAGCTCAATTGACCTGAGAAGAATGGAGCTTTGGAGAGACAAAATAGATCTATTAACTTTAGATTATTCCAGAATTTTGTTACTGAGACACAGAAAAATTGAAAAATTTCCCTGGAGATCCAACAAACTCTTCTTAAAATCCCAGCTTATCCCACTTATTATAGCTATAAGAACTTGGTGTCTCTGTGCCACAGTTTCTAAATATGTGAAATGAGGATAATAGAGTTAATTTTATAAAGTTGTTTAAAGGATTCAATAGCGTAACACATCAGATTAGCAATGTGCTTAGCGCTTTATAGGCAAGAGCTCTATGAATTGTGAGTGTGTAATGCTCGTGGTGAATAGTCCAAAATAACGAGTCTCTGACCTTCATTCTTGTGCCGAGTTCCCTGAAACACACTTCTTTCTGAATGTCTCTGGATAGAAGAATGGGACTCAAAAGGAAGTACAGGTGAAAAAGAAAGGACAGTCACATGTACCTGAGATGTTTGGAGGCAAGGGGGATTGAGACACGCACTAACTGGATAATTATGTATCTTCACATATAATTCCTTCTCACTGCTCAGTTGCACATCTGACAGGACCCCATTAGGAGTGAAAAAGGATGAATCATTGCACACTGTGTCTGATGGGGGATAAATCCAGGCGGTGGCTGAAATTTCATATTGAAAATGACTTACTCTCCTCTCACAGTGGGCTTTGTGATTTTCTTGGGCAGCATCCTTAGTAGAACATGTTATATGTGAAGCATATCATATCATTCCCATCAGTGAAATAACATTCTCTGGTAGTGTTTTGGGAAGGATGTGTAGATGTTAACCAAAACCACAAAGAAAGGATGTTGTCACTTTCCCGTGGCATGTAAGAAAAACATGGATGTTTTGATGTGTCCAGTTACATGCAAACTCAGCATAGCTAAGGAAAAGATCAGATTTCAAAGTACTACTGCATTGAGTAAATGAGGTATGACTACAAAGAAAGGAATAAATTATGTTTTCAAGTGAAGCAGGTCACATCTGGTGTGTGTATGTACATCTGTGCATGAGTGTGTGTGTGCGTCCTTTTCAAGCATTTTTGCCTACCACTTAATTTAATATTGAAATAGTTCAATGGATTATCAAAACAACTCCCACACATGAATACTATGTTTTAAAATATCTTATTGCTTGATTCCAAGTTGTTCATAAATGAACATCTGGAAAACAGCATATCTGATGATAATAAATATATACTTTACATGTTTTAAAACATAGTGTTTGCTATGAGCATTAGAAGCTAGAACTTTGTACTCTAATTTCTGGAACTTCACCTATCAACATCTCTTTTGAGGAATGACTTACTGAAGCTGTCTCTTTTATGAAAATTTCATATTCATAAAGGGATGGCTTTCTCCTGGCAGGCCTTTTCCCCACTCAGCTGAACTGGAAGTCATTTTTCTGAAGAGAGTTCCACTATTGGAACAAACTGAACAAGAACTCACATCACACATAAAAAGCTTTTGGAAGAGACCTGGGATTGGCTCTAGAGTGGACATAATTCAAATGCAAATGTATTTCATCAGTGGTTTGCCTTGGATGCCAAATTTTGGGGCAAAAGGAGGACTAAAACTCCTGATCATTTGCTCTTTTCTACCAATCAACAGAATGCCGACAACAGAACTAATATTCTTTTTTCAAATGAATGTTATAGGGAGGCTTGCAGAAAGCATTGTAATGCCCAATTCATCATTATAGAAAGACATTGCCAATGATACCCCTATTAGTATTTTTCATTGATTCAAACATAAAATTATGGATAAAAAATTCACAAGATTTATATATGATAAAAATTAAAATACACAATAAAAAGGATAAAATAACCTGTATTTTAAAAATATTATTAAAAATTTTTATGTATTTTCTTCTCAGCTTTTTGTTATTGTTTTTTATTTTTTATTAAGTATTATTTACATTGTTGTGGTTTAGCAGCCAGCTTCTTTTTATACTTAATATCAGGTATATCTCTTCTTAACAATACCTTTTAGTTTTCATATATTATTCCATAATGTAGCTATGCTCAAATTGACTTAACCTGTTTCCTCAGGGAAAGAAATTAGATATTTAGGCACTTAAGAAATAGAACTTTTTTGAGTTATTTCCTTATGATTCCCTAGAAGTGTGATTAATAACTCAAAGGTTATGAACATTCATTAAGACTTTTGATAAAGAATGTAAAGTGGTTTCATTCCCCCAAAGTAGTGTACACAAGGGTCTGTTTCTACAAAACCTCACTGTACCTCTTCGTTCTTTCAATTCCCCTAAGCCAATAGTTTTCATCTGGATGTGATTATTGCCCCTCCCCACAGGAGATGTTTGACAAATCTGGAGACATTTTGTTTTACACAACTAGGGAAGTGCTACTGGAGCTAAACATCCTACAGTGCATGGGACAGCCTTCCACAACAAAGAACTATCTTCCCTAAAATGTTATGACTCCTTTCTTGAGAAAGTTAATTGTCTTATTTCAATAGGAAAAGGCTGGTTGAGAAGAAATGCTAAGAAAGATCTTCCAAGAGAAGGGAGTTGTATGAAAAAAAAAAAAAAATGCCAGGGCGCCTGGGTGGCTCAGTTGGTTGGGCAACTGCCTTCGGCTCAGGTCATGATCCCGGAGTCCCGGGATCGAGTCCCACATCGGGCTCCCAGCTCCATGGGGAGTCCGCTTCTCACTCTGACCTTCTCCCCTCTCATGATCTCACTCTCTCTCTTTCCTAATAAAGAAATAAATAAAATCTTAAAAAAAAATGCCAACATATCTCCAGATACTGTCGAATGTAGCTTAATGGATAAAGTAGCCACCAGCTGAGAACTATTGGTTTACATTGATCAGAATGCCTTGCTCTTAGTTGGCACTTAATACATAGCTTTTGCTAAATGTATGAATTATTTCAATTGTGATTTTATTGAGGTATTAGTTCCTTCCTTCATCCCAAACATAGTAGCTCACAAATTGAAATGTGATTTATCTATTTAGATAAAAACTGAGGATAAAAAAACTGAATTATTTCAACACACAGAAATTAGTATGTTTAATAAGTGGTAAAACCATTCAGCATTCCTGGTAGACAAATAAGTAGGTTTTTTCCAGAAAGAGAAGCTGAAGTTTAGGAATATGGGCTGATTTGTCCAAGGCCACACAATAATTTCCATGCTGGAACTAAAGAACCTTATTCTCACTGAGAACACAGGTAGAGCCATCTTCACATTTATCATTTCACCAGTATCTTTTCCCCACAGCTGTATTCCCTGGTATAGAAAAGTCCCGTTGAGAACAAGGACTGGATCTTACATCTACTTGTATTTTCCACAGTGCCAAGCACTGGGGAATGAGTATAAAATGTTTAAATGAGTAGTAGAACAAATGTGATTTAAATGAATAATGTTTCCATTTACTCAGGATCTAATTTCCTTTCGATATCTAATCTGAATCCTTATCTTTCAGCTGCCATAGATCATAGCCATCATTAACCATGATGGAGATTAGCCAAGGCTATAGATTTATGGTTCTGGGAGTCAACAAGGTACAAGTTTCTGTCTGCACTCCAGATGGTGTTTTGGATGGATACTCCATGAAGTTGTTATTTAGAAGCCTGGCAGCATCCTTTGCAAAGTGGGGAGTCACAGTTGGCATTCCTCTTTTTAGCATTTTGTTGCCTAATAGATGGTCTCAGATTAATTATGTGCCAGGGTCTGGGCAGCAATAATGGAGACCAGCCTTGCCCCAACAGGCTTTGGTGAGACTACTTGGCTGACTGTCTCTTTCCTTCAAGTCAATAAATATTTATTGAGGCTATACTCTGTGCAAGGCACTTGGCTAGGCCCAATAAGAGATAGAGCCATGGTGTAAGATATATCGCCAAGCATTAAAAGGAGCTCAAAAGCTTGAAAGGGAGAGAAGTACCTAAATTAGCATAAATCAAAGACAGGCTGTAATTAGAGGCATGAGTATGGACTTGTGGGGACAGAAAGGAGAAGGATTAGATCAGTTGAGGAATTAGGAAACACAAAGAAAGAATTGGCCTTTGATCTGGGCATTGAAGGATGGATGAGTTTTTGATAGGTAAAGAGAAATTCAAGAAGTACGATGAGCAAATTCACAAAGATTAGGAAGTATAGGACATGTCAGGTATATAATAATAGTAATAATAATGTGATAGTTAATATGCATTAATATCTTACAATTTTTAAATGTATTTTCTAAACTTTATATTCTTTTATGTTAAAAATGGAACAGGTTCCATTTATTCAATAGGCAAGTGCTTAGAGCCCACAATACTTAGGGGCCCATGAAAATATTTTAATTTCTTTTTCACAGTCAGAAGAAAAAAATAATACAATTCATCCTGGATTACATTTGTCTTTATATCAATGCAGTCATAAAATAAAGTTTTTTAATATTATTTCCATGGTGGAAGGACCCACAAGAGACATAATATATCACTGAATGGAATTATCCTTGATGCCTCTCATTTGTTTTTACCCCCAAAGTATTTCTGAATCTTTCCTTTTTCTCCATTGCCACTGTATCAGCCAAAGACAAACCACCAAAAGCTCTTGTATGGATTACAATATGAGCTCTTAAGTGGTTCCTTGCTTTCCGTCTTATCTTCTAAAATCCACTTTGTACACAGCTTCCTGGGAAGCTATGGTCATTCCTCTGCTTAAAAAGTTCTGGAACTTCCTATTACACTAAAAATACAATTTCATCTTCTTATCTTAGCCAAAGGTCATTGGATATCAGTCTCAACTCAATCTGTATTATCTTCACTACAACTACTACCATGATGACATGATGACCTAGCTGTGCTGGCCTTTTCTCTACTCCTGGAACGCATTTGCCGCAGGGGCTGTTCACTTTAGATTTCCTCAACCGGTAATAGTCCCACCTCCCCTAGTTTTATATGACTTTTGTTTTCTAATATTTAGATCTCAGTTCCTATGTGACCTCTTCAGAGAGTTCTTCATGGCCACAAAATCAGATGTTTCTGTATATCACCCCATTTTAATTTTTAAAATGGCATTTATCAATATATGAAATTCAAAGGTATATATTTATACTTATTTGTGGATTTGTTTATTGTCTTTCTTCCTTCACCAGAAGGTGAACTTTATAAGAGCCATCATAGTATCCTCAGAGTTTAGAAAAGTACCAGGCAGATAACAGACACTCAATTATGTAATTATCCACTGGATATATATTCGGTGTTTACTACAGACATGGCATTGAGGTTCAGTGTGGAATAAAACAAATTTGGTTTCTTCCCTCATGGAGTTTATAGTCCAGTGGGATTTACATTTGTTATCTAAATAAATCCTCAAAAGACAGAATGTAGAAACTATTATATCCCATTTTCCCTGAGGCTGACACTAGGGCTAGAGAAATAAATTCTTGTGCTCAGCTGGGATTTGAACCAGCAGATAGATCATCTTCAGAATTTGTCTCCTGAACACAACATTGAATTCCCATCAATAGTAAGCATACTTGTCCCAAGTGTAGGTAATGATTAGATAATGTGAAGCTAGAAATTTTGAAGTGCCTTGGATAACAAGCCTGAGAAAATTGTTCTTAAGTGAGAAGACAATGAATAGTTGTTGAAGGTTTTGAACAGAAGTGGGCTTTAGAAAGGATGCTTTGAAAGTGGTAGGGAAGATCAACAAAAGCAAGGGAGGCTGGGATAGAAGAGTTAGAAGGCTATTGCTATGGCCTGTCAACCACTCACCATATTTTAGGAACTTAATAGCAGTTCAAAATTGTATGTTGTTTACACACATTTCCCTAATAACAGCTGCTGGATGAAGGAAGGTTCATTTCATGCATTTATTGAGGACAACTCTCAGGCAGAAAACTCTCCAATTCTATTCTGGAAATATCTATTTCACATATTTTCAAATGAAAATTACCAGTAGCCTCTGTACCCAAAGATGATTATAGCTATTCTTTATAATAATTATCAACTTGAGGCCACAGATAATGTTAACTGTATCCTTGCTGTCTTGAAAGAGCTTTGGATTCCTGGCTCCAGACTGACTATAACGCCCAACATTTATTCATTCATTTCTTGATTCATTAATTATACATTTATTGAACACACTGTGTGTTCGGGAATGCCAAACTCCCAGTGTAATGAGGGAGATAGACCTATTCAGTGATGAAAGAAATTCTCTTGAATCTATATTCACTATACCTCGAATAAGAAACTTCTCCCATCTCCACTTATTACCAGTCTATCTCTTCTCACTTGATTTATATAATTAACCTTTCTGCTTTTACATTTCTCCCCTATTCTCAACATAGCAACCAAAGTGACTCATAAAATATAAGTAAGATCATGTCACTCCTCTGTTCAAAACCTGCATTAGCTCCCCACTACACTCAAAGAAGTAGTTAGGCCTTAAAGAGATCTACCAGGCCCCATATAATCATGGACCTTATCTCCTATTGCTCTTCCCCCCACACCCATCCCATTCACTCTGCTTCAGCCATAGTGACTTCTTTATTACCCCCTCATACATCCCATATATGTTCTCATCTCAGGGCATTTGCACTGCTAATGTTTCCTAGCATCTACCAATTCCTAACATCCTACATAATTTACTTTTCATAATACATTGTCTGTCTCCCTCACCTTTGCCTCTTTTCACAAGGTCAAGGTCTTCCTTTGTTTTGTTTGCTGCTGATTTTTCATGCATCCAGAACAGTGTTGACACTTAGCAGATTGGATGAATAAATAAAAATGCACATATTAAATGCAACATGGTGACCTCAAGGAACAAAGTGTTCATTAGAATGGATCAAAGAGCAGAGACTCAACGGGAAAGAATTGTGGAGAGAATGCTGAGAAAAATACCCACCTTAAACCAAATATCCAATATTCTTATTCATTGAGACACAGCTGAAGGTAAGAGTGATCTTTAAGTTTATTGAATAGTCCTACATCAAAGAGAGGAGGAGGCCCCTTATACTAGACAAATTCCAAACACTGTTCGCTATCTGCTGCCCTTCTATGTGCACACCCAATCCATTTATAGCTGACTCCCCGCAGCACTTTCATCTTCTCTAAACTGGAAGTTTATTTTCCATTGTGAATAAACAGGAATTTGGCTTGCTGTGCTGATGATTATTTGTTCATCATCCTCAGTGTTTACTAGTTATGACTTAGGTTAGAGGTGGCCTAATGTATGGGCTGGAAGGTAATACACAGGGCCCAGTAAATTGCTTCCTTGCTCTCAAGTATCCTCCCTATTGACATTATATAGAACCTTAACGTGTTATTAGTAGAACAAGTATTTATTGGTCTGTTTAAATGTAAACAATCTGGTAAGAGTAGTATTAATCTAGTAATTTTTTGGAGTGAATATTTTATTAAGTCTTTTCAACCAAGAACTAAGAGAGAAGGTACTGGTGGAGTAAGGAAGTAAGGAAGGCGAGATGGAAGAGAAGTAGAGTATGGGGTGCTAATTGAAAATGATTACCTTTCAAGGAATATCAAAACAAGGTGTGTGTGTGTGTGTGTGTGTGTGTGTGTGTTGGAGGGAGGGGTAATGGGGAGTGTAGGGCTAGGTTAAGAGATGTTAGTGAGGTCAAACCAGGAAAGGAGTTCTCAGAGGGGTGAGAAATTGTGGTGACACTGAAGACAATTCTTATTACTATACAAATTAGTTTGGATCCAACCTTGTCTTAGGCCTGGAGTGCAAGGAACATCATAATGGACTGGACAGAGCTCTGGGACTGAGACTTTGTCCTTAGCTTCACCCCTCTCTATTTTTGTCACCTAGGACTGTGGTTTCTTCATCTACATAACAGAGATAATAATGTGTATCTTCCTCTCTCCAAATGTTAGGGTCAAATGCACTAAGCAAAGGAAAAACTATGTAAAACACCTAGAAACTTAAGAAGGTGCTTCCCAGAGGAGAGGATGAAAGAATGTCAGAACCACCCGAGGGTGTTTTCACATGACACTAGCTCCCTCCCCAAGCTCCCGGTTGTTTTTTTTCCCCTGACACTTTGATTTTTTTTAATTTTTTATTATGATAGATTTCAAATATATATAAAAGTAGAAGAAATATTATAATAACATGCCATTACCTATAATCTCGCTTTATCAATTATCAGTATATTGCTAACTTGATTCATTTATATCCCTACCATCTACCCATGTGGGTTATTACCTTTTATAGCTTTACTGAGGCAATATTTACATAATATAAATGCGTACATTTTAAGTCTATACTTCAATGAGTTTTTGTAAATATTTAAAATTATGCAGCCATCACCAGAATATAATTTTAGAACATTTCTATCACCCAAACAAGTTCTCCCTTGTCTGAATGCAACCAACTCCCAGCCCCTTTATCAGGTTGAAGAAGTTCCTTTCTATTACTAGTTTGTTGTGAGTCTTATCATGGATGACAACTGAATTTTGTGAAATGCATTTTTATACATCTATTGGGATAATCATTTTTTCCCTTCATTTTATTAGTTCTCATTTACTACAACACTGGTTTTTGGAAAGTTAAACTAAATTTGCGATACTGAGATAAATCTCACTTGGTCATAGTAGATCATTCTTTTCAATATGTTGCTAATTTTTTTAAAGGATTTTTGCATCTCTAAGAGGGATATTGGCTTCACAGAATGAGTTGGAAATTGTACTTTTCTTCTCTATTTTTAGAAAGAATTTGTAAATGTTTAGTGTTATTTATTCTTTTTTTTTTTTTAGTATTAATTATTCTTTTTTTTTTTTTTTTAAAGATTTTATTTATTCATTCATCAGGAAAGAGAGAGAGTGAGAGTGAGAGAGAGCAGGTCAGAGTGAGAAGCGGACTCCCCATGGAGCTGGGAGCCCGATGTGGGACTCGATCCCAGGACTCCGGGATCATGACCTGAGCCGAAGGCAGTCGCCCAACCAACTGCGCCACCCAGGGGCCCCTAGTATTAATTATTCTTAAAATATTTACTAGAAATCACCAGTGAAAGCCATCTGGGCTTGGGCTTTTCTTTTTGGGAAGTTTTGTTTGCTTAAGTTTTTATTTAAATTCCAGTTAACATACAGTGTAATATTAGTTTCAGGTGTACAATTTAGTGATTCAATACTTATATACAACATCCAATGATCATCAGAACAAGTGCACTCTTTAATCCCCATCACCTATTTAACCCATCCCTCCCCACCTCCCCTCTGCTGACAGTTTATTCTCTATAGTTAACAGTCTGTTTCTTGGTTGCTTCTCTCTCCTTTTCCCTATGCTCCTTTGTCTTTAAGAGGCTTTGCCTTTCCCATGCAGTGTTGTCTCTCTCTGCCTCAGTAATAGGCAATACACCAGATGTTAGCTGTTCTAAGATTTTTCATTAATGGCATTTCTTTGTTGTTATTGTTGTTACATGCCCATTTATTCTCTAGTTCTTACTAAGTTGTGGTTTTTTTGTATCTTTTTAGAAATGTTTCCTTTTCATCTAAGTTAAAAATTGTTAGTATAAAGTTGTTCATACTATTCCCTTTTAATCTTAGTATCTGTGGGATTGGTAATGATGTCTCCTCTGAAAGGCTTTCCTGATTTTTTTAATGTGTAGTCTTCTTTTTCCTGTCAAAAAACAGTTTGTTGGTTTTGTTAATTTCTTTTTAAACAACCACCTTTTGTTTCCTTTATTTTCTCAACAGTTGTACTGTTTCTGTCTTGATTTCTGCTTTTATCCTTATTATTTCCTTCTTTCTTCTTCCTTTTATCCTTATTATTTTCTTCCTTTCCTAGTTTTCTAAGATGCAATCTTAAGTTATTGGTTTAAGACCTTTATTCTTTTCAATATAGGCATTTAAAACTACAAATTTCCTCTCAGCATTGCTTTAACTTTATCTAATAAACTTAATAAACTTTGTTTGTAATTGTTCAAAATTATTCTATTTTTCCTTAATAATTTTTTTCTTTGATCCATGTATCATTAAAAATATTTAGCTTAATTTCCATGTTTGGGAATTTCCAACACTTGTATTATTTATTTCTAATTTCTATTGGCATTGGATAACATACTTTGTGTCATTTTAATTCTTTAAATTTTTAAATTTTTTTTAAAGATTTATTTCATTTATTTGAGAGAGAGAGCATGTGAGTGGAGGGGAAGGGCAGAGGGAGAGAATCTTAAGCAGATTCCCTGCTGAGCAGGGACCCTGATGCAGGACTCAATCTCATGACCCATGAAATAATGACCTGAGCTGAAACCAAGAGTTGGACACTTAACTGATTGCACAAACCAGGTGACCCTAATTCTTCAAAATTTCTTGAGACTTGTATTACCTACTGTATGATTTATCTGAGAAATCTTAGAGAATGTTCCATGGCCTTCTGAAAAGAGTGTCTATTCTACTGTTCTTTGGCGATGTTTTTTTATAAATCTCACTTGTTAATCTGTTTGATACTGTTGTTCAAGTCTTCTCTGTCCTTGCTAATTTTTTATCTTACTGTTTTATCAATTATGAAAATTATCTGTTTGTCCCCAAAAAGTTTTTTGTGGAATTGTCTATTTATTCTTTTGGTTCTGTGAAGTGTTACTTCATGTACAGGCATACCTCATTTAATTATGCTTTGCTTTATTGTGCTTTACAGATACTGCCTTTTTTTTTATGAATTGAAGATTTGTAGACAATCCTGTGTTAAATGTCAATCATACCATTTTTCCAACAGTATTTGCTCACTGTATGTTTCTGTTCACATTTTGGTAATTCTTGAAATATTTCATATTTTATTATTATTATGTTTGTATGGTGATCTGTGATCTGTGAACTTTGATGTTACTGTTGTAATTTTTATTTGCATTAGGAAACTAAAAAATTCACTTGACTTACTCTATTGTGACATACTTTATTACAGTGATCTGAAATCAAACCTACAGTATGTCTAAGTATGTCTATTTATTAGGGCTGGGTTTTTAGGTGTATTTATATTTATAATTGTTTATTTTCCTGATGATAGATCATCTCTATCATTATTAAATGTCTGTCATTGTAGGGACATTTTATGTGAGTTAAATTTTGTTATATAGCCATTTTCAGCTCTCTTATGATTACTATTTCATGTTTTATCTTTTTTTTGGTCTTTTTTACTTTCAAATTATTTGTGTCTTTGAACATAAAGTGTTATCTCTTCTAGACAGCAAGTAGTTGGGGATTTTTTTGTTTGTTTTGTTTTTTGTTTGTTTGTTTGTTTTAGTTAATCTGTTCTGATGACTTTTACCTTTTAGTTGGCAGGTTTAATCCACAACATTTAATGTAATTATTCACAAAGTAATATTTACATCTGGCATTTTGTCACTTGTCTTTAATATGTCTTATGTCTTCTTTCCTCTTTCTTTTTTTTTTTGTTGTTTTCAAAAAGACATTTTTTCCCATTTATATTGTAATTATTTCATTGGTTTTAGCCTTAAATTTTTTAAATTCTTTTTTTGATAATATCTCTAGGGATTACAATATGCATATTAATTTGTCAAAAGCTACTTTGGATTAATATGAATAATTCTAATTAAATCCAGGTATTTTGTTCTGATACAGCCCACTTCATCCCCACTCCTTTAAGCTCTTATTGTTAAATAAGTGTTATAAAGCCAACAGTACAGTTACAGTGTTACAATTATTATTTTATGAAATTTTGAGTCTGTTTTTAACACAGTTAATATATATTCCTTTATATAGTCGTTAATTCTTATGCATATATTACCTTTTCCATTGCTTTGCATATATTTGAGTAGATATGTCATGATACTAATTCCTTTTCTTCAGCCTGAATTTTTTTTTTTTAGAATTTCTGTAAGGCAAAGCTCCTAAGAAAAATTTCCCTCATTCTTTGTTTGCTTTAGAATGTCCATATATTGCTTTAAAAAAGCTCTTTTTTGAAAAATATTTTACCATTTATTTGAGAGAGAGAGACTGAGTGGTGGAGAGGCAGAAAGAGAGAGAGAAACAGACTCCCCACTGAGCAGGGAGCCTGAGGTTGGGTTCAATCCCAGGACCCTAGGATTGTGACATGAGCTGAAGGCAGATGCTTAACCAACTGAGCCACCCATGCATCCCTAAATAGAGTTCTTTAATAACAGTTACTTCAGTATTTTCACCATGTCATTATATTGCATTCTCAACTCCATCATTTTTTTTTTAAACTCAAGCCTTTTTTTTTTTAAGATTTTATTTATTTGCTTGACAGAAAGCTAGAGCCAGAGAGCACAAGCAGGAAGAATGGCAGAGGGAGAGAAAGAAGCAGGCCACTGACCAGGAAGCCAGATGAGGGGCTCTATCCCAAGCCCTTGAGCTCATGACCTGAGCTGAAGCAGATGTTTAACTGACTGAGCTGCTCAGGTGTCCCACAACCCCATCATTTTTTATGAAAATTCAGTCATTTAATTGTATTTTTGTTCTCTGAATGTGGTGAGCTGTTTTTCTTCTTGATGTCTTTAAGATGTTTCCTTGGCTTTCAATAGTTTTACCAGGATGTGTTGTAGTATAAAATTGGGAATTTTGTATTCTACTTTGGATTTGTTGAGTCTTTTATCTTTAGATTATTTTTCATAAGATTTGGGACATTTTCAATCATTATATATTTAAATATTTTATGCCTTTTTCTATGACTCTTCTCTGTTTGGTACTTCCATTGCACACATTTTTATATGCTTGGTATTGTCCCACAGGCCTCTTAGGCTCTGATAATTTTTCTTCTGTTCTTTTCTCTGTTCTTCAAACTGAATAAATTCTGTTAATATATCTTCAAGTTTATTGATACTTCTGTTACCTTCAATTTGTTATTTTGTACCCTTACTGAATTTTCATTGTCTGTTGTTTTACTTTTCAACTCCCAAATTTCCATATTTTAAAATTTCCATTTGTTGTAACAGTTCTATATTATTGGCTTATTATCATCATTCTTTCTCTTAATTCTTTAAACATTTCATTAGTTCTTTGAACATAGATATAAAACAACTCCTTGGAAATCTTTACCTAAGTCTAAAATGTGGGCCTCCTCAAAGACAGTTTCCTTTCATTTTTTTTTCCTGAAAATGAGATATACTTTTGTTTCTTTCCATGTTTTAAAATTGTTTTTGTTGAAAACTGAACATTTAAAAAAATTAAATATTTTAGGTAATTTATTGTAGAAACTCTGGATTATAATTCCACAAATTGTTGTTGCTGTTGCTTATTTATTGCTGCTGTTGCTTGTTTGTTTAGTAACTTGCCTGTACTATACCAGTGGAATTTGTTTCTCCACGTTGTATGACTATTGGTATCTCTATTCAGTTTTTTTTTTATTTTTGTTTTTTATTTTAAGCTTGATTTATTAGGGGTCATGTCTCTCTTTCTGCATATCTTAGTAGTCAGCCAGTGATTGGCAGGAGCTTGTGCTCAAACACCTCAAGGCAATAGTTTCCACCCTGTGTCAATGGATATGTTTGTGTTTTTGAGTGCATTCAAAGTTCAACAATTTTAAAATTTGCCCAGATTTTACTTTTCTCTGAATTCTCTAATGTATCTTGTGCAGTTTTATGTACTATTAGGATCAGTCAAAATGTGTAAATAACTTGGGCTCTCTCTAGTCTCTCCCGTGCAAATATGTGGAAAGGTATCAAGACACTATGGATGCTTTATTTCCAGTATCTCCCTGTAAAATTTCTGGCTAGTTTGATGTTTATCCCAGCAAGGAATGCAGCCTCTGGCTAACTGAGCCTCTGGTCTTCCCAATTCATTTGCCACTGAAAGTTATTTGCTTCCCAATTCACAACTGTTATAAACCCATTGGCTGTGGGATCTTTCTGTGTTTGTTGTGATCCAAAAGAAGGCATTCCCCTCCAGCAACAAAGCTGTTTGTTTTATACATTGCTTTGTATTGGTAGAATCACTGTGCAGATTGAGCTGAGGTGAGGGATGGGAGTAGTTTCAGGGAGGAATGTCACAGATTCCCACTGTTATTATACAGAGTTCACTGTTTTGTTTTGTTTTTTTTTTTTTCTTTCCTTTTTTTAAAAGAATACCCACTCTTAATTTGGTCTCTTATTTTGGTCAGTTTCCATAACCCTGAAATTTTTTCCAGTTTTTTTTGGTTGGGACAAAATTTACTGAACATTTTATTCTCCTATACCAGAGTCCAGCTTCTATCTAGATTTTTATATGCCTCTCTTCCCTGTTTTGAACCATTGCTAGTATGAGCAATTCTTGCTGATTGAGATGTTACCTATCCTTAAAATTTGTGTTCAAGTGAGCAAAATATGTGATATGTGTGGAGTTATAGCCTTAGAAGAGACATTTTCAAGGGGGAAAATCCTTGCATGAATCTGAATAGCACAAGTATACACATATGAATGTACTTTCCTCTATATCCTCACTACCACCTAGGTTCCACTAATTTCTTCTTTATTTTTTTAAAATTTATATGGAATGGTAAAGAAATTAAGTACTTGAAGAGGTGAAAAAACATCTGCCTACTTGTCCATTAAAATATTTTTTCAGTCTAGTGTGACCAACTGTACTGGTTTGCACAGAAATAAAATTGCACTAAAATTTTTACCTCTTAGGAAATCCCTCAGTTCCAGGCATATTGGGAGAGTTGGTCACCCAGAATTCAGAATATTCTTTTATAAGAGTACTAGCCACATTGTGTCAGTATTTTTTTGCTTACTTTCCAGTTGTCTCAGATAGCTATTTGCGGGCAAGCAATTGTCTAACAAACAACCATGAAACAAAACCGTACATACAAAATCAAGTCTTTATTTCTCACCTACGTGTCTGATGGTTAACTAGAGTTCAGTTAATTTAGTCTGGGCTCACCAGGCTTGGCTTCAGGCCCCAGATTACCTACAGATCTGGGGCCAGTAGGCTCCTTGTGTATGTTCTTCTTATGGCATTGGAGAAAATATAAGAGCATTAGCTCAACTGTCAATCAGTTTGAAGCTTTTGCTTATATCATGTCTGCAACGATTCCACTGGCCAAAGCAAATAACCTGGCCAGTGCAACATTCATGTGATGGAGAAATATACCATTCCGGTATATTGGAGAATATACCATATAATGGAGACTATACCATTCTAGTCCGAAGATCAGCAAAGTTACATAACTGAGGATGTAGATACAGAAGTGGTCAAGTATTAGGAACAATAGCATAAACTTCCACACTGCTTCCCCAAATAGCCTGAGCATAGAAAACATGCTCTGTGCCTAGGTTATAGAACTGGCTTAGGCATTTAGTAGCCATGTGCCTTTGGGCAAGCTACTTTGTAGATTTATATCTAAATTTTCTCATCTATAAAATAAAGATAATAATGGTATCTCTTTCACAGTATTGTTGAAAATATTAAATAAGATTATCCAGGTAAAGCACTTAGTACTGTGCCTAGCATAAAGCTTCATGCCTCCTGGCACATAATAGGAGGCAAGAAAACGTTAAATGAGTGAAGAGAGATATGAAATGGAAAAGAGTCTCAGAAATATGCAAATGAATATTTTAAATTGTTGGGATAGTATACAATTTAGACTTGGGATTGGGGAAGGCAAGGCCAACTGGGAGAGTGAACTAGGGTGTAGTTGTGGTGAAAGAAAACATATTGGATGCTTGCCCCTGAGTAGAATTAAGGCACTTATCCAGCTAATCAAACTTCATAAATAATTTCTCATTTGATAAGGAAAAGTTCTAAATATTGGCCAGTATCTATTGTATTAAGTACTCCTGGTCCTGCAGGAGTACTTTGTGCAGTTCTTTGTGTACTTAACTTCACCTCATGCTCACTTAGCTGACCTCAAGTGTATGTCATGTGCCTTTGTGTTTCTTTTTGAGGGCTTTTACAACATCATGGGAACACACACCAGAAGTAAGGGGAATTATTCCTCCTGGGACAATCCTCAATCAATGGGCATAAGAGTGCCTGGATAAATGTTTTGGCCTCCCATATTTCAGAAGATATTCATAAAGTAATCAGGAAATACCAGCAGAATTGATCCCCAGGTGTTGAAAACATCCCCATATCAGCCTTTTCTCCTTTCTTCTCTCACTCTTTCCACTCTGTGTTTCATAATTCCCATATTAAGGTGAAGTTGTACAAAAGATCCATTCTCTTTATGAAATCATACTTCAGGAATTCTCTATCTTGTCTACTGTAAAATTTTCTCTTTATATTTTGCACTGAGTTTCTTATTAACCTATTGGGATTTCAAGTGCTTTGCTTCCTGAGTTCACTTTCAGATGAGATGTTGCTCTTGATACCATATAATCTCCACCATGCCCAGCTTTGCCTTCTAAAACTCTAGGTAGCCCATTGCCTTAGCACCTGAAAAAGAGGAACCCTATTCATAAATTCATACTTATTGATCATCAAAAAAAATAAAAAAGTGAGATGTCTCTTTTTCCATCTTTGATGTTTTGCTTCAGATTCTAACCTGAAAATCATCCATAGATACCACTCTTAACTTTCTCATCATTTCTTCATTCCTGTTCATAGACAAAGAGTATCTTCTCTGATCAATTTAGAAGAATGAGGTAGACATGTTACCATGCTCCTTAATCTCCTTACCCTCTCACCTTGGAGTCTGATGTAGAATGCCCAAGTTCTGCTTTGCTATTTTATTATGAGAAAAGACCATTTTTGTTCACTGCTGCCAGGGGCTTTGATTGAGAAAGTTTGGGTAATTCTGAGAAGCTGCATCAGAAAGCCTCTCGTTGATTCACATTTGAACCCTGTTCTCCAATAGCTTTATCAACAACAGGGGGAAAATCTTGACTTCCCTCTATTTGATTCATGCACTTAGTGATAACTTGTTCTTAAACTCAGAAAAAAATCCCATGAAATCTCCTAAAATTCCAATGGTAAATGAACAAAGGGTTTCTTAAAAAAAAACTTTAGGAACACAATCACTTCAACAAAGACAATAGTCATGGAATGATTAATAAAAATAATAATTTATTAATAAAAACAGTAAATGCAAATACAAATGAAAAATGACAGTAACAGTAAGTGTTTAGTTGATCAGGATTTTGGAAACTCCCATGGGTTAAAGGTGTAATTGGGTAAATGTAATCATTTAAGTGGAAGGAGATGAAAATAGGAGATGAAAATAATCCAGAAACCTCAGTATCATATACTATTATTTTAGTACTTAATATTAAAAGATACCATAGTATGTACTTTAAAGCACTCCTTTACTAAAATGTTGAAAAAACCTTTTTATTCTTACTACATTCCTCAAAAGTAATCTTAGTTCTTTCAAAAATTCTTTGATTCTAGAATTAAAGTGAGTATTTTATTTCTCCATATTTTAAAATACTCTTTAATTTCTGCAACTGATGTTGCAATATGAAATGGCAGAACTCCTGGTCTCATGCCTGTCTAACTACATGTATTGGTAGAATTCAAGTGGGTGGGGACTGATTTTAGTTTAGTTTGCAGTAATTTTTGAACTAGGTCAATGATCTGAGTACATTTTAAAGTTTCCAAACATTTTGCATGTTTGCTTGTTTATTTTATTTTTTAAATTTTTTAAAGATTTTATTTATTTATTTGACAGAGAGAGATCACAAGTAGGCAGAGAGGCTGGCAGAGAGAGAGGTGGAAGCAGGCTCCCTCCTGAGCAGACCCTGAGACCATGACCTGAGCTGAAGGCAGAGGCTTTAACCCACTGAGCCACCCAGGCACCCCTGCTTGTTTATTTTAATGCAGGTGTTATTTTAATTGTTGATTTAATTTAATCAAATTTAGTTAGAGAATATGATTTATAATGTTTTTTCTTAGAATTTATCAAACCTCATTGTTGGTAATTTTTCTAAGTATTCCTTGAATACCTAAAAATAATGTACATTTTATATATAAAGTTCTATTAAAAATATTTTAGATAGGTTTTGTTGATTTTATTATTCTATTTTTGCTATGCTTAACTAATTTTTTTGGTTTCATATACTGGTTTCATATACTGGTATAATCTCCCCTCTCAGTTGTGGGTTTGTCAATTTTTCTATATAATTATGTCAATTTTTGCTTTATATATTTTGATTTCAAATTTGTTAGTGCATATAAATTTGTGATAATTAAATCTTCTTGGATTTTTCCTCCATCACTATTATTGATTTTTATTTTAAATTCTACCTTTTTTGCTATTATCATAGCTATATCAGCTTTGTTTTGATTAGGACTTGCCTGATACAACTTTTAATATCCTCGTGATTTTAACTGTGTGACTTTTTTAAAATAAAAATTGTTGGGCTACATTTTTTTAAAGTTCGTTTGGTTAGTCTGTTTTCTGACCTGCAAATTAACATATAATAATGACTAATATGTCTGCAATTGCTTCTACTACTTTAACTCAAGCTTACTATTTATTCACCTTTTTCTTTACCTTTATTTTTCTCTGTCTTTAGTTTCTCTTGGAATAATAATTTACAAAAATTCTCTTAATTTTTCTCTGCATATTTTCATAGAAATATGAAATTCTTCTTCACATAGAAGTTATAATATTTCTATTTTATTAATGGTTATCTTAGTTTTTACAACACATATTTATATAATTTTTCTTAACAAATCTACAAATACCCACATGTTTCCATTCTACTACATGGCAAGAAAATTTAAACTCTTTAAAATTCTATGGAATATCATTTTTCCATCTTGTTATTAATATGTAGACTGTTGTTTTTTTTATTACTAAACACTGGAGTCAATTTTCATCTGAGGAATAATATTTTACTCAATTCTAGAAAAATTTCTGGAAAAAGTTCTGATCTCTTCAAATATCATTTTTCAGTCATTTCTTTAGAGATTCTAGATTAAGCTTTCTTACCTCTTTCTTTTACTTTTATGTGTGTACCTTTGAGTCTTCATGTTAAATTCTCAGTTAATTCCTTTAAATATATTCTAATTTACTCATTCTCAGAGACATTGAAAATCAGCAATGTGTTACAGACTGATGGTATTTTCATTCCCAACTAAGCAAGAGCAAATAAGTCATTCCTATACAAAGTTATACTATAACTGTTATAATGGGTGACCATTGTTTCTTCTGTTATTTTTCTTCTCTTACCAGTGATAGCCCAGTGCTGCTTAGTTTCTCCCACCTTGTGAACAAATAAATACTGATTTACTCAGATGCTGAATTGCTAGCTCACCCTCCTTAACAGTATTCAACTCAGAAGTCTTTCCCACTTTCCTATCCCTCTTTGTAATAATCTAGGGAATGCCCAAACATACTTCCAACCCTCTTTACTGAGATTTTTATAGAGTGTATTCTCCTTTTTTGTAGCAAGCTAAATAAATCTAACTTTACCTATATATGTGTTTCTGATTATTTGACTACAGATATGTTATTGATTTGCTGAATAGTCTTTGGCTGGCAGATTTCAAAGTGCCCAGTCTAGATTTCCATGGTTATGCTTCTATCTCCAAAATTTCTAATTTTTTTGACTCTTGTTATATTTTTTGCTTTTGTTTCATATTTCTTCTAAGTTTTTAATGTGAATTATTTCTCCATTTATTACTTTAAGCACCCTAAAACATGTAGCCTCAATCTATCCCAGAAATTAATTTTTGTGTGTGTAGGGAAGAGAATTTGTGTTTTGATTACTGATTTTGTTGCCTTTCTTTTGTTTGCCACTTCCATAGACCCATGCATATATACAGATTTGGCATTCTTTAATAATCTCTACCTAGAATCCCAAAGACCTAAAGTCTGAAAATGATGGATTATCATTTCTGTAGTGTTTGTGCCAAGACAGCATAACCCAAATCTAATTATGAGGAAACATCAGTCATCCATAAATTGAGAGATCTGCAAAATACCTGGTCTTTGTTTTTTAGGAATCTTGATGTCATTAAAGCCAATTTAAAAAAGAAAGATTAATTTGAGAGATGAAAACAACATGAAATCTAAATACAGTGTTAATCCTGAAGCTTCTTTCTTTTTTTTTTTTTTTGCCAAAAAGGATAGTATTGAAACAATAATAAAGTTTGAATAAGTTCTGTAGATCATAAAATAGTGTCATATCAATGTTATTTTCCTGATTTTTATCATTGTACTGTGGTTATGGAAATGTAAGAATTTAAAGGTAAAAAAGATAAATTCTGCAACTTTCTCTCAAATGGTTAAAAAATAGTGATTTTGTTTACATACATACATATTTATTTACATGAATATATTTACAGATATATCTACACATATATATACATTTACATACAGATTATGTATACATATATGAATCAAACATAGTAAAATGTTAACAATTCAGGCATCTAAATGAGATGTATATAAACTTTCTTTCTACTCCTTTTATGATTTTCCTATAAGTTGAAACTATCTCAAAATTACCTGCCTCGTCCCCCCCGAAAAAAGCCATTGCACCAAGGCTACCATTGCCTCCCAGCTCCCCCTTCACAAGCCCCAGGAGTCTTAAGTTTTCCTTCACTTATGAGTTTGCTTTTCTCTTTTTATGTTTTAAATGTCACTGCTAAGAGTGTATTGAAGCCTAAAATTATGGAACCATTTTGACCAAATTTCATTAGGTGGCTTTAACAAAAGCTACAATCACTGTTGGACCATTAGCAACAAATATTTTGTGTATAACTAAGAATATACAGAATTCTGATCTTTTGAAATCATTTCTGTTTTTGAAAATCCAGATGCAGTAAATGTATTGGTTGATCAGTATAATCCATCACCTGGGTTGTTACAGTATCTATGATTACTGCAGTGACCATGGAACAACTAACAAATACAAAAACAAGCTGAAAATAATTCATGTATCCATGGTGTTTGATTTTAAAATCTGATGCTAACCCATTTGAAATATATGCAGCATTCACCCAACAAATATTTTGAGTGCTTACTATGTGTAAAGTAGGTCTTGGGCATGAATAATAAATCATACTTACCATAGCTCCCAGGATCTTTCATTTTAGTAGAAAAATAAGTCATCAATAATAACCAAGATAGACATAAACAAAAATGCTCTTAAGAGTTCAAAGAAATGAGAGACGAATTCCAGCTCTGAAGGATTAAAAAAGTCCTCTAAGAAGAAAACTTTTGGGCCATGTCTTAAAAAAAATGGGATCTTTGTAACTTATGGGGAACAGGCAGGAGTTTAGACTTGGGACAGGCAGGTTTATTTAACAGTAGAAGGAAATATTCTTATTTCAAACAGATGAGTTATAGTGACATTTAACCATTTTACATGCTCATAATGACTAGGTTTCTCACCCATTCTTTCCCCTCATCATTTATTATCTTCTAACCAGTTTATGATTTTTTTAAAATCTATTTAATTTTAGCCCTTTGCTAGCCCCTTGTGTAGCCATGGTTATTAGAGGGTTAGTCATCTGCTATAAGCAAATCCCAGTCACAGAGGAAAAAGCAGCAAGTTTTGGTGATCATTTTTAATGTCTAGCAAGCCCTTTCTAATAAAACAAGAAAACTCCTTAAAAATGTTTATTGCCTCTCAAGGAGATAATGCAATAGTTTTGTGTTTATTTCAACTTCTCCTCCTCTGTAATTACACTCTGTATGCTCTGGCAATGTAGCATAATGGACACGTGCATTGAAATTCTGCTAATCTGGATACAAATCCCGAGTTTGTTGTATATTCAGTCTCATGCTTCCCAATTTGCAAAAATGGAGCTATTTCTGTAAACCTTTCAGGCTTGTGGAGACAATGAAACAGGTTAAAGGAGTCAAGGTATTTTAAATAGTTTGCATAGGACCTAACCCATAAGTGCCACTGTTCCTTCTCTCACTGTTCCTTCATTACGCTTTTCCCTCAGCTTTGTATCCTCTCCTTTTCTTCCCCAACCTCTTTCTCTGTTTATGAAAATCCAATTCATCATTCAAGACCAACTGTATCTTCTATGTGTCCTTCCTTAAATGCCCTGTGGTGGTAATTATTTAAACTTGATGTTGTGTTCCATCAACATGTGGACTGAACTTCCATTTAACACTTAACAGCAAAGTCACATTGCTCAGGGCATCAGTTAAAATATCCAACTCAAGGCCCTTGGCAATGATTCTATTGCATCATCTATATTAACAGGCAATGAAGGCAATCAAACCCCAAAGAGTCCATGTCTGTGGGCGAATCCCCTGGAAAGAATGTGTGACTAGATCTAAGAGTTTTCTGTCATGACTGAGATGTGTCCCATTTCTTCAAGCGGTCCAGAAAGTTGCTGGTAATACCAATATTAGGGATGATATTGAGAATTACTTTAGGCCATAAAGAAACACTCGATAACAAATAGTTTAAAAAGATCTTACATATGCAGAACTAGACTTTATGGGCACTAGGAAGTCCTCAGGGTAATTTTGACGGTATACAACTTCTGTCTTAATGTGTTCCCTTTAGAATCTAATGTTGTAAAGCATGTCTTCGTTGTATTTCCTTCCTTCATATTTCTTTATCTCTTTTTCAAACTACATTGTAACCTCTTGAGGATCAGAATTATACCTGGAATGTAACACATGTTTAATGAATATTTAGCAAAATTAAAATTGAAAGAGGATATATTGAAATAAAGTGGTAGCAGAATAAGACAGAAAGAAATCAGCAGGGAACCTGGCGGATGGGTAAGCATTTTGAACAATCACAGATAATCTTTTATTAAAGGCATTACTTACATTGTGTCTTTTAATCCAGTCCTATTTGATAAAAATAGCTATGATTCCTAGCTTACAGAGGAAGAAACTGAGGATGAGAGAGAGCTTAGGTAACTTGCTTGAGATCAGTCTCTGGCAAGTGGCAGAGACAGGTTTCAAATGTAAATCTAAAACTGAATCCAGGGCCCACAGTCCTGAATCTTAGCCATATTATGTTCCAAAAGTCCATTCCCATCTTCTTTCCCTTCTATTGTAGAAGACTAAAGGATTCTTCCTGCACAATGATAACAATAATAATTTTCTAACCAACAACAATTCTTTTACTGCTCATTAAAGTAAGCCACAGATCTACTGAAATTTGAAAGACAGACCATATGAGGCACAATTGTTATCTTCATTTACGTCAGAAAAATCATGCTCTCTGTAGCAAGAAATTACATCTAAATATGTGCTTAGGACCCGCTTTAGGTTGGTGTGCTGTCAGTCCCTCTAGAGAGGTTTAGAGAAGAATCAGTCAAGAGCAGATTTTGTTTCCTCATGATAACTTTTTTTTTTTATTGGAAAATTATCTTACTTTCAACATTTTATGATTCACACAGGTTAGCTTGATGGGGTAAAAGCATGGAGATTTCAAGAAGAAATGTTTTTGACAACAGCTTCTCTGGGCAAATTAGAGTTTTTCCTGTTCGCACAACATATGGACAGACACATAGAATGTTCTCGTGTGAAAGAGACTGGTGAAGTGCTTTGCTCAAAGAAAGAGGTGAAAGAGAGGAAGAGAAGACCAAGAGAACCTGGCTCCCTCTGAAAATAGCTTGTTGAACAGAGGTTTTTTGCCCAGGAAAATGTTGGCTTTGGCTGCTCTCTAGTGGTGGGCAGTGTACACTGTCAGCAATTCTTTCTAGAGGGATTCCAAGTTGAAGGACAAGATGGAAAGATCCAAGCATTTGCAAGGGCACTTAGAGCTGCGCTGTGCAAGAAGGGTGTGCAGACGCCCCCCCCACACACACACACCACACACATGCAAACATCTAATAGTCTGGGGGAGAAGGTATGAGAGCAGCTTTCTCTGAGTGGGAAATGAGAAAGGAGACAGGAGAATGGAGTCTTCTACTGAAGCTAAAGAAAGAAGGGGAGGAGAAATGAATACTGTGTTAAGAACCTTAGATTTCTGACAGCTATGCCCA
Source organism: Nasua narica (assembly GCA_028533885.1). Taxonomy (NCBI): domain Eukaryota; kingdom Metazoa; phylum Chordata; class Mammalia; order Carnivora; family Procyonidae; genus Nasua; species Nasua narica. The sequence continues at coordinate 106,509,386 of CM052797.1, read as the reverse complement.
CCTTCCTCTTTGCATAACTATGGGAAGTAGCCATAAAAGGACGCAGCTTTCTCACTGATGTCCAATCTGATTTTAGATACTGATAATTTCCACAATTGGCATTGTGCTGACTCCAGAATTCAACTGGTGCTCAAGAGCTGGCTTCTTGCACAGCCCGCTAGAGAAGGTGGAGAGAATGGGAACATAGCTCTTGCCATCTGCTCCATCCCCATTGAGAAGGAACTACATAGACTCCTCTTATCCTTTGTTCTACTCTGTATCACCCAGCAAAAGTGGGGCAAGGACAGGAGGTAGTGGGCCTCTGGTGCCACTCACCGATTTCCCCCATATCCAGTCTTATAGACGACTAACTGATGTTTTGTTTCATAAGCACTTAGAGAAAAGATAATTAAGTAAACCGGTTTGGGGTTTTGTTTTGTTCAGTTTTGCTTTGGTCCATGGTTAACTTATAACTTGCGTTTGGTCCTGCCCCTGCACTGATATTCTTTGAACATTTCTGTGGTCACTTTCTCCCTTCAGGTCTCAGTTACTACATCTGTAATATGGTAGTGGCAGTGGAGGGTGGTTGGTTGATATTCTGGGCTCCTTTTCTCTCTGATATTCTCTGGATATTATGAATCATCAAGGATACCTGTTGACGATAACCCAGAAAATATCCTAGGTTATGAGGGAAACCATGTGAGTCGCAGGCAGCTGAGTGGTGGTTCATAGAGAGAAGAATAGTCAGCACAGAAGGATATCAGGCAAGTTTATAGTTGTGACCAGAAGTTCATAGCCCTCAGCAGAATAAAGATCCTACATGAAAACCCCTATGGTTCTTCCATTTTCTAGATCTGCTTCCTTTGTGTTTGTGTCTCTATATGTAAAACAGAGTGGAGAATTAAAGTAATTATTTGGATAATTCAAGCAGAAAGTCTACAACATCCACAGAGGCTGCAATTATCTAGACATTTCAGGCAGAAGTGGAGCTTGAGCCCAAATTATCAGGATAGTGCTTCAGTTCTTCTGAAAAACAGCAATGCTAATTGCATGACACATTCAATGTAGTATCACAGAGGAGAGACAAGAGAATAAAATTCTTGCTTGACACGACTAAGAAGGGGAGTGTGGAGTAAAAGTATTCCCCATCAGTTAAAACTTTGTAGAAAAAGATGAAGGGAGTGAAATGACTGGTGCTAAAGTGGCGTGTGGAGTGCAAAAGAAGGCTTTTATAAATATGCCTGGGGAAATAGAGAAATGGGGGAAATTGGGGCTGCTAATCAGAGAAGAAGGGTATGAAATTGATGGTGATTCTAAATGGCCAAGAGAGCAAACTCATTCTTTGAATCTAGTTTTAACAGGAAAAATGAAGCAAACAAATTTGGATTATTAGGACGTAATGAAACCATTGCCAAATAGCTATTGGCAACAATAAGGTGAGGGAATACAGAACTTGGAAAATTTGCACATTTATAAATCAGCTAGACAGGCACCTGAGATTATTAAGGGAATTGGCTGATACAAAGTACTTACTAAACAGCTCACGCTTACTTTTAAAAGAGAAAAAGAAAAAACTATATAGCTGTGAAAATAGAAAATGTCCCTTAAAAAAAGGATACCACGGGTCTCTCTTTCTGAAAGTTGTGTTATTTCCTGAAAGGGCATTCCTACAAATCTGAAGTTCAAGTAGTAAACACAGAATGGACAAAATATCCTTTATTGTATTTAAACCATAGCTCCCTTTATAACCAATCCAGTCAAGGGGTAAATAATAATGATAATAATAATAACAATTATTATAAGTGATAAGTAGAATAATAACAATAAAAATAAGCAGAGCTAAATAATACAGAACATGAGTGGCCTACCTGGATGTATTATAATCAATCAATATTAGAATCCAGGAGTCCAGTGCCTTGTCAAATGAGGCTGGAAGAATTTCACAATGTGATGTAATGGAAAGAGCATTTTTTTTTTATTAGCTGTGTGACCCTGACCAATTTACTTAACCGCTAGGTGTCTTAGTGTTGGTACCTTTTGACAGGCCATGAGATTCCCTCTATCCCTGAGGTTCAAATGAGAATACAGTATGAATACAATATCTAAAATTGGTCTGGCCCTTTGCAAATAATACTTCCCTTATTTTGCCATTAAAAATCACCTGCCTTGGTTGTTAGTATTTGAAATTTGGAGATGTTCTGTATAGTACTCCAGTTAATTGTAGAAAGGCAGTTAAGAAAGAATCTGGGCCAAATATTCTATTTTGTAGATGAAGAAATTGAGGCTAAGGGATACATCATGGCCTACTGAAAGTCATGCAGACAGATCATTCCAGTTGGGGCCAGGACACAGAATCCAGACTGTCATTCTCAAACTTCCTTTCTCTTGTCATGATGCAGTGATCACAATGACATTGCAGAGAAAGAAGGGATCCTAAGGGAGAAAGAACTTTTTAAAGAATAACTTCTTCACCATATGAAGTACTCTGAAACATATAAGAGAGGTCAAAGATGGAAAAGGTAATTTGGAGCCCCGGGAATCCAAGGGAATGACTCTTAGTTGTAAGATTATTGGTATACCAGCACGGTCCATTTAGAATCATAAAATTTAAGGATTTTAATTTCAGAAGGCCCTTACTAATATTCTGTGCAAAGGATTCTCTAATTTCTGATTAATTACCCCATTGGTGATGAAAAGCTTATTACCTTGTCACGATATTTCATTCCATCTTTGGTCAACTCTGCTTACATAAAGCCCTTCTTTTTGAGTAGTAAAATCTTCCTGCTTAGCTAAATGCTTTAACTTCTGACCATTGGTTTTTATTTTAACCTCTGTGGTTACCTAACCAATCTAAACTTTTCTCATCTGACTGCCTCTCAAATCCTTGGAGACACTCATCTTATTGTCCCTAATGTTACTTCCTCAATTGAATTATTCTTAATTCCTCAGGTGATTTGATTTCAGTTATCCTCATTATTCTGGTTGCTCTCTTGAAGTTCAGAGCCCCAAACTGAATGTAAACTTCCTGATGTAATGTAGTCAGTGCTCATACCCAGAACACCCACATTGGTCAACATTTGCATTTTGCTTGAGCTGATATGACCCAAGATTCCATGAGTTTCCCAAACAGGGACTGTAGTGGAACACCTACCTTGTGAAGTGCATGAGAAATGGGTTCTGTGTTTACGTGGGCCTAGGAAACACTGCAGCAGCCTTTTCCTGTTGGAGGTGACCCATGTACAAGAGTATTTTAAAGACTGAGGAATTCTGCAGTTAAAATAAAAAAGGATCCAAATTTATTTAGCACAGTATTTCCCAAGCATATATGGTAACAGAATTTTTGTTGGTTTTATTTTTTTATACAATAACATTTGGAAAATGTTTTTCTTTTTTTTAACGATATGAAAATTTTCAAACCTATGCAAAGGTAGAGATAATTGAATAATGAACCCTATGTATCCATGATTTAGATAGAATTGTGGGGTCAATTTGTGATCAATTTTGTTCAGACATACCCCCATTCACTTATCCCTCCCCTGGATTACTAATGTAAGTCCCCCAAAAAACATAGCATTTTATCTTTAAATATTTTAATTGGTTGACCTAATGAGTGATTAGTACTCTGCCTTTACCCATAATTAAATTGCCACTATTGGCAATTTAAATTGCCACAATTAAAGCCAGAAATTCCACAATATCATCGAATATCCAGTGTTTACAATTTCTCCAAATATAATTTTTTGGGTCAATTTGTTATTGAATCAGGATCCCAATAAGGCTCAGCCTATACGTTCTGGTTAGTCAATAAGTTTCTTTAAATATATAGTTGCAGAGTGTGATTGATAAGTGTGATTGATAATCTGACAATCTGACAAGACAGATTGTGTCTTGTCTCTAGACGGAATCAAGATGATGGCATAGGAGGCCCCTGAATTTCCCTCCTTTCATCAATACAATGAATATATAGCTATGTACGAAACAACTGTCTCTGGGAGAAATCCAGAATCTAGTTGAGTGACTCTTACACATCAGGTAACTGAGAAAATATTCATATTAAAATCAGTAGAAAAAGGAAACTCATGGAATAGGAGAAAATATCTGCAAACCACATCTCCAGTAATGGGTTAATATTGGAACTATAAAAGGAACTCATCAATTCAATAGCAAAAATGTAATTAATCAATTAAAACAATTTAAAATGGGCAAAGGACCTAAACATAAATTTTTCTTTTTTTTTAAAGATTTTATTTATTTATTTGACAGAGAAAGAGATCAAAGTAGGCAGAGAGGCAGGCAGAGAGAGAGAGGGAAGCTGAGCAGAGGGCCTGATGTGGGGCTCGATCCCAGGACCCTGAGATCATGACCTGAGCCGAAGGCAGAGGCTTTAACCCACTGAGCCACCCAGGCGCCCCTGAATATAAATTTTTCTAAAGAAGAAATACAAATTACAAATGGCCAACAGACCACATGAAAAGATGTTCAGTAGCATCAGGGAAATGCAAGTCAAAACAATAAGATATCACCTCACACCTGTAAAGATATGTATTATGAAAAATCTATTATGAAAAAGACAAGAAATAAATGCTGGGAAGGATGTGGAGGAAAGGGAACACATGTGCACTGTTGGTGGGAGTGTAAACTGGTATAGCCACTATGGAAAATAGTATGAAGTTTCCTTAATAAATTAAAAATAGAACTACCATGGGGTCTAGCTAGCAATCCCACTTCTGGGTGTATATCCAAAGGAAACAAAATCATTACCATGAAGGGATATCTGCACTCCTGTGTTTTTTGTAGCATTATTTACAATAGCCAAGATATGCAAACAACCTAAATATCCATCGGGGAATGAGTATATAATGGAAATGTGGTGTTTGTATATATATATACATGTGCAGTTAGAGCTAGAATCTCTCTTTTCTATACACACACACACACACAGTGGAATGTTATTCAGTCTCAAAATAAGGAAATTTGCCATTTGCAACAATATGGATGAATCTGTATGACATTATGCTGAGTGAAATAAATCAGAAAGAGAAAGATAGATATTGCATGGTATCACTTCTATGTGGAATCTAAAAAGGAAAAAAGGTCAAGCTCAAAGAAACAGTAAAAAAGTGGTGGCCAGGGGCTGGGGTATGTGGAAAATAGAGAGAGGTTGGTAAAGGTACAAGCTTTCTATTATAAGATGAATAAGTCCATTATAAGATGAATAAGATGAATGAGGATCTGATATATGACATGATTAGCTGTATTTGATAGCACTGTGTTATATAATCGAAATTAATTTGTTAAGAGAGTAGAACTTACGTGCTCTCATGAAAATAAGTAAATAATAAATTAAAAAAGGTAAATATGTGAGGTAATAGATGTGTTAATTAACTCAATGGTTGAAATCCTTTCATAGAATATACATAAATCAAACCATCATGGTGTACATATTAAATATATCATAATTTCATTTGTGGAAACCATAAATGAACCATATTGGTGACCAAAAAACTTGGAATCGATATACAGTTGCGGCTTCACTTCCTCTTGATTAAATGAATGAATGAATGAACTATCCAAATGCTTTTGTTGTGTAGAGTAAATGAGGTTGTGTCCAAGAGCCTGAGTTTGGCTGATTGCATCCCTGTGGTACCAGCCCCCTTCATTTTCTAAAGATTGGTAGTAGATCTAAAGCCTTGGGGCTTTTTGTTTTTCTTTAGAGTAGTTATAAATTCAAAGTTCATGACTACTTTTGATAGAAAGCCTAATAGACTTGGAAAACTTGCTCAGTTATTTGATATGATAACATATTCCAGGCCAGACTTTCACAGTTAACCCTGGACCTGGAAACTACTATTTTCCCAGGAAACTTTGATTCCCTTCTGTGGCTGCTAGGGGTGATCAGTGCTACTGCACTTGTCACTGTTTTTAGATTGCTACAGTGGAAAGAGAGAAAAAAATATGTTTTGAATATTGTTACAACTTTATTAATGTCTAATTAAAACAATACTAAGTATTTAAAAAGTACACTTTGATCAGTTTTGACACGTGGAAACACCTACAAAACTGTAGGTTTTCATCCCTCTTTTCTAATTCATCCCTAATTCATCCTAATTCATCCCTCTTTCCTCTTCACTCCCAAAGCAACCGCTGACCTTCGGACCATCACTTTCAACTAGTCTGCATTTTCTAGAATTTCATATGAGTGAAATCATATGTAACATACTCTTGTCAAACTTCTTTCACTTAGCATAATTATTTTGAGATTTACCCATGTTCTTGTGTCTATCAATAGTTTCATTCTATTGGTGGGCAGTATTCCATTGCATGCTTATACCACATTTGGTTATTCATCCACCCATCAATAAGCATTTGGGTATTTCCATTTTGGGACTATTAAAAATAAAGCAGCTATAAACATTAATGTAATCACTTTTGGGTGAATATATTTTTTATTTCTGTTGGGGAAATTCTTAGGAGTAGAATGCTTTGGTCATATGACAATTCTGTTTAAATTCTTAAGAAACGGCCAAACTGTTTTCCAAAGTTTACCACTTTACATTCCTTCCAACAGTGTTAGTCCTAGTTTATACTGTGATTTTAATTTATGGTTCTCTTAACATCTTACTAATGATGTTAAGCCTCTTCCATGTACACTTCTGGCCATATGACTGTCTTCATTTGTAAAGTGTCTGTTTAAATTTTTTGCTTATATTCCTTTTATATTTTTTGATTCATTATTGACTTATGGGAATTCTTTATATATTCTTACTACAAATTTTTTGTTTGATATTTGTCCTGTATTTTCTCTCTTCCCGTGGCTTGACACTTTAGAAGAGCAAATGTTTTAAACCTTTTTGCAAATGTTTTAAATTTTGATGAATTGATGAATTGACACTCTTTTATGGTTTATGTTTTTTGATTTTTGATCTAAGAAAATTTTGCATACAATAAGATTGTAAATATCTTTTATGTTTTCTTCTAGAAGTTTTATAATTTTAGATTTTTTTAAAAGATTTTATTTATTTATTTGACAGAGAGAGACACAGTGAGAGAGGGTACCCAAGCAGAGGGAGTAGGAGAGGGAGAAGCAGGCTTCCCGCTGAGCAGAGAGCCCGACATGGGGCTCAATCCCAGGACCCCGGGACCATGACCTGAGCTGAAGGCAGACGCCCAACAACTGAGCCACCCAAGCACCCCTATAATTTTAGATTTTTGCAGTTAGATCTATAATCAATTTCAAATTAATTTTTATGCATTATGTAAGATAAGAGTCAATATTCATTATTTATTTATTTATTTATTTATTTATTTATTTATTTATTTATTTATTAGAGAGAGAGAGTGAGCACATGCACACAAGCAGGGGGAAGGACAATGGGAGAGGGAGAGAGAATCTCAAACAGACTCCCAACTGAGCAGGGAGCTGACTCGATCTCAGGACCTTGAGATCATGACCTGAGCCACAATCAAGAGTCAGATGCTTAACCCACTGAGCCCCCTCACTTTTTATTTTTTTTATTTTTTAATTTTTTTTTTTATTTAAATTCTTAGTTTATCCAGCATCATCTGTGGAAAGTTCCTTTCCTCATAAATTGTCTTGACACCCTTGTTGAAACTCTATTGTTGATATTTGTGGGTGTTCTATTTTTTAATTCTATTCTGTTTCATAGATCTATGATTTTCTTTTTTTTTTTTTGCCAAAGCTTAACTGTGTTGATTAGCACAGCAACTGTATATTTAAGTCTTAGGTACTTTAAGTCCTCCCACTGTAATCTTTTTAAAAACTTCTTTGGTTATTGTATGTTGTTTAAATTCCCATCTAAGGTTTAGAATCATAGTTTCTATAAAAATGCCTGTTGGAATTTTTATTGGGTATGAATTAAATCAATAGGTCATTTGTGAACAAAATGCCAACTTAATATTGAGTTTTAAATCCATGAAGATGACATATCTCTCTATTTATTTAGGTCGTCTTTAATTTTTCTTGGTTTTGTACACTTTTCAGTGTTGAAGTCTTAAGAGTTTTCCAAATTTATTTCTAAGTGTCATGTTTTACGGTGCTATAAAATATAATGTTTAATATTTCATATTAATTTGTATTATATTTATAATCACAATCGATTTTTGTATATTAAACTTGTGTCCTAGACATTGCTACATTTGTTCCAGCAGTTGTTTTGGACATTTCTTGTGATTTTCTATGTGAACAATCGTTTCTTTTGTAAATAAGAACAATTCCTTTTTTTTCTTATATTTATGCCTCTTTTTTAACCTTATTGTAGTGGCTAGGCCCTCCATTATAATGTGAGCAGAACTGATAAAAGTGGGTGCCCTTGCCTTGTTCCTGCTCTCAAGGGGAAAACATTCAGTGTTTTACCATTTGGTGTGATGTTGATATTGACTTAGGTTTTTTTGTAGTCTCTATAGCTTGAAAAAGTTCTCTACTATTCTTAGGGTACAAAAGTTCATTGATATGGCTTCAGATTCCACATTGCAACTTTGTGTCCCATAAAAAAAGTGGCTTGTTCATCTGGTAACTCAAACTATACAAGTACTTTCCTTGAAGCAATCACCACACTTCAGTATGCAGCAGAAACACTGTATGAATACATCCTATTTTGTTGCCTAGTGTAGGAAAAATACATGTAAACAAGAGTTGAGATTAAACAAAATTAATTACTTCTACAGCTTCATCAAGAACATTCATAATTGAAACTTGCTTTTTTTTTAACCACACATGCATTGAGGTGAAGAATATAATTACTAATTAATACAGCTTTATGCTACTGCCTTGATTAATGCTAAATCATCAGTAACCTTATCCACAATTGCTTTTGTACTTTTAGTGTGTCAACATAGTGAAAAGGGCAAGTAATGTCTTATGATTATCATAAAAATAATTTTGATGTCATGGCCCCCTTGAAAGGGTCTCAGGTTCCCCCAGGGTTTCACAGACCATACTTTGAGAGCTATTGCTCCTGTCTAGTTAGTTTATCCCTCCAAGTAAAGTGTGCCATTTTGAAATCTATAGTAAATATCCTGAATCTTCAATGAGGTTTCTTCATTTTATTGGGCCAAAACTAGAGCACTGTTATACCTTATGGGGGCTCCAGGAATTGTTTTGATCATGGTGGTTCTTTGACAGGGCTCCTGGAATTTTATCCTCAACTCAGTATTCAGCAAGGACTCAAGTAGACTCCTCTGCATTTTCTAGAGCTGTTCCTCATTTCTAGCCATCTGTCACACAAATTCTGTCTCTGTTCTTAAACTCAATTTGATTTTGCTCTTCCTGCCACAGTCCGGAAAATGCCTTATGGAAGAAATCTGAGGAAATCATCAAGCTCCTATCATTTGTTTCCCCTCTCTCAGATGGTGTGGCCCTCCACTGCCTGTTGTCAAATGTCTGAAAATAGTGTGGGTATGACATTCATTTGAGTTTTCTAATTGCTCACGATGAAAGGGAAAAATTAATTCCATTTATTACATCATGCCCAGAAAGACACATCAAATTATTATATATCTTAAGCCTAATACTTCCAGTGGGCTTTTCTTCAATGATTTTGTTTTCTTGTTTTATAGTGATTATGTTTCCCCTTATCTCCTGAAGTCTCTTAAAATCTTGGTTCATCTTTCCTCTAATACTTTTACTTGAGATGGTAGATACACATAATCCAAGTACTTGAGGTAGTTGTTTTGCTCTGTACCCCAGGAATTTATGTTCCCTGGGCACATCAGCTACTCTGACTGCTAGCATGATTTGGAGAAGAACTTAGGGAAAACTCTCATCTATGTTAGAGACTAATAAGTGGACGAACCAAAAACTCCGAGTAATAGAGATCCCTAGTTTACTGCTTCCATTTACTGTCACCCACCATGCAATTCTTCTGGTTTTGGTTTCATCTTCTAAACTTTGAGAAACAAGTGAAAGGAGACAGTTTCCTTATACTCTAACACCCTTGAAGGTTTTTATTTGAAGGGAATGGAAAGTGGATGCTTGAGAACTGGTTAGCTGTACCTATTTTCATCAACTCCTCCTTCCTTCAGGGCTTTGGAATGATCCTACTGTTTGCTCTTCAGAAACCTGCAGGGAGGGTCTGATTCACTTCTATGGGTTTCTTCCACTACATTGGCAGCCACTGGGCATCTTAAGGCACCTCAGGTAAACAGCATGAAACATCCACCTCTGTCCCAGTCTTTATTTTCACACATTTCTAGATTTGCTAACCAAAAAAACCCTGGGAGTTTTCCATAGGTTTTTGATATTTCTATTATGGTTGTCAATTGCTAGAATCCATACCTTCCTTTCATTTCTAATATTTCTCTAGCACTTAAAAAGAGAAATTGGAGTGAGCCATCATGGCTATTTTGCTATTTAACTATAATTAAAAATCTCTAATTCTCTGTTTCCTCATTTAAGATGGGGGTAATATTAACGTCTACCCTACAAAGTTTTGAGATCAAACAAGAAAGTACACAAAACCCAGTGTCATCTGGGACAGTATAAAAACTCAGTAAAAGTTAGGTGTTACTATTCTTATTAGTGTGATCATTTATTATAAAACATGAAACAAAACATTATGAGGATAATGTTACACAAGAGAATTTTTCTGCATTTATATCAACCTATTGTCATTCAGCAAGTATATTTATTAAATAGATTACTGAGCCATCTGATTGAACTGTTATCCAGTCATATCTTCTCCATCTTGTCCACAAGCATTTCATGGGAAGCACTGTATTGATGCTGTGCTAAAATTCAGAAACATGACTTCTAAACAAAGCTCTGCTCTAGTTTACCAGGATAGAAATGATCCAAAAATGAAATGAAGTAGATCTGGTATAAGTTTTTTACTGTGAATTTATGTTTAAAAATGGAGCAATGATCACTGTGAGCACAGTGCTCATAAACCACCTTTTAAGTGAATAAATTGTCCCAAATTGACAATAATCTCACCAGACAATCATTCACAGACCCACATTTGCTCCTCTCCTCTCTGCTCAACACTATCCTTTTAATCATGGTTCTTCAAAACCTGGCGTGAATGGTTTAGCACTGTCATAAATAAGGACTCTTAGTCATCAGGAAAATCACTTATTTTGGTCAGAAGATTTAAACTTATTGAGTGAAGCTAGTTATTTCTTACATTTCCTGTCCCGATTTAGGCTTTTTCACAGTGAGTGTAAGGGAAATTACCATTGGATGAATAGCCATGCTTGTCTAAGTCACCATCATCCCATGACTGTACTGGAACTAGCCTTCCGTAGGCCCCTGAAGGTCACTGCTCAGCTCAGCTGTTTAGTTCAGAATCCTCTTCCCTTGATGAATTCACTTGACATCCTGTCTTGCCTGTAGTCATTCTTCAGGATCACACTAGACTACAATGCCCCTTCCCTACACACACACACACACACACACACACACACACACACACACACACGTTTTCTGGCCCTACCTTTCCTCCCAGAAAGCCCTGGTCTATTTATATATATTATTCCACCCTGCCCCTGAGCTCTGTCTACCAGAAGGAAACTGGGTAGGTTCATCTTTATCAAGCCACAAAAAAACCTTTGTGATACTTTTCCTTTAGGACAGTGGGTACCTCTTGGCTTTGCATTTACATAACCTAGTGTGACCCTTTCGAGTGTTTCCTTCCACCATGATTATCACATCAATATGCTCTTCGGTTAGTTGTGTCCAACGGCGATATAAGCAGCTACACACTCTTCAGAGCATCCTCACTTGAGGCATTCCCTTAGGGACCTTACCACTTGGTTATATGACATCCCTTCAATCCTTTGATCCTGAGCTGACCACTGGCAGGTCTGCTCCTCAGCCACCTTGATCTTTTTGGATTTCTCTCTTTGTTCAGAATTAAATTCAGAGGAGTAGTTCTGCTTTTGTGTTCTTCCTTCCCCGCTACTTCCCCCTCTCCCTCCCTTTCTCTCCCCCCACCTCTTTCTCTGAGATGAGACATACTCATAGATAACACTAGAATCTTGCTTCTCTTTCTAAACAGGAATCCTTTTCTTCAGTCACCTCCCAGTTATCCGTTATTTAGCTCCCTCTATTAGAATATCACCCCTCTTTCTATCCTTAAACATATCCCAAAAAACAATGTGATTATTTCTGCATTTTTCACAGGATAAAATTATTTCCACATTGTTATTTTTATTGTCCTCATTTATTTGGGGAAGCACAGAGACAATAGCCACATAGAAGGCTTAACTCAAGTTGTTCCAGGAATGGTGACTCTTTGATGTGACCCTTAACCTCTACTAAAATAAATAAATAAGTAAATAAAACATATATATATATATTATACATATATATATCCCATTATTCCTTCTGTGAAGGAATAACAGTTCAGAAATAATGAAAATCACTTTTAAAATGTATAATCTATATAGACAAGTAAGCCCACAGATAATGCTTTGAGGAAATTTATGTAAAATGAAGTGTCTCATTTATTTTATTCACCAACTTCTCTCTCTCTCTCTCTCTCTCTCACACACACACACACACACATACACACAAACACTTTACTTCTTCTGAAGATCCTAATTTGAGAGATAACATTTTTTTCATGCTATAGAATGGAATGAATAGTAACTGTTTCCTTTAGCCATGGTATTGCAGAAATCAAACTTATGGTAAATCCAGCCACCAGAAAATAGAATTCTTTATTAAAGTGAATTGTGGAGAAATTTAATTAGGGAAATATATATATATACATATATATATATAATTTTCGAGTTTGGGAGAAACAATGCAAATTCGTGTTTTTATTTTAAAAATTTTAAATTTGTTTCGAGTAGATTTGACACACAATGTTACATTAGTTTCAGGTACACAATTTAGTAATTTGACAAGTTTGCACATTATTTACCACAAGTGTAGCTATCATCTGTCCCAGTACATGGCTATTACAATATTATTGACTGTATTCCTCATGCCGTATTCCCATGACTTATTAATTCCATAAATAGAGATGTGTATCTGCCTCTGCTCTTCACCCCTTTTCTCCCAACCCCCACACCCCTCCCCTCTAGCAACCATCGGTTTATTCTCTGTATTTATAGTTCTAATTCTGCTTTTTGTTTGCCTATTTTTTTAGATTCCATTTATGAGTGGAATCCTATGGTATTTGTCTTCCTCAGTCTGACTTATTTCACTTAGCATAATACCTTCTAGGTTGTTGTTTCTCAAACAACATTGTTGTCTCAAAGGCAAGATCTCATCCTTTTTCTATGGCTGTGTAATATTCCATACACACACACACACACACACACACACACACATACACACCACATTTTCCTTATCCATATGTCTATTGAGGGACACTTAGGTTGCTTCCATGTCTAGGTTATTATAAACAATGCCCCTGTAACACATAGAAGTGCATATATCTTTTTTGAATTAGTGTTTTCATATTCGTTGGGCAAATATCCAGCAGTGGAATTACTGGATCGTGTGGTATTCTATTTTTAATTTTTTGAGGAACCTCCATACTGTCTTCCCCGGTGGGTGCACCAGTTTGCATTCCTACCAATAGTGCAAGAAGGTTCCTTTTTTTCCCACATCCTCACCAACCCTTGTTCTTTCTTGTCTTCTTGATTTTAGCCATTCTAACAGGTGTTAGGTGATACCTTATTGAGGTTTTGATTTGCATTTCCCTGATGATTAGTGAAGTTGTACATATTTTCATGTGTCCATTGGCTATCTGTATGTCTTCTTTGGAAAAATGTCTATTCAGGTCCTCTGCCCATTTCCTAACCTGATTATTTGGGAGTTTTTTGGTGTTAAGTTGTGTAAGTTCTTTATATATTTTGGATATTAACCCCTTACTGGAAATAGCATTTGCAAATATCTACTCCCATTTAGTAGGTTTTCTTTTTGTTTTGTTGATGGTGTCCTTTGCTGCGCAAAAGCTTAATTCATGGTTTTTGCTGTCGATAATTTGCTGGGAGAAAAGCATATGTCTATGTACCTAATTCTAGAATAAAACTCACCATGGTTAGTACTTGAGTGGAGATAGAAGTGTTATGGGGTGAAAGACTATGATGGTCTGTGTATGTGTCAGCCTGGCTGGGTTATTGTCCCCAGTTATTCATCAAACCCTAATCTAGGTATTGGGGTAAAGGTAATTTGGTATATGTAATTAATCTTCACAATCAGTTGACTTAATTAGAGGTGATTATTCTAGATAATCTGGGTGAACCTGATTCACTCAGTGGGAAGACTGTAAAAGCAGGGCTGCCATTTCCAGGAAGAAGATATTCTGCCTGTGGACTGCAGTTTCAGTTCATGCTGGAGGGCTTCCATCTTCCCCTCCTGATGGTCCAGGCCACACATTTCTGACTTGCCTAGAAATTATCCAAAACTGAACAAGCCAATTCCTTGCAATAAATCTCATATTCCATATATCTATATCTATATATCTTACTGTTTGAACCCTGACAGACACAGGGGTTAATTCTGGATTCTTGGTGGTGGAGATTTTAAGCTATATCTTAGAGGATGATTGGGATTTAACAAGGCTACTGGTAAGTGGAAAAATATGAAAGTTCTTATACCCTAAGCTATTATCTCTTTACACACTATCATTTCAATTCACTGTTTATCATAATGGTAGTATTTACCATTTGAGCAGCTATATGTGCTACAATAAGTGTATTTTTTTTTTCTAAATCCCAAAGCAATGTGTTTTTTTTTTTAATTTTATGGATGAGAAAATTGGATCTCGGTTTAAGTACAGCCGTAAGCAGGGATGCCCACTATCTCCACTGCTGTTCAACATAGTCCTAGAAGTCCTAGCATCAGCAATCAGGCAACAAAAAGAAATAAAAGGCATCCAAATTGGCAAAGAAGAAGCCAAACTCTCACTCTTTGCAGATGATATGATACTTTATGTGGAAAACCCAAAAGACTCCACTCCAAGACTGCTAGAACTCATACAGGAATTCAGTCAAGTCTCAGGATATAAAATTAATGCACAGAAATCAGTTGCATTCCTATACACGAACAGCAAAACAGAAGAAAGAGAAATTAAGGAGTCGATTCCATTTACA
>CM052797.1:106439672-106493841 GCA_028533885.1 Nasua narica | reverse complement strand
GATCACTGGTTAAACAATCATATGAGAAATGTTTCATCACAGGAGTATAAATTTTTGTTGTTGTTAAAGAAACTAAATTAGAAGGGTTTTTTTTATTTTAAAGATTTTTATTTATTTATTTATTTGACAGAGAAAGAGATCACAAGTAGGCAGAAAGGCAGGCGGGGGAGGGGGGGAGGAGCAGGCTCCCTGCTGAGCAGAAAGCCCCATGCAGGGCTCCATCCCAGGACCCTAATTTCATCACCTGAGCCAAAGGCAGACGCTTTTTAACCCACTGAGCCACCCAGGCACCCCAAATGAGAGAGTCTTTACAGAACATGCTAATGTCTTTTTTTTATGATAGAGATGATGAAGAATGAGTTCCTAAAGGTCATTTTGAGCATGTCTATGCTATGTTGCAATTGGGCTCTTTCTAACATTGAGAGTCTATAACCCCATCAATAAATTCTCTTGGTATCAAAATTCCTGGTTCTTGGAAAACAAAGAAGGAAGCCCTACATTTTACCTGTCCGAGTTCTCATTCAAAGAATTTTGTATAGATTCATTTTAGTTGCTCAAACTGGGAGAAAGTAGAAGTGAGTCAAATATAGCAGCTGTTTTATTGCTGTACAATGATGCCACATAATAGTTCAGCTAAGCAGGATACAAAACCTGATTCCAGTTCTCACTGTACTGAGAATTTCAGGTAGACTGAATGTAATTACTTTCTTTGGAGTTGGGCCAAGGTGTCTGGGTTATGAGCATCTTGTTTTGGGCAATTTGTGCAATGGGACCATTAATGACTAAATGCGCTCAGTGCCCAAATTCTTGATATTTCATAGCAACAAGCAGGAAAAAAAAAAACCTTGAGATTAGCTTATTCATCATTCTGTTTCCAAATAGAGCGGGACATAGCTCAGAGTGCTTTTTGTAGGTATTGATATGAACCTTTTGAGATATTTTGAGAAATCCGTGAACCTTTTGAGATATTTAGATGATAGTATTAGCAGATTTAGTATTAATATTCGCTATTTGCCCTTCACCTATGTTCAAAGGGATTTACAGGGACTTACAGATTCAAACAGTGCAAAATAAAACATTTGAAGATAAGAGAGAATAGAAAAGAAAAGATACTTTTGGGCATCAGGGGTTAAGAAGATTACACCATTTTGGGAAGGAATTTGGCTTTTGTTTTGTGACTGCTAAGCCAAAGATAAATATACACCAATATGAGTGACTCTCTCTTATTTTTCTTTTGCTGAAAAGAGCATATAATAGGTGCTTACAATGGTGGGGTGAGGAATGAATGAACAGATACACATGTAGTGACTTAATTCCTGATTACAGAAATCAGACAGAAACCCACTGGACAGTTCCTTGTACTACCACAGTTAACAATTTGAACAGTAACCACAGGCATGATTCTATAGAAGAGATTATTCAACTAAGCCAGCATTCCTTAGCTTTTGTAATGTTCTTTCTACAAGTCCAAAATTCAGATATATCTAGGAATACCTTAAAAATCTGGAAAAGGAGTCAATATTTAATAAATATTTAATGCAACAGTTTTAGGAGAGCTGACATTGTTTTAGAGATGAGTAAAAACTAGCTCTTGCTCTGAAGTAGAAACAATCCAGAAAGGAAATTTACAAATGTGATTCACCCTTAAGAAAGAAAAACCAAAAAATAAACAAACAAAACCTGATCTTCAAGGTATAATATTAAAAATATCATAATGAGTATAAAATGTTTTGGGATGGAGGGTAGAATGGTTTAAAAGAGGAATTCGGTCAGTGTTTGAAGAGATTAGGAATGGTAAACCTCAAGGGACAGGTTGGATTTCTATTACAGGAGGTAGGAGACAGGTTATCATTCCAGACAGAGATCAAAAGCAAAATGATCCGGAAGATCAGGTAATAAAGAAATGTAGAATTTGTTTGAATCACTTGATGACTACATTAAGGATAAAGGCAGTATTGTATGAGTGATTGTACTATATTTTGGATGATCTCAAATGTCAGAATAAGGCCATGGGGAGTCATGGAAGGTTGTAGGGACATTCTATAGACCTTCTGGAAATGACAATGACTGAGGGGTAGAGAACTTGGAACTAAATGGATTTGCGATTTTCAGATGATAAGAAATATGGGCCCAGATTTGGGTACTTTCAAAGGGAGTATTAGGAAAGCTTTCTGGTCAACTTTTGACATTAATTGAAATAATGAAGCCTATTTTTAGATTTGACTTTCATTGTTGTTGTTAATAAAATAGTACATCTACCCTGACAAGTCTCATCAGGGACCTGTGTCCATTGCTTCTATTATATAATTTAGATAGTAGAAGATGAAATTATTGGTAACGTTTTTTTTCAAAACCTTATGGTTGTTGAAATAATTTTGTTTATAAGCTAAAGGCACCGCATGTATTATGCTTTGTTTTTATCCAACTTTCATTTTGACCTGCCTGCTTTTATGTTTTAGTTTCCGAGCTCTGTTTTACTCTTGTGGTTCCTACTATGAATTTTTTCTTTTTCAATCCATAGGCAGCATGATTAGTATAAGAGCCACCAATTTCATGGCCAGAAATCCATGAGATGACTAGGTAGGGGCTTTAGTTTAAGAGTCCATGCTGGTTGCTTTTTTTTTCTTTTCTTTCATCTTGGTTTGTATGTTTGTTTGTTTAACCAACTCAACACTTCTCATCAAAATAAAAGTAAGGAGTACTCAAATATTAAATTCATGTTTCTTAAACTCCTACACTTAGTGCTATGCTGGGTTTTATAAAATTGGAGCTTCATAAAAAGAAAAACAACAGCAAAATGGAAAAGGAAAAGAAAGAGGACCAGAGGGGCCAAATAAGCACCTCTTAAAAGAAAAAATTATACCTGAGTCCAAGAACACCACACATGCTCTCCCTCTGTGTGAATAAAGGGAGGATAACAAAATAAAATAGCCATGTTCTATAGCAGCAGAAACTTTTCAAAATATACTTTCATGTTTTTAGTGGTGGGAGGGAAGTTAATTGTGGTGGGGACAGTTGGGATGGTTATTTAATCAGAACAAACCTACGTCATAGGTTAGTTAGAAGTCACTTCATGCAAGGAAAGAATAAGTGAATTCTTACCATCTTACAGGTACTTACTGTTCCAAGGGTTTAATGGATATCACTTCATTTTATCTTTATGGTTACTTTAGGAAGTGTTACCAAAAATTATTTAAATAAGGCTGAAATACTATTTAGTTTTTGAAATTTAATAATATTGTTTAGTTTTTGAAATTTAATAACATCTCATTCAACGTTTTTATAAAACTAAAATTATTTGTACTTTCCAGGGCTCGATACATTTCAGTGTTTATGTAAAGAGATGATGTACCTCTTAATACAATTCGATTAGACAGTGCTATATCAGAAGCTAGTGAGATGTTACTTCATGAAAGGGAATTATGAACACCGTGACTGAAGTCTTACCATCTTTCACTGTGCTAAGGGCTTGATGGCATTATTTCATATTATCTTTTTTTTCCATATTATCTTTATCATCATCTTGGGAAGTCTTATCATTCTGATTTTACAGATGAAGAAATTAAAACTCTAAGAGCTTTAATGCTGGAGATCATTCACTCAACTCCATTCATAGAAAGTGTAGGATCTGGGCAAGGGTATAAAATGTTTTGTGCCACATGGTGACATACTTAATAGTTATAATTTAAACTATCACAGTGGTAAATAAATATATCCCATTCCTCTGCCTCAACACATATACTTTCATAACATGAGTTTGAAAAAATAGGTGGAAAGCGATCTTTTTTGTATTGCTGAAAGTTGACAAAATATTTAAAGATGATTAAATTTATTATTGTATAGATTTGGGTATTCTATCTCTGAGCTAAAAATGTTTGAGTGAATAACAGCATGAGAAAATGAATATTATATATATATATTCCTTAAAATGTAGTCTTATCTTCCTTTTTTCACTTTTATAAACAAGATTTTTCACATAACTTGGATTCAGTTATAGTAATCTGAAGGATTAAAAAGAACAAAAACACATAAGTGTATCGAAAGTATGCAATAGGGGCACCTGGGTGGCTCAGTTGTTAAGCGTCTGCCTTTGGCTCAGGTCATGATTCCAGGGTCTTGGGATCTAACCCCGCATCGAGCTCTCTGCTCAGCAGGAAGCCTGCTCTCCCTTTCCCGCTCCTCCTGCTTGTTTTCCTGCTCTCGCTGTGTCTCTCTCTGTCAAATAAATAAATAAAATCTTTAAAAAAGTATGCAATATATGAATATATTTTATCAAAACTCAAATAGTGAGTATCAAAAATGTTTTATCAAAACTGTAAAGTAAATATAAAGGATCAAAACATTTTCAAATTCATTTTAAATTTCTCTTCTTCTAAATTATTTTAAATTATTAAGGGGCCAAATACCAAGTATATTTAAAGGCTATTAAAATAAGTTAAATAAAGCTGGATACCTTAATTTTTGAAATTTAATAATTTTTTTTAATCACTCTCAGACACCTGGCTGGCTCAGTTGGTTAAGTGTCTGAATCTTGATTTCAGTTCAGGTCATGGTCTCAGGGTTCTGGGCTGGAGCCCCATGTCAGGCTCCATGTTCAGTGTGGAGTCAACTTGAGATGTCTTCCTCGGCCCCTCCTCCCTCTCTCTCTCTCTCTCTCTCAAATAAATCTTTAAAAAAATAAAAACCATTCTCCCTTCTAGTGTTCCTAGCCACCTAAACACCGATGTAAAGAGATGGCATCATACTTCTCACATTTACATCTCAACATGCACAACATATATGTAGACATTGAATGTGTAGGAACCGTCTAATGTTTAATAGAACAGAATGTGCCACAAACACTATATATAACTGTTGCAGAAACGGCTCTAATTAGTGGGTGCCTTTGGAGCCATTTGTTTTAGTACAACTTGGAAATGACACTTCATTATGTAAGAATTTATTGCATTTATGCTATCTGAAGGAAGTTTTGACAAGTTAATTAATTTGTCTTTTATCTAAATGCCTCTGCGGCAGCTCCAATCCTCCCCACACTCCAAAGCAGTGTTCTTCTTTGTTGTCTCCAGAGGCTCAACAGGCAAGCCTTCCTGGAGTTTGAGAGGAAGCGAGTTTCCTTCTCAAGATGTAGAGCAAGAGGTGTGGAAAAGCTTTTCTCTGGGTCCTGAAGTGTGCTGATCGTGAAAACGGTTTTGAGCGTTATGTGCCCATGATGACCACAGGATCCCAAGGGACAGAGGCCGCTTGGGGTCCTTTAGTAAATGTAGTTTGTAGGTTTCGATATGCAAAAAAATCCACAGAGCCCAGGACAGGGGGTCCCTTTTCTGCCTTTACAAGTGGTCACCACATAACTACGTGGTGGGGCAACTGATGTTCTAATCAAGATAGTCTCTGATTCAAGAGCTCACATTCTCATCATTCCTCTGCTTTCTTAACAACCTCATGTGTTAGGCACCTTAGCGGTTTTGGACCTGACAGAGGGATATGGGGGGAAAGAAAACATTAAGCTTCTGTTGTAAGTAATAAGAAAAAGGGGCATCAAAGCACCCAGTAACCTTTTCTCAAAAGTAAAGTGCTAGGAGCACCTGGGTGGCTCGGTCCATTAAGCGTCTGACTCAGTTTTGGTTCACATGATCTCAGCGTCCTGGGATGGAACCCCACGTTGGACTCGAGTCTGCTCGAGATTCTCTCTCTCCCTCTGCCCCTCCCCCTGTGTGCTCATGCATTGTCTCTCTCTCTCTTCCTCAAATAAATAAATAAATAAATCTTTTAAAAAATAAAAAAAATTAAGGACTAGCATGTACAGATAAATTGTATTTCCATGACTAGGTTCTCAACTTCCTCTTACTTTGAGTTTATTTTAAAAAATAATAAAATAGGAAGTCTTTTTATTTATTATTTTTAAGACCATAATTTAGCCAAGAAGCTACTTCAAAAAATTGATTCTTCTTTCCTTAAGTAAAAGGTGTTTCTGGAGCCAACTGGAGAAAACAGTTGAGACCTGGTTTCTGATATGGAGGGGACCCTCGTCATCACACCCCTCAAACAAAAGAAAGACTTCCCCTTGGCTGTAGGATTCCTGTGTGTGATGCTCAGTTCTGCAAATGCAGACAAAGGTACAAAAAGCCCTTCGGTCATCTAAAGAGGCTAAGAGTGAATTTCAAGTTCAAATGAAGGAGGTGAATTAAAAGCAAGTGTTGGTGGCTCCTCTAAGCAGAGTTTTCATAGCCTTAAGAATTTTTCTCTTCTGTAGCTGCCAAATTTCCAGAAAAAAAGAAATGAGAGTGAGGATGTTAGTATTAATTAGAGATAAAATTACTTTTTTCCTCTTATCCTCCCAATATGTCTATATAGCACATTTCTAATGCAGGCACATTTTCCTGGTGATATAAATATTATGAAACAATTATAATAGAATATTTTTATGGGATGGATGAAGGGTGACCCCTGACTCTCTGATGTTCCCCCAGATTTTTTTCTTATTCAGAGTATTGCAAGAGTGCCTTTATTTTCACCAGATTCTGTACTATACATGATAAGAATTCAGCTAAGGAATGTGGTAAATATTCTCCAAACAAACAAAAATATTCATCTGCAGTTCTTTCCATGCCCCTGGCAACTTCCCATTTTAATTGAGATAATGTTTTAAAAGAATAATATTATTCCATGATAAGTCTCCCAATCTCAGCTGTGACCTTCCAGATTCTATGCAGTTTGCATGAATTCTACTGTGGACAGACAGTGTGTCTTGCCCTTTGTGTACCTGTGTATTTTTACAGAATAAAGAAATTTTTCCTTTGCTTTCACCTTCCTCAATGGTGAGGGAGTCCATGGAATGTTGGAGAAGAAAGCAACTTTTCATGGCATTTGCTTTAACCATCCCAAAACAAGAAATAGAGACCAGAGAGGCTAAGGGCCGTTCTAGAATACATGCTGAGCTAGGGTCACTTACAGAATAAAAATGTCACATCTAAGACTATGAAGAAGTGAACTGAAAACTTCAACCAGCCTTTGTAGAACTTCTCCCTTACTCCAGGTTACTCTTTTTCTTGCTACACCACATGCCCTAGGCCTTCACATTATTCTTCGAATTACATGCACTCTGCAAGAGGCTGTCCCCCCAACTTTTCTAGGCCTCCCCCTTGCTTTGAGACTATTTCCCCACATTCTTTCCTATATGCTTATCAAAACTTACCAAATCACCACTACCTCTGAGGCACCACTCAGGGAAACATATTTGTAAGAAATACATGAACGCTAATAACTGCCTGAGACTCCCCTCCCAAAAAAAAGTTGCTCTGAATTATTAGAATTTTAATAAAAGACCGCCAAAAATCCTTAGCACAATAAGATCACATTGCAATCGGTGAGAATCTGAAGGCTTGGGATGAAGATTCCAAACTATGGCTCTACTAACACGTATTTTTACATTTATGGCCAACTAGTCACTGAATTATACATACTATCCTCCCCACCATCAACACACACTCTTCCCTGCACTTTTTCCATTACAGCTCTCTTATTAGTGCTAAAAGTCTAAGGTTCCACAACTCAAAGGGAACTTAGAGAACATTTACAACCCCCAGCGGTGGCTCTAAGAGCAAGTTAAGGCAGAGGGAGGACGGTAAGAACAGTCTATTCTCCATACAGCAGCCAGAGAATAATCCTAAAATATGAATCCTGTCACATCCTCTCCTACTTAAAGTCTACTTGTGACCCCATTGCATTTCCACTAGACCCAAAGTCCTTCCTTCCAGTATCCAGGAAGGCCCTTCATGGTGTGAACCCTGTGTACCCCCACAGCCTCACCTCATGTCTCTCTGCTGTTTCCAGTGCTTTCCAGTCCTATCAGTCCCATTAATTTCTCAAACTCACTAAACTCTTCACCTCTCTGAGTCTTTACACATGACTTTCTCTTTGTCTGGTGCATCCACATGATGGATCCTCATCATCCTTTGGGTTTCAAGTCCCTTTGGACCTTCCCTGACCCATTTACCTAGTGAGAAATTCCCACCTCTGAAGTTTGCTCCCATCCCTGCGCCCTGCTCATTTGACCACATGGTAGGCAGCACTATTTGTAATCATATATATATATTTTAAGGATTTTATTTATTTACTTGAGAAAGAGAGGGGAGGGGTGGAGAACAGAAGGAGAGGCAGAGAATCTCCATGCACTGAGCATGGAGCCTGACACAGGGGCTTGACTTCACCTCACGACCTTGAGATCATGACCTGAGCCTAAACCAAGAGTCTGACACTTAACAGACTGAGCCACCCAGGCGCTCCCATAATTATGTATCTTATCGAGTTTCCCCATCAGTGTGTAAACTCCCCAAAGGCCAGTACGTACTTCGTGCCAGGCTCATCGTCCAGCACACAGTAAGTGGTCATATTTGTTGTATGAAGGAGTGAACTTGAGTGTTCTGACAGCATCTCACTCGTCTTGCCTTAAAAACCTTACAGCCTGTCTTTCCTTATCCCCCTAAACTCTGTCTCCTCCTTGCGGTCCCATCCCTATTATTTTCCACTGATTTAGTGCTTTAGCGCTAACTGTTTTCTGATTTACGATTGAAAAATGCTTATGCCTAATTTCATTTTAACGCAAACACTTGTATTCTCAAGAAGGCTGCCTTTAAAGAGGACGACCATGAAGTTCTAGGCTGTAACCATCTATTCAGGAGTGATTTTTCATCCCTCAGTTACACACTTGCTCATGCCACCTACATCTAGGGCTGGGGGCTGAGAATTTGCACAAATTTTGCACAACCAGTTTTCCTCGTGTGACCCCACATAGGAGGATGTAATCTAGCCCCACTGGGCATGAAATAGTTTCGCAGGAAAGCTGGAGCTTTAAAAATCTCTGAGGGGTGGATGTGGGGATAATGTGACCCAGACCTCCACGGACCCCTGAAGGGCTGGGTAGAGTTACAGGAACCGGCTTCTTTCTACTACTGTTTCTTTCTAACATTTCTTTCTGTGCAAGCTGAGAGACACTGAGCACAGAGAAACGGAAGCTGTGGCTGAGTCCCCAGCAGCAGGAGGGATGCAGGGGACTTGAGCGGAGACTAGATCTCCCTTGGTTTTTCCTGTGGCAGGATCTGCGAGAGGGAGCGGGATCAGGCACAGGTGGTCGTGAGCGGTTTGAGGAAGAGCCTGTATTTGGTCTGTGTCACCTCCTTGTACCAGGGCCTTTCTCTTCATGTCAAGGAATTTAAATCTTGCTTTAAATTCACATGCAGAGTGCAGAGCCCTCAGTCAGGTGAGGATCATGCTAAAAAGGAAGAGAGAAGAGGGGAACCCAACTCTGCAAGGATATGTTCTCCAGCCAACCTGGCTCATTTTCATAAATTCCTGAGGAAGGTCTGGGCATTAAAGTAAGAACCCGCTGACTGAGGTTTATAATTTTGGATTATTTCAATGCATACTACGGGAAAACAAAGTCCAGTCATTCTAAGATGACTTTTTCATTGTCTTTAGTAAATCTGGTATTTAAGGAACACCCTCAAAAGGTCTAAGGATATACAAATATTCCTTTGGAGAACGGGGGTGCTGTATTTCCTCCCTGGCACTTTTAAAAAATATTTACAGGTTGAATAATAATTTAACAGTAAATATAAAAGTACAAATGAATTTTTAAAGATCAACTTAAAATGGAGACCATCTTAGCATGATGTTAAAGCCAGAAACCGTAAAGGAAAAAATTTGACAGCCCACACAATAATTTTCACAGAATGAAAGACTGATTGTCCACATTAAAAATATAGATTACAAACTGTGAAAATTATTTGTAGTGTGTAGAAGAGTTTAATATTCTTAGTAATAATAATAAATGTCAGATTATTGACATATACAGTGATTACTAGGTGCCAGACATGGTAAGAAACTTTTATGTTGGGACTCCTGAGTGGCTCAGTGGGTTAAAGCCTCTGCCTTCAGCTCAGGTCATGATCTCAGGGTCCTGGGATTGAGCCCCTCATCGGGCTCTCTGCTCAGCAGGGAGCCTGCTTCCCCCTCTCTCTCTGCCTGCCTCTCTGCCTACTTGTGATCTCTCTCTCTGTCAAATAAATAAATAAAATCTTAAAAAAAAAGAGAAACTTATGTTAACTCACTTACCCCCACTATCTCATGAACTATGTGCTACTCTAGCCTTATTTTCCAGATGACAAAACGGAGGCACAGAGAAATTAAAATAATTATCCAGAGTCTGCAGCTTCTAAGTGATAGAAATGGGATCCATAGAACTTCCATATATGAAAAGGAAAAACAAACACCCCACTAGAGAAATGGGAGGGGAGGTCCTGTAAAAAAGACAACAGAAATGAGCAAACGATTATGGTCCTTTAATCCTTATCACAGAAGAGACTGGGTTTTTTGTTTAGGAAGCACCTTGATAGATTTTATCATCTGAAGGAAAAAAAAAAAAAAAAACCAACCTGTCTGAGTTGAAAAGTCAGGTATGAGATCGAGATTGCCTTGCATTTCCACTAACAGAACTTTAGGGTTTGTGGAGAGATTTAGGACCTGGAACTCTGAGAAGGGCAGAGATGGGGAAAAGATGTGAAATAGGCTTGGGCAAGAGCAGGGTAGATGCAGGACAGCTCAGGGTCTCCCCCAGGGTAACATGGGCAAGAACAGTGATAACCTCATTTTAATTTATTGGCTAGTTAATGATATAAGCCCTCTGATCTCCAGATTTCTGAAAACATTTAGAGCTCGAAACAGACTTACGTTAACGCGGTGTTTGGAATCGTAAAGGTGGAGTGTCCAGAGTGGGGGGCAGCAGTGCTGAGGAAAACAGCAACCGCAGGGGAGGAACCAAGGAGCATACCCAACCCACTCTGCGCTGAATTCTCAGAAACCATGGTTCAGAGGATGTAGGGGGAGAGATTAGCCAGCAGAAAGAGTTCCAGAGGTGTGGAGGTTAGCAACATCCAGGTGGCTCCCGTTGGCAGTACACGGGCAAAGCCTGTGTAGACCTAATTCTTGGAAAAATAGAGCAAGCTTACAGAAAACGTTGTTCGACAGCACTGATTTTCAAGGAAATACAAAATTAGAAATGAGGATTT
This sequence comes from Nasua narica, assembly GCA_028533885.1. NCBI lineage: Eukaryota > Metazoa > Chordata > Mammalia > Carnivora > Procyonidae > Nasua > Nasua narica. The sequence goes on along the minus strand of CM052797.1, from coordinate 106,482,778 downwards.
TTTTTTTGCAACTGGGATTGGAGATTTTTAAAAATATTGATAATAAACTCGGACACATAGAACAGCACTTCCTGAATGTTGGCTCAAAAATGGGCTGAGAGTGAACTAATACTCCAACCATAAAGGTAGCTGTCGCTGATTGTTTAACTTCATGCCACATAAATATTATCCCTTCCTCTACGTGTCATGACTTAACAAAGAATGGGAAGTACCAGGTCAGTGTCTAGAATGGTAAAACTGTACTAGATTGGCTTGGCAATACGAATCAACAGTTTAAAGGCACATACACTTAGACTTGGCAATTCTATTTCTAGAAACCAAGAGAAATTTACTGAAAAATGCACAAAAATATGTGTTCAAGAGGTTTATAAGAGCATTGATTGTAAAAAACACTAAAGAAGTGAATATACATTTTCTGTTGATAGACACTTACATTGGGACTGTGCAATGTAATAGTGTATATGCTTTAAAAACCATAAAGGCAATCTCTGTGGACTGATGTGGTGTTATATACACAGTGAAAAAAAGCATGTAGCAAAAAAAAAAAAAAGCAGTATAGTATTTATAGAAGGAACTGTTAAAAATTAAATTATAAGTATTGGGGGTTAATCAAAAAAGCTAAGGAAGATAAAGATTTTCATTTTGAAAAAAAATGATCTCAAATTATCACTAATTTCAAAAAAATCAGTAAATATCCAAAGATATTTCAACAGAGTAAAATGTTACATGGTCAATGTTGTATATTCTAGGCAGACAATGGATGCAGCCTCTCATATTGGTGCCTCATCTAGCTTCTGTCCAGGTGTGTCATAGGTACTAGTCACAAACTAAAGGTAGGAGGTAGTAATGTCATCCTCTAAAGAGATCACATACTGCTGCCAGGGACATGAGTGCAGTATTGCTTTGGAAACAGGAATGCTAGGGAGAAATGTGCCTTACTATTTCCAAGTTAATTAGAGAAATCTTCAGAATTAGCTTTCAGAATTGCTAAGCCAGCATCTTCTAAGACTTCTATTCATCTCCCAGTAGTTTTCTTCTTTCATAGGATTAAAGAACTAATTTAGTAAGATTGTTGAACAGATTTTTATCAGGCTTAGCTTGTTGATATGCCAACATTTGAGTGTATATATTACATATATATAACTAACAGGTTTGCCTCTTCTCTTCTTCTGCCAAAACCCAAAACACTGACAACAAAGACATAAAATGTGATGAAAACAAAAACATAAGTTATTTGGAGTCTGAAAAGGAAGCCAGTCTTTGTGAAAGAGCTAAACGTGCCTCATCATGTTCTAAGCCATTGATGCATTTCCTATGCAAATTTGTTGAGCATCTTCTATGGACAAAGCATTTTGAGAGCTTCAAGAAATACACAAATAAACAAACACACAAAGGTGGGGAGGGAGGCTTATAGACTACAGGGGAGGACAGATATAACACACAAGTCAAAAAGTTACATATTTCATTTAGTCTTGCAAAAGGTTCTTTGTTTCCTATAAGTATTGTCATCTCCTATATGAAACCCATTCTAACAAGTTTCAAAGACTGGGTGTGTCTGCTGGAGGAGGAAATAGGGACACAATTTGAGTTACCACATACTCTGACTTCTTAGCATTTCTTTGAGGTTGATTAGTCTCATTTGGGTAAATCTTCAGGCAGGTTCAAACTCGAATTTCCTGCCAGGACTGACCCTCCACTCCACTTTTCACTTCCAAATGTAAGGTCTGGGTTCAAAGGGGAGCTGACCTCCAGGCTTTGGGGTTGGCCTGATTTTCATATTGTCTTCCTCTTCCCTCTAAGACTCAGAGTTTCTCAGTGCTAATTCGGGTGGTGATGCAATCTATTCCACTGACTTCAGGAGGACCGCAGTTCTTGCCACTGTCCTTGAATCAGGGCTGTCACTAGCCTACACAGGGCATTTGTCAGAATCAGAGAGAAACTCCTCCCACAGCTAGACACAGAGGGCATACCAGAAGACATGTGTCTGCAGGCTGAACATGGCCTCGATGGTAGCGGCACCCCGTTTCAGTGAGCTCCTTGGCATAAGGTCAACCTGTACATAATTCACGGAAGTCCTGCTGTGAGCATTGCCTCTTATAAAGTTCCCCTCTTCTGCTCTCTCTGTAGCTCAGAGCCCGGCGTTTGCAACCTACTGAATCCTCATGAACCTCTCCACTTTGGAAGGGCACAAGGTGCTTCTGGATCCCTTTCATATAAGAGGCCATGGGGAGCCAGCACTGTGATCTCCAATCTTGGGCTCATCCATCTGGATACCTGTGAGCTCACTCCTGGGACAGAGGCTGCTCCCGTTGGATACGAGCAACCATGAATGCACAGACTGCCCTGTTGTCAGAAAGTTTAACGCCTGATCAAATACACCCCAATTTTATTATGTCCCTGTAGGACCAGCACCTTGGCAACACTTCTATCTGCTGTCTACTAAAAGTACTCTTAAATTAAAGCACTTAATTCCCACCAAAATAAAGAACAAGTACAATTTTGAAACTAATTCATGTATTTAGGCATGTATCTTGCACCAGGCTAGTCCTGAATAGACAAACAGAATAGAGTAGCTTATCACATCTCCACATCTTCTTGATTTATGTTCTATTACAGAATTTATTATATTATTTAGGAATAATAGTTGACTCCACCATGATTTTTGTTAAGCGATTAAAACATCAGAAGTTATCAGGTGTCTTATTAATGCCTCACCTTGTTAAGATACACATGATATGAGGGTTTTTTTTAATTTTTAGTATAATTTGCACATGGTGTTTAGACAGTCCTGCCAGTGTAACCAACTTGAGACTGGTATCAAAGAGATTCTACAGTCTTCGAGTGTGATGCTACAAGAGGCCTCTTCACAACGTGAGATTGGGTTTTAAGGAAATCTGCATGCCCCTAATAAGTATATGCAAAATCTAGTGTGCTTTCTGGGAAAGAGTCCACATTTGTCATGTTTCTGAAAGTTCCTGTGACTAAAATAGATACATACAAACAAACATATAAGTGAAAAAGCTGCCATCAGAAAACAATGAGAATTAGCCCGACGGTGATTTTGTCATATAACTGTGTGGGAAATATGGTAATGTCTAATTGAATGTATGTAGATACATATGTTGCTTATCTTTTCTTGAAATCTTTAAATCTGAAGCTAGGTTAGCTATCTTTGTTCTTCAGAGGTTAGATCACTAGAGCTTATGAGAAGAAAAGCCAGAAAGAATAAATGAACTTCCTTTCACTCCTTTAGATCTGTTGTACAAATTTAATGTCTGTTGGAAACCCCCAGGGCCTACAGTGGAGCAGTATATAAGTACAAAAATATATACTGAGAACACTGTCTCATGTCCTATTGCAGTCACATATATGCAACCTTTTTTTATCTGTCTTTAAGAGAGAAACACATACTACCATTTAAGGTGGCTCTAATTTGCATAGGGAAATGAGAGTTTTAAGATGTTTCCATGAGGAGCTGAAAATAAAGTTGAGGCTCCTTTCCTCATTACAGCTAGAGTCAATATGGCAATATGAACAAATTCCCCCTTTCAAAAGTATTCTGTCCTGGGGACTGGAAAAAATTTTCCAGGAATATTTTTCAAAAACAATATAATTCAGATTATTTTTGATTAAGGAAGCTCCAAACCCTCTGGAACATCCAAACAATGCATCACAATTACTTCAAAATGGCTCTTTATCTATTTAATCAGGAAGATTTTTTTCTTATTTAAACTAGTTGTTTACTTGCTCCTGTTGTCAGCCCCCACTCTGCATCCCAGCAGCTGCCAAGAGCCACCACAGCACCATCCGTGCCATCGTCCTTCCTTGCTCCACTCTTACCACCAACCTTCCCATTTACACTAACTCTCCCCTACCCGATTGCTATATACTCTTGATTGGCCTTCTTCCCTCTATGCCATCTTTTTGCAATGATTTCTCCAGACTGCAGTCTGATTAATTCATAAATCCCCAAAGGAATCATATTCCTACCTTTCCCCCAAATATCAAATGGTTCCTTCATGACAGAATATCATTCATTCTTGCCTTGGCATTCAATGCTTTACCAACAACTCCCAGCTCTGACTCAGATTTCAACCAGCCCTTTCAACTTTGTGCCTTTTGGGTAGGTCTTTGATACCTAGACTGTACATATGTCTATATCTAAACACTATATAAGTTGAAAACATGTTTTTGATATGTATTTTTTCCATCCTAGCAAAAAGCAATATCTTCTCCCTTAAACCCAGAAGGAGACCTTCTATAGAAGATTACTGCCTCTTTGTACTAGACATTTTTCAGTCTTGAGTTTGGACTTTCTTACGTCCACAGTGAGATAACAGTATTTAAAACTAGACTATGTGGATGGGAGCAGGTTTTTTCTAAATCCCAACAATACCTTAGGCATATCAAGAACCAAATATCAGGAACAAGTGAAAAAAGAGAATAATTAATTTGAACTTCATCAAAATTAAAACCAAGTGCTTCAAAGGATACCATGGAGAAAGTAAAAAAAAAAAAATATTTGCAAATCATGTATGTAATAAAGGACTTATATCCAGAATATATAAAGAATTCTTACAACTCAGCAATAAAAAGACAACCCAATTTAAACAATGATCAAAGTCTTTGAATAGACTTTCTCCAAAGAAGATACACAAATGTCCAATAAGCACATGCAAAGATGCTCGACAGCATTAGCCAGCAAAGAATTGCAAATCAAAACCATAATGAGATACCACTTCATATACACTAGGATAACTATAAGCAGAAAGACATATAAGAATCATTGATGAGAATGTGGAAAACTGGAAATGTATATACTACTAGTCAATATGAAAACAGTGCAGCCTTCATGGAAAATGGTCTGTAAGTTCTTCAAAAGGTTAAACAGACCTACCATATAACCCAATAATTCCACCAACGGGTATATACTCAAGAGAATTCAAAATCTGTGTCTACAATAAAATCTATACATGAATGGCCATAGTAGCATGACTCATAATAGCCAAAAGATGGGAAGAGTCCATATCTCCATTAATTAAAGAATGTGAAACCAAATGTCCTGTGTTTCTACAGTGGAATATTACACAGCAATGAAAAAGAATGAATTACTGACACATGCTACAGCATGGATGAACCTTGAAAATATTATGCCAAGTGAAAGAGAAGCCAGTCACAAAATGAGCGACGTATGGTAAAATCTCATTAACATGGAATATCCAGAGTGGGAAAATCCATAAAAAGAGAAAATAGATTAAGGGCTATCAGAGGCTGAGGGAAGGAGGGAAATGGTGAATAACTATGAATGGGTATGGGGTTTCTTTTGGGGGTGATGAAGGTGTTCTCAAATTAGATAGTGGTAATAGTTGGACAACCCCATGAATATAATTACTGAATTATATATTTTATAAGACTTTTATGGTATACAAATTTTATGTCAAACGTTTATTTAAAAAATGCTATTGGAAACACAGTGTGCCTTTTGGTTTAAAAATCAGTTCTGGAGCGGGACACCTGGGTGGCTCAGGTGGTTGAGCAGCTGCCTTCGGCTCGGGTCGTGATCCCAGTGTCCTGGGATCAAGTCCCGCATCGGGCTCCTTGCTCGGCGGGGAGCCTGCTCCTCTCTCTGCCTCTGCCTGCCTCTCTGCCTGCTTGTGTTCTCTCTCTGTTAAATAAATAAACAAAATCTTTAAAAAAAAAATCAGTTCTGGAGGACTTGGACCATGGAGTTTTACTAACGTAGTAAGATACAGCAAATAAAGGAAATGATGTCAGAGCAACATTTCTACAAACTGGAAAGAAAATAAAATACAATTTTAAATGATATGGAGGAAGCAGAATAAGAAAGAAAAACTGAAGGTAAGGGGAAGATGAAGCCTGGGCCCTCAGTAACCCCAAAGCTCTACTTCAGGTAAAGCAGTAATAGAAAACCCAGAGAACCTGAGAAAAAATCTGAGACCCTTCGGGCTGACATTCTGCTTTGTTGCCATCTCTTACAAGGCAGTTCCTGTACTTCAAATATCTTGACCTTTTGTTCCTTCAATAACTAACCTTAGAGACGAATCTGGTTAGGGTTTTTTTCCCAACTTTCTGGACTCCTGTTATGAATGTCACTCTGACTTTAGAAATTCCTCTATCTTCCAAGCTGTCTCTGAGTCCCTGAGCTCTTGTACAGCTTTGGCCCTGCCACCACCAGAACCCTGACAAAGACAGAAAGCACAGAGAACAGAGTAAGAATATGAAAAGGAACTTTAAAGTACCCAAAAGGGCCTCTCGCCTGGGATGTCAGCAGTTTATAAGCTACCATGTTTGCATATTAAGCCATTCAGTTCTAGCCTTTGATCCTCAGCAGGGGACTAACGGAGAGTCTTTGAAAGGACACTAGACAAAGACCATCAAGAAAGAAGATTTATGGTCCTAGGGGGACAGTCAGCAGATTCAGATGCTGTCTGTCTCTCTCTGCTCTCAAAGTACAGAGACAGAATAAGACAGAATAAACATCCTCTCATCATCTTGAGATGAGGAGACGAATGGAGTCACTGCTTCCAAGGTCAGGAGGATTTCAATATTCACCATGAGTCCAGTGCAATCAAAATCATCAGAAAACCTGAAAACAATGAGTGATTGAGGCATTGACCCAGTAGCCAAAATTATCATAATGGTAGAATGAGCAAGTGAAGACTTCTCCTGTTACACCAAAGCCTTTGATATGATTCGTATGTGTGTGTGTGTGTGTGTGTGTGTGTGTGTATTCTGATAGAATATATAGAATCCAGTTGGCAAAGAGAAAAGTTCTTAACACTCCATAACCCAAATGCACCAAAGGTGAGGACAGCTGTGATGGTGGCAATGATTCTGGGTGCTCCCCATTGACTCAGGGAACAAAGGAAACACACTGAGACCCTGAGGCAATCGACACCATAAATAACCAGGTAACTACCTTCAGAGCACCTCAGTCTGTTGAGTGAACTACTACGTAATTGAAAGCACTGAGTGTGGGCGCAGGATCTAGAGGCTAAGCGGGACAATGCCTGCTGTGAATGGGGATTTTTAGGAGGCAGGATCCGCCGTCTTATTTACCAATACTCTGCATGGTTTCCTTGTGTGTTCCATTACTAAATTACTGGCAGATCTTTGAGGGGGTCCATCTCTCTTAGGCCACCACATTTGTAGGTCCTGTGCCTTTTACCTAGAATGACAGCCCACCTCAAGCTTCTGGTGAAGTGTTACTCATTAAATAAATGAATATCTGGAAAACATTTGTAACCATGACTGTTATGTGAAAAGTGCTCAAGGAATCTGCTATTTTCTATTGTTATTACTTGTTATTAGCAATAATTATGACTTACCATTATTACTTATTATTATTATTATGACTTTCAAGAATCCCACCTCAGAAAATCATTTCTTTTCCTAACTCTTCCAGAGTGAATTAGGGCCTTCCAAAACACTTCCCATTTTCTTTTGAACGAGAGGAATGGGCCCATATTAACCTGCCTATTTTAATGGTGAAGAAAGAGATTTTCAAGTTATTAATCTCCATATATTTAGCACCTAACTCACTAGCATATTATAGACATTAAATATTTTTACAGACTGAGTAAACAAATAAACATGATTATATAAAAGTGATCATTTTCTTCATATCATCTATAAGGTCTGTGCCTGTCAGCAGATCATTGAACATTAATTATTGTACCACATGTGGCTGAAAATTGGCTTCTGTGTGAGCTGTATTACCTTTGACATGGGGCAAAACATTTTATGTCTTCAAATTATGTGGCTCAGTGAACTTTCCTGAATGAGACAAAGGCCATCATTTTGCCAAATCTTCATTGCATGTCACATTTCTGTGACCATAGCTTTTGAGAGCAGTGATTGAAAACTTCATCCAGAGCATCCAGAGAGCCCCCCTCCTTTTTTTTTTGTTAGGCAAGACAGGGTTGGAGGATATGGTCCTAAAACCAGTTTTTCTCCATCAGTGGCTACAAAGAATATGATGGTTTATGTTATGTGTTAAGGTGGCTAAGCCACAGTACCTAGATATTTGGTCCAACTTTTTATTACATGTTTCTGTGAAGGTATTTTTGGATGAAATGAACATTTAAATCAGTAGACTTTTAATAAAGGAGATTACCCTCAATAATGAGGTGGGTCTCATCTAATCACCTGAAGGTCTTAAAAAGAACTGACCTCCCCTTAGCAAGAGAAATTCTACCAGCAGATTACAACATCAACTATTTCCTAGGTCTCCAGCACACCCTGCAGATCTTAGACTTGTGAGCTTCCTCAATTATATGAGCAATTTTTAAAAATCTGTATCATCTATCTATTTATCTATCTATCTATACCTATCTACCTATCTACCTATCTGTCTACACACACACACACACACACACACACACATACACATACCCCATATTGGTGCTGTTTCTCTGGAGAACTATGATTAATACAGTGAAGATGGAATCAAAGGCCACAGTTGACTAACCAATCTGATATCATAAGCTAATGCTTCAATTCCTACCTCCTTCCTCCTAGCAAATGAATAGAGTTTCCCCCAGCCACATTACTGAAGGAAATTTTGTCCTCAATCCCATCCTTCTCTCTCTTTTATGTCTTCTTCTATACCATCATCTTTATCCTCCCACACAAAGGGCCATCATGGGACCATGATCATCATGGGACCATGTGTCCATCATGGGACCATGCAGAAATTTAAAACACCATGGGACTGCCTCTCTCCTATGGAGCAGGTAGCAGCTTGGAAGGAAACCAGCAAGCTCATTTCCTAGGCATTGATGTATGTTTAGGAACCCATTCTGGAACTATTCTCTTTCTGTTGTATTCCTTAGCACTGTGACAAAAAACTTATTTGAAAGCATCACTCCTATGGGATTTCAACCTTTGTGTACAGTTAAAGGGACATTTTAGGAACAGAACTGGCTTTAGACTGCCTCAAGCTATGCCAACAATGTGTCTGAACACAATCAGTTGTGTCGAGCCGGAGAATATGCAGCTACATCATAAGGAACTTATTTAAAAAGAAACAGTGTGAACTGACATGAATTGTACTAATTGTTGGATCCCCCTTGGGTAACTTTACCTTTTCTGCTGGAGCTGCTGTTGACACAGGCATTCCCTGTAAAGTAATGTCACTGGGAAACTATAGTACTCCCTCCTCTTTTCTGAGTATGGTCTTCACCGCTATCTCTTCCCAGCCATTCAGCTAAATAGATGTTTTGAATGATGGTATGAGAGGTAAGAAATCTCTGTGGCTTGGTTGTCAAGAGTCTTCTGCAGCACAGAGAAATTTCCAAGACAGTATAACATTAGCAAATTTCTGTAATATTTGTCAACTTTGGGGAGATTGTAGTGTAAGTTTGTGACATGTTACTATTAAATTTGATGAACATAAGGAAACATATGCAATAAAAAGGGAATAGTTCATCCTGTATTTTCAATTTTTAAAATTGATATAGTGCATGTGTTCATGGTGGGATTTGACATTATTCTTCTTCAGTGGTTATAGGGACAACAAACACTAAGCTTTGCCACCTATTCAACTGTGCTGTTTCACCTGCTGCTATCACGATCTCCCAGCAATGCCCAGTTCTTGTTTCAGTACCTATTAAACCCAGGCTGTCGTTAGTTATGCTCTCTGTATTCTGATTGTCTATATTTCTATATGATTCCTGACTAGAAACATCTATGGTCAAATAATCTGAAATCATTCATCAATAATCATTCAGAAGCACTGGGTAGATATATCTTTGCATATGATACTATAATAAGCACTATCTAAAGTAAATTTGAGAAATATAATTTCTGCTAATAGGAATTATAATCTAAAACATACTTATATGTCATTCAGGTGTGTGTATACCTGGATATATAGTAGATAGTGGTTTTTTACCTCACTAGAATCAATTCCACCTTCTTCTATAAATATCTTTATTTTCTATGCAGGGATCTAGTCTTTCTTCACTCTTAATTTGCATAGTTTAGGTCTGTCTTCACCAACAGCTTTAACAGTGGAACACGTGACCCCAGAACTAAGAAAATCAGCATATCAAGATGATAGAATGTGGTCACCAAAGTTGCCATCATCTTACAACCCAAGAAAATGCCTATGTAGGACTAAAATCAACATAGAAAGCTGAGCTTGGAGATGATGTTCACTCCTGACAACTCAACTTGAGTACTTAGTAACTTTTGTCTAAAAGATTGAATATGGCAGAAGTGAGCCAATTTGACTTTCAGGTCCAGATATCATAGAAAGGATATCTTGCACTGAGCTTGCTCTGTTTTGGATCATTAGGTCTGGAGAAAACCATTACCATTTCTGAGGACACCCACATGGTCCTGAGGAGAGGCCCCATTTAGGGTGGAGCTGGGCACTCATTGGCTGCATTCATTGGCAGCCATTTGGGTGAGTTACTTTGGGAACAGAACCCCTAGCTCAATCTTTCAGATAATTACAACTCCAGCACACATCTTAACTACAATTTATGAGAGACCCTTGAAGCAGAAACACTCAGATAAGTCAAAACTCATGACCCAAAGAAACTATGAGAATAGAAAAAGTGTATTTTTAAGTCATTGTGTTATAAGGGGTAATTTTTTTGTTTTGTTTTTGTTTTTAACATAGCAACAGATAACTATGTCACTTCACCAAAAGAATCCTGACTAATATTTAATAAAACCAAAATAAAATAGGCAAATACACTATTTTTTTTCTGCCAGGTCAAATTTGCCATCTCCTTGTTTCTGTTCCCATTTCACTTTGTATGACCAATTGCAGCACTGTAGATGTAAAATGTGAAAAATTTGCCAGATAGATATCTCCAACAAGAAAACATCAGCTAAAATAGTTAAATGGAACAAACGAAACCTTTAAAAAGAGAATAATTTTGAAAGCTTTTCAAAAGGAGGCTTTTCTGTGTTCAGTATCCAATAATTCCATATAGGAAAAGACTGACAAAGTTTTCTGTGTAAAAATTTTAAAAGGGTAAGCAAAATAAAATCCACACTGAAGGTCAAAAGACAACAGGAAAATATATGTAATCTTTGAAAACAAAGGATCAGTATTACTAATTTTAAAATATTATAATTAAAATGAATAAAGGGGCAATTGATTAAAAAGGAATCAAATTTAGCTAATAAAAATGAAAACATTTCAGTCTCAATAATAAGGGGAAGAATGTTTTTATTTTATTTTTTATTTTTATTTTTTTTAAATAACATATAATGTATTATTTGTTTCAGGGGTACAGGTCTGTGAATTATCAGTCTTACACAATTTACAGCACTCACCATAGCACGTACCCTCCCCAATGTCTGTTACCCAGCCACCTTATTCCTCCCACCCACCTCCCCTCCAGAAACCCTCAGTTTGTTTCCTGAGATTAAGAGTCTCTTATGGTTTGTCTCCCTCCCTGGTCCCTTCTTGTTTCATTTTTCCCTCCCTTCCCCCCACGACCCCCCCACCGCCTCTCAAATTCCTCATATCAGAGATCATATGATAATTGTCTTTCTCTGATTAATTTATTTCACTTAGCATAATACCCTCTAGTTCTATCCATGTCATTAGAAATGGTAAGATTTCATTTTTTGATGGCTGCATAGCATTACATTGTGGGTGTGTATATGTGTGTGTGTATATATATACCTGTATATATATACACACACACATATACACACCACATTTTCTTTATCCATTCATCTGTTGATGGACATCTAGACCCTTTCCATAGTTTGGCTATTGTAGACATTGCTGCTATAAATATTCAGGTGCATGTGCCCCTTCAGATCACTACATTTGTTTCTTGAGGGTAATTACCCAGTAGTGCTATTGCTGGGTCATAAGGTAGCTCTATATTCAACTTTTTGAGGAACCTCCATACTGTTTTCCAGAGTGGCTGCAACAGCTTGTATTCGCACCAACAATGTAAGAGGGTTCCCCTTTCTCCACATCTTCACCAACACCTGTCATTTCCTGACTGATTAATTTTAGCCATTCTGACTGGTGTGAGGTAGTATCTCCATGTGGTTTGGATTTGTATCTCCCTGATGCCGAGTGATGTTAAGCACTTTTTCATGTATCTGTTGGCCATTTGGATGTCTTCTTTGTAGAAATGTCTGTTCATGTCTTCTGCACATTTCTTGATTAAATTATTTGTTCTTTGGGTGTTGAGTTTGATAAGTTCTTTATAGATTTTGTATAGCCCTTTATCTGATATGTCCTTTGCAAATATCTTCTCCCATTCTATTGGTTGTCTTTTGGTTTTGTTGACTGTTTGCTGTGCAAAAGCTTTTGATCTTGATGAAGTCCCAATAGTTCATTTTTGCCCTTGCTTCCCTTGTCTTTGGCGATGTTTCTAGGAAGAAGTTGCTGTGGCTGAGGTCAAAGAGATTTCTGCCTGTGTTCTTCTCAGGGATTTTGATGGATTCCTGTCTCACATTGAGGTCTTTGATCCATTTTGAGTCTATTTTTGTGTGTGGTGTAAGGAAATGGTCCAGTTTCATTCTTCTGCATGTAGCTATCCAATTTTCCCAGCACCATTTGTTGAAGAGACTTTTTTCCATTAGACATTCTTTCCTGCTTTGTCAAAGATTAGTTGACCACAGAGTTGAGGGCCCATTTTTGGGATCTGTATTCTGTTCCATTGATCTATGTGTTTGTTTTTGTGCTAGTACCATATACTGTCTTGATGATTACAGCTTTGTAATAGAGCTTGAAGTCTGTAATTGTGATGCCGCCAACTTTGGTTTTCTTTTTCAGCATTCCTCTGGCTATTTGGGGATTTTCTGGTTCCATATAAATTTTAGGATTATTTGTTCCATTTCTTTGAAAAAAGTAGATGGTATTTTGATACGGATTGCATATCCGTAACATTTCATATGTTTATATGTCTCTGGGAGATTGCATATCTCAAGGTAGCATAGACATTTTCACAATATTTGTTCTTCCAATCCATGAGCATAGGACAATTTTCCATTTCTTTGTGTCTTCAATTTCTTTTATGAGTACTTTATAGTTTTCTGAGTACGAATTCTTTGCCTCTTTGGTTAGGTTTATTCCTAGGTATCTTATGGTTTGGGGGGCAATTGTAAATGGAATTGACTCCTTAATTTCTCTTTCTTCTGTCTTGCTGTTGGTGTAAAGAAATGCAACTGATTTCTCTGCATTAGTTTTATATCCTGACCCGTTACTGAATTCCTGTATGAGTTCTAGCAGTTTTGGAGTAGAGTCTTTTGGTTTTTCCTCATCGAGTATCATATCATCTGCAAAGAGTGAGAGTTTGACTTCTTTGCTGATTCATATGCCTTTTATTTCTTTTGTTGTTGTTGTTGTCTGATTGCTGAGTCTAGGACTTCTAGTACTATATTGAATCGCAGTGGTGAGAGTGGACAGCCCTGCCACGTTCCTGACCTTAGAGGAAAAGCTCTCAGGTTTTCCCCATTGTGAATGATATTTGCTGTGGGTTTTTCATAGATGGCTTTGATGATATTGAGGTATGTACCCTCTATCGCTACACTATACAGAGTTTTGATCAAGAAAGGATGCTGTACTTTGTCAAATGCTTTTTCAGCATCTATTGAGAGTGTCGTACGGTTCTTGTTTTTCTTTTAATAATGTATTGTATCACACTGATTGATTTTCAGTTGTTGAACCAAACTTGCAGCCCAAGAATAAATCCCACTTGGTCGTGGTGAATAATTCTTTTAATTCTTTGAATAATTCTTTTAATAATTCTTTTAATGTACTGTTGATCGTATTGACGAGTATTTTGGTGAGAATTGGTGAGAATTTTTGCATCCATGTTCATCAGGGATATTGGTCTGTAATTCTCCTTTTTGATGGGGGGTCTTTGTCTGGTTTGGAGATCAAGGTAATGCAGGCCTATTAAATGAGTTTGGAAGTTTTCCTTCCATTTCTATTTTTTGGACCAGTTTCAGGAGACTAGGTATTAATTTTTCATTAATTGTTTGGTAGAATTCCCCTGGGAAGCTGTCTGGCTCTTATTTGTTGGTAGATTTTTGATGGCTGCTTCTATCTCCTTACTGGTTATGGGTCTGTTTAGGTTTTCTATTTCTTCCTGGTTCAGTTTTGGTAGTTTATATGTCTCTATGAATGCATCCATTTCTTCCAGATTGTCGAATTTGCTGGTGTATACTTGCTCATAGTATGTTCTTATAATTGTTTGTATTTCTTTGGTGTTGGTTGTGGTCTCTCCTCTTTCATTCATGATTTTTATTAATTTGGGTCCTTTATTCTTTTTGATAAGTCTGGCCAGGGGTTTATCAATCTTACCAATTCTTTCAAAGAACCAGCTCTTAGTTTCGTTGATCTGTTCTACTGTTCTTTTGTTTTCTATTTCATTGATTTGTGCTCTGATCTTATTATTTCTCTTCTCCTGCTGGGTTTAGGTTTTATTTTCTGTTCTTTCTCCAGCTTCTTTAGGTGTAGGCTTAGGTTGTGTATTTGAGACCTTTCTTGTTTCTTGAAAAAGGCTTGTATTGCTATATACTTTCCTCTCAAGACCACCTTTGCTGTATCCCAAAGATTTTGAATAGATGTGTTTTCATTTTTATTTGTTTCCATGAATATTTAAAATTCTTTTTTAATTTCCTGGTTGACACACTCATTCTTTAGTAGGATGCTCTTTAGTCTCGATGTATTTGAGTTCTTTCCAACTTTTGTCTTGTGGTTGAATTCTAGTTTCAAAGCACTGTGGTCTGAAAATATGTAGGGAATGATCCCTATCTTTTGGTACCAATTGAGAACTGATTTGTGACCCATGGTGTGATCTATTCTGAAGAATGTTCCATGTTCACTCAAGAAGAATGTGTATTCTGTTGCTTTGGGATGGAATGTTCTGAATATATCTGTGATGTCCATCTGGTCCAGTGTATCATTTAAAGCCTTTATTTCCTTGTTGATCTTTTGCTTAGATGATCCCCATTTCAGTGTGTGGGGTGGGGTTAAAATCCCTTACTATTATTGCATTCTTGTCAATGAATTTCTTTGATTTTGTTAGTAATCGGTTTATAGAATTGGCTGCTCCTATGTTAGGGGTATAGATATTTAAAATTGTTAAATCTTCTTGTTTGACAGACACTTTAAATATAAGATAGTGTCCTTCCTCATCTCTTATTATCCTCTCTGGCTTAAAATATAATTTATCTAATATAAGGATTGCCATCCCAGCTTTCTTTTGATGTCCATTAGTATGGTAAATTGTTTTCCACCCCCTCACTTTAAATCTGTAGGTGTCTTTGGATCTAAAATGAGTTTCTTGCAGACAGCATATCAATGGGTCTTCTTTTTTCAATCCATTCTGATACCCTATGTCTTTTGCAGCATTTAGCCCTTTTACAATCAGGGTAACTATCGACAGATATGAATTTAGTGCCATTGTATTGCCTGTAGAGTGACTGTTACTGTATATTGTCTCTGCTCCCTTCTGGTCTGTTACTTTTAGGCTCTCTCTTCACTTAGAGGACCTCTTTCAATATTTTCTGTTGGGTCAGCTTGGTGTTTGCAAATTCTTTTTGTTTTTGTTTGTCCTGGAAGCTTTTTATCTCTCTTTCTATTTTCAATGACTGTCTAGCTGGATATAGTATTCTTGGCTGCATATTTTTCTTGTTCAGTGCTCTGAATATATCCTGCCAGTCCTTTCTGGCCTGCCAGGTCTCGGTGAATAGGTCTGTTGCCAATCCAATATTTCTACTATTGTATGTTACAGACCTTTTGTCCCAAGCTGTTTTCAGGATTTTCTCTTTGTCACTGAGACTTGTAAGTTTTACTCTTAGATGACTGGGTGTTGACCTATTTTTATTGATGTTGAGAGGAGTTCTCCATGCCTTCTGGATTTTGATGCTTGTTGCCTCTGCCAAATTGGAGAAATTCTCTGCTATAATTTGCTCCAATATACCTTCTGCCCCCCTCTCTCTTTCTTCTTCTTCTGTGATCCTAGTTATTCTAATGTTGTTTTGTCTTATAGTATCACTTATCTCTCAAATTCTCCCCTCGTGATCCAGTAGTTGTTCATCTCTCTTTTTCTTAGGTTCTTTATTCTCCATCATTTGGTCTTTTCTATCACTAATTCTCCCTTCGGCCTCATTTATCCTAACAGTAAGAACCTCCGTTTTTATTGCACCTCATTAATAGCTTTTTTGATTTCAACTTGGTTAGATTTTAGTTCTTTTCTTTCTCTAGATAGGGACTTTATTTCTCTAGAAACGGATTCTCCAGTATCTTCCATGCTTTTTTCAAGCCCACCTAGCACCTTGATAATCATAATTCTGAACTCTAGTTCTTATATCTTACTAATATCAGTATTGATTAGGTACCTAGCTGTTTGTACTGCCTCTTGTTCTTTTTTTTTTTTTTTGAGGTGAGTTTTTCTGCCTTGTCATTTTATCCAGATAAGAATAGATGAATGGGGAACAAAATTTTAAAAGCATAAGAGAGACACCAGAAAAATGTACACTAACCAAATCATAAGAGACTTGAAACCAGGAGGAGAATAAAGGGAAAAAAGAAAAAGAAAAAAATATATATATATGTATACACACACACACACACACACACACACATACATACATGTATACATAAGAGCCACACACTTGATTTTGGGTGTATTTTGGTCTGTTAGTGGAAACTGCCTCCAAAAATTTTAAAGGAAGGAAGGAAGGAAGGAAGGAAGGAAGGAAGAAATACACACACACACAAAAAATAAGTGTAAACACCATGGAGGGATGGAATATGAATGTAAAGATGAAAATTTAAAAAGATTTTAAAAAGGAATTGATAAGATAATAAGTTGGTTGAAAAAAGAAAAAAAAAAAAACAGAAAAAAGGAGAGAACGTTATCAGGCTAGGGACTAGAACAAAGCCATATGATAGATTTAGGGTATATTTTGATCTGTTAGAAGAAACTATATCCCCAAATTTTAAAGAAAGAAAAACTTTTATGTATACAAAAATAAGGTTAAGTACAATGAAGGGACAGAATATGACTATAACAATGACAATTATAAGAGATTTTTTACAAAGGTATTCATAAGATAAAATAGTTTAAAAAGGTTAAAATAGGAAAGTGGAAAAATTTTCAAAAATGGAATAAAAAAAATAAAATTAAAAAAAATTAACTTTGAAAGAGTGAAAAATCATGGGAAAAAAGCCATGAATTCTATGTGCCGTTTTCCCCTAGCTCTGAAGTTTTGTAGTTCTCATTAATCAGTGAAGTTGGTCTTGGCTGGATGTTCTTGCTTACCTTCTGGGGGAGGGGCCTGTTGCAGTGATTCTCAAATGTCTTTGCCCACCTCAGAATTGCACGGCCCTTGCCAGGGGCCAGGCTATGTAATCCACTCAGTTTTGCTCTTGTAGCTTTTGTTCCCTGAACGCTTTCCATACAGCTTTGGAGGAGAATGAAAATGGCAGCCTCTCAATCTCCGGCCCTAGAGGAGCCAAGAGCTCAGGGCCCCACTATTTAGTGTGCCCTCAGAGAAAAGCATTTATCACCCCTGTCTCCCTGGTCTCTAGCTGCACTCTGAGCTCACCTAGTCTGTGACTGAGCATTTCTATCTCTGGAGCATGGCCCCATTTGGAGTCTCCAAACCCAGGAGATTCCTGCAACACACTCCCATGCTACTCCCCTGGGGAAGAAAGGTGAGTCTCTCTGGATCTGCCACTTGTGGGGTCCCTGCCTGACAAGTAGTGGCCCAACTATGCTGGGGATCATGGTTTATGGCAACCCCAAGCTGAGAGGCCCCTCCTCTGCTCCATCTTTGCAGCTGGCTTCTCCATTCTGATACCTGGGAGCTCTGCTGCACTTAGGGACCCCTGGTCTTTTTGTGACCCTGTGGGTCCTGAGACCACACTGTCCCCACGAGGGCTCCACCCCCTACTTAGCCTCTGGAGTGACATCCCTCAGTGGAGCAGACTTCTAAAAGTTCTGCTTTTGTGCTCTGATACTCTACCACTTGCCGTGACCTGGCCCCTCCCCCTGTGGTCTGTCTTTCCATGTATCACCTCAGATTCACTTCTCTGAATGTCCTACCTTCCAGAAAGTAGTGGCTTTTCTATTCCTAGAATTGCTGCTCTTCTCCGTTAACCTCCTCTGTTCTTACTTGCTTTAGAGTTGTCCAAAAGCTCAATTTCATTTGTTTTGTAGTGGATTTCATAAAAGAGAAGTCTAGATTTACTTAAGTCAAGTCCAAAATAAGAAAAAACAAATTTTAAATATAAACATAAAGTCCAAGGACATTTTATTTACCAAATAGATGCCTTGCTTTTAAAAAAGTTTTCTTATATAATTCCTTTAGATAACAATTTCATCTAGCAAACTTTGGACATGATTCAACTTATAAGAACTTTCCGGAAATATCTACATATGTTTAGCTGGGCTGTGAACACGTAATGCAGGAGTTCAACCTCATTATTCACTAATGAAATTAACTTGCAAGAACAGAAGCAGGACCCCAAATGAAGTCAAACAGGGTGGGGCAAACTTTGAGATATCCACTGACTAAAATGAAATCTTTAGCAACATTTGGCACTCTTAGTTCCTTTAGGTGATTTATTTTATCCTTGAGTTGGTATAGTTTCTGTCTTGTGGAGAGCAATTTTTTTCTTTATGTTTGTGTGTCATTGCAATCAAAGAAGTTCACAGAAAGCAAGTGTTAAAGAAAACAGACTGATTGTATTGCTTGGTTGACTGAGTTCTCTCTATAGAGTCATAAATGCAGACATCTCAAGGGCTTGAAAAATGTCAACTTACAGACTGCATGAAATTGTGGAGAATTTCGAATCTCTGCTTGGGCTGCATAAATCCTCTAATCACTATGCTAAGACAAAGTTATCTGCTCTCCTGGACTATTAGCTGATTGTGTTTTTAATATTTCAATGAGATATTTTGGTTTGGAAATACAAGTATGAATAATAGGAAGGTTTTGAAAAAGCATAAGTAGCAAGCATATTCTAGCCCAAAGAAAAAGTTTCTTTCCTTAGCAAAGTGAAAAGTAACACTATAGCATGTTATTTCTGTTGTTTAAGGAATAGGTGACTATGGTGCAAGTTTTTGGCCCACAGCCTAGTGGAGCATAGAACTAAGGTGGCTCCCAGAGGCCTGAGGATGATGAGAGATAAAGAATGTAATCCCAGCTATAGTATTTGCCAATGATTTCCACTTAGAGATGATGGGTCCTGGGATTTTATGAAGATAATAATGGATATTTAAATTAGAAAAGACAACTGAAATGACTTAAGAAGTAGGGGACTATTTTGGTCATTTCTTGAAAAGCACAAGGGTGGAGCTTCACAGATGCCTGGGTGAATTTTGGAGCTCAAGCCATGACAAAGAAATTGGTCTCTCTGTCTCTATGATGATTAATTTTATGTATTGATTTGATGGGGTCCCAGAGTGCCCAGATATTTAGGCAAATATTATGTCAGGTGTTTCTGTGAGGGTGTTTTTGAATGAGATTAACATTTGAATGAGTAGTTTGCGTGAAACAGATTGCTCTCTCGAATGTGGGTGGAACTTATGCAATCAGTTCAAGGCCTGAATGGCACATAAAGGCTATTTGAGCTGTGATATCAGTCTTTTCCTGCCTTCTGACAGGAACTTGAAAATAGAATCTTCTTGGGTCTAAAGCCTGCCAGCATCTGGACTGGAACTTCTACCATCAGTTCTCCCATTTTGCAGGTGTTCAGATTCATACTGGAAGTATACCACTAGCTCTCTTGGGTCTCCAGCTTGCTGACTAGAGATCTTGGAACTTCTCAGCCTTCATAATTGCATGACCCAATTTCTTGATTCTCTTTTTCTGGAAAACCCCCTCTTCCTCTTTCTACTCCCCTCTTTCTCCCTCTCTCTCTCTTTCATATTCTCTACACATCAGTATCCATTCATGGCAAGAGAACTGCTAGTAGCGAAGCCACGCTTCATTCACCCCCAACATTAAATAAAATTAAGAGTGTCTCATCTTTTGAAATCCCAGCAAAATCCCCATTATATTTTGTTCAGTCTGATTCATGCATATGCACAGACCAGAAACCAAGCAGCTTGGGCAGAGGAATATGTTCTGATTGACTAGACCTGAGCCCCATACCCATCTCTTGAGCCAAATGTAGATCAGATCCATCCAGAAGAATGAAATGGTAGTTTTATGAGTTGTGTTGTTCCTCTCAAAAAGATATGTTGAGGGGCGCCTGGGTGGCTCAGTGGGTTAAAGCCTCTGCCTTCGGCTCAGGTCATGATCTCAGGGTCCTGAAATCAGGCCATGCCTCTGGATCTCTGCTCAGCAGGGACCCTGCTTCCTTCTCTCTCTTCCTGCCTCTCTGCCTACTTGTGATCCCTCTCTCTCTGTCAAATAAATAAATAAAATCTTAAAAAAAAAGATATGTTGAAGTCCTAACCTCCAGTACCTCAAAATGTGATCTTATCTAGAAATACATGATTGTAGATATACTTAATTAAGATGAGATCATACCAAAATAGAGTGAGTCTTCAATCAAATACGGCTGGTATCCTTATACCCAGAAAATGTGATGGGGGCAGAGATTGGAATTTTGCAGCTGCAAGCTATGAAACACTGGAAATTCTAGTAAACCACCAGAAGATAAGAAGAGGCAAAAAAGGATTCTTCTCTTCAGGTTTCAGAAGGAACATGGCCCTGCTGACACTTTGATTTGGGACTTCTAGCCTTCAAAACTGACATTGTACATTTCTGTTGTCTTAAGCCATCTAGTTTGTGGTACTTTCTTATGGCCACCCTAGGAAATGAATAAAGGTGGAGAGGTTGTTTATCAAAGGACTAGAAAAGTATGGGTCTTAGAAAAAGAATGGAAGTTGGGGGATGGAGGACATAAAAACAAATATCTTGGTGTAGGCTTTGCAAATCATTTTTATTTCTTTTAAAACAAATATTGTGTACTTAGCCATGAAAACACTACTAGAGTAGCCAAAACACAGAGATTTTGTGTTTAGATGAAATTCTTTCAACCCCGTTGTTGTTCTTACCAGAGCAGAAATTCTGCTCATCAATCACTCCTTTTTTTCCCCTACTTAAATAAGAAAGAAAATGGTTGCTTTGAAAAAAATATATTTCTGAAGGTAGAATCATGGAATGTGTAGAAAATAATAAAGGAATCTCTTGTATAAAAATATTTAAACTTTTGTCCCATGTAGACAGAATAAGACTGTCACTGACATCTCCGAATCTGAGTAGTAGTACCTGTGACACATGATTATCCTTGCTGAGTGTCCCTCCTTGACACAGAGTGAATGGAGTTAAGTACACATAACATCATTAGTGAAAAGACATACATTTATGCAAACAATAGAGCAAGTGACATGGAAATAGCACTGATGTAATGAATGGATGTGAAATCCATTTGTCAAATACTCAATAAGGTAAGCACTTGGGATATTTAACAATTTACTTGGGTGATGGTATGCGTTTTCTAATTTATTGGATGCTTGCTTCTTTCATAAAGGTAAATTATATATCATTAATCTTTCTAGGAGGCTGTTGTCCTTGAGTTAATTTAGTGATGATTTTTTCAAATAATATACCTGCTAGAGAAATAAGATGTAATCAATACAGGAAAATAATCAGGTGAAGAGGAAAATATGTTCCCATTTTTTTTCTTTTATAATTAGTAGGATATACTATTGGTTTGGGATAAAAAGAAGGCTTAAAAACAGAGATTCAACTTAAACTTGAATATCAGACAGTTCTGACTAAATTTCTTCTACATGGTAGGTTCTTTTATTTTCTTAACTGTTTCATCTCTTAGTACCCTGACTCTAGCCAAGTTCTGCTGGTACTTGGGGAATCACCCTTCTTCCCTATACATTATTTCAGAACCATCCCTGTTCATTCCTAAGGAACTGTGTTCCTATATGTTCCTATATTTTATTATGCACATCAATTTTTGCAGCCCATTTGTTTGTAATATCTCTTACCCTTCTAGCCCTGGGCTTAATATTTATATAAGCAAAAGGACCATTAAAGTGTTTCCTGAGCATCCCTTCTTTAAGAGAAATGCAGCCCTCTTTTTGTCAATAGACTCTAATTACAAGAATCTTTTAAATGTTCTGTTTTTCATTGTTTCTTGTAAGGCCACATAGACTCCTACCTAATGTGATCTCCCACAGACAGCAACTATAAACTCTGGACAAAACACAACAAAGTACCTGAAAGCACTAGAGAATTAACAGAAACTGATTCTGAAGGGGAGCTGACACTTGGGAGAAGTAAAAGGCGCTGCATATATTTCAACCCTGTACTCCTTCTCCACCTCCTCTTTCCATCTCCTTCTCCTCCTCATCTCCTTCTTCTCCTCCTCCTCTTCTTCCTGCTTCTTTTTCTTGCTTTTCAGCAGTTTTTAGCTTAGGGAAGGTGAAAGTCTAACAGAAAGCCCACAGTCTTTCTGGATTAAAAACCAAATGACAGAATTGGAGAGAAATAACTTCTAAAAGGCAAAGGGGTGGGGGGAGTCCCAGAAAGAAGAGCACCAGAGAGGAGGAGCTGCCCCTTCTGTATAAGCTTTGCCTGAAGATCTCCTAAACAAACAATGTATGTATGAGCCAGACTCCAAGAAAATCAAGAATGAAAGAAGTGAACTAAATTTGAATTGGCATCCAAAGGACAGTCTTTGTAATCTAACAAAGCTTGTTGCCTGTAAAAACAAAACAAACAAAACTATCACCTCGTTTTAGAGGAACATAAATCCAGAGCATCTACAATGCAACTTACAGAATGTGTGGGATACAATCCAAAACTACCTGGCATAAGAAGATACCAGAAAGTGTGAATGTATAACCCCAAAATGATTGACATAGATATTAGAAGTAGCTGACAAATATTTTAAAACATTCCTTAAAGCTGTGCTCAATAAAATAAAGGGCACTATGCTCATAGTGAATGAAAAAAAAAAGCAAAAATAAAACTTCAAGGAAAGAATCAAATTAAAACTCTAGAATTGAAAAAACGCAATATTAGAAATTTAACAATCACTGAATGACCTTAATTGCAAAATGGACACTCAATGTTAATAAAAAACATCGTTTCTTCCGAAAAGTACCTATGGATTGACTGCAATTCCAATCAGAATCTCAAGAGGTTTTTTTGGGCAGATATTGACCATCTGATTATAAAATTTAAATAGAAAGGTAGAAGATCTAGAAAAGTAAAAAGAACATTTCGAAACAAGAACAAAGGTATAAGACTTACCATAAAGTTATAATAATCAAGACAGTGTGGTATTAGTGTAAGAATAGCCATATAAATCACTGGAATAGAATACAAAACCCAAAAAGAAACACATATATATGGTCAATTAAATTTAAACAAGATACCAGGATAATTCAATGGAGAAAGGAGGAGAAAGGGTAATCTTTTCAAAAATTGGTGCTGAGAAACTAGATATCTGTATGAAAAGAATGAATCTCTACCCTTACTTTGTACCATACACAATAATTAATTCAAAAGAGACTACAGACATAAACAGAACAGCACAAAATAATCAGAAAAATAATAATATTTGTTCACAGAGAGATTTATATAAAAATGTTCATGGGAATTTTATTCATAGTGGCCCAAACTTGGAAAGAGTTGAAGTGTCCATCAGTAGAAGAATGAATACAAAATTGTGGTATACTCATCCATGGTCATAATATGGAATATCACTCAGCAAAATGGAAAGCTTATATATGCAACACTATAGATGAATCTCAGAACCATCATGCTGAGTAAAAAAAGTCTTACATAAAAAAAGAACATCTCATAACATTTCATGTGTATAAAGTTCTAAAATAGAAAAATCTAGGGTAGAAAAATCATGAGATTGTCTCTGGATTGAAGGAAATGTTGAAAACCCTTGGTAGGGTTTAGATTACATAAACGTATGCATTTGTCAAATCTCAGCAAATATACCCTTAAGATTTGTTCATGTCTTCATATATAAATTTTATATCAAAAGAAAAGTATTCCAATATTGAGCTCTGGTTAATAATCAGCTGGTTCAAGTATTTAAGTGGAAGTGCACTGATGTCTGCCATTTCTTTGGAAATGTAGGAAAAAAATCCAACCTAAAAGGGGAAAATATATGGATTCATAATTACAGAGGGAATTAGTGATGAACATGTACAAGAAAATGGTAATGGTAAAGTCTAGGTTGTGGTTATATGGGTATTCATTGTTGCAATATTGTGATTTATAAATGATATGTATTTGGCCATTCACATGAATAAGTTATATTTTTCATATATATTTGGTCTGGTCCACAGCTCCTAGCTTATAGCTCCCAAAACCCTTGCAGATTTCTAAATGAAAAGAGCCATGGGAACACCTATTATTATAATATTTGGTCTCTTGTGCTCAGTTCCTGAAATCACTTCAGAACCATAAAGGTGAAAGTATGTCTTGTTATTTATAATGAGCTCTCTTTCTCCACAACTGAGTTTATGATAATGAAGTGACTTTTGGAGAGCACCTAAGGATGGTTGATAGGGGATCCAACCTTGAATACAGGGTAAGAACTTTGAATCCCACTCCCTGGTTTCCTGAGAGGGGAGAGGGTCTCGAGATTAAATCGGTGATTAATTAATCAATCATGCCTAATAATGAAGCCTCCATAGAAATCCAAAAGGAGGGGATTTGGAGAGCTTCCAGGTTGGGGAACCAGAACCCTTTCATGTGCCATAATGCTAAGCCCCAAAGTCCATGAGGAGAAGCAACTTTGTTCAGGACCCTACCCAATATAACTCTTCATCTTGTCCTTTAACATCCTTTGTAATAAATTGATAACGTAGGGAGTAAATGGGTTTCCTGAGTTCTGTGAGCCACTCTAGCAAATTAATACAACTCAAGAAGGGAGTTGTGGGAACCTCTGATAAAAAGTCAGCTAGATGCATAGGCAACAACCTGGGTTTGTGTTTGGCATCCGAAGCAGAGGCCAGTCCTGTAGGGCTGAGCCATTCACTTTGTGGGATGTGGTGCTTCTTCTGGGTGGAGAGTGTCAAAATTGGGCTGAATCACAAGACAGCCAGCTGGTGTTGGAGCATTGCTTGTGTGAATGTGTGAGGAACTTCTCCTCCACTTCCCACATTGGAACTGGTTCTAGAACTTTCCAAGTGCAAACTTTGTTCAACTCTGCTGTACTTATGAAAACTTTTGTGAAAAACAGTGCCCATTTATCCAGCTAATCCCTAGGTGAGATAGTCCCTGTTTTGGCTGACACTTCATTTTTGATTGTGGTGGTACAGTGGTGCTGAATGGGATGTCAAAGCATAAAGTATATTTTACAGATGAGAAAACTTGACTAGAGAGGCAAAGAAAGCTGTTTATAATCAGGAGGATGGTTTCTTGTGACCCAGGGTTTGATTCAATTCTCCTGACCTGTAGAGGTTTACAGCACAAGCTTTGAATGAGTGGGTACTATAATAGTAACAAAAATAAAGCTACATTCTTAGATCCCCCAAGGGAACAATTAGATACTGTTATTTGTGATATAAAGCACATTGTCCACAACACATATCCCCCCCATTCCTGGCATTTAAATGTTTTCAGTCCTGTGGACTCTACCAGTGCTTCTCAAATAATCCATATTTTTTTAAAAAATTAATCACCAGTCAATATATGTAAAAATACATTAATCATTAATTACCAGAAAATAGGTTTTAATAAAGAAACACGAACACATAAAATAAAAAAAGAAACATGAAACATAACCCCCCTTTTTTTATTATTAGCTTCAACAAACATTGTCAAATTGCCATAAAAGTTTCTAAAGGCTTACTCTCAATTTCTGTTCTTATTTCTTCAAGGATAAGTAACAGCTTTCGGACAAGCATTTAGTGAGTGAGTTGAATCACAGGTTGGTGTTGAATTGGCCTAAATTTTATGATGGGGAGACCTAATCTTGAATTTAATTTTATCCTCAAATTAGCTGCAACTATTGACTAAATATCTACTATTGCAGGCAGGGAACTATCACCACAACAATTAAACTCTCCACTCTCATCTACTGGACTGAATGGTGGCCCACCTAAAAGATATGTCCCCCTGAAATCTATCAATGTGACCTTACTTGGAAAAAGGATCTTTGCAGATATAAATAAGTGAAGAGTCTCTAAATGAGATCATCTAGGATTATCCAGGTGGACACTCCATCCAATAACAAATGCCTGATAAGAAGAGAAGAGACACAGACCCAGAGAAGAAGATGGGAAAATGGGGCAGAGATTTGTGTGATGGGCCTACTAATTAAGGAATTGCTGGCAGCCACTGGATGCCAGCAGAGAGGTATGAAGCAGATTCTCTCTTAGAACCTCCAGAAGAAACCAACCCTATCAGGTCCTTGATTTTGGACTCTAGTCTTCAGAACTGTATAAGAATTAGTTTATATTGCTTTAAGCTGCCCAGTTTGTGGTAATTTGTTACAGTAGCCCTAGGATACAAATATACCATCCTATTAAGGAATTGGTTGATCTGGACCCGATCCTGGAAACCACCTTCACTGAAACCTGGGTAGAACAGATCTCCTAGAAAGCTCAAGGCCGAGGAAGCAAGTCTCACTTCTCGCTTTCCATTTCTAAGAGGAGAAACCATAATGAAATAAAATACTAAGTTAATAAAAAATAGTCAATCCTGAACATCTTATTTAAAATTCTACCCCCTGACACTATCAGTCTCCCTTACCTTAACATGTTTTCCCCATAACATTTATTTTTTACCCAAGAAATAATTTTATTTATTAATAAATTTATTTAAATTTTATACTGTGACTAGAGATAAGATTCATGAGGACAGAGATATTTGTGTATTTTCTTCACTGCTGTATTCCTAACATATAAATCACTGCTTGCATATAGTAAGTATGCAATAAATACTTGTTGAATAAATGACTAAATGCATTTTAACTAAGTATCACTTATAAGAAGGTCAGTGAAGTAAGAGGCCCATCATTAGGGAATGGCTTGATTATAATAAAGGAATAACTTTTTTTTCTTTCGTATTCCCTGTTAAGGAGAACGATATTCAAATTGGAGAGAAACAAATATCATTAGGAGAAAAGTGAAACCTGGAGTGGGCGACTATTTAGTAAGATTATTCCTCATGGTCTAAATTAATTTTCATTTCCAGGCCCAGGAGAAGTACCCTTTACAGAGTCAATTTACATGTCAGCATATAGAACTTGCAAATGCAATTATAGAACCAAGGACCAGCAGCATCAGCATCACCTGGGAACTTGTTATAAATGCAAATTTTAAGGTTCCACCCCAGATCCATTGATCCAGAAACTCCAAAAATGAGGACCAGAAATCCATGTTACCACAAGCTCTCTTGATGATGTTAATACGTGCTCCATTTGAGAAGCATTGGAATAGCAGAGAATGGACATACTCTAGAGTCAGAACGCTGCTGGTCCTTGGAACACACTTTAAGAACCCCTGTAATATGCTGTACACGCTAGTGGCAAATGAAAGAATGCATGATGAAATCATCTATTTAAAATCCTTTAAAATTATCAATATTCACCATTAGCAAGCAGCAGGAGGAAAGAGGGAAATGGGGACATGGCCTGTTTTGGGGCTGCATGTGTCCCACTAATTGTAGCACCAGAATGAACCGGGTCAATAATAGGAAGGATCTGTTGTGATACACCAATGACTGGTGGTGTCTTTACAACAAGAGGAGCAGGCAGAAGATACACACAGAGAAGACAGCCACGTGAAGGCAAAGGCAGAGATTGGAATTGTGCTACCCTAAATCAAGGAATACCAGAGGCCACTAGAAGTTCAGAAGGGGCAAGGAAGGATTTTTCCCTAGTGTCAGCTGGGGAAAAGGGAAGATACCTTGTTTTGGGACTGAATATATTCTGCTTGCTATAGCACCCCAGAATGAACAAGGACAATAATCAGGAAGGATCTGTTATGGTATATTTCTGTGCTATTTGTATCCAACAGCATTTGGCTTCAGGTTTCTAGCCTCCAGGACCTGAGATAATAGATTTCTGTTATTGTAGGCTATCCTATGTGTGATACTTTGTTACAGCAGCCCTTGGAAGCTGATACGTGCAAAGTATAAAAAAATAACAATGCGGTAAATGCCTGTGTACCCACTACCCTGTTAAAGAAATAGAACATTAGTATAATATTTAAAGTTCTCTACATAACTCCCTCTGATATCACCCCTGTCCCGTGACTCAAGAGAGATAACCACCACCTGCATTTTATGTCTATTGTTTTCTTACCTTAAAGAAAGGGAATATTTTCTCTCTGAACTATATATCATTTAGGTTTATATGGGTATAGCTAGGGTTCTAGCATACAGTTTCACTTGCTTCATATCCTTATCAGATTTGTTAGACACTTCAACTTTTGCCAGTTGGTTCAAGTGGAAACCATTATGGTTTGAATCTCCACTCTCATCATTACCAGTGAAGTTTTCTTCTCTTCATATGTTTGTTGGCAACTCACGTTTCCCCTTCTATAAAGTGCCTTTCAGTTTGTTTTATTTATTTTTTGACTCATTTGTTTTTCAATTTGTAGGAATTCTTTATACAGCTTAGATTCTAATCCCTTGTCAATCATATGCTTCAAAATTTCTCTTGCTAATTGTCTTGTTATTTCCACTTTTTAAATGAGCTTAAATTCTTAATTTTACTATAGTTAAATTTATTAATTGCATTCTTCATGATTCACAATTTTCGTTTCCATCTAAGAGATTCTTTTCCACCCTAAAGCCATGAAGAAGTTATTCTCAGGCTTACCTACCATATGTTTTAGCTTTGACATTCACCTTCCAATCTTTAAATGAACTGAGAATTTATATTTTGCTCGTAAGATGAAGTACACATCTAATTTCATTTTTTCTATATATGTAATCAATTGTCTCAATTTGCATTGAAACTCCTGCCACTTCTAGCTAATTTTCATTACTGTTCAATAATAGCTCCATCATAAATCAAGTTTCTATACATGCGTGGATTTGATTCTGGGTTTTGAACTATTTCATTCGTGGGTTTACCTCTGTAACAGTACTACACTGACTTAGTTTTATAAAAATTATTGAACTCTAGAAAGATGAGTCCCCCATATTGTTCTTCTAAAATGTCTTGCCCATCCCTGATATTCTTTTATTTTTCCTTGTAAAAACTTTAATCCATTTGTCAAATCGTAAAGGCACACACACACACACACACACACACACACACACACACACAGTTCCTCTTGGGCGCAAATCTTTTAAAAAAGTTTTATAAACAACTGTGATGTAAAACTGATTGAAGCCCAACAAGAATGGCTAAATCTTAGATAAAAGAAAAAAAAATCAAAAATCTAGAAAAAATGTCTCTATATGTTTCATAGAAGTCTAGCAGTGTCTAATTAGGAGTTCTAGGTCTGTGGGAATTTGAGATTCCTTAGAAAGTTCACAGGTGTAGGGAAACAAGGCAAAACAAGACAAACCCACTGGCTGAGTAGTTAGCATACTAAAGCATACTGAAGAAATCATCCTTAAAAGGAAAAGGTAAATAAGCTTTAGTGCTACACCTTTATATCACTCTTCCTAATTCTGTAGATACAAAAATGATATACATATGTATATGGTATGTCCTCAATGTGAACAACTAGAGACAATTAGATGGATTAAAGATTCAGATGTTTTTAAAAAGAAGAAAAGGAAATAAGTAATATATAAAAGTTCTAGAAGAAACCACACAAATTTTGTTTGTTTTGTTTTTAAATAATCTCAGAATATGGAAGGCCTTTCTATATAACACAAGGCACAAAAGCCCCGAACAAAAAGTGATAAATTCAGCTACACAAAAAAGTGAATTTCTACAAGATGAAATCCACCATAAGCAAAATCAAAAATCAGATAATAAATCAGGATTCAAATCCACATTACAAAGCATTAATTCCTTAATGTATGTAATAGATAAAAATCTCCTGCAGACCAAATAAGAAAAAGACCAATAACCCAAAATAAAAACAGAAAAAGATATCGACAGGCATATTGCAAGAGAGGAAAATGAGCTATTCTAAAACATAAAAAGATGCTTAGTCTACATAATAATAAAAGAAATATAAACTTAAACTATATTGAGCCTACACTTTTCACCAGCATATTATCAAAGATCAAAAACCGTGATCATATCCTGATGATGGGGATCCATGGGGATATGACTGTTATTCATTGGTGTGAGTGTAAATTACCACAATTCTATGGAGAATTTAATGGACTATGATTAGTGGAGGAGAGGGCATTTTTCTGACTTTTGGATACCCCTCACAGCTTTCTACCTCCAGCTTTTTTGTTTTTGTTTTTCCTTCTGGTAGCTTCACAAAGAGCTAATTTACCAGGGTAGAGTTAGGTCATTGGGCTGGCACAAGATATCTGGTTGATATCAGGAGCATTGAGATGTAAAGACTCTAACTTAGCTCTGATCCTACAAGGGGATTTCCCAGGCCAGAAGCCTCACTTGTTAGGGAATTACGGAGGTATTCTCTGCCAGAGCACCCTAGAAATACAAAGAGTGTAATGAGGACAGGGTTATTTTCCTGGAACACTCTCCCTGGTGCATCCAGCTATGCGGAGCCCAGCATGTCTCTCCTCGGGATGTCAGTAGGACAGGGAACACTTGTATCCTGCTGGCCCTACCACCTGTGCGTTTTCCCAATAAGCCTAATTTTCTTCCATAGCATTGACGTGAGTATGCATGTGTCCATTACCTTTGTATGGACACTTCCAAATTATAAACACATCCTTTTACCCTGTAATTTTACTTTTGGGATTTTATCTACAGATATTTTCATACACACATGAAGCACCTTTATGCGAAAGTACTCATCGCAACATTATTTGAGATACCAAAATACTGAAAATAATCTAACTGTCCATAGGTAGGAAACTAGATAAATAAATTATGGTGCATGTTTACAAAGGAAAATTATGCAGCTATACACACAATGAGAAAGCTCTTTATGGATATGGAAGAATTCCTAAAACAAGTTTTTCGGTTAAAAATCAAAAGTACAAACCCATTATGTAATCAATTGCAACTTGTGTAATAGAAAAGGATACATGTGTGCACGCACACATATCCATGGTTCCAATTCTGTGCTCTGAAATGATACATATTAAATTGATAACATCAGTTCCCTTTGGAATGATCCAGTGGTTTCCCATAATAAGAATAAGATGGAAACATTTTACTGTATACCCTTTTGGGTCTTTAAAATTTTGAGCCATGTAAATGTATTATGTTTCTAAAATGAAACATTAACTAAAATAAAATAATTATTTAGGAACTCAAACAAGTCAATTGTAGAAGTTAGGGAGCATCAGTTGAAAGAATTAGGATGGAATGTGGGGATAGCAGGAGACAGAGAGGGCTGATACTGTAGACAACACCTAAGTCTTCTTTCGTTATAAAATCCTATAGCAAATGATGCCCTAATACAGCTATACAAAATAACAGCTGTTTAATTTGCATACCACTCCCTTTTTTTGTACTCCAATTTTCATTTTTCTTTTTCTTTGCTGTGATTGTGGTTATGATTGTGGTTGAGTAGCCCTACCTATCTGAACATGTTTATGATGGGCTCTTTTAAAACTTTGGAGGAAAGAGGATACATCTAAGATTGAGTACCTCATGCTCTTTAAGATGGGTTACTTTCAGTTTTCAAGAATGTTTAGCTTAAATTATGTTAACTCTCCCACTCCCCCAGAAAGGAAGAAATCTGACAGCCATCCTTATAAAATATGTTGAAATATTTGAAAATACCAAAATGCTACGTGCCCCATGCAACTAGAATTTCAGTGAAATGATTTTCTAAAAAGTAGCGGAAAATGACTACGATGGTCCAGGGGCCTTCCAAAATCCTAGGACATTCCTAGCAAGGGTACAGAGGATTTTTTGCTCTGCAGGGAACTGGGAAGATGCCAGACAAAGTAATCACTTCCTACTTGCTCAAGTTCTGCCTGCAGTTTTCAATTGGTTATACTTTCCATTCCCTGTCCTACAGTGTTGCTGAGCTGCTTGGAAGGACTGCAAACTTTTACTTCAGAGCCGGGCTAGAAATCTACATCCAAAAGGTTAAGTTTAATGAGTAGTGGGGGAATAAGGAATAGTCTGTACAGACAAACATCAACCAATAGGCTCTTAAGAACAAGGAAGAAGCAGTTAATGGCAACTATTTGGTAAATAATAACAATAGCTACCATTTATAGAGTACAAAATATGATAAGCAAAGTACTCAAGTGATTTACCTACATAAATCCATTTAGTCTTCACATCAATCTTATAATGTAGGTATAATTATTATCCTCATGCTCCAGGAGAGAATGCTTGCAATGACTAGGTCAGTTGCCCTGGT
The DNA here is from genome assembly GCA_028533885.1 of Nasua narica. Classification (NCBI taxonomy): domain Eukaryota; kingdom Metazoa; phylum Chordata; class Mammalia; order Carnivora; family Procyonidae; genus Nasua; species Nasua narica. The sequence continues at coordinate 106,450,373 of CM052797.1, read as the reverse complement.
ACACATTGCTGGCATTTGAGTCTAGGTCCTATTCTACAAGTGGCACCTTTAGTCATTATGTTTTACTGCACTATAAAGAACACCATCTAGGTGTAAACATTACAAAAAACAACTGAGACTCCTTAGAGTGTGAAAAGAAACCAAAATAAAACACTGTCCCTTAAAATATCTGTGTAGACTGTTTCTCCGCTGGGCCTTCAATAAAACCTTAGGCAGGTCCTATGGCCCTCAGCTAGCAAAAGAAAAAAAAATCTCTTTTATTTCTAAATGCAGTAACTATCTCATTTCAGAATTAATATAAGCTAGTGCATGGTACTAATCAAGACTCAACACTTTATTTGAGGTTAAAGCTTTTATTTTACCTTACTACAATAAGTTGTCTCTGACTCATCCAACTCAAGAACAGCAGCTTGAGAGGGGGTGAGGAAGGGGAAGAGTGGGAGGAAGAAGATATATTAGGGGCAGGAGGCAGGAAAGGTTTAACATTGCTAGTAATGTCACACAGTCATGATCTCACTTTGTTGATTTCTGAGCTTGGCAGTCATCCAAGGCTGACTCATTATCTCTTGGGGAACTTTCGTGTGTTTCTCAAAGACTTCCCCACTGGGAACCTCCAGATATATTTCTGAAGTTAAGACAATGCTTCTTTTCTAGGTTTCTGCTTATAATTTCTTCTTGGACTGTGGACATCTGGTGGTCTATTCTGTTGGGAGTCCTATCTTCCCTCTAGGAAGCCCTCATGGGTGAGTATCTATGCTGGGTTCCCATTTGCGTCCTACAATTAATCACTGGGAAGCATGTGGGTGCCTGCAGCTGTTAACCACTTTTCTTAGATATGGCATCAGTCTATGTAGTTCACAGACTTTTGTGGACAAAGGTGAAACTCCAGGTAGTTTCCTTCACATCCACTTACTTGACTTGAGGGAAAGGCCTAGAACACTTCTCTCTTCCCTCATGGTGGTGAAGAATTTGTTTGAGTCAGAATTGGTAGTGAATTCCAAAGCATTCCAATAACTCTCTCCAAAAAAAAAAAAAAAATTCCCCCTAAAAATAGTCCTCTTTCTTGGCCTCTCCAACCTTCTAAATATCCTTGAGGCAGTCATTATGCTAAGGGTTGCCAAAACAAATTTCCAGAATACTTCTTTTGCAAGTAGTGAGTATATGGCCTGGCTTCTCATTTTAGATTGTGGAGTTATTTGGCACCTATTGTTTTGTTCTCATTCTTTGGGGTCTTAGCTGAAACTGAGGTAGGAATATCCCATTTCAATATACTGTTAAAAATACTTTCATGTCTTGGTTAAAAGTTTCTTATAGTGAATAGAAAATTTTAAAATGAAGAGTTGTCCTGTTTTTTTTTTCCCAAACAAATAGGTATTTCTGCTTTTACAATGACATTTTCTTCAGACAGAGCAAGAAGTTGAACTGGGAAAGCTTAGCTACTAAATTCTTAGGACTTTTCAGTTTTTAACCTGAAATTATTCTTCCATATTTGAAAATAACTTTATCCTCTAACATTTTCATTCCAAATCTTAGAGCTTCTGAACCCTCAATTAAGCTTAGCTAACTTAATTATCTCAGCTAAGTGTTTCTTTCTCATTCAGCTTATAGTTCATTTATCCCTTCCTAGGATGTGAGTCATTATGATAGAGCTATATAACCAATAGACTTGTTTATCTGGAAGTCATTTTAATGTCTTCGAAAGAATGAATTATCATAGCTTATCTGACTTCTGTATAAACAGACAGAAAGAAGTGAGTTCAATCCCAATAAAGAATTCTCTTCTTGGTCTTAATCCTCTTTGACTGCCCTACATCAATTGCATATTGAAGCTCCTGACCACATCTCATTCCACTGAGTTGCCACACTGACTCTTCCAAGATTAGGGTGACTTTGTAGAAATATTCTCTTCACTTGGTTTCGGTGGCTGGTTCTCATCCTACTTCTCAGGTATTCCTTCTATCTACTTCTTTGAATCCCCATCTGAATAAGTGTCCTTGGCCATTTTCTTCCTTTTTTATTTTTTTTCCTTAGTAATTGTATCTATACCTCGGTGTAATGGCAATTCATGTATAGTTAATTCCCCTAGTTCATCTTTACTTTCTTCTTTGTTCCCTTGCACCTACTAGTGTATTTACTTTTACTATGACTGGTCATATCAAAGTGTAATCATCTGCCTAGAGAACTGTTTCTGCACCTTGACTATTAGATTACTGAAGTTAGGGATATGGTTTCTAATTCACCTACCCAGTACCTGACATACAGTAGGTGCTCAAAAAATTTGCATAAATGAGTACAAGTTTCTGTCTTTATCCTGATTGCTTTGGTCAGCCCTGCAAACTAAACATGGATAAAACAAATGGAACCATTTTTAACTACCAATCTTTCCTTCTGATTTCCTAGCATTAGTCCCATAGGGCTCACCTTTGATTCTTCTACTGGCCTTATCTACCTCATATAAACACTTATCAAGTCCTGTCTATTTTACCTGGGCAATACTTTGCATTTGATCCAGATTTCATTTCTAACTTCTGAATGTTCATTAGTATTTGCCTGGACACTTATATTAACTTTCTAAATACCATTGCAGAGAAAACATAATTTTGAAATCAGGCAGATCTAGGTTCATATCTTGAGTCAGCTTTTAGATGAAATGCAATATAGTTAACCTTTTTGAGCTTCTGTTTTCCCATATATGATTTGCATTATAATAATTGATTAACTCTTCCACTAGATATAAACTCCTCTAGGGCAAGAATTGTGTCTTACTTGACTTTTTATTCTCATAAATCAACTGTGGCTCCTGACATACAGCTGCTAATCACCGATACTATTTGCTGAATGATTGAAGATGATAATATCTATATCACAATGCTAACATAAGAAATAAATTAAATGTGATAAATATGACTAAATGCCAGGAAGCCCAAATAGATATGTGGAGGGGCCCATGTTGAGGATAACCAAGACCCCCAGCTAATACCACCAGATGAGCTATCAACCAGCAGTCAGCACCAGCTTCCAGCCATGTAAGGGATGTCATTTTGGACTTGCCATTCACTCTGGCACTCCAACCAACACTGTAGGAAACAGAAAAACCAATTGACAGGGTCTTTATATATAATAAACTGTTATTGCTTTAAGTAACTAAGTTTTAGAGAAGTATAGAGATATGGTACAACTGTAATATAAAACCTAAAACACATGGTATTGATTTTGAGATTGGACTGTGGGGAGGAAGGAACAGGAGTAAGGAGATGCAGTAGAGGCTAAAAAGGCAATGAGGAAATTCTTACTGGGTACTGAAGGAAAGGCGACCAGTCTTAGGTAGTGATGGAAGATTTGGTAGCACTGTCACCTACCTTAACATGGATGATAGAAAATAGAGCTAATGAACTTGTGGATTTGCCAAAGTGATTTCCGGGAATAATGTTGAAAATGTCAGTTGTCTTCTTTTAATTGCTGATAATGGAATGATGAAATAGAAGGAGGATCCAAAGAAACGATTTGGATTTTAAGCAAAATTTAGAGGAAATTTTCTAATCCAAAAGTTTCAAGGTTGTAAAATAAAACTGTTTCTCATTCCAAGCCTCTCCAGATGGCAAAAAGTTGGCAGAGTAAGAAATGACTCTGGGAAAAGAATCAAACCCAGGGTGATGCTACTATAATGTGGTCTCAGGTCAAAGCCAAGTCAAGGATGTGTCTGTAAGATTATTAAGACCTCATAAAAATTAAAGCCCATGTCTCTTACACTCTCAGCCTAAAAAGAAAAGCTTCTAAAAGTTTTAAGGGTTTGCTTAATAGATGTTTCATGTAGAAAAAGGAACTTGCAAAAGTTTTCGGGACAGGGTTACACAAGAAACCCTCACCCCAAGGTTGGAAAGGCCCTATCATTAAGAGCAAATTTAGCCTTGTTTTGCGGATGCTAACTCCAAAAAATGTATGTGGCTGCCATCCAAGGATGCTCACTCCAGTAAGAGTCATAGGAAACCTACAAAGTTTCTAAGAGAAATATCAGAAGGAAGCACTGCTTATTTAGACTAAAAGGGATTGGGATAGTTCAAAATTAATCAAGGCTTCTAGACCCCTAACATTCTATGGTCAAGAGCAGAATAAAAAACTTCTCAACGACAAGCGTGGGCTATATCTGTGGAAAAGAAAGGATGATTCAGTGGGCAAAGTCTAGAATTCAGAGGGTAGAGCCAAAAACCAAAGGGAATCACTCAGAGGGAGCAGAACTCGGTCCGAATCAATATACATTGTCCAAGGCTGGAGCAGGAAGGATAAGCTGTATGTGCCTAGCTGGGTATCAGAATTTCCATAAACAAATGACTGCTAAATACTGTATATTCCCTCTTTCTGAATTAGAATGTGTATTATGTTTATCCTAACTCTATCTTCTCACCATTGGGAATAGGATTTGGGTAGACAGGATTTGGGTTTCTGAAACCAAGATGAAAAAAATCTTTGACCTTGAGTCTGAACCTGGTGTTAAAATGGGATGATTCTAGGGGTAATAAGGTGAGACTATTTTTCATGTGAGAGGAATATGAATTATTATGGAGAGAGGATAACTATGGATTGTCAACAATGTCTCCTATCCTGCATATCTTTGCAATATAACCTTGCTGCTCCCTTATCAAGCTACGAGGTATATTTCCCCTCTCCTTAAATTTAGCATGACCTTGTGATATTTTTGGGGAGAAAAAAGAATAGAACAGATATTATGCTGTGTAACTTCTGAGGCTGGTCCTTAAAGCATGTTGTAGTTTCCACCTGTGCTACTTGGAACACTTCTTAGATCCTCACTCCTACTCTGTGAGGAAGTCAAAACAGCCCCTGGGAGAGGCTTGAAGCTCCTGACTGGTGGCACCATGTGTGCTCCCCAACAGCAATCAGTACCAGCTCCCAAAAACATAACTGAAATCATTTTGGACCTTCTACCCTTCCTAGCTCCCCAGCTGACACCACATGAATCAGAAGTACCCAGAGAATCTTGGGCAATAATAAATTGATATTGCCACTAATTCTTGGAGTGCTTTGTTACACAGTGATAGGTTATAGAAACAGATATTTTTGGAGACAGACTGTAAATATCGCAGGTCACTATGTGGGGGCCAGGGGAATGGTCAGACCAGTCAGGTCAGAGTTTTCTGTGACCTTATGTAGTTGACCTTGTGGAGCTGATTATGAATCACCAATGATATTTACATGTCTGGGGCCCAGTGAATCTTTTGAGGTTTGGAATTCTTGGTATCAGATAGAAGATCTGTTTTAGTGAAAACTTGGTAAGTGAAAACAAACCTCAAGGTATCTATTCAAGAACACTTAGGTCCTATATTTCTTATTTCTAAATGTTCAAAAACAGGGAATATATACTCATTTTATTTCTCAATCTATTCTCAATTTATTTTGTTGGGCTTTCCCCAGTATTTCCTATATAGATATTCCCAGTCATTCAAAACAAACTATTCATTTCCCCAAAATATCCTTCCCTCTTCAGACTCTATTTCTTTGCTTTAATCATTTACTCAATCACTGATGTAGAAGTTCTCTGTAAATTAAAAGGGGTTATAACCTTTTATAACTCTGCATTGGATTTTATGGATATATTTTCTCCACAAAATTATAAAATCCTAAAGAGCCGTGGATGTCAATTTTAGTTTTGTTCCGGCCTCCTCACATAGTTGGTAATCAAAAGCATTATATATATTTATCTGTCTCTCTATCATTGATTGTATCTAAGTTCCAGATATCCAATCCCTATAAATCCAAACTTTTTGATGGAATGAATGAGGCTCTCCATGATTGGTCCTTTGGCCTTTCTCCAGCCTCATTTCTGGCCTCTCAGCTGTTCTCACTAGGGATTTGCAATGATGAAAACTACAAAACACAAACAACAAATAAATAAACAACCACCCCCCTCAAAAAAAAAAAAAAAAAAAACAAACCCAGACAACAGGTTCAGAGGGTTTGAGGCAGCCATGAATAACAAATATCCATTGTGTAGAACCTGTGACAGAAATTACTATTGATTTCTCAGGATTCATTCTCCCCTCTTCTTTAATAATAGAACCTCTGAATGTTAGCTGGAAATAAGACCATCCAGAATAGAAACTACATTTCCCAGCCTTTTTTGAGGCTAGATTTGACCAAGTAACTAATCTCTCTCCATTGAGATATAACTAGAAGTGTCATGTGCAGCTTTTAGGAAATGTTCCTAAAAGTTGAGCCTGAGAACTTTCGCAGATTTTTCTCCATCCTTCTGTTGATTTGCAGACCTCATGGCACTTAGGAAGTCATCTCGAACCACAGCCTAATGTGGAAGATGGTAGACAATAAAATACAAGGAGTCTCGGTCTAATAATCACAGTTACCAGACAAACTCTGAAATGTTTATCTCTAGAGTTCATTTATATTCGAGAGCAATACATTTGAAGCTGCTGTTATTTGAGCATCTTTATCACTTGTAGCTGAAACTAGTCTTTTCTAACACCATGCCTAAACTGAGAAGATTGTTGAGTAATCTCCCCAAGTATGAGGGAAGAAGACTCTTATTTCAGTTGAAATTTAAGTCTCTGGTTTTCTATCTCTGGATCAACTCAACTCACACGTAGAGAGAAAATTATCAGTTTCATAAATAAAAAGATTTGAGTTTACTTTCAGGGTTTTTTTGTTTGCTTTCCATTTAATCTAGTTGAAACTGCCTTTGTATGACTTTTTAACAATAGCATCACTTCCCTAATACCCACTTCAAGTGAAAAATCACTGAAATGTGACATGCAATTTCAGAGAAAAAGAGAGAAAGAGCGGCATTTTCTTCTATGAAAAGATAACAAAGTGCTGATTCTAAGTGCTGTCCCTACCCATTCCATCCTTTCCCTAGACTCCTCTACCCACTTTATTTCCCAAGTTCCTACACAGGGGTGATGAATGGAAGACACAGGCATTTTAACTTCTATCAAGTAGTCAACATTTCCAACATTATCTCATCTGGCACATGCATATAGCTTCTTCTTGGCCCTAACCCAGCTATGGTAGTGCCCCTTGATGCCTGTCACCTGTGCTGATGGCCCTATGATCAGCCATATCAAGCACATCAACCATCAGGTATGAGAAACTCTTGCTGTGCAAAAACCCAAAAACTCATGCTCAACTTAAAAAATAGGAATGGAGATACCTGTCTATATAATAATTTCTGATTTGGAAAAGAAGGTGAGATATCAAAGGAGAATTGTCAGTAGCAAAAGCAATGGATATGCTTTATGTTTTAAGAGAAATAATATCTATTCAATTAGTTGAAAGGTCAAAAGAAAAATTAAATCATTAGTTGCCTTTATTATTAAAATAATTCATGGGCGCCTGGGTGGCTCAGTTGGTTGAGCAACTGCCTTGGGCTCAGGTCATGATCCTTGAGTTCCAGGATCAAGTCCCACATCGGGCTCCCGGCTCCACGGGAAGTCTGCTTCTTCCTCTAAGCTTCTCTCCTCTGATGCTCTCTCTCACGTTCTCTGTCTCTCAAATAAATAAATAAAATCTTTAAAAAAAAATTCATTAAATTGGTGTTGTTTTAGGAGTCAAGTTCTCTGTAAACCTTTTTATTCCTACTAAGATTGTTTTCCTTTCTGCTTACCCTGTTCTACATGTCTTAAATGTCCTCCTGATTCTTCTCTAATACAGCATATTCTCAATTTCCCATGAGATTTTGTCATAAAGACTTGCTTTTTGCAATAAAAAAGTTAAAAATCAACTAACCACCCCCAAGTTGGGGTACCTGATGGCTACCCTTGATAGGTACAAAGAGATTAAAGAAAAAATCAGGATGGTAATTATGATGAGCAGAGGGGGCTTCTTTTGAAGCATGGAATTCTAGCCTCAGATAATTGCTACTCAGAATACCACATAGGCACCCACACTTCCTAATTTCCTTATAAATGTAAGTCATTGACTTCTTTGTAAGTATCAGTCAGTGACCCATCAGAAATTACTACAAGCAGCCTTGGATATTTTGAGAAAAAACCAAGCCACATCACTTCATGTCTACTCTGTGGTGAACATAATCACTCGGTATGCAATCATCATTAAGACAGGACCCCTGCCTTGGGGGGCAGAATAGGAGTCTGGCGGGGAATACAGACACAATGTTACTCCAGAAACTTGGTTTGTAAGAAAGGAAACAACTTGAGAGTGGGAAAATTAAAGGAAAGATGCATTCTAAATTTCTAAATTTTCATATATGAATTTTCATACATTCACATTCATGTTCATTGCAGCCTTATTTATAATAGCCAAAAGATGTGAACAACCGGATGTCCTTCATTATGTGAATAAACAAACTGATACACTCATATAATGACTTACTACACAGTAACAAGAAGGAATAAAAGGCCATCAACACATGCAAGAACTTGAATAGGTCTCAGGGACATTTTGCTAAGGGAAAAAAGCAATCTCCAAAGATTTCATACTTTATAATTCTATTTATATAACTATTAAATAGTACAACTATCGAGATGGAACAAGTCAGTGGTTGCTAGGTTAGGGTTGAGGGAGGGTCTGACTATCAAGGGATAGCACGAGGGAGTTTCTTTGTGGTGATGGAACAGTTTTATGTCCTGACTGTGGTGGTGGTTACATGATTCAGTGCATCTGTGTATGAGATAAAATGTCATAGTACTATAAGCAAACACAAAATGAGTGCAGGTAAATATGAATCAGGTTTGTAGTTAACAATATTATACCAATGTCAGTTTTCTGATTTTGATAATGTACTGTAGTTATGTAAGATGCTACCTTTGGGAAGGTACAGCCTCGTGAGGGTATGTGGAAATTCTATACTATTTTTGCAACTTGTGAGTCTTAAATTATTTCAAATAAAAAAATTTTAAAAATTCCATTTATGATTTATGAGTCATGGTACAGACATTCAGACAACTGTCTTGGAGTACTGGGATCAGGGAATAGGAAATCATCTTAAGGAATATTCTTTCTGTTATTGTTGCTTCTCTTGGTCATGACCACTTTCTTCTATCTCTTTAAAATTGTTTTTTTTTAAAATAAATAAAATTGGTGGGTGTTTTTTTTTTGCTTTTTCTTTTCTTTTACTTCTCTAAACCATGTGACACAAAGTGGGCAAGTTGCAGTTTCTGGGTTTTTAATGAGACCAGGCCAAGATAAAACTGGAGTTTCCTGATCTACCTCTCTGAGTAATATGCTTGATTTCACAGTGCCTGCTCACTTCCCCATGACTTCCTTTAGCAATTTTACTTTGGACTATCTTAAGCTCTCCAAGAGAGGGTTTAAACCCTTCACTTCCCTAACATGGTTCATTTTGGCTTCTGTTTGTTCTACATAAGTGGATACATATTGTGCTTGAGTTTCTCTCATGTAGTTTTATCATCAAAAGTAAAAATAGATCTTTATCTTTATATTTGCAAGTGACCTGGTAAAAATACTTTTTCTTGATCCTCCAACATTTTTGCCTTCCAGATAACCAAAAGGCAAAATGATGGCTCAAAGAACCTCAAAAGCCTGTCTCCCACCCACCCCCTGCCCTGCTACATTTATGAAATCTCCCTTATGTGCAGAGCTCTGTCCTGGGGAAAGAAGCAAGTACAAATATGGACAATGTACAACCCATGAGTAAGATGGAGACATGGAAACAGACTGTTACCATACAGTGTAGATAATGAGGTGCTGTGAGAAAGGGACAACAGATTATGAACTTTAGGAGAAGATTTTTTGTGGGGGAGGATTCTTTTTTTTTTTAATTTTTTAAAAATTTTTAAAGATTTTATTTATTTGAGAGAGAGAGAGAGAGAGGATGAGCAGGGGGAGGGGCAGAAGGAGAAGAAGACTGATGCAAAGTGAATCCAACAATACATTAAAGAAATGATTCACCATGATCAAGTGGGATTTATTCCAGAGATGCAAGAGTGGTTCAATATTTGCAAATCAATCAACATAATACATCTCCTCAATAAGAGAAAAGACAAAAACCATATAATCATTTCAATAGATGGAGAAAAAGCATTAGCCAAAGTACATCTAGTCATGATAAAAACCCTCCAACATACCTAGTGTCTGTATCTTGTTTTGATATCAAGGTAATGCTGGCCTCATAGGATGAATTTGGAAGCTTTCATCCCTCTTCTGTTTCTTGGGATAGTTTGAGAAGAATAGGTATTAACTTTTCTTTAAATGTTAGGTAGAATTTGCCTTTGAAGCTGTCTGGTCTTGGACTTTTTTTGTTGGGAGTTTTTTGATTACTGATTCAATTTCATTGCTGGTAATGGGTATGTTCAAAGTTTCTATTTCTTCCTGAATCAGTTTTGGGAAGTTATATGTTTCTAGGAATTTATCCATTTCTTCTAGGTTGTGTAATGTGTTGACATATAATTTGTCATAATATTCTCTTAGAATTCATTGTTTTACTGTGGTGTCAGTTGTTATTTCTTCTCTTTCATTTCTGATTTTATTGACTTTGTCTATCTCTCTTTTTTTAATAAACCTGGTTAAAGGATTATAAATTTTGTTGATTTTTTTCAAAACACCAACTGGTTTCATTGATCTATTTTTTTTTAAGTTTCTATTTCATTTCTTTCTGCTCTGATTTTTATTTTTTTTCTTTCTACTGATTTGGGGCTTTCATTTGTTCTTCTTTCTCTACTTCCTTTAGGTGTAAGGTCAGGTTGTTTATTGGAG
>CM052797.1:106410259-106439172 GCA_028533885.1 Nasua narica | reverse complement strand
GAGTTTGAGAAGTTCTTTATAGATTTTGGATACTAACCCTTTATCTGATATGTCATTTGTGAATATCTTCTCCCATTCTGTCAGTTGTCTTTTGGTTTTGTTGACAGTTTCCTTTGCTGTGCAAAAGCTTTTGATCTTGATGAAGTCGTGGGGGAGGATTCTTGTGACCAGGGAAAAGAGAAGGAGATGTTTGAAATTGAGCTCAAAGAGCCAGTGGAAAGTGAATATATTACAGAAAAGGGAAAGGAACTCCCTATAAAAATCCTGTATAGTAAATAGTGGAAGCTCAAAAACTGTTCAGTGAGTAGGTGCCCTCTACATTAATGACAGCATAAAGCACCCAGTTTCTGAACAAAGGGGCTGAAAGGCCACAAGAAGAGTTATGTGAGGGCTCTGGAGGCCAGATAGGAGTACAATGAGAAGTATTATTGTGGTGTGGGGTTTTTTTTTATTTTGTTTTTTTGTTGTTGTTACAACAGCTTTTCTATACTATATATAACAAAGAAGAAAAACAGATTTCACCTACTTTGTCAGGCCGATTCTTTAGGAAATTTCTATTGCCAAATGCTTTAGTGTCTAAAACATCATGGATTTTCAATCTCAAAGTCATGGCCTGTCTCACTTCTTATCACACTGGGTTTTAACCCACAGAGGATTTTCTACTACTTAAGACAGTGGCAGAGGGAGAAACCTCAGGTCATCTGAAGCATTGATTGATACCACGGAGTAAATGACTGAGAGCATTCGTCCTTGGTTGGTTTATTACTGTTTTGTTTTTATTTGTGTGCCTCTTTTAGCACACAAATTGCTCCAGGTCTTGTAGTATGTATCTTTAACTTACATCAGTCTACTTTAATAATATCATGCTGTTTCATATGGAACACAAGGACCTCACAACACTCTATTTCCATTCCCTTATCCTCATTACTTGGACAAGTGTTGTGAAGCATTTTAGTCCTACATTTATAAAACCTACCTTTTGTTGTTTTCATTTTGGCTTTAAAAAAATCAATAACTTTTAAATAAAGTTGAACATGGGATTAAAAAGCCTTACATATTTGCCACATATTTGGCATTCTGGTACCTTTTATTCCTGTTTTTAGATCCAGGTTCCCATCTGGAATCATTTTCCTTCAGCTCGAAAAACTTCCTTATCATTTTTTAACATCCAGGACTGCTGGCAGCAAATATCCCTCAGCTTTTTTTTGTCTGAATATGTCTTTATTATGCCTTCATGTTTAAAGATATTTTTGCTAGATTTAGAATGCTAATTTGGTAAATATTTTTCCACCACTTTTAAGGTGGTTTTTCATTTTCTTTTGGTTTGTCCTATTTCTTCTGAGCTGTCTGTAGTAATTGTTTTCTTCATTCCTCTGTATGTGCCATGTCTTTTTTCCTCTGGAAGATTTAAAATTTCATTATCATGGTTTTCAAGAACATATTTATGACCTGTGTTGGTCTCGTTGTGTGTGTATGAGTGTGTGCATGTGTGTGTGTTTGTGTGTATATGTATATATCCTGCTTAGGGTCTAGTGAACTCCATGGAGCTGTAGATTTCATTTTCATTGCATTTAGAAAATTTTGGGGTGTTATTTCTTTACCCCTCATACCCACACCTTCTCTATCTTTCTGGGACTCCATATATACATATGCTAAACCACTTGGCATTATCTTATTGGCCACCAAAGCTGTATTCATTGTTTAATCTTTCCTCTGTATTTCAGGTTGGATTGTTTCAATTATGATGTCTTCAAGTTTATTGATCTTTACTTGTGCATTAATCTAATTTGTTATTATTTCATCCACTGAACTTTTTAACTTCAGGTATTTTATTTTTCATGGTTAAAATTTCCTCTTGGAACCTTCTCGTATCTTTCCTTTCCCTTCACATTACATTCATATTCTTTGTGTAACTCTTAAACATAGTGAACTTATTCTTAAAAGTAGTTTTAAAGACTGATAATTTTTTATTTCTGTTGTATCTTTGGTCTATTTTTTTTTTAAGATTTTATTTATTTACTTGACATAGAGAGATCACAAGTAGGCAGAAAGGCAGGCAGAGAGGGGGAAGCAGGCTCCCTGCTGAGCAGAGAGCCTGATGCGGGGCTCGATCCCAGGACCCTGAGATCATGACCTGAGCCGAAGGCAGAGGCTTTAACCCACTGAGCCACTCAGGTGTCCCTCTTTGGTCTATTTCTGTTGACTGATTTTTTCACCTGATTCTTAGTCAATTTGTCCTGCATTTCTCATGGTTAGTAATTTTTCGTTTGTATGTTAGACACTAAAAGGCTTGTATTGTTTAGGCTCTTTTTTAGTCTCTTACTATTAGGCTCTGACTTCTTACAAAGAGTGTTAAAAATATTTTGGAGGCTTTAAAGTTATTTAAAGATTATTTCTACCATTTAAAGCATTATTATTAATAGTCTACTGTGGTTTTTACTATAGGCCAAGTTTTACCGTACTACTGAATGCCCCATTCTGGCTGATTGCAATTCATTTGAACTCTGGATATTGTTCTCCCTGAGAATTCTTTGTCTGGTTTATAGATTTTCACTTTATGCAGGTGTAGCTAAGTATTCAACAGCAGCTACCAAGGTGCCTGGTGCAGATTTCTGAAGCTTTGTCGCTATGTAGTTCTCTTCTCTCTGGTACCCATCCACACTTCTAGCTACCCAGTGCTCTGACCTCTATCTCTACAATGCAGTAAAAACACCAAGATCTGTCTGTCTGGGTTCCTTTGCTCTCCATCAAACTCTAGAAGTTGATTCTAAGCAGAAAACCTGATTTGTTTTCCTTCTCTCAGGAATCAGTTCTGTGCTGCCTGTTGGTCCAGTGTCTGAAAACAGTTGTTTTATATATTTTGCTTAATTTTCCAGTTGTTTACATCAGAGAGCAAATCTTGTCACACTTACTCCCACCTAACTGGAAAGCCAAAATTTCCATATATTCTTCTGGAAAAATCTGCCTTTTGCACCTTCAATGACTTAGAAAGTGCTCCTCTCTCCATATGGTGTAAAACATGTGATTGTTACAATTCCTCATGTTTCTGAGAGACACACTGATCTTTATTGTATTTAAGTTATCCTGGGAATTAAAATGTCCATAGCTACTTAAAAGAGATGGTATTAGGTAGAAGCTAGACCAGAGCGGTGGAAGGAACACCCGACTCCCAAGTCCTTGAAGGAGAATGATAGAGACCTTAGCCATAGGCAAGGATGACAATTAAAAAGCTACACATTAAATGCCCAGGAGTACAACATCCTGACTCTGTGGCTTCTAAGACCTTGGGGCTGACAGACCAAAGAGGTACAGGAGCAGACAGGACTCTCCTCTTCCTCCTCTGCCCCAGCATAACCCCTACACTCATTGAAATACATTTGCATTGTGGGTACAGCCCACTATCTCCCCAACCCCATGGAGGAAAGGCTGCTGGGTGGTTCCAGTACACACCTAGTAGGGTCAAAAACTTCTCCCAACCTGTGGGAGGAGTTTCCAGAATGATTGGAAATAGTCTCCATTAGATGCCACCCCATTGTTTGTCACAGCTCCTCCCAGCCCAGAGAGACCAATAAAAATCTCAAAACAATGTGGAGGTCAGGTCCACCCGGAGGAACTTGCCCAGCTCTCCCACCTTGCATGTGTGGTTTCACTTTAGTAAACTGCGTTGTGCTTGCTAATTTCCTTCTGGCTATCTTTATTTAAGCCCAGATCCTCACTTCAATCTTCTCATGGGAAATTCAAGGACAGAGACCCCTATTCACAAGACACAGATTCTCTCAACTGTAACAGTGGTACCTGAAACAAAATTTCACAACAGCTTTACCTCCAGTTTCCCTTGAAACCTGGCTTTATGGGGTTCTACTGCATAGCACATTTATTTGGTTTACGTATTGGCTGTGTGATATGTTTTCCCCATTTTCAGTAGCCTGCCAGATCAGTTTGTGGTCTGTGGTGACAGAAGCAGTTAGTGTAATACTACCTATTGTGATACTATGTAATTTATGTTTAATTTCAAAATTCAATGAATACTAGTTTTCTCCTTCTATTCAAAAGTAGAGTGTTTCCATGAAACATTGGCAAGAGTATCCCCCACTTTCTGCATTAGGACAGGAACAGCAGTTTTCATAAGAGCAAAAATGATCTTCGGATTTCTTTCAGTTAGTGAAAATAGGTACTAACAAAGGTCTTCTGTGAGAACAAAGTGGTATGACACCAACTTTTAGAAAGCAGGAGATACCTGTAGATGCTACCAAAAGAAAAAAAAAATAGACACTTTATAAATGCAAAAAATAAATCACGAATGTCTCTTCCAAAGAGGGTTCCAGGTTTATAGAGTTTTAGTCTGACAGTGGAAAGGAAGAGAATGCAGAAAGAGGGAGGAGAGAAAGTAGTAAGGAATTCAGCAAAATATATATTTCCTGTATGTCTTAGGGCCCTGTCTCACAAAATAATGCCCAGGGGACATTCACAAATTTATGTAGTCTTCTATGTTGGTGTATACCCAAGGAAATCAGTCTTTCAGTCTCTTTGTATCTAATAATAAAAAGCTTTCTCTGGTTCTCTTCCTCTCTTCAGTCTTTACAAGGTGATTTCAAAATAATATCTATTCTGTACATATACGAGCATAAAGATCAAACGTAAGTTGACAGACTTCTATGTAAAAATCATTGGTTAATAGCAGCCTGTGGCAGTGTGGAATGGCAAATGGGCAAAATGGCAGGAAGGGGCTTGAAAGGAAAGTGCAGCCACTCAGCTGTGGGAGAGGGGGAGGCAGCAGGATCAACTCCATTAGTTACTAAATCACTTAATGGTTTATTGATGAATTGCTGGAAGATTTACAGGATTTGAAATGAATCTTTTTAATTTGCAAAATAAACATTAAAGGTAGGGGCGTGGAGGGAGATCTAATACTTGACCTATAAAAAGTAGGAGAACTCTGAAAGCAGAAACACCAGAGAGACAAAGAACAGGCAGCAGCAAATTATAAATGAATCTGTAAAGCATCAGCCAGTTAAAAAAAATACAAAAAGTTCTATTCTATAATAGCCCTAAAGATAGATCTGCCTCCAGTCATTAATGGAGCCTTTTGTTTTTAGGGGCTTTTATTGTTTGCTTTTTGAAATGATATTTGATGGATGTGTCAGCAAGAACTAAAATATGTGTGTAGTGTTGTGTGTGTTTCAGTTCTCCAAATTTAAATCTAGAACATGAAGGCATTAATTTTGTTTTTACAAAGCAAAAGTTTATTTAATTAGGCCAAAAATTACACAACTATTTAGGCTGTCCTTGACCTCCTCATACTTGTCCAGATGAGGGCGCTTTATGTTCCTTCCTCCTTTCCTGTTGAACTTGATTGAGCATGGCCCTGAGGATTCTTGCCTGCTGAAGCTCACACTGGCCCCCTCATCTTGAACTTCCAATATTCATACAATCAAATATAAAATTTGTTTTAAATCAACTTATCTTTATGATCCTTAAATAGGACATGTATTATCACATTTATTGGAAGAATTGACTTACAAGTTCCCCATGGCCAGCTTTCCTTTTTTTGTTGTTTCCCTTGCTGGGCACAGAGGGGCAGTGATTTATCATGTGGTTTGGGTTCCAAATGTCTCATAATAAATGTGGAGAGAAGAATCGCTAGTTTTAATACATATTTCTACCAGTTATTTATTTAATATTAACATCTCCTGTGACAGTACTTATTTCTTCAACGTTGGTTTATAGTAAGCAATAAGGACTCTGAAAATACTTAACTATAAATTCAAATACCTTTAGGGACCAGGCATGTCCTAAGGCAAATATTTGGGTCTATGACGAAAGGGATGTGAGGCTTGTGGAAAACCCAGAAAGCCTAACTCTCATACCTACCTTATGAAGTAAAAATAGCTTCTTTTTTTTTTTTCAAGATTTTTATTTATTTGCGAGAGAGAGAGAGAGAGCACAAACAGGGGGAGCAGCAGGCAGAAGGAGAAGCAGGCTCACTGCTGAACAAGGAGCCTGATGCAGGACTTGATCCCAGGACCTTGGGATCATGACCTGAGCCTAAGGCAGATGCTCAACCAACTGAGCCACCCAGGTATCCCTAAAAATAGCTTGTTAACTCCATTTTACAGATGGGAAACTGAGACAGAGAGAGATTAAGTGATTTATCCAAGGTCATAAAAGGAAATTAGGATTAGAGCTAAATTAAATCCAGACTGTTTGGCACCAAAACCTATGCTCCAGGTGGTCAGAAATGGAGCTGGGTGCTATATACAGCAGGATGTCTACAAGGACTGCATGTTGCAGAAACAGATAATAGCCAAAATTGGTTCAACAATCTGGAGCACATTCAAGGGGGAAAAGAGGACTTTAATGCCAAAGCTCTATCCTTTTCTCCCTCAGGAAACTTTCACATCCTTCTTGTTAGAGGAGGAGTCCATCCCCAAGCAAAGCGAGGTCAGGGCCAGCAGGAGCAAGTGCCCAATAGTATCTCAAGGCAGGAATGCAGTCCTGTCAGGTAAAGGGTCCTGGAAGAATGCAACAGGCATGGGTAATTGGTGGGAATGCTCAAAAACAGGCCAGAGGGATGCATGGAGAGGAGAATCATCTATCAAGTATCTCCAGAATCCATCAGATAGGGAAGAAGCATTTCAGTAGGCAATGCCCATGTGAAAATATTGGGATTAAATTAAGGCATGCATAAGGAAATCATCCATTTAGAGATGGTTCTTAAGACAGGGAAAAAACTAACAAACATTTTGACTTCCTGAAATCTAGAAGTTTTTTTAAATATCTATTAAGAATGAACCATATCATTAATATCTTCATTAAGAATGCTGGAGTACACTACCTGGGTAATTCATTCACTGCCATCATTAATAAAAAGCAGTCAGTAAGAAAGACCATGAGCTTTTCCCACCATCCCATTCCTCCTCAATTTTCATGCTCCCTTCCTGTCATTCCACGTCCTCTTGGCCCACTGCAGCCCCCTCACACACACCATAGGCTTTACCATATCCCTGAAATTTTAAAGAGCAGAGGCAGGTGACTGAACATGGACCTGGCTTGACTTCTCTCTGGCTATACAGAATATAATGAAAAAGATATGGTGACACAAGGGCTCTCTGGGCAAGTGTTGGGTCAGTACTGGTAGACCAGTACTTGCTTTAATGACCTTTACAATCTCAATCTCCAAGGTGTATGGGAAACTTAATTAGGACATTTCAATCCCTGTGAGTACCTCCGATGAACAGGTAGTATATTGTGGTAATTCTGAAAAATGTTTTCCACTTCTGCAGATTTCCCAGGGGATGCTCTGTAGGCTAGACACAGAAAATCTTTCTGCCTTTTGCTCTTTTATGCACACTCTCTGATGGAGCTGATTGTAGGCTCAGTGAGCTTGTTATACCTGTCGGCCAACTGGAAGATGGGGAAGAAAGAAAAACCACTTCTAGTTATTTGCCAGGCTCAATGCAAAGTCATGTGGTTCCTGATTTGTAAGTGAAGGGTGTGTGTATGTGTGTATGTTACTGTTAACTTGGATCTACGTAACAGCACCTTGGAACTGGCAATAAATGAATGGAAAGGGGCTTTCACAGCTGAGTAACTTTAATTTTTCTTAACAAAACATGCACTGGTGTTAGTAGGGCTCTGTTGGTAATCATGACTGGCTACATGATGTGGTACCTTGGCTGGTAATTCCCCTCAGTGGTTTCCAAGTGTTTGTGTATCCTAAGAACACATAAGCATCAGGATAAAAGGCTGGTCTCCTGTTGGTGCAGTACAATGCTCTGATGTCTGGGTGCTTTGATGAAATGATGAGGCATTCCAGAACTGTCAAAGCATCTGGGCTGGCTGCTTTAGGCCTCTGAAATGATTCTCTCTTCTAATAGGCAATGGGCCAGCATTGAAAAAGAAGCCAAGTCCCTTGGAAATGAACATACCTATTAGGTGGAAAAGGGATTTTCCAGGCTTATTTCCCTATAATTCTCCAGTAGCTGTCCATGGCCAGAACTGATCATGTCCCTATATCTTCCCTTTAGCCTCATGTCAAAACAACCTGTCCTTTTCCTTGGAAAACTGCCTACTACAGGTCTGTACTGCAGACTGTCCCTCTTCCATTCCCTGCATTGGTATAACTTAAGGTTGTTTTTCTAATTGTAGGCTTAATAAAAAAGCTTTTTCATCAATAAAGTTTTAACCCTTCTACACTATAAGATCACATCTCCTATTTCTATGGCAACATCTTTAAGAGATAATTTTTCTTTTATCTTGACTGTGGATAGTGTTATTTCATCTGTGGAAGGTTTTTATTATTAGTTTCCTAAATTCTCCCTATCCTAGTTCCAACCACCTCTATTTGATTAACTATGTACCTCTTGAATCAATCCTCAATAGCCATGCCCTCTGCCTAGCCATGGGCATCATCAGTTACCTTTTCATATTTGGTTGTTCATTTATTCAAAAAGTATTTATTATTGTACCTGCTAGCTATAGGAAGCATAGCACAGTCCCTCTTTTCAAGTCTATTAAAAAAGATAAATGGGAAGAAATTATGGCTACAAGAAAGCACATTTGAGCAGAGGGCAATCTAAGAAAAGTAAAAGTTTAAAGATAATCTATTATATGGGGTACCTGGGTGGCTCAATTGGTTAAGCATCTGCCTTCTGCTCAGGTCATGATCCCAGGGTCCTGAGATCAAGCCCCACATTGGGCTCTCTGCTCAGCGAGGAGGCTGCTTCTCCTCTCCCTCTGCCTGCCTCTCTGCCTGCTTGTGCTCTCTCTCTCTCTGTCAAATAAATAAACAAAATTTTTTTTAAAAAAAATGAAAAATAGAGATAATCCATTATCTACATCCAAGTGTGTGTTATGGAAGAGCTGAACTGATTACATAGGATATGTAAATCTAAATTATGTTATTTATTGAGAGCACTGATTGTTGGACAGCACTAGGTACATTAATTCACTAAACATGCTTATTTTAGTATACCTCTGAGCTAGTAATTACACTTAAAGACCCTACAGATAGTAAGGTGATGCCATCTGTCCTCTACTTCAGTCTAGTGATCCGGAGAGTGACCCAAACATTGTATCAAGGTGTGAAAAATGCTGTGACATAGGAGTCACAAGAGGGCCTGGGTAACCATAGATGGGCACTCAGATTAACTGGAGAGAGCACAAGGTTCTCAAGCAAGGCTTTCTTCCTTTAGAATTGGGCTTTATCCAAGTTGAAAAGAGGAAAGACATTCCAAACAGAAGAAAGAGTATGTGTGAAGAATCAAACACAGAAAGTTAGCATGACTCTTTCCACATAGCAATAAGCATAAACTAATAATATTACTCAGTAGACTTTTTGGGAACAAGTTTGCTCTTTCAAAGCACCTGTAGTGCATGATGAAATTTAATCTGCATTTTGATTAGAAAAAAGAAAAGATGCATATTGTTTCATCAGTCAAGAGGAAGCAAGCAAAACTCCACTGTCTTTTTTTTAAAAGATTTTATTTATTTATTTATTTATTTATTTGAGAGAGAGAGCGAATGAGAGAGAGGAAGAGGTCAGATGGAGAAGCAGATTCCCCACTGAGGAGGGAGCCCGATGCGGGACTTGAGCCAGGGACTCGATCCAAGGACTTCAGGATCATGACCTGAGCCGAAGGCAGTTGCTTTACAACTGAGCCACCCACACGCTCATAACTCCCCTGTCTTAATGAGTTGTGTCTACCCTGGATCTCTGCTGCCATATTGCTGCTAGGGTGAAGTGGCTGCAGGTATTTGTGTCTTTCCTCTGAGATGAGAGCTTCACCCTGTGCTTTGTCAGGGCGGGCCTTGGACGCTGAGGGACACGGTGGAGATAGCCATACTCTCCTTCATGCCTCACAAATGATAATTTAGATGTTATTTGGAGCTTTGCCACTCAGGAACATATTTCTAAAAACAATTTTAACAAACTGCTCACTCAGTGGAATCTCAGCTAGAAGCTAAAATGTATGCACATGGCCCGAGGATAGTTACTCAAGAGACTTCCTTGGAATCAACCTAGGTGAACCTACAAGATGTAAGAGCCTCTCAAGAGAGATTTAAAACTGAAACTGATTCTATCAAAACTGTTTCAGCTACACTGGTAAATATCTCCCTATCCAGAAAAGTAGAAATATCTGAGAATGAAGACAAATGCGAAAATATTCTTGACATCAAAGAAGACCTCAGGTGTACAAACTTAATGTAGGACATAACTAGCAATTAACAGCCTCGTCAGTCTCTAGGCCCCTTCTTTGCGCTGCTCTCTGAACACTGTTAGTAGAGCATGTAAATATTCTGAACGCTTGCTACATGATGGAACTAAATTTAATTTTACTTTTTTATTTTTAATCGATGGGGAAATGTGAAGGACCGGTGAGCAGGTAGAATGGCCTTAGGCCACTCAGTTTTTAAACTTTGGAATTAGAAATGTATTTTAGCATCTTCCCACCATTTCTTATTCCAACTATTAGGATGTTACTCCCTGCTGTACTTGGATTAATTGAGTCACTACTGGAAATTCTCTTTGATTTTCCTTTACTAATTGAAAAAGAGTTCCAATTCCCAAGTTTCCCTGCAGGCTCTGTGAAGACGTTATTTTGGAAACCAACATGGAAAAGAGAAAATTGCTTGTGTTTTTTGTGCTTTTTTTCTAGAAAACTGAGATAAATGTTGACCAACCAAACTATGAACAGACTTTTAGGGTTTGATATTCTATCAAGGCATATGAATATAGTACATCACTGATCTATGCACTATTGTATAATTATTCCAATGTCAATCTAAAGGAAACATGCAAAGATGTGATCTTTCTTCCTCTAAAGATAAACTGTAGTTATAGCACATTTTGAAATCCTGATCTTTGGTATTTTATTAAAAGGTAAATATTAAATTATATATATATGTATTTATAAAAGGCCCGAGTTCACAATGTTTTTACTAGATCACATTGACGTGCATTTTGAAACTTGCTCCACTAAAAAAGTTTTCTCTTTCAAATTCTTCTAAGTGTATTATTAATAATCTTGTCCTTTCTTTTAGAGATAATTATGAATATTTTTGGTTAGAAAGATTAATAAGCTGAAAGTGTTTCTTTTAAAAAATATAAGAAACATCCTTATATGCTCCCTTTTATTCATTGAGACTTAAATCTTTTATTAATAACTTGGGTCGGTGTTAGAGTCTCTTTTCTGCTAATTTGTATCAAAACTCAAAAACAACTTATTCTTTGGATATATTTTTTAAACCTCAAATGCTCATAATTAAGAACACTTAAGGATCTTTAAAAGTGATAATTATATTTCATGCTGACTAGATACAATGATTTAATGATTGCTTCATGGATACCTGGACAAGCTACCTGAAAACACCAGCTGAATCATGAGGACCTAAGGATACTTAATGTGACAAAATTGCAAAGTCTCTGAAACTGATCCTGGTATTTCAGAGACAAAAGACATTTTCCATTTGTCATTCAAATTCATTTTCTGCTCTTCTTCATCTTTGTCTTCTTCCTCTAACTCTTAAATTTTAAAATAGGGTGAAAGTTTCTTTGATACAAAAGATTGAATTAAATGACTTGCTAGAAATCATTTATTTGCAAGTAATAGAAAACTGAATTTCTGCTGGCTCAAACAAGGATTAAACCAGAAGATTTTCAAGGACAATTATCTCTGAATTCATGTTCCTGGTAGCAGTGGTATTAATCAGTCTTCTAATTGTTATGAAGATAGAAGACTGAAACAGGGAGAAGATTATAAAATATTTTGATGATGGAAGAAACATTCTAAAACATTTATAAACTTTTTAAAATGATACATTTGACTCAAATAGGAGTCCATGGAGCAATCATCATGGCACCAACGTATCTTCATGAGTTTGTGAACCAGGATTCTAAGCATCCGTGGATATAGAGAAGGGAGAGTCCTGGATTAGTAACAAAGTCAAACTATATATCTTTCATTATCATCCGATTTCCCATTTTCTGGACTGAAGAAATCTCTGGCTACAAGGTCAATGGTGTGATGAGATATAAGGATCTGAATTGTTCAAGGTAAGAGTGAAATCTATATGGCCAGAAGATGGAGGTTACCGTATGGGGGGCCATGCGCGGGGCATAGCTGGGGAAATATGATGACAGAAAGGCACTGTTAGTCATCAGAGCAAGGGCCTCCAGTGCTCAAGAAAATGATGATTCAAATAACACATTAGGAAAAAGAATTCCAGTTCAGATGACGTGACAGAGTTCAGGATAGAGGCTAAAAATATACCAATGAGTGAGGACTTCTGTGCTTGAGCGGTGGCCACATGGTGTGAGCAGATTAATTATTTAAAGAAAGTGCAAAGTTCTGATCATTTAGCTTCTCTTCATGGAGAACTTGACTGGGGTTACAGAGTCATCTTGGTATGACATGATAAATATCAAATGTACTTAATGGCTTGATTCGTGATTTAGATGCACAAAATAGCAGTTAATTAAGAAAGAAATGATATTAAAAGTGGCCAAATTCAAATATTCTCAATTCTTTGAAAGCAGAAGCTTGATGACATTTCATAAGACATGCACCATTGTCATGTATGTGACTTTGTACTTGAAGAATAAAAATTAGAAGAGATCGTTGATGTCACCAAGTACAAAGTCAATACTAATGAGTTTTATTAGGGCTGCTGATTTTTCTAGACTTAACCATTCAGAATATAATTTAATTCAAATTATATTCACCACTTATCATCATGACTCGTCTTTATTTAATTAAAGAGGACTATTTCATTTATGAAATGCCAGTGGTACCCCAAACACCAAGGAAGCTCTGATTTCCAAGATATTAGCTAAGTTTGACATGTGATATTGAGTTAAGAGATATGCTTTTTAGAATACATACAAACTTACAGAATTTACTATTCATTAAGAAATCCACATGCCATGTCTCGGCTGAACCATCTGAACCTTAAGAACACCAAGAAAAGCTGAATAAACCAATATATTCAATTCAGGATCATGAAATTTTAATAGGGTTTCTGACCTTCAGCCCATAAGTACTCTGTTGAGGGTGTTGAAACTCGAGTTTGACTTAGGAAAAGACAAACTCAAGAAGTAGCAACTAGATACCGTTCCTTGCCTGGTGCCTCAGATGTAAGTCAGAGTGACAAAGGACCTATTCAAATTCTTCCACCCTCTATGCTTGAGCCCCGATTGACTATAATGATGGTCTATTATTTAGATAAGTAAAATCTAAAGGGCTTGTGAAAGGAATAAGGTAAAGCTGATTCGGCATTTTATTTCATTTCATTCTACTTGATATGGTATTTAAAAAATGTTATTCTAGCTAAGTAATGACCCTCAGCATTTTTTTTTTCTTTCTGATGGAAAATTTACCCTGTACTGCTTGATTAGTTAATATTGAATGTGATGGGGCTTGTCTAAAGGATCATCCTTAAATTTTCAACTTGGGATCAGGTTTTAATGAGATATTCTTGATGCTTCAATAATTAAGCTCCATCAAACTGGCCTGACCTACCTGCCCAATATGTAATTTTACTTCACAGTAATTAAGGAATTCATTCAATCATTCAATAAATATTTATAGAATACCTACTGTGTATGTTTGAGACACCGTCAGAGACTTGGGGTACCACAATAATTAAGATGGACATGCTCCCTGCTATATTAGTTTGCTAAGGCTGCTGTACAAAAGTATCAGAACTAGGAGGCTTATACAACAGAAATTGATAGTCTCATAGTTTTGGAGGCTAGAAGTCTAAAATGAAGGTGTTGACACATTAAATCCTTCTAAGGGCTATGAGGGAAAGATCTGTTCTGGACTTCTTTTCTTGGCTTGTAGATGGACATCTTCTCCTTATGTTTCTTCAGTCACCTTCCCTGTACATGTATCTGTGTTTATATCCAAATTCTTCTTTTTAGAAGGACACCAGGAATATTGGATTAGAGACCCACCCTACTCCGGTATGACCTCATCCTAACTAATTACATATGCAATGACTCTATTTCCAAATAAGGTCACATTCTAAGGTACTGGGAGTTAGAACTTCAACATATAAATTTTAGAGGAACATAATTCTATCTAAAAACCTAACCTGTGGACCTTCACTCTAATGGAGGCAGGTGACATTTAAATAAAAATTTATAATAAAGTGTAATAAATGTTTTACCAGAGCATGGATCAGGTAGTGGATAAGCACATACCTGTGGGAAAAAGCCTACATTTTATCCAAAGGCAATGGAAATCCATTTTAAGGGTTTTTAAATAGAGTTTTGACATAATGAAATTTGCCTTTTGGAAAGATCACTCTGGCTTCACTACGGACAATGTATCACAGGGGAGACCAGACAACAGTTGGAATTAGTCTAGTTTAGCATAAAAGCAATGAGAATGGAGGAAATGGATGGGTTCAAGAAATATTTAGAGCAGACTTAGTAAAATTTAGTATTTTGTTGGAAAATTAGAATCGAAAGAAAGAAGGGGTTAAAGGTGACTTTCATGTTTCTGGCTTGAAAATAGCTAATGTCATTTCCTATAAAGGGAAATACAGAGAAAGAGGAGGAGAAACTCATGTGTTCATTGATGTCTATGTTAGTATTTAAATATTCTAGAAAACCCAAATGGGCTTGTTAGTAAGCACAGTAGTTAGTTTTTTGAATCTCGACCTCCAGCAAGATAGGTGAACTTGAGATACGGATGAGGGTAATTTCAGACTGTGGGTCAGAGTTTTGGCAACAAATAGATGGCATATTGGAAAGAGGTCATAAGAAAAGAGCTTAATGAGTAAACTATTTACAACGCTGTAGACTGGGTTCAGGAAAACAGCAAGAGTGGGGAAATCCTCTGGAAGGAGCAAAAACTGAAAGCCCCTACAGCCTCTCAGCTTGACGGGAAAGAGAAAGGAGAAGCTACTGGAATCTCTAAGACCTATACTTAGAGAATAAATCTGCCTAACAGGAATGGTCTCTGGTAAAGAAATGAAGCCACTGCTAACCCAGAGCCTGGCAAGGAAAGAGCCAGAAAGATAATAGTATCTTACCTCTCTCCTCCTAGTATCTCATTTCCTGCTGGTATCTTCCTTGACAAAAGCAAACCACCAACCAAAGAACAGATGACACAGTTCATAAGAGATCGGCTTCCTACAGTACAGAACAGGGTACAGAAGAGTGGACAATAGACCTGAGGAGAAAAGATTATATCAGCACAAGCAGCATATGGATGATTAGGACCTGGAGTTTTGATAAGGCTTAGACAGAAGAAATAGACAGAAAGAAGGCCTAAAATCAAGGTTTGCTAAACATTAAAATTTGAGTGTCTAGAAAAAGTGAAGATATAATAATAATAATAAAGATTTAAAGAAAGTGATTAGAAAAGCAGAGAGGTAGACATTTCATGCAGGAAAAACTCTTCCAAAAAGGAGAGAGCAGCCAACAATATTAAATGCTGTGGCGATGCAAAATAAAGATAGAAAGTGTATGTGAAGTTTCACTTCTATGGGGGCCACTTGGGAACTCAGTGGGTAGCTTCTTTGAAATGGCAGGGCTGGTAGTCGTATTGTGTCCACATCAAGAACAAGGAGCATGTGAGGAAATGAAGAGAACAAAGATAGCTAATGTATTCCTGCAGGGGAGTAGGAAATATGAAAGCACATTTTTCCTATCTTTTTTTTTTTTTAAGGATTGGAGACACAAGGACACAAGCATGTGTTGCAAATCCCATCAGTTTAGCTGATGTGGTCTTGGTCTTTTTCTGTGGAGACTGGCCAAGCCAGCTTTGGGAAGACAATTTTGCCATGGTTCCTTAGGTAGCTGTGGTACCTCCAGGGCTGGACTGCTTTGAACAAGACGAAGTCAGAAGGCTTGACGGATGGCCACCATTTAAAAGTCCACCATCTTTACTGCTCTGGGAATGGTCTTTCTGTGTGGGTTTCCAGGAAGGGTCCACTGGACTACTAGGTCTGTTTGTTTAATTCGACGGAGATTTTCACAGTATTCACTGATGCCAATTTGATGATAGGAAGACTTTCTAGCACTCTCTTTGCTTCCTCTCACTGAGGCATTTGATTATCCCACCTATCTGGGGATTTAAACATGAATCTCTAAAGTGCTAGACTTCCTCAGAGGACCAGATGTTGGAAGAGAAAACCACTGGGCTGTTCTACTTTATCACATTTTTGTGTTACTGTGACATATGGTGTGAAGCAAATATTAGTGCATGGAAATATAAAACATCAGGATGAATCTGAGTTATCTCTCCCTAGTTACGTTTGATCTGTGAATGCCGGAAATACTCCATTTCATAGCCGTATTTATCATTCAAAGTAAATCATGCATTTGGGGGGCATAAAATGAGATGCTTTAGAATGCACGCGATTACCAACTATTGCATATTTCTCCAAAGAAAGACTTGAATTATACAGTCAGTAAAAAGGGTTGCTGCTTTAGAGTGTGGCAAAAAGAAGCTGACATGAAGGATACATTATAATAGATTAATATTAAGCAAATGTTATTTTCCCTTGCCTCGTCAGTCCCAGAAATCAATTCCTTTAAGAGTTGCCTTGTGGAGTATTTTTGTTTGTTTGCTTTGCTTATTTTGTTTTTTTTTTTTTTATTTTTTGGTACAGTTATTCTTGACATTTAAAATCTGTAAATCAGGCTTTCATAGATCAACTAATAGTTTTCAGTAGATTTCCATTGTATTTCCAGAGGTGTGTTGTTTGCATAGAAATGCACTTGACTCTAAGGCATGTTAAAAAGTACATTTAAAATAATTTGCCAATGAGAGAGAGTATTAAGATCAAAACATCAAGAGTCAGTATTAGAGAAGCTGTAAGCAAATGCTAAATCTAGTGTTAGAGGTATGGGAAATTTCAGGAGCAAATTTAAGGTCAGCTTAGTTTCAGGAGGTTAAATGGACAATGTCAAGAATCCTGAGGGTCCAAATTAGGAATCAGCAGAAGCCTTGAGGATACAATAGTGAAGATGTTTTAAGGAGGAAATCCCAAACTGTCCATCCTTGTTTTGCTATCTTAATTCTCCTTCCGTTATCCTCTGACTTGCACTACAAAAACATACAGTAGAGGTAGGATGAGGATTTTGAAATTTATACAGAAATTGCCCTGAAAATGAAAGTCAAATGAATACTATCCTAAGCTCCTTATTGCTTGTCAATATAAGGGATAGACTAGGGAGTACTTAGAGTGTAATTTTTAGAAACTACTTTAAAAATTGTTGCCTTAAGAACCTTAAGTAGCTATCTTTCCCTCAGAAGACCTCTCTAATTTTATACATTTGTATATTCTGTCCTGTCACCTCCTCACCTCCTCCCCCACCTCTATCCCCCAATAATTTCAACCTAAGATACATCATTATGATTTATTTTAATAGTCCTGACTATATAAGTTCCATCTGGAAATCACCTCTGCTTTCTAAGACATTAACTCATCTTTTACTCAAACTCTTTGGTGCTAATATTTTTGCTTGTTTTTTTTTTTTTTTTTTTTTTTTTTTTAATACAGTGGCCTCAAATTTGCAACAAAGTATTGAGTAAGATAAGAGACTTGGCATTTTTAGAGGCAAAAAGCAAAACCAAAACCAACTATTTTTTTCTTTTTCTTTTCTCTCTCCTTCTCTCTCTCTCTTTTTTTGTAAGATCCAAATTACTCCTGCTCACCAATTAGGGAAGTCCTTATGCAGTCACTCCTCTTATTTTTCTCTCTCCCTCCCCAAGCTCTGTCCTCCTGGTATACATATTCACATCTTGTTTCAAGATTTATGTCTTCTGCAATGAATCTGCCTCTACTCCTCCTGGAAGACTTGTGCTCTTCTTCTTATGTGTTCCCATAGCATGTTTTTATTAAAACATTAAAGCACAATACACATTGTATTGTAATTTTATTTCTACCCTCCCAAACCACAATGTCCTTAAACTCAAAGATTTATCTTGTCCATATCCCTAGAATTTGGTATGGTACATTGCATTTAACAACAAACAGTGCTAATAAGAGATTCAGAAACAGAAAAAAAATTTAAAAAATGATGATAATACCAAGTAAAAGATAATATTTTTTGAGGGTTTATTATTATCCAAAATTTGTCTTGGTCAATTTACATTTTAAAAATGTTAGGAGTAGGTATGGCTACAAGAAACAGGAAATCTCAAAATGATAATAAATTAAAAATGAAAGTAATCTACTTTTTGCTCACATTCAGAGGTTCAGAGGCAGTAGGTCTGGACATAATTTGTCACTGTAGCAAAAATCCAGGCTCTTTGTATCTGTGATCCTCCACTGTCAAACTCTATTCTGAAGGTCATCTCATGCTTCAAGTTGGATGTTAGAGCTTCTGGAGATCCATCATACCTAAATTGCGGTCAGCAAAGAAAGAGAAGGGGGTGAAAACTCCTCTTCTCCACTCACTTCTTTTAAGATCTCTTCCCAGAAGTTTTGGGTGGAACTTTGGTTATGCCATATTGGCTAGAAGTAGTCACAAGATCAATCTTGACAGAAAGGCATGGTGGAAAATGGAGTCTTTTTCTGCGGAAATAATGTGAAACATTTATTTTTCTATAGCAAACAAGAACACAGCTAAGTAATCCAACTTCATTGCAGCATATATAAAAATCATCCCTTCACCACAGTGTAAGATTTAAATGCATCTGCACAAGGGTACATGCTATAGAGAAGTGGTGGTTAGATGTCCTGCTAAGTCCTTCCAGTACCCATCCAGGTCCTACTGCCATACTGGTAGTCCCAATGGGACTTATTGAAATGAATCATGTTTTAAAAAGTAAAGCATTTAAAAAGACAAGTCAAAATGCCTCAGAAACCATAAATTCAACTCAAACTTTATGTATTTAAATGCTATATTTGCCTCCCGCTAATAAGCCTTCATTTCACTCAAACTGAGCAATACATCTTCCATACTGAAGTATCTCCCTTGCCCAATTAATCCAAAGAAAAAGAACCCAAAATGATTAGTAAAAATAAATAAATAAATAGAATAAAAATTATAGGAATCAACATACCCTTTTAAATTGTTTTTAAATATTTTGAAGGTTAAAAAGTGTTTAAAGTTTGTAATTCCTAGTAGGAAAACATTATCTGAATGAATACCCTAATGGCAACCCACTATAAAATGTTTCAGTTGCATGTGGGGCAGAGGGCTAGGGATTCTCCTCACAGCACCCTGGATTTCTCCATGAGAAGGTCAGAGGTACACTTGTTTGTATTATTGTGATGTCCATTAGGTGATCAAAGTTGCTCTTCCTTCAACAAGGGCTTTATTTTTCAGAAGGGCATTTGGATGACAATTTACTAATGAAATTCATAACCTTTGGGTTGCTCTGATATTTTGACGTATTTGCTGGCTTCTGGGCCACATGCTGGAAGGCCACTGTAACTTCTGGATCCTGTGTTGCTGTAAGAACCTCTGGATCACTAAGAATTTTATCGAGCCCAGGCATCCATGCCATTCCAGGCATGCCCCCTCCCATTCCAAGCATTCCCCCAAGAAAGTCACCTGGGAAGGAGCCATCCTGAGCTCCTGATTGTCCTCTGGCTTCTTCCTCCCTTTGGGCTGTCTCATGTCCTTCCCAAGCCTTCTTAACCCTTTCTATTCTTTATTTGATCTCCTGCTCTTCACATTTTTGCTCATCCTTTCTCACATGTTCAGCAATTTTCATGGCCCTTGGTTGAACTTCTCTCAGCATGCATGAGCATCTTCTTCATAATCCAGTTTACAAGCATGGGCAAGATCATTTACTTCATCTTTCCAGTGGCCCAGAAGTCTGTGTGCTTTCCCTCACTACTCATAAGGCTGAGATGAATCGGGATTTATTTCAATAGCTCTGTCACAGTCTCAGATGGCAGCATTTGACTCTGTAATTTAACAAAGACACTGACTCTTTTGGCATACAGAATGGCCAAGCAAAGATTCAGCTTGAGAGCACCTATGAGCAAGTCAATGGGTTACTGTAGTTCATCATCACTTAGGGCATCAATGGCAGCCTCTATTTTTTATTATTTGCCTGATCCATCATTTTCTTGGCTACCTCTACATTTTCATCTTCCATTTATTTTTTTTAAAGACCTTATTTATTTGAGAGAGAGTGTGTGTGTGTGAGAGAGAGAGATAGAGAGAGAGAGCACAAGATGGGGGAGGGTCAGAGGGAGAAGCAGACTCCTACCCTAAGTGGGGAGCCCAATGTGGCACTTGATCCTGGCACTCCAGGATCATGACCTGAGCTGAAGGCAGTCACTTAACCAAGTGAGCCACCCAGGCACCCATATCCCATTCCTTGAGGGGCATCAGTATCTGGCTCAATCACACTTTCAATTTCTAGACCACTTCCCTCACCTGATGGTTCCTCTGTCTTTATGTTTTCCTCTACCTTCTGTTTTTTGCTCCTTGATATTGTCTTCTTATTTAGTTTTATGAGCTGCAGGTGATATTTTACCCACCATGCTCTCCACCCACTCCCACGGAAAGCACATTTCTTAGTGTGCAGAATGCTCAGATCCTGCTTACACATTTTCACCAAGGCCCGAAGCTCATTCACTCTGTGGGGATCCATCGTCCAGAGGCAAAGAGAGGTGATAGAAACGAGAGAGGTTGCAGCTTAATACCAGTTGTAGGTACTAGCTCAACGTGACTGTGTGGACGGGTTAGAAATGGAGCCTTTATTCTGGGAAGCCATGTGACTAAATAAAAGTTTGGCATTCTCTTAGGAAAGAAGGAAGAATTGACATTAGAAGAAAATTGGCAGTCTTTGGCATATGTATATTATCAAATTTAACCCTCTAAACAACCTTATGAGTACTAACCTTAGGGTACTCTATAAATACTATTCAGGTATTTGATAAATATGATTGTGCATTACTGTTTATTAGATGTAGTTCTGGGGTCTTGGGATATGGCAAGACACAGGGCAGGCAAGCCCCTGTCCTCTTGGAGGTTTTATTCTAGTTAGAATAGAAGGCAGACATTAAACAAATATATGTATGATATGCTATATCATATGAGTGATATGAGTAATGAATAAATGTTAATCAGAGTAAGGGAATAGTGTATAATGTAGTTAATTTAAATAGAGTGATCCTGAAAAGACTTTGAAGAGGCAACTTCTGAGCAATGATCTGAATGGAGCCGTAAGGGCATCAGGGGGAGAGGAGTTTTCCAGGCAAAAGAAACAAAAACACCTTCAGTTAGACATTGGGGAATTCATAAAAATGCTGGTGATTATGGAAATAAAATTAAAAAAAAGAGAGTCAGGGTGAGACTACATAGAGTTGTAAACAACAATAGGAAGTTTAAGTTTTATTTTGGGTTTGTTGGGGCCACTGGAGTTTTAGGGCTAATGAGTGAAATGACTAAATTTGTGTTTTAAATAAACCATTTTGGTTGCTGCATAAATAATTGACTCAGAGGGCAGGGGACCAGTGGTGTAGAAGGCAGAGTGAAAGCAAAGAAAGCAAAAAGAGAGTATTTCGAGAGTGTAGATGAGAAATGATGATAGCCTTGACGAGGGTGGCAATAATATTGAATATGATAAGTGATAAGAGGCAGGATATACTCTGAAAGTGGAGCTGATGTATCTAATGTACTAAGAGTGAAAGACACCAAGGATGACTTGTAGGTTTTTATAATGCTTAATTTTATGTGTCAGCCTGGCTAGACTATGGTGCCCAGTGTTTGGAATTGGTTCTCTAATATTAGATTCGAAGGCACTAATGACTACTTCCATTGGTGAAGAGAACATGGATTGTCTGTGGTGTGATGTGACAATAGAGATTCACAAAGTATCACCATTGGATACTCCTAATCAAATACTTATGAGGCAAGTTTCAGAGTGACCATGTATTTAATATTTTAGAACATTTTTATCAAAATAATGAGTATGAAATTGGCTAGTTGCTCCTAGTTGCACTGGACCAAGTTAGGAAAAAGAAGGATGAGTTTAGGAATCAAATTCCCAGCTCATGTGCTGCATAAATGACCTGAGAGTTTCTATTCCATCCTGAAAGAAACCCTTATCACTTGTAGCCAAAAAGCTCAGAGTGCTTAAAACCAAACTCAGTTTCATCCTGCAAGTGGTTGAATTACAATGCAAATTGAATTTTCAACCTCACCGGGTGTCTGCTATTAAAGTGAGGGCATAAACTGGGAAGGAATGAGATCCTGAAAATTAGAATAGGGACATATGGGAAGATCAGGATAAAGCTGGGGACATTGAACCCTTTAACTCCCATGAGTCTTCTTTGCCAGTAGAAGCAGCCACGCCATCCTCATCTGAGGAGATTAACCTTGCTCTGCCTAAAGAAACTGTAATGGCCTCCCATGAGGTAGTTGCCTTGTAAGACACTGATGATTCTCTTCAGGACCACCACTGTTTTTGCTTCTAGATCTATCACTGGACTCAAGTTCCTTAGGCCTCTAATGGTGACATACAAAATGTGACCCATAAAGAGGTATAGTACACTCCACAAGAACTACATGATCTTTCCAATTTATATAAACAGAAATCCAGGAAATATGGTGGGAGTCAATATTTAAAGATGCAGCTTAGTGGTGGAAGGACCATAAAATTGGATCAGGCAGAATTTATTGATATGGGCTCACTAAGCAGAGATCCAGATTTAATGTTGCAGTTTAGGAGATTAGAAAGAGCTCTAACTGGTTGATTGGTTGGTTACTTGAAACATGAATCAACAGGTGGCCTACACTAAATGAACTGAAATGCCAGTACTGTCTTGATAAAGCAAGAGGAAGAGACTCAAAAGCTTAGGGAGATTGGAATGCTAGAATGGATTTATCACTTAAGATCTCCTCATCCATCCTAGGAGGGTGCAGAGGACATACTTTTCAATATGACTATGAGCAATAAGTTTGTGGGGGGAGGCCCAACACTATTGAAGAGCTCTGTGATTGTTTTCCTCTATAGGTCAGAAATTATAGTGGGAACAACTGTCACTGACTTGGAAAACCTAAATGTAATGGAAGTAATTGAATCCCAAGGTGTCAAAGCCAAGTGGTGCTATTTAATCACCAAAGACAAGGTGGGCATGGTTACTGTAATGGACAGCAGAATTAAAGCAACAATTAGAGTATTATGACTTGCAGAGGGCTATTGGCTAGCTGATCATGATATTTCTAGGAATAAAATACATGGTAAGTCTAAATTCTTTATTTGTATAAGTGGAGAGTTCTAGGTCAAAGGAATGAAAGTCAAATTTGAATCACAAAAGCAGAAAGTCACAGACCCATAATTAACTCCTATACTTAAGCCAGTTTATAGGCTCAGGACTCCTTGGACTGAGTGAAGGGGAGGCCAGTTTCCCTTGAAGAAGGATGCCACTACACTGCCAAAAATGTCCTGCTATTCTTTCTCCCAGTCTGCTCCAAAGTGACATATGGCCTTTGACCAAGATGACTGTGCATTGAGAAAAAGAAAATAATGACTTTTTTTTTTACTAGTTGCCAATGGCACTTTATTTTTTCTTTTCAACATCTCGTTCTGTAGTTTCCTTGGCTCTTTTTACCCAGATACCAAAAGAGCCAGGCATTGGCACTGGCCGTGTTAAGACTGGTGAAGACCTTGAAGTTCTCCTCCTCCTCTGTAATGACTCTAGCTTTCTCCTTACAGACATTCCCTATGGGCATGACCAATCCTGTTATGTGGGTAGTCAATTTGAGTTCTTTAACAGAGTTGTCTCTCTTCTTGGGGACCGAGGGTGGTACCACTTCAGCTGCTGCATGTTGGACTGCAGGGATTCCATGGACTTGTTCCACTTTTTTGGAGCCACTGAGATCCCAATGACCAGTGCCACCTTCATGTGAATGCCAGCCACCCTTAACTCTCCCAAGCTGAAGCCCCAGCCAGCTTGCACTTTGGCATGCTACCTTACCATGGGACACTTTATAATGGGTTAGGTGGGTCTGCATGCCTTGGCTTGCCAGGCCTTATGTCTATAGATCTCCCAGCGTCAGCTGGTTGAACCATGTGGGCAGGTGCTCCTGCCAGTCCTTGTGGAAGTGGGTCTTTAGGATCATGCCATTCCAGCTGGGTGCCATAGCTGCCACCTATGGGCCTCCTCGGAGGAAGAACTGAAAATAATGACTTTTTGAGGGTTATTGGATCCAAGCTCTGCATTGACACCAAAGATGATATATATGTGTATATATATATGATATACGTATATAATAATATCTTTGGTTTTTTTCCTTTTCTCTATCATATAAGATTATTCACTTTATATCACCATATTTAATTACAAGATATCAAGAAGAAAACTGAATGTCACCAAAGGACTTTGCATCCTTTTCTAGGGAAAATATGAGTGTGTTTTGGTTGTACACAGGATATCTGTATCATGTTAGAATTATTACCTCATTATGGCCTTTATTTGGAGGTTAAATATGGTTTAAGAAGATGCATATGAAAAAAAAGATGCATATGGATGTCAGGTTGACAAGGGGTGGACTGTGGTGGTTAATTTTATGTCTGCTTGGATAGATGTTGCAGGGAAGATACTTTTTAAATTAACATTTGAATTTTAATTGAATTTAGATTAACATTAACATGATTAATGTGATTAACATTTAATCAGTAGACTCTGAATAAAGCAGATTACCCTTCATAGTGTGAGTAGATATGCTCCAATCAGTTGAAGGCCTTAAGAGCAAAGACTGTGGTGCCCCAAGGTAGAAGGAATTCTGCCTCCTGACTGCATTTGGACTTAAGTTGCAACATCAACCCCTCCCTGAGTCTCTAGCCTACTGGTTTTCCTACAGATTTTAGACTTGCCAGCCCTCACAGTTGCATGAGCTAATAATTCTTTAAAATACATCTCTCTTTCTATATGTTTACATATCTTATCGGTTATGCTTTGTGGAAAACCCTGACTAATACAGTTTTGATCTGAGCAGGTAGGTGAATTGTTGTAACATTGACAAAGATGAAACAGACAGAGAAGTAAATTGTGGTGGGGAAGGGAGAGTGGAAATGGAGAGGAACATGAGCTTTATATTAGAAATGCTAATTTTGAGAACCTTATTAGACAACCAAGTGGAGATGTTGAGTAAGCAATTAGTAAATGAGTTTAATGCTCAAGGGATATGTCAGAACTAGAAATCTAAAATTGGGAGCCATCAGTGTATAGAAGATGTTTAAAACATTGGGACTAATGAGCTCAAGTATAAAGAGAATGTTGATGGAGAACAGCAGAGAGCTGACGATTGAGTCCTAAGGAAGTCTAATGTTTAGAGGTCAGAAAGAAGGAGAATCAAGCAAAAGAAACTGATAAAGAACAGCCAAAGGGAAGTATAAGAAAACCCAGGAGAGTATAGTGATCTAGAAGATAAATAAAGAAGGTGTCTTAAAGAACAGGGGATTCATCAACTGTGTCAGATGCTGCCGAGAATTGGGAGTTGTTCATTGAGTTTGGCATAGTGGAGGTCCATGGTTACCTTGAGAAATGGAATATTAGTAAATGGTAGGGGGAAAGCTTGACTGGGATGGGTTGCTTCTACTGCCCCAGATGGCATTTCACATGTTTTTCTGATCCTCAAAATTCTATTCATATTTTACCTCCAGATGATAGCTTCAACTCTTATTTCACTGGGAGGAAGATTCAAAGCAATTGGAAGAAAACTACAATATTTCTCCATTATGAAATCGTTATCTGTTGCATTTTCATGCATATACTCAGCTTCCCTGATTCTATTTAAGTCCTTGCTTTAATTTAATATTAGCCTCCCAGAATGCACTCAATCTCATCCCCCTCCTGCCTGTTCTATGACTTTCCAATTGCAATTATACTTTCTCCTCTGCATCTTTTTTCTCTCTTTCCTACATTACTTAATATCACCATACAAAAAAGCAGATATATCTCCCATTTAAAAAAAAAATCTTCCCTGAACTTTGTTGTGGCAAAGATATATGGCTCTCAGGTACAATTTGATATGTTATAGCTTTCTTACCCTACACCATGCTAGAACTTGTCCAGTAATGCATAAAAACCTAAGGAAGTATCCCTGCATTCAATGTTCAATAATTTGAAAATATTAACAGTGAAAAGCTGAAATTAAACTTTTCTAAGTGGATTCTTTTGGATTTACATATCAACCAGTAGTCAATACAAATGATCCCCTCTGGTTCCCCACCAATCTTTCTCTGCTCTTAATTCACATGAAATCCTATAGCATTACCCCATTTCTGTGCTCATCTTTATAGGAAAATTCCTTAGAAAGTTGTTTATTCTTGATAACTTTACTTCTCCAATAGCTATTTTCTCCTCAGCTCATCCCAGTCAGGCTTTGCTCATACTATATACTGATATTCCACTTCTCAAGTTCATCATGGACCTCCACTATGCCAAACTCAATGAACAATTCCCAATTCTCGGCAGGATCTGACACAGTTGATGAATCCCCCGTTCTTGAGGCACCTTCTTTATTTATCTTCTAGATCAATATACTCTCCTGGGTTTTCTTGTACTTCCCTTTGGCTGTTCTTTATCAGTTTCTTTTGCTTGATTCTCCTTCTTCCTGACCTCTAAACATTGGACTTCCTTAGGACTGAGTCGTCAGCTCTCCGCTGTCCTCTATTAACATTCTCTTTATAGTTGAGCTCATCAGTCCCAATGTTTTAAACATCTTCTATATGCTGATGCCTCCTAGGGAAATACAGAATGATTGTTGGGATCTGCTGAGTTCTACTTGAGGTTTTCCATCACAAATTCAGATTGTCCCTATTAGGAACATTGAATGTTTTTCTTCAGCTGAAGTGAGAGTCTATGGAGCAGCTGCAAAGGGGTCAAGGACCAGGTTTAAGCAGAGGTAGTTTATCATGTAAAAATTACATGGATGGTGGTAGGCAAAATTTTAAAAATGTCCCTCCAAGATCCTATTCTCTGGTTATTCCATCAGACACTAATCTAAGTCCTACAGTGAAGGGATTTTGAAGATATAAGGTTATTAATCAGCTGAGTTTAAAGTAAACGAGGTTATCCAGGTGGGCCCACTGTAATCACATAAACCATTAAAAACAAAGAGGCAGAAGAGATTAGAGAAATTCAAAGTATGAGAAGAATTCAACAGAACTTGTTGGCTCTGAATTGTAGTGGTCCATGTGCAAGGACCAGAAAATGTCCTCTAGGGGCTAGGGGTGACTCCCAGCCAACAACCAGCAAAGAAATGGGACCTCAGTCCTACAACTGCAGTTGTAGTTAAACCCAGTTAAACCCCAGTTAAACCCAGTTAGAAGAACTGGGTTTGACCAACAACCTAAATGAGCTTAGAAGTGGATGATTCCTCAGAGCCTCCAGATAAGAGCCCACCAGACTCTGGCCTATAGAATTATGAGATAAACAAATGAGTATTGTTTTAGACCAATGCATTTGTAGTGATTTGATGTGGCACCAATAAAAACTCATCCATAGATAGCAAAGTTCAAGTTGAAAAAATATGCAAAAGAGTGGTCCTTAGTAATGAACTGTAGAATGCTACCTAGAAAGCTAAAGAAGGAAGAAGTAGGAAGATTGGAATTTTGAGAAAAGTGGATTCAAATTCTTGACAAACTGAAGAATTATTGGAACTTGTGCTAAAGGAAGTAAGCTGACAAGACATAGGATCCAAAATATGGCTATAGGAGTGGATGGTAGAGATGGGATAAAAGATAAGGTAATTGGAAAGGCAAGGAGAATTTATTGTTAGAAGCCAGGATAGTGGATAGATTATCTGTATGTGTGGTAAAACCCAAAAACATAGTGATAGGTATAGTAGTAGGGGAAAACCTATCAAATGAGGCAAGTGCTAAAGTCTCATGTGAAGGGTAAGGAAAAAGCAGGGTACTGATGGATGATTGTATTATGAAGGGATGTAGGCAGTATAATCTTATGGCATTTGCTTCAAAGAACATTGGATTTGGGGATGGTGAGAGGAGAAATGATTTAGACAAAGTTAGAAAGAACAAGAAAGACAATTATCCTACCACAAAGCCCTTTACTGCATAGGGTGGCAGTGGTAAAAACAAAAACAAAAACAAAAACAAAAACAAAACAGCTATCACAGGAAAGAGCTTTAGGAAACCATTTTTCTTTAGAGAAAGAAGTTGAGATTGCTTAGAAAACAGGTTTGTTTTGTTTTGTTTTGTTTTTTTCTTTTTTCTGATGATGAGCATGAATTCCAAAGGGAAAAGTAGAAGAGTTTGGTGCTTTGCTGGGGCAGGGGTGGAAGTCATGGTAAGAGATGAGAGCCTGAATTAGATTCAGGGTTATACAGAAACACAGGGGAATAGGAGTTCTTATAAAGGATATCATATAGGTCTTGGACCGCTTGTGGATATAAAATATATGGCAGTCTTTTTGGAGAAGGTAGGCCATTAATTTTTTTTTTTTTTTTAAGTAGGCTCCATGCCCAGTGTGGATAGAACCCAATATGGGGCTTGAACTCAACAACCTTGAGATCAAGACTTGATCTGAAATCACAAGTCAGACACAACCCACTGAGAGCCATCCAGGTGCCCCGGTAGGCCATTAATTCTAATTTTTTCTCTTTCTTTCTTTCTTTCTTTCTTTCTTTCTTTCTTTCTTTCTTTTTTTCTGATGGCTTTGGGAGGTTTTTTTTTTTCTTCCCCAAATATGTTTATTTTAATTTTTCAGTGTTACAAGATTGATTGTTCATGCACCACACCCAGTGCTCCATGCAATACATGCCCTTCTCAACACCCACCACCAGGCTTGCCCACCCCCCCACCCCCTCCCCTCCAAAACCCTCAGTTTGTTGCTCAGAGTCCACAGTCTCTCCTGGTTCATCACCCCCTCCGATTTCCCCCCATTCATCCTTCCCTTCCTTCTCACAATGCCCTCCATGATTTTCTTTATACTCCACACGTGAGACCACAATATAATTG
>CM052797.1:106349183-106409759 GCA_028533885.1 Nasua narica | reverse complement strand
CACCCCCTCCGATTTCCCCCCATTCATCCTTCCCTTCCTTCTCACAATGCCCTCCATGATTTTCTTTATACTCCACACGTGAGACCACAATATAATTGACTCTCTCCACTTGACTTATTTCACTCCGCATAATCTCTTCTAGTCCTGTCCATGTTGATACAAAAGTTGGATATTCATCCTTTCTGATGGAGGCATAATATTCCATTGTATAGATGTACCACATCTTCCTTATTCACTCATCTGTTGAAGGGCATTTTGGTTCTTTCCACAGTTTGGCTATTGTGGCCATTGCGACTATGAACATTGGGGTACATGTGGCCTTTCTTTGTACTGCATCTACTTCTTTGGGGTAAACATTGAGTAGTGCAATTGCAGGGTCATAGGGTAGCTCTATTTAGATAAAAAGCTTCTGCACAGCAAAGGAAACAGTCCACAAAACAAACAGGCAATCCACAAAGTGGGAGAAGATATTTGCAAATGACACTACAAAGGGCTGATATCTAAGATCTATAAAGAACTCCTCAAACTCAACACTCACAAAACAGATAATCACATCAAAAAATGGGCAGAAGACATGAACAGACACTTCTCCAAAGAGGACATACAAATGGCTAACAGACACATGAAAAAATGTTCATCATCTTTAGCTATCAGAGAGATTCAAATCAAAACCACACTGAGATACCACCTTACGCTGGTTAGAATGGCCAAAATCAACAAGACAGTTAACAACAAATGTTGGAGAGGATGTGGAGAAAGGGGAACCCTCCTTCACTGTTGGTGGGAATGCAAGTTGGTGCAGCCACTTTGGAAAACAGTATGGAGATTCCTCAGGAAATTAAAAATAGAGCTATCTTTCTTTTTTTTTTTTTTAAGACAATGGAACTGAGCTGGTAGTATTACAGGGCTAGAAATTAGTGATCTTATTAGGTGCATGAGACGTTCTCTGGACCTTTCTTAAATCCTGATGTTTTACATTTAATAAAACTGAGGCAAAGAGAGATTGGGTAAATCTCCCTAATTTCATCAGCAAGTAAATGGGAAAAGCTAGGATATAAACTCAAACAACTGGACTCCAGAGCAGAGTTCTAACTATTGTGCTAGAGGCATACAGGAATGCTTGTTGACTAAATGAATGGATGCAGAGAAAGGTGTTATCTGGGAAAATAAAATGCCTTTCTGGGGGTCAGGGTGATGTCAGTTTGTTTGCTGAAAACCCAACACTAGTGAGAGACAGATCTAGGCATTTGGACTCCCAAGATTACATCATAATGCCATGTTTTTCTATCTTGTGGTCTCTCTTAGGACATTGTCCTAGAAACCCAGTCACCAGGCTATGAGGAAGCCTAGTGTGCACAGAGAGAAAAGGAGGCCCACAGGCCTTCAGACACAGCTATTTTTCATTGGATTAATAGCACCAACTTGCCATCAGTGGGAATGAGCCATCTTGGATATGGATCCCTAACCCTAAATTGTGCTTCCCAAAGGATGCCACATGAGGCAAAAACAAGCCTTTCCTTTTGAGTCTTGCTTATATTGCATCTTCATGAGCAAATAAAGAACTATTGTTATTTTAAGCCACAAAATCTAGGGGTTTGTAATGCAGCCATAAATAACTGGAACATTCATACGCCAAGCTACCTGATGTCCCTGAGCCTTTGCTTCCCTAGCTGTAAAAAGGGATCCAATTATTGGGCCAGAGAGTTGTCATACAGATTCACAAAATAGAAATGTACATATTGTGGCACAGGTAGTTAACCAAAGTTGTCTTTCTCCTCATCCCCTCTGTAGCCTCCCAGATTAGATAAAGCAACCAGAAGTGTTTTATATGTACATCAGTAGGCAAAAATGTGGGAGGAAGGAGAAAGCCTACTCTATCTGCTGATTCTCATTGCCAAAATAACTCCCACTTTTACTTCATTTCGGTCTCTGCTCAAATGCCATTTTTCCTAAAGAGGCTCATCTGGGTTCCCCTCTAAAAAACCCAGGGTATACAGACTCTCCATCTTGTCCCCTTCTACATTAACATTGATTATTCTTCTTCATAGTGCAGATCCCCTGAATATTACGTATTTGTGTCTATTATACTGTGGCATTCCACGGACATGGAAACTCCATGAAAGCCGGGATTTTCACTTATGCCCCATCCTCCCTGCAGCACCTGGAACACTGCCTGACTGTATGGCAATGTTCAGCAGGAATTCCATAAATATTTGTTGAGTGGCTCAATGAATGAATTCTTTCTGGTATAGTCCTTCCTCTTATTTTAATTTACTTCTTTCACATGGCATGCAGAAGAACATGGTGAATGGAACATTGACTTTAAGATGAGAAAGTCAGACAGACTCTAAGACAGGAAAAGGCAGTCAAATATGCCAATTACTTCAGAAGGGTAATGGCATATTTTGAAATTTGGAGGCTGCTTCATTAAAATTCATTTTGTGCTACATAAAATAAGGAATCGGGAGCCTGACAGAAATGAAACTCAAATAGGCATTCATTTCCTTTATCTTTTTACAAGACAGATCAATTAGTAATTTTATGGTTGAAAAAACTCATTTTTAAATGTTATGTGGGACTTAGTGTAATATCAAATCTGGCCTAATGTCACCTTTATTAAGGAATTGAAAACACTTTTACATCTGTTCATTCCACTAAAATATATATATACTGAGAAGCCCATTTTTGCCATCTAAAGTTTATCACGGAGGGGAAAAATGGGCACAGAAATGATCTTGTTGCATAATTAACATCCCAAAAAGTAGAGGCGAATGATCAGCACCGGACCGGAACATTTTGAGCTGCACTTACGTTTGTAAACCAAGCTACGGAAACCCTCCCAAACAGGTGTGTAGAGAGTCCAGATGGCCTCAACGAGAGGCCAGGAAGCCAACACCTTCTGCTGTGTTTCTGGCCACTCTCACAGGCTCAGTGGGCTTGGCTGCATCGGTGCCTTGTGCTGGGGGGCAGCCAAGGGGACACACAGGTGGTGCCGGATGAGAAACAGGGTTTCCAACAAGAGCCTGCTATGCTGCTGGAGAATTGCCTCCCTTTCCACTACCGGGTTATAAAACTAAGATCCAAGTCATTTATGGCTGGTAGAGATCCTAGACACTTTTAGATAAGAGTATAGGTGTTATTTAACCTCAATCTCCTAACTCAGGTAATTACATTATGCCACCTGAAATTTTCCCTGCGGGTTCAATCAAATCTGGTATTTGCCTTTGCTTTTCAGTCCTGTGTACAGTTGTGTGCTATTAAGCAGCTGCTGAGCACCACTCTACACAACCCAAAGAGCACATATTCTTTATGAGTTGGATGTTGGGATGAGGATGTGTGATGTTGGCGAGCCTTCATGTGGATCTACTTCTAGCAGGATGTTTCACTAATTATAAACAGGAAAACCTTTGGCTGTTTTGATTGCAAACAGGACCTTGGGAAAGTGATGCTGATTGATTCATTTGGTCCCTTCCAGTAAGAGTGAGGCAGCAAGGGAGTCTTGCAAATCACAAACCTAATGATGGACTCTTCATCTGGTGGAAGGAAACCCAAGGAATTACTCTTGTGCAAACAGACCTACTGAGAGCCATAGGCAAATTACTGTGATGGAGGCCATGTCTTTCTTCTCTCCCTTTAGCTTTTCCACCAGCTTTCCTCCATCTAGCATTCATGTTCTAGGAGACACTTACCCATGGTTGTGGAACCAGTTTTGAGGAATACTGAAAGGCCCTGATGTTCCAAATACCCACCTTCTCATTCTCGTACAGGATTCTGTTGGGTTAAGACTTAGCATTTTCAGAAAAGATCATTAAAATCAGTGTGTTAATTTAGAAAACTAATCATAGGGCGCCTGGGTGGCTCAGTTGGTTAAGCGACTGCTTTCGGCTCAGGTCATGATCCCGGAGTCCCGGGATCGAGTCCCGTATCGGACTCCCGGCTCTGTGGGAAGTCTGCTTCTCCCTCTGACTTTCTCCCCTCTCATTCTCAGTCTCTCTCTCTCTAGTAAATAAATAAAATCTTAAAAAAAAAAATGTTTTAAAAATAAAAAAAAAAAAGAAAACTAATCATAGCTACATGTGTTATTCCAGCAGTTTTTTTTTTTTTTTTTTACTTTATAATCTGCTTTTTTATTTTACGGTATATTCCAGCAGTTTTTAAAGAGGTCCTTGGACAAATATAGTAAAGGAGATTCTCCCGGAGGACAAACTTCCAGGGTGTGTCCAGGGCTGTGTCTGATTTCAGGAGTACTAGAGATCCAACCTTCTATCACTAGTAGGGAGCATCAGTGCGCAAGTGAGGGAGGGAAGCATTGTTGTAGGAATAATATTCAGTGCATTTTAACTTACGTGAAGAGAAATAATTTACTAGTGCTAGTTCCTTGGCAAAGAAAGTGAATAACCAAAATGTGTGTAAGTCCTTTTAATTATCTCTTTTTGTAAATCTGTAGTTGCAGAGAAAAATTTAACTTGCTCAACCAATACACTCTCCTGTATAGAAGTCTGAGCTAGTCCCCAAAGTTTTAAAATAAAACCTTTTCAAGCGTCTTACCCCCTCTAGACCTCTTTTTATTGATATTAAAATCTGTTGGAGCAGTTTGTGTCACTTAGACTTGGCATGACTTCATACAACAGGAACCTCAAATGTAGCTTAAACATATTTTTCTTACATGACCAGAATGCCAGATGTGGGCAGTCTAAAATTGGGGCAGTTGTTTTAGGGAGTCATCAAAAGCTCGGCCCCCTTCTACCTCCTGGTCCGCAATTCTTAGCCTGTAACTTCATGATTGTAAGACGGCTTCTGTACTTCAGACATTGCATCTGTATTCCAGCAAGAGGAAAAAAGAAGAATAAACAGCAAAAGATCCATACAGGCTTAGATTGTCCCTTTTGACAGGAAAAGAACATTGCTCTCAAAATCTCCACTTGGAGACTTCCCCTCACTAACCATACCTGGGCCACAGAATCTCCTAGTTTTGAGGAGGCGTAAGGTTGTAAGTTCTTTTAATTGGACTAAACTGTTCATCACGTCTATCCTGAAAGAAATCAGAGCTGATAAGGAAATAAGGGTCATAAATTAAAAAAAAAATTTATTATGAATGAGAAATTCAAGTTATGAATAAAAAGGAAAATAGATCTGTAGGTTAACAATCAGTGGGTGCCACATATGTCACTAATAAACTTCATAAATTCCATTGAGTATCTTCATTTTCCTTCTTACCATTGACCTTGAGGATGTGCGGGTGCAAATTGTCTTGAGTATGAACCAGCACCCACAGTCCCCAGGAAAATTCCCATCAGCAGTTAACTTTAATACTTGTAGGACTTACA
The DNA here is from genome assembly GCA_028533885.1 of Nasua narica. Classification (NCBI taxonomy): domain Eukaryota; kingdom Metazoa; phylum Chordata; class Mammalia; order Carnivora; family Procyonidae; genus Nasua; species Nasua narica. The sequence goes on along the minus strand of CM052797.1, from coordinate 106,404,432 downwards.
TTCTCAGACATATTCTTGTCCTTCTTCTGCATCAACCTTTGGCACACAGTGATGAAACTGAACTACTGTCCACAGTTGGAGAGCAAAATTTCTTCCTCCATCTCTTACATTCAGTCTTAGGGGTCTGTGAATTTAATAATTTAATAAAAGATATTTAATAAAATATCTTATTTTAATTTAATAAATTTAATAAAAGATCAAGAGGAGAAAAGGCACAGGATTTTTGTTAATAGTTACATACATAGGAGTTCATTGAAAAGTGACAGTCAAGGGGCATCTCGGTGGGTCAGTCATTTAAGCATCTGACTCGTGATTTTGGCTTAGTTCATAATCTCAGAGTTGTGAGATGAAGCCCTGCACTGGGCTTCCCACCCAGCAGAGAGTCTCCTGGAGATTGTCTCTGTTTCCCTCTGCCCCTCCCTGCCACTCATACATACACTCTCCCTCTCTTTAAATAAATAAATACAATCTTTAAAAAAAAAAAAAGGAAGGAAAAAGAAAGAAAATTGACAATCAAAAAAGTAGTTAGACTCAGGGGCTTATACACCATTTTAACAAAGGAAAGTTAGGGCTTCAAAGGACAGTAAATTATAGGGAAGGGACTAGAACTACACCAGGCAGCTGATGGGAAATAAGAATTATTTTAGTAAGGTTTGTTTGTACAAACTCACCTTGGTGTTGGTTCTCTATCCCAGGTGACAGTTGCTCTTTCTGGTAAAATGGGATCAACTTCGCAAAGGGAAATTTTTGTTCATGTTTAAGCAGATAACAGGGAGGACCGAGAACTCGTCCTGCATCTGTTGGTTCTCAATTGCCTTCAACTCAAAGTAATCCTTATGTCAAAATGGCATATTTTGGGGTGCCATATCCTGATCCCCCTTCAACACCTATCCTGCAGATTTTATTACCTTGACAAATATTACCATTTGTCAAGGAAAGAAAAGCTGACAATTTTATAGGGAAATTTTATTTACATCTATAAGAGTGTGGAATTGAAAGTCTTCAAGTAGAGGAGACTGTGTGTAGGTATTAATTATAATAAACCTGCTGGTTGATTGTGGTCCAACAATGTATTGACACTGAAAGCTCCAGTAACTGTACTAGACAATAAAGTTAGTCCACTGTTCTTTACCATCGGATTAACATTTAATCCATTTGACAGAATGAGACCCGGGACACACAATGTTGATGAGTGAGTACGAGAGGCATGGAGAAGAGAAAATGAAATGCTGACATTGAAGATGCTGCTCAGATAAGCAGTCACCAGATAGGAGAACAGAGCCAGCTGGAAAGTAGGAGATAACTTTGAATTCCAATTTAACCTTCTCCCTGAAACCAGGAGGCCAAATCTGCTTCTGCGGGCCAGAGCCAGATGCCCTAATTGTTGCCCAATTTGCTTTAAACTGAATCCTTTTAGGTAAACATTTTTATATTTAACTGAGAAGCATTAGATTTATGAATTTTGTTTCAGTGGGCTCTTCAGTTGTAAAACATACTCTTTTTTTTTTTTTTTGTCTTTTGCCTTGAGCTCAAGAATCAGTAGGTGAAATTATTTACCCAAGATTGGCTCATTATTATGAAATGCAAACTACAGTTGTTAAATTGAATGGAGGGGAGAAATCTTGCAGTTGAGAAAATTCAAATTCATTTTTACTTCCCTCTGGTCACTAATGGCCTTGAGGAAGAACTCTTCCAAAAAACACTATGATTAACATTATGTAAATATGGAGCCTTAATTTAGGCTCTCAGTGGCCCCTTGGAAGTGTCCTCAGGCCTGACCCATGCTCAGATGTAGGTGGGAAATTGTGTATTTTCTACTATTAGGTGTCTTTTTAAAAGCCAATTCTTCCTCCACTGCTGCTGAGGAATAGAAAAGTTTCTGAACAGTCTGTTAAAAGGCAGTTTAACCGTCTAAGACAAAACACAAGATAACTATTTCCAGTAAAGCTGCAGGAAAAATTCAAGAAAGCAGAGTGAATTTTCTAATATGGAATCTGGCCAAAACAAAGGCTAACTCATTTCCATTAGGTCTTTAATGGCCTCAATTTTAGGGCCACTGGTGCTTCCATTAAAATGTCTCTACCATGGTTTTGAACCGTCCTCCTCAATGTTGCTGAATCCTAAGTATTAAATTGGCCATTCTACTTTCCATATTTTATTGTATGTGTGGGTTGTTTTGTTTGTTTGTTTAAGATTTATTTATTTATTTTATAATGAGAAAGAGAGAGCACAAGTTGGGGAGAGGGGCAAGGGAAATAATCTCAAGCAGACTGCCTGCTGAGCACAGAGCCCAACACAGGGCTGGATCCCAGGACCCATGAGATCATGACCGGGTCAAAACCAAGAGTTGGACGGTTAACCGACTGAGCCATCCAGGCACCCCTCATTGTGTGTGTGTTTTTTTAAGTTTATTTATTTTTTTTAGTAATCTCTATACCCTATGTGGGATTCAAACTCATGACCCTGAGATCAAGAGTCACATGTTCGTCTGACTGAGCCAGCCAGATGCCCCCCCCCCCCAATGTTTCATTGTTTTATTATTTATTAACCTCAAAGCTTCCCTTTTAAATGTTCATCAGTCCAGCTGACAGTCAACAGTCCTATCTCCATTTTGGTATCTCTGTTTGCCATAATTTCTCTCTTTAGCCTAAAGTACATTTTAATTGAATGAAACCATCATTCTGTAGTCAAGTTAGATAAAAAGCTCATAGCCTTTCCTTAGTGTGGTTTACCTTATTAAATGGCCTGTACAAGATATGCTGACCTTGAGTTTGAAACTCTAAGTTTAGAGATTTGCAAATTTCTGGGGATCCTGAGAATAGGGTCACAGGGCAGAATGGATCAAGAACTTCTCAATTTTAATAGTAAAAATAGTAAGATCCTACCTCAGCTGGGCCACATTTAACCTGAAAATGGAGTGAAATGGAAAACCAGATTGTTTTATAATTGACAGCTTTGTCTCTCAGCAGATGGCTATAATCTCCTGCATGTGCCAAAGACAGACTCTAGGATTTTTGAGTTTGTAGTGAAAACAGAGAGGACAAATATTTATTGTAATTACAACATTTGTGCATTGGATATAGTTTCACAGCCTTTTAATCCTCCTTGATTAGGAAATACAGAGTGATTTTTTTTTTCCTTGCCAGTTGAAGAAGTTTGTTTACCATCACTGTGAGAAGCCTTTCAAGTTTTAATAAATATAAAGCTAGGTCAAATGGAAACAGAAAACATCTCTCTTTTTAGTTTACTTCCTAGTGAATCTATACATCCCATTCAAGGAGCTTGAATCAGCACTATATTCCCCAGTCAGCAACTATAGCACTCAAATTCAAGAAGCATTGTTGTGAACTCTGGATTTATCTGAGGAAATGATCATTTTCAATATTTTTTCTTTCCACTCATTACTGTTGGTTAGTTCTTGTCAAGAAGGTCAGTTGGGGATCTCTGGAGTGATTTACATAATTAGGTTCTTTGTGTAATATATGGAAATTACTTTGGGGGCAATTTGACTCACACCTGATTAATCCCAACAGATTATGTCCACCTCCATTGTTAAGAAATCATTAGTCAGCAACACCCTGAAAAGTACTGAGCTCTTTCCAGAAAACTGCAAATTGTAATTCAAATGTGAAGTCCTTGGACCGAAGTCAAAGTTTCCCTTCAGTTTTGTAGTAATGGGCAAAAATATCAGAAATTACACCACCAAATGTAAGTTCAAGCCACACCTCCTTCACTTTAAGTTTCAGTGCCTTGGGCAAGGCAGTTAACATTTCACAGACTATTTCTTGACTTGGTAAATGCTAAGCATTTAAGAATGTTACTTTTAGGGGCAACTGGGTGGCTCAGTCAATTGGGCATTGACTCTTGGTTTCTGCTTAGGTCATGATCTCAGCCTTGTGAGATTGAGCCCTGAGTAGGGATCCTGGCTCAATGCGGAGTCTGCACGGAATTCTCTCTCTCCCTCTCCTCGACCCCTTTCTAAAATAAATAAATAAATAAAAATTTTAAAAAAACAAACTTTACTTTGACAAATATGTCCAAGTATTATATACATGGCCACCCAGATTCTTACTTCTAGCCTTTGATCATCACATTGGTGATATTTTGCATAGTACTACTGCCAGTTCACACCATGGACTATTAGTGTTCTCTTTACTACTTAAAATAGAGTCATTAATGTCTTTAAATCTAATTGAATTAAAAAGCCAATTCTAGGGGTGCCTGGGTGGCTCAGTGGGTTAAGCCTCTGCCTTCGGCTCAGGTCATGGTCTCAGGGTCCTGGGATTGAGCCCTGCATTGGGCTCTCTGCTCAGCAGGGAACCTGCTTCCCCCTCTCTCTCTGCCTGCCTCTCTGCCTACTTGTGATCTCTCTCTCTGTCAAATAAATAAATAAAATCTTAATAAATAAATAAATAGCCAATTTCAGAAGCCCTAGAACCAACTCAGAAAATTCATCCTTAAGATTCTGTTCTTCCAGAACCACTCTCAGTACCAAAATCTGTATAGTCAGAGTTCTCCAGAGAAGCAGAACCAATAGAGACAGAGGGAAAGACAGAAAGACAAAGAGAGACAGAGACAGAGAGAGACAGAGACTGCGAGAGAAGAGGTAGAGGGAAAGAAAGGGAGGGAGAGAGATTTATTATAAAGTATTGGTTCACACTATTATGGAGGCTAGTGAGTCAAAAATCTGCAGGGTGGGCTGGCAGGCTGGCGACTCAGGAGAGCCAGTGTTCCAGTTGAGTCCCAAGGCGGTCTGCTTTAGAATCAGGAAAAACTGATGCTGCAGATGAAGTTTCAAGGCAGTCTGCTGGAGAATTTTCCCTTACTCAGGGGAGACTAGTTTTTTTTATTCTATTTAGGCCTTCAACTCACTGGATGAGGCTCATCTGCTTTACTTAAAGGCTACTATTTTAAATGTTAATCTCACTCAAAATACCTTCACAGAAACACCTAGAACAAGTTTAACCAAATATCTGGCCACTCATGGCAAGGCAAGTTGATAACATAAAATTAATCACAGTAAAAGTCACCCCAAAATAGATATTCCCTGCTTTCCACTCTTTCCATTCATACTACCACTAGAGTGAACCTTAAGTGCAAAGCAGATCACATCATGTCCTGCTTAAAACTATTCAATTATTCTACCATTCCCAAAGGACAAAGGACAAACTCCTTAAAACCAATTGTAAGCCTCCTCCATTTCTCACCTGACTTTAACCTCTCTTTCCATGTGTGCTTCCTACCCCTCAGAACTACTCCCATCCCACCACATGAGCTCCTTCTCTTCTAGCCTACAGGACTATTTACATTTCTAACAACACACCAAATTTTCATGCCTGCATCTTTATCCATGTTCTTCCCTCTGCCTTCACCCCTCCCCAATTCACCCATCCCCAAGTATATTTGCCTATAAAACATGTATTCAAAATCCAAGAACAATCTAAGCATCTCCTCCTCAGAGATGCCTTTATTGACCTCCAGTCAAAGTTATTCCCTTGATCTTATCACTGAGCTATACCTGGTATATACTGAAATACCCTCATTTTCTCTTTGTGTTTGGCTATAAGCTCTGTTAAGTCTAGGAGCTATCTTTTTTCTTCCTCAGTGTCCCATGTGGTGTCTGATTCCCATTAAGAACCCAAAAATTGTTTGTGGAATGTATGAAAGAGGAGGGATTAGATGAATAAATTGGGGCTTACTTTGGTAATCAGTGGGGGAATCACTAAAGGTTTTTAATTAAAAATCTCTTCTTGAAAGAAGTAAGAAACTTCTTCTTTTTAAATATCAATCTATCACTGATGAAGAGAAGGGCTGAGGGCAAGATGGAAGAAAGAAAAAGAAAGCAGGGAGGCTGTGTAGGTGATAGTAGTAGTCCAGGGATAAGGTAAGAAGGAGTTAAACCAGACAAATGGAGTAGAAATAGGAAACACTCCTATTTATGAGTATTTCCCCTTCTTTAGAGCATCTGGAAGAACTGCATTTTCTCTGACCCCTTCAAAATTAGGTACAGCTAGATGATTTTCTTTGGCCACTGATATGTGATTAGAAGTGATATGTGCCACATCTAAACAGAAGCTCAAAGAGCCAGTACATGATCTGCCACATTCTGATTTTAGTCTCAATGATCATGACTATGTGTCAAGATAGAACCTCTGTCAGTCTTGTTCTCTAAAAGATAATATTGAACAAAATTCCTCTACCAACCTTATTGGACATGTACTGTGAATCACTTGTGTCAAATAAATGAGATTTTGGAACTGTTTGTTACTACAGCAAAACCTAGCTTATCCTGACTTATCAGGATTTAGAAACTGATGGAAGAGGGTATGAGCAGTGCAAAATGCTAACATTTAGCATAAAGGAGAATAAAACTTACAGCTTGAATGACTGAGTCTGCCACATGTTGTCATGATATGCACTTCAGAACTGCAGGGCTGTTCACATCATAATCTATGTGAATTGTGGCCCCTAGAGTTATGTCATGCATAACCTGCACTGATGTACACAGCAGCCCTGGGAATGATTCATTCAGACAAAAAATATATTATTTATTGTCCACTGACTCCTAAATGACATTCTGAGTGCTACAAATACAAAGGCAAAATAGAGTTTATCACTCTGTGTGATGTGGTTAGAGGTCAGCACAATGCGGCAGATGCTCTGATTGTACACAGAGGAAGAGGCGACCAGCTCTGAGTTGTAGTTGAGCTGCAGTTTGAAGGCTGATTTGGAATTGTTCATGCAGAGAAGGGAAGTGGGTCATTTAAGTGCAAGAAACAGGTAAATGTCCATGACACATTGGAGAAACTGCAACAGGTCTTTGTAACTATGGTTTAGATAAACATTTTGGAGATGAGTAGAAATGGTAGGGAAAAGATTAGAAAGTTAAGTTGAGGTCATTTTGAAAGATTTTGTATTTTGCCGATGATTTAGTCCTCATTTCTGGAACAAGAGACCCTGTATCTTTTTATTTTATTTATTTATTTATTTATTTATTTATTTATTTATTTATTTATTTATTTATTTTTAAAGATTTTATTTATTTATTAGAGAGAGAGAGACTGAGAATGAGAGGGGAGAAGAAGGTCAGAGGGAGAAGCAGACCTCCCGCAGAGCCGGGAGTCCGATATGGGACTTGATCCCAGGACTCCGGGATCATGACCTGAGCCGAAGGCAGTCGCTTAACCAACTGAGCCACCCACGCGCCCCCCTGTATCTTTTTAATCAGTTGAGTGTTGTATTTAAGTTTCATGTTTTAAAAATACATCAGTAGGATACTTCTATCATATCAGTGGTAGAAACAAGGATATTAGATCTAAAAGAGGAAGCCGATATATTCTGGTTGGTTTCTTTTGATTAGCATTCTGATTTGAAAGATATTATTTGAAAAAAATTAATAATATTGAGAGTTAAATTTTTTTTGAGAGTTAAATTTTGTTAATACTGATCACAAAGGATGGATCCAACTTCATCGTTGGTGCTACTTTGAAATTTTACTGATCTGAATATAGCTTGAAATACATGGGCCAAACATTTAGAATCTGGAAATCTTTTGTCATACAAAAATTGCCTAAGGGGCTTTGATATGTAATCATTTAAGGCCATAAACAATACCATCTATAGCTAGAGAACTTTTCAAGAACTATTTATAAAGAGCAGAGGTCACCCAATTATAATCTGAATTTACAATTCCTCTAGAGAGCAAAGTCCAATTGGATGAGCTTTGTATCTGATCTTTTTTGGTTTTTTGGCTTTTAAGGTCCTCCTCATACTGACATTTATCATGATAGATTGCCACTTGTATCATGGGCAATGATTTCTGGTTAATGTTGGTCAGTTCAGGCATTACTATAAAATGCTAGTGTCTAGATCTGCTGCATCATCAGAATTTGAAATAAGACCTTTAGGCATTCTTCCTACCATGAAATTACTGCTTTCAGTCCTGTGTAGACCCTTAGTTAGCCTATTTATAGGTTTCTCAGATATAGCATTCAATGTTAACAGTTTTATCTGTCCTCTGCTTTTTCATTGAATAAGTTAAAAATTGGGCAATAAGGAATACCCTGTTCATGTTGCAATCATGATAACACAAATGGTCCCTGGAACTCTTCATCTGACTATGAAAAAGCACTGAACTTTAAGGCTTTTATAGATTGGTGAGGAATTCATGAAAAAGCAGCCTTCCAAATGAAGAGAAAATCAGGGAGTTATAAATGGCCCGGTGAGACATAGATGTCAAAGTAGCTGCCAGATGTTGGCATATACAAAGTCAAAGGAGAACTTGATTTGAATTTTGATTCATTTGAGGAGAAGGCAAGATAATTATTGCCTACCCAAGGATTATTGTCCCAGGGACCCTGCAGAGCATTCCCCTGAACTGAGAAATATTTGTGCTAGGGAATCTAGTGCCTGGCACAGAGGAATCACTCCATTAATACTAGCTATTAAAATCACTGTTCCACTGAACTGAGAAATAAATTGAAAATTTCAAGTTAAACTAAAAATCAAGAACTCCTTTGGCTTTTATACTAATTAACACATAGCCTATGATTCAAGCTATATACATTTTTAATCCTTCTGCCAAGTTCACAATGTGATGAGATGGTTTCCTTGCCCCTTGACAATGCTGCAGATGGCAAGACAGCACTGCTGATGTCTGACAATACATGCTCCCTACCATGTTCAATAGAGATATTTTGAAAATGTGATTTAGCTAAAGGAATCTGTGGAATTGAAATAATAAACCTTCTCATAACAAGATGGACCATTTTGCAGCCTTTAGGAATAACTACAGTTATGGCTTTAGGAAAATGCAACATATTCCAGACATTTCACTAGGTTTCATATTTACAACCATTATCTCATTTGATTTTCTCAGCAGTCCTATGAGGTCAGTATTCTTACTTCTCTTCACATGCGAGGAAACTGAGATTCAGGAGATGGCCCTCATCACAGTCACTAATTGATGGGCTGTGATTTGAATCCTGACTGACTGAATCCAAAGTCTGTGTTTTTAATCACTCCCATTCACAGCTTTCCCACTGGTGCAAGTTCACTGTGAGCTTTATTCCTCTCTTTGCATTATTTTATGCATCAAGAGGCTTCACAAATGTGAAGCCTTAGACTGTCTGAATGATTGAGTGAACCTCAATGCAAGGATTGTTAGGTTTCTCTGAAACACCCTTTCTTTGATAAATCTCTCAAAGGGAATAGTCCAGGGATAATAAATCGCCGCATCTTGGGGACTCATGGGAATTTACCTCTGTGATTGATGGAATGAGCGGGCTGTCACCTGCATACGTAGTAAATAAAGCCATGGAAATGCATGAGATTGCCACCTGAAAATTGACACTGGTTTGTTCATTTTCTTACGGGAAGAATACAATTGAAATGAAGGGAGCTGAGGGGAACCATAAGAGTGATTGATAGAAAGATACAGAGTTTAGATTAGGAAACTGGAAAAGAAAATAGAAGGTTTTATTATTATTATATTACTATGTCTTCAAAGTATGCCCGCACCCTTTCCTCAGTGTAATCACAAAGTATATGGCACTCTACTAGGCACATGGAAGATAGAGACACAGAGACAGAAGAAGAGGGGGGGGGTGGTGTACTCTCTGCTCTAAAGGAACAATGTTTTAACTAATATATTAAAAATTAATTTTTATTGGGTTGAAGGGCATGTACACGAACAGTACAAACCTACATGTTCATCACCCAAGGCCACATTTACTGATCATTTCGTATAATTTGTCTCTAAACAAATGGACTTTCTAAAAAAGAAAATCCAAGCTTCCTTGCCCAGCAAAGGCTAAGCATGATGTGAAATGCAATATGTCAAAGGTAGGGAGGCAAAGCATTTTTTAAATAGACAAAGGAAAGAAAACCAAGGCAAAAGCCTGTCTTTTATCATATGGCGAAGGCAGGCAGATAATTAATGATCCAAGTGCCAGAGAACCTTGGTGCCTTCATTTACCTCAAATTTTAGTAAGGGAATTATTTTAAAGAACTGATTACAAAAAAAGACTCACCCAGGGTTATTTAAATATGGATTTTTCAGCCTTCTATTGTATACCTCAGAAATGTATTTACTTTTAATTTGTATGCGATATAAAGTGTAGACATTTTTGTGGGTCTGAGATAATCATCAAGGTACCTTCCAAGGGTACTTGGCCAACTCTTTAGAAATCGTTAGGTATCAACTTCCAGACCACAGTCACATGGAAATGATAATGGAATAGAGCAAGCATTATGTTAGGAGGAAATAACAGGAGGTGAAAGGATCAAAAAGAAAAAGAAAAATCTTCTCTTTTAAATGCAGGGAGACAGGAGGATAACAACTCCTAGCAGACTGTGAATTTGGACTTCCATGGAAAATTGTGAACATTTCCCTTCAAGACATTTCAAACTAGGGTTTGAAGTAAAAGTCTAGTTTCTAGTAAAGTCTTTCTCATTAAGTCTTCTGTATCTATCCGTAGGATGTGGGGATTAACTGTGCCTCTGACTCCCATGCCCTTTCCAGCATTTAATTCCAGTTAGAAAACTTTAGTGTGAAACCACACTTCACAACTTCAAGGTCATAGCTGTTAAGGACTTGCTCATGAGTGTGGGCTATTGTTTCCTCTGAAGGAACCATTCACAGAGAGTGATGTGGCTCAAGGACAACAGTGCACAAGGTAGGCATTAAACAAATCTCTGTTGTGTTTTTGAACTGACAGACCTTGACCACCATTGGAGAACATCTCTCTCCTGCTGACCCTCCCTACTATAAAATTTCTCTCTCTTACATTGTCCTCATGACAAAGGATAGGTTCAGAATCCAGGTTTAGAATTCTGTCAGTGGTCAAGCCCTTTGCCATTTAGACAGTCACCACTCATCTGCTCACTTGGGTTTTGGAGACAAATAATGAGTGGCACTCAGGTTTAACGACAGTTTCACTTTGAAGTGTTTAGAAGGAACAGGCACCTCAGCACAAAATAGTGTTCTCCCGGAATTACTATGATCTTCTGAGACTAGAAGATGAAAAGGAAGACTCTTTGGTAATATAAGCTATTTAGTACCCATCAATACACAGCTCATCCTTTTTGGACAAAGGATATCACAGAGACCTGGCCAGATTAGAAGGTGAGGGAGCTGTTGTAGGCAAACAGAGGTGGTATTTTACTGCACATACCTCTGCCCAGAGGGAGCTTCAAAAACTCTTCAGACCCTGGGCCAGATGCTCATCAAAGAGCATTGTACGTCTGGAATGGTATCTTCCAGACTATGCACTGATCCTGGAAGACTGGATACACATATTTGTTTTCCTATAGCTGAGATTTAAAAATACCCCATAGTGTCTCTCTTTTTACGTTTTCAATTAGTGTCAGTTAAATGTCTTGGTTTAAAGGTGTCAGTGAAAAAGCTATAGAACTTCATTTGAAAAGGAAGGGGTCTAAGAGACATGATAACTTAAAATCAACCTCAATCCAGTTAATACTGAGGCTTATTTCAATAAGAGAATGATTTAAACTGAAATGAGCAGAACTCTTGATTAACCAAAGATTCAGTTGTAATTTCTTGAAAGCTTAAAATGAGGACAAAAATCATATTTTTAGGCAATTTAGTATTTAAATACACATATAAAAGCACACATATAAAATTCATTCCTTGGTAACTTAAAAGCTTCAGCATATCAGTGAGAATGACTGATTTATTAAAATTCAAAGGAAAAAAATCACAAGTTAAAGTTCACCTGATCAATATAACTGGTGGTCAATTTTACAACAATTTAGACCCCTGAAAGGAAAAAAAAGACTTTAAAGCTTGGTTATCTGTTTTTGTTTGCTTGTTTTGATTTTTGCTTGTATTTTTCTTTCATTTGCTTTTTGCTTCATGGTTCCTTCAAACCAAACATTTTTATCTTTTATTACAGTGAGATTCAAAAAACATCCAATGACTTGAACAATCATAAGACAACTCTGAAGTGGCAGAGAATTAATCTGTCTGACACCAATGATTTTGCTATATCCACTATACATGGTGACAATGATTTTTTCATTTGTAAAATAAGGGTAATAATGTCTACTTCACAGGTTTAAGAAAATAACATACACTTAACATGTAGAGCAGTATCTGACATCTGGTAGGTATCCATAAAAAAAAGTATGATGACAGTAGTGCTAATGGTGATTACTGCTATTATAAGAAAATGAACCAGAGGGACTTGACCCCTGAATGGTCTGCGAATAATATCATAAGTTCTTTAAAATAAAAATAACTGTGACTGTGGAGTACAAGCTAATTATCTCCAAAATCTGCATGCACTTATTTCTTGCAAGAACAGATATTTTCTCCAACAGATTTGGTCACACACCATAGATCAGTTAAGTGTTGACTGGGTGGAGGATATTTTGCAGTGATCCATAAAGAGGAAGAAAAAAATTACGGCCACTTCAAAAATTCTATCACAATGACTAGAAAGCACTAGGTTAATTGCCTAATAAATACCTCCTGAAAATTCTTTTCATGGGCTAGAATATGAAGCTCAGCCCAGAATCAGGGGAACCTAGTTTAAACCTAAATAAACACACACACGCGCGCGCGCACACACACCCCCACACACACACACTTTATATAAGCATCCTTATATTTTAACTTATAATGAATGAAGACGTTCTAGCAATGTTTACTATGTTCAGAGGTCTCTTATATACATAGTTGTATCACGAAGGCAGGAAAAAGGTTGGAAATTGCCAAAAAAAGAAGTCTGCTTGAAGTAAGAAGCTTCTTACTGCCACGAAAGGGGCAGAAAAAGCCAGTGTAACATCCTGTATGGGTGGGCTCTGTCCCACCCTCTCAGTTCTACAATTATTTGAAGGAAAAATCCTGACGTGGACTAGAAAGAAAGTTACCAATAGCCTCAGGGTCAAAGGCTTTCCCTATTTGTATGCAATTTCTCTGAGGATACACTTTTCTGGTCTTTGTTTCATTTTATAAAATACACATGTATACATACATACATACCCAGACTCATAAACAAAGTAACTGTAGCAATAAAAATGTCTGGCTCTCAAGAAAGAATGGGTAGAATGTATCAATGTCCCATTTTAAATCACTTTTGGCAATTCAAATTTAATTTGTGACTTAAAGTAATACTAGACTATTTAATACACTTGCAAATTATTATTTGATTCTAACACCTTTGTAACATAGTCATCTTCAAATCCGCAGCAGTATCCCATTACCTACACCTCACCTAGGAAAATAAAGGATTAACATGAGTAGAAAATTTTCCATCTGAAGAACCTAAAAATGGAATGTCTCTTAGCTGCGTTAGATCAAATCCCAGTAATGGAATGGAATCTAGTTTCCCACATCTTTCCTCCACCTTATTCACACAGCCATACTGGGTCATTAAAGGAAAAACAGATATAGAAAATTCCTCTGAGAACATTAAATTAATTATCTGAAATTTCATTGTTTTATCCATAAATGGTATGGTATAGGTTATAAAGTAGTCAGATAAAAATTGTGTTAGAATGGGCTGCAGTGTAAATTTTTGAAAAACACTAAATTTCATCACCAAAACAGAATTGGAGATTCCATAAATGAATGTGGGCTTTAATCTTTGGTTGAATATAAGACTCACACTCAAATGTGTGACTATTTTGCATATCATCAGAAAGAGATGAAATTTTCCATTAGCTGTTACATCAAGCTTTTAGTTCAGGAAAAGAGTCTTGCTCAGTAAAACTAAAAATAAAACCAGGTCTCAACCAATTTGATTTCTCTTTGCTGAGCTGACCTAATAGGGTAGCTTGTGTAAAACCTTTACTGGTTGGTTTTACTTTTTTGGTGGTTCTTTTTTTTTTTTTTGGTTTTTGTTAGTTTGTTTTTTATGAGATAAAGGAGAAGGAATCATTAATAGATGAGCCTAAGGCATTCTGAAATATACTTGCTAAATAATAAACTTATCAATTTCTTCCAAATGAATAAATTATTAATTCTTATCCAACCCTACCAAACCTAACAGTCAGATAATGCAGGTGCCAAGGAAAAGAAATGAATCTCAGCAGAGTGTATAGTAGGCAATGGGAGGGTCAAGGCTGACATTAGATAGGAACCTTAGAGACAATGCCTTAAAACATAGGAAGGGCAATGTTCAATTAAACATTAGGAGAATCTATTGCAATTTTAAACATTTTCAGCTACACAGCAGAGAAAATGCCGAAGGACAGGAAAAGGTACCCATCTGAAACTTTTGAGATCTATCAATATTGATTCAAATCTCTAGTAAAATAATTAATTCTACACTAGAACTAACATTGGTGATGGAACGGTGTGAGGGTCTAGCCCTTTTCAAACCTACGTTTTAAATATATATCCTACCATATTTGTTTATTTCAATCACTCAAGCCAAGTTTTCTGTTTTTCTAAGGGTGAAGGTGGTTTTTCCATGATTCCCCCAAATTTAATGGCAGAAACAGCCATTTGTTACAGATTCTCTATGTGTCAGGAACTTGATTAGAGCACATGAGAGAAGGCTTGTCACTGATCCATACTGATGAAGCCTCACCTGGAAGATAGTATAAAGGAAGTCTAGGGACTGGAATCATCTTAAAGCCATTCACTTGCATGCCTGGTGATTGATAATGGCTCACGCTGGGACTACGGCGTGCCTAGGATTCATCAAAATTTGGTGGTTGAGATCCAAAAGTGAGTGTCCCAGAGAAAGAGCCAGATGGAAGCTATAATACCTTTTGTGTCCTAGTCTCAAAAGTCACACAGTGTGTCTTCTTTTGCATTCTACTTATTGGGCAGTCACAAAGGTTGACTTACCTTCAAGGGGTGAAAATTAGACTCCACCTTCCGACAGGATACATGTCAAGGTTCTACAATTGTAGAACTGGAAACACAAAAACATGGACAGTTTTTGAAACATGGTCGGCCACAGGGATTATTTTTCTTCTTCCTTCTCTTTTCTTTCCTGTGTGTGTGTGTGTGTGTGTGTGTGTGTGTGTGTGTGTCTCCTATCTGGGCTTTCTAATAGTTTCTAGAAAAAAATAACAAGTCATGCATGGAGAGCACATTTCTAGTAAATTCTAGTGATATTTTGGCCAGCTTCTATGAATCAGCTCATTTCAGGTTAATAACTTTTGTTCTTCTGGGGTTCTTCTGGTAAGTCTACCAGATGTTTGTTCTGACACAAACATTTTGGAGTTTATACTTGAAGATAAAAGAAAAGAACCAAACTCAAGTGTTAGTTATTGGAAAGAAGTCCAGAACAGGTAAGAAGGTATTTAAAAGTGCAATGAAGACAGATGTTGGATTTGAGTCTATTGAGAAAAAGGATTTAGGATGTGAAGGAAAGATCTCTTTGCTGAAAAGGATTAAATGTTTCTTGGTATGTGTAAAGTCCTGATAATTTTGAGAAATTAGTTGTTTGACTTCAGGATATGTTATTTTCTGCATATTG
Source organism: Nasua narica (assembly GCA_028533885.1). Classification (NCBI taxonomy): domain Eukaryota; kingdom Metazoa; phylum Chordata; class Mammalia; order Carnivora; family Procyonidae; genus Nasua; species Nasua narica. The sequence continues at coordinate 106,388,974 of CM052797.1, read as the reverse complement.
TTCAGTAAATATTTTAATTAAAAATGTTTTCATTTATTCATCAATAGATATTGTAGGCTTTTAACGTTTTGGGAATGCATGAGTGAGGCTTTCTTTTTGCTTCATGTTTCCCCATGTTTTTGAGTACCCTCCTCTGTCCTGGTGCTTTTGCTCTGACTAAATGAAACTACTTATGGATGATGGGCCTGCCGCTCAACTCCCTGGACTGAAATAGCCAGAATGATAAGAATCTTGAGCTAATGCAAATGGAGGCTAACAAAAACATGGAGAAGAAAGAGTGATCTCTCTCTTTGAAAACCACATCCCATGAATATTTCTTATTGACTTTATAGATCTATATTGAAAATTCCACTCTATAGAAATAATTTCAAAAGTACATGACATATTTTTGCAATATTGTTTGAAACGTAAAACCCGAAAAGAAACTAAAATGATCATCAATAGGGGAATGTCTATGTGGTATATCTATATCTAGACCACTACACAACCTTAAAATAACATATCTCTACTTTCATGAAAATGCACTTAATGCATTAAAAAATTTCCAAAATATTATGAATAGCAGAATCCCATTGTTATAAAAAAAGATATAAAATTTCAGTCTAGATGGCAAACTTAGCACCACTTTAGCTACTCCATATCATAAAAAAAAAATCTCTAGAAATGCTCATGTATTTTCTTTTTAAAAATTCACATCTGGCATGTAAATCAAGGATAATTCTTAATGGATCATAACATATAAAAAATCCCTGAACGGTGAGAAATGAAAAGAATGAAAGTTCCCAAGACAGGGAATATATTTTTCTTCTAGAAAAGTTGGGAGCAGTACCAAGGGAGCTTCATATCCAAATATAGTGGATCCCAAGTTCAAGAGTGGGCCTAAAAGTAACCAAATGGTAATCAAAAGAGGAAATCAAACAGGACAGATTCTGAAAAATCCACCTTCTCAGCCCAGAGAGCAACCACAGGGGTTTCAGACTCAGGTGGGATGGGGATAGGAGGATATCAGGCTGTGACAACAGAGGATGAAGGAAATAGGATAACACTAAAGGCTGTATATTGCACCAGTGGAATATTCCAAGCCTCTCTACTCCCAATGAAACCTGCTCAGTCACAGACCACAGAAGTTCATCTCACCTCTCCCCATAAGTGGACAATCGGTCAGTCAATCCAGCAAGGTGAGGTATTTCAGCTGTTAGAGATGAGAGCACACCAATAGTCACCAATCGCATCATGCTTTTTTTTTTTTCTGGAACTGTTCCTTTTAGAAGTGTCCCTTTCCTGTTGTGAATGGTGTGGAGTCAGCTCATAAGTCTCTGAGACCCAAAAATCAAGAGGATTGATTTAAGAAAAGAGGTTCTTAGTGCACCTGGTGGCTTGGTGGTCATCACCTTACCATAAAATATGTATTGAGCTAAACCTATACCATAGCACTATGGATATCATTTGGATTACCATGAGAAAAAGAGAAAGAAGGAAGGTCAAGAGGCTCACAAATGTTCAAAGGCACAAAGATGATTGATCTGAATGCTTAGCTCTACCACAAACAGTGCCATGCTGAGAAAATGCAAATGAAAAAGACTATCAAGATACATGGAAAGTGAAACACTAAACAAAAGAATGATAAAAAGACTCCACAAGGAGCAGTACCTGCATATCTATTGGACAAAAAGGGACAATCCTGAGCTAAGGAACTTTCCAAAATTATTAAACAGGGGTCCCTGTGTGGCTCAGTTGGTTAAGCATCTGCCTTTGGCTCAGGTTATGATCCCAGGGTCCTGGGATCAAGTACTGCATCGGGCTCCTTGCTCAGGAGGGAGTCTGCTTCTCCCTCCACCCCCCTCCCCCGCTTGTGCTCTCTCTCTCTCTCTCAAAATAAATAAATAAAATCTTTAAAAAAATGATTAAACAAAAACAAAAAATGAAACCAGGAAATTTCTGCCCAAAGTCCCTGCCTGGGAAGAAATAGAGGTATTAAAAGTTATTTGAACAGGAAAGAGAAAGAAGAAAACATGGAAGAGGGATGGTTACTAATGTCTGCTGTGTTGAAGAGGGCTTTACTCAAAAACCACCTAAATATGAAAGATTCATTAAGCCAATGGGCTTATGTTTCAAGATCAGGTGTATTCAGGGTGGTATAGCTGTGACAATCTGTGGCTGGGCTTATGTTTCAAAAAGGCCATGTAATTCAACCTGAAATGAATGGCACCTTTTGCCTACCAATACTTAGTATCAAGAAGAGTCTCCTATCCCCATTATACCCAACTTTGAATGTCATTACCAAAGGAACTGTCACTGAAGTGAACATCAGCAAGTTGGGTCTTGTGGCACAGTAATACAAGGAGGCAAAGTATTTGGGGAAGATACGCCCACAGGTTACCAGCAATCCTGAAAATGATGGATGCATAGATGTGGTCCTATGGTTTGACATCAGTTTCATACAAGTAACTCCTTATAGTTATTGAAGATGACACACCAATCTAGAAAACCAGCATTACTGTGATGTTTCTGAATACTGCCTAACACCTTACATGTCTACTATCAAGAATACTATTTATCCTATTGTAAAAAATATTAAAATGGCCTAGTTTTAGAAAAAAAAGTCATCAATCATTCAAGGAAAGCCAATACTTTGTTGTTCCTCAATTAAAGATCAACTTAATCATGAGGACAGAGACTTAGAAGAATAAGCAAAACAGGAAGTTTAGAGTAAATATAATTTATATCCTAAAAAAATGTAAGAAGATATTTAACCCATAATAAAATTAACCTAGTACATAATGGAAGTTAAAACTGTCATCATTGTCAGCAAGAATATGGAAAAAATGGAACCCCTGCACACTGTTGATAAGAATATAAAATGGTGCAGCTGTTATAGAAAATAGTATGGAGTTCTTAAAAAAAAATAAAAATAGGAAAGCCTGGGTGGCTCAGTCAGTTAAACATCTGCCTTTGGCTCAGTTCATGATCCCAGGGTCTGGGGATTGAGTCCCACATCGGGCTCCTTGCTCAGGGGGGAGTCTGCTTCTCCCTCTGCCCTTCCCCTCACTCATTCTCCCTCTCTTTCTCTCTCTGTCTCTGTCTCGCTCAAATAAATAAATAAAATCTTTTTAAAAATTAAAAATAAAATTACCAAATGATCCAGCAATCCCAATTCTGGGTATTTATCTAAAAGAATTGAAATCAGGATCTCAAAGAAGTATTAGCACTCCCATGTTCATTGCAACACTAGTCACAAGTAGCCAAGATATGGAGGCAATTTAAATGCCCATCAACAATGGATTAATGGGTAAGGAAAAGGTGGTATACAGATAAAATGGAAAATTATTGACCCTTAAAAAAGCATACGTGATAACATGGATGAACGTTGAGGACATTATGTTAAGTAGAATAAACCAGCCACAGAAGAACAAACACTTCATGATGCCACTTATATAAGCTATCTAAAGTGATCAAACTCAGAGAAGCAGAATGTAGCATGGTGGTTTCAGGGGCTGGAGGAAAGGGGAAAGGGGGAGTTGCTATGGATGCGTATAAAGTTTCAATTATAGAAGATGAATAACTTGTATAGATCTACTGTACAACATTATGCCTGTAGTTAACAACACTTAAAAATTTAAGAGTATGAATCTCATATTAAGTGTTCTTACCACAATAAAATTTAAAAAATTTAAAAATAAATAAAACTCTCATCTTTGAAATAACACTCAGTAGTTGGGTTGAACAAAAAAAAAAGGCCATAGTTCAAGATTAACTAGTAAGCTAGAACCAAGGAATTTTCTGGAATTTAAATAATTGGAGAAGCAACACTGTGTGGTGGTTAAGAGCACAGACTCTGGAAACAGACCGCCTAGGTTTGAATATAGGTCTATACTTACTGCCTATGTGACATTGGAAAAACTATTTAAATTTTTTGTGCTTGTTATTAAGCTTTTTTCTTTAAACTCTAAACATATCCTACAATATTTTTCTTTGTGAAATTGGGGCTAGGAATTTATGAACTTATTTCTCCTTTGTCACTTTATTAACTGTAAAGTTATGCTCATAGGGAGCACAGAAGCACAACAAAGATGCTGGAGGCAAGGGTAGGAACTTCCTGTTTGCTTGGAGTTAGTGTCACCATGGTCCTAACAGCAGGAGGCAATCCTGGCCATAGCAGTTGGTTCCAGTGTCTACCTTCCTTTGGCAACTCAAAGCAGGCTTCTTTACCCTCCCTCACCAGTATCTATACAGTGGGCACTGCCTCATCTCTAAGAGACTTCTCCCCTGCCTACGTGACCTACAGTAACACCTCCTCTTCAGAGTTCTGTACTCCAATTCTATGGAGTTTCTAGGTTCTGAAAATATATCATGAATTTTCCAACACTTACAGGCGGTGGCAACTTTTACTTCCATATACCTCTAGGTTACCTTGGTATTCTCATTTTGCTTTTTCAGTGTTCTAGTACTTGCTTAGCCAAGAGAACTTAGCCCTATGTAAGTTCTCTCTGCTGAAATATCTAGGGTGTTTTTGTTTTCCCAAATCAATCCCAACTAATATAGTTTATCATGTTCTACTAGAACTAGGTGGTTATGAAGACTGAATTGAGTTAGTACATGTACTCAATACATGAATTGAGTCATACATCAGTTAATACTGAAGGCAGTGCCTGTATATAAAGAGCTATGTAGGGCCCCTGGGTGGCGCAGTTGGTTGAGCGACTGCCTTCAGCTCAGGTCATGGTCCCGGAGTCTCGGGATCGAGTCCCACATCGGGCTCCCAGCTCCATGGGGAGTCCGCTTCTCACTATGACCTGCTCTCTCACTCTCTCTCTTTCCTAATAAATAAATAAATAAAATCTTAAAAAAAAAAAAGTTAAAGAGCTATGTAAATATTCACTAACACTTTCAAATGCTATCTCAAAAAGCTGGGGAGAACCTAAGAAAAAATGAGAGTCACTGAAAATAGAACTAAACCTTTCAGCAGCTATTTTAGAAGATGAGAATCAAAATTACTCAGAGGAGACAATAGTAGATATATAGATGAATATATGATAGAGAAAGAGAGAGAGAGAAAGATGGTGGTTAGAGAGATAGATGAGGAGAGAAGAATTTGCATGAATTTAATATAGATAGGTCATTGGCAGAAGAAAACACACATATAAACAGGCACAAGGAAACACAGTACCTTCTACCTACAGATAATCATTTACAACTCTTACACCATCGAGCTGGTATTACAGCTGACCCTTGAACAACATGTAGGTTAAACATGCTGACCTCACAGGCAGCTAAAAATCCATATATAACTTTTGACTTTCCAAAACTTTAACTATGAATGGTCTACTGTTGACCGAAAGCCTTACTTATACCATAAATAGTTAATTAACATAGTTTGTAGGCTATATGTATTATATACTATATTATATTTTATGTATTATTATATATTCTTATAATAAAGTAAGCTAGGGAAAAGAAAATGTAATTAATAACATAATAAGGAAAATACATTTATTTACAGTACTGTGTAAAAAAAAATCCACATATAAATGGACCCTTGCGGTTCAAACCCATGTTGTTCAAGGGTCAGATCAATGTATCTATCAAATGAAGATAAGGAGAGAATAAGAAAATAAAACTATTGAAAAATTTCATTTGTGAACAGAAGCATGACATCAAAATAAAATACTACTAATAAAGCATAGCAGTGTTTTAGAAAATAATATAACATAATTAGTATTTATTTCAGAAATACTACAGTAAAAAAAAGAAATACTACAGTAGGTTAATATTAGAATTTATTATAATTCAGCTCATAAATAAGAAGGAAAACTGTATGATGATCTCAATAGATAATGAAAAAGCATTTAATGATATTCAATATCCATTCTTTATTTTAAAAAAAACACTCTGAGAAAATGAGAACTAAAAAATAACCCTAATTTGATATGAAATTTCTACCAGTAACATACAGCAAATATTGTAATTAATGGTGAGTCAGTAGAAGCATTCCCATCAAAGTCAGGAACCAGATAAAGATGACTGCTAATGTCTTTAATACTCTACATTGGAGTTCCAAATTAATAAAATAAGAAGAGAAAGAATATGAAGTAGACATAATGAAAGGAAGAGGTTAAATCATGATTTACAAGTGATAAGATTACCCATATAGTTTGTCAGTTGATTGTCTTAGTCTTCCTAGTGGCTCAGTGGGTTAAAGCCTCTGCCTTCAGCTCAGGTCATGATCTCAGGATCCTGGGATCCAACCCTGCATCTGGCTCTCTGCTCAGCAGGGAGCCTGCTTCCCCCTCTCTCTCTGCCTGCCTCTCTGCCAACTTGTCATCTCTCTCTCTGTCAAATAAATAAATAAAATCTTCAAAAAAAAAAAAAAAAAGAAAGAAAGTTCAGTATTGTTAGTCTGGTAAAAATAAATGCTAAAAAAAAATCTAGAGTTCTATGTACCAGTGGGATATAATAGATTTAAAGATCCTTCTTCTGATGGAAACACAATATATAAAGCAATGAGGAGGAAATCCAGAAGTAAATGTATAATAATGTACAGAAAATTATGAAATTTTGCTGAAGGTAATGAAAAGACCTGAGTAAAAGAGAAATATAACATGTTTGTTCATGGGAAGATGCAATACAATAAAGTTGTTAATTCTTTCAATTTATTAAATTCAGTGTAATCCCCCAGGATTTCCCACAGGACGTTTCATCGTTTGTGACCAGAGGAGTCTAAAATTCAAGCAAAAGAGGGCCACCTGGCTGGCTTAGTCAGTAGATCTTCAGGTTGTGAGTCCCACCCCCAGTTTGGGTATAAAGATTACTTTAAAAAAAGTCTTTAGGGGCGCCTGGGTGGCTCAGTGGGTTAAGGCCTCTGCCTTCGGCTCAGGTCATGATCTCAGGGTCCTGGGATCGAGCCCCACATCGGGCTCTCTGCTCAGCAGAGAGCCTGCTTCCCCCTCTCTCTCTGCCTGCCAATCTGCCAACTTGTGATCTCTCTCTCTCTCAAATAAATAAATAAAATCTTTAAAAAAATTTAAAAAATAAAATTCAAGTGAAAGAATTACTGTGAAAAAAGGTAAAGGTGGTTTCATAAAAGAATAAATTGAGAGCAACTTGATCTAAGAGATTTCACATTCTAAAGATCTAGGTAGTAAAGAAGTGTGGTAGATGGGTGTGTGTGTGTAGGATATAGACGTATGCTCACCGGGATGGGGAGAATTCCACGCCATAGTGTTGACTGGCTAAAGTCAAAGAATGAGGAAAATAAAATTTTCTCTTTTCCAATTCACAAAGCAGGAATAGATCCAGACAAGCACATACCCACTGATGACTTGGATGGTGGCTACTGATTATAGGGATTCTCTCACCTTATGAGTAGTCTTGTGATTTTTTATGGAATATAATCATATCTGACTCAAGTAAGGATGACTAAAAATATTTTTAACCCCGTATTATTTATATACAGAAATACAAGCCTATTTATATCTAAATAGTTATATCTTTCCATCTTTATGAACAAACTTATAATGTGCAACAAACCATTTCAAAACTCGGTTGCCTAAAACATCCTTAGTTATCATGATTCAAAGGGTGGGTTTGGAGTTGTTCTGACTGAGCCGAACATGGACCGTTTAGAATGACCTCACTCACCTGTCCTGGCCTCTGCTGGAATGGCAGGGACAGTTAGTGTGGTTGAGGCTCACTGCACGTGCTCTCTCATCCTTCAGGAAGCCAGCCTAGGCTTGTTCACATGATGGTGGAAAGGTTGGCAGCAGCAGAAGAGGGCACATCTTACCGCACAAGCATTTTTCAAGCTCCTATTTGTATCAGATTTGCTATCAGCTCATTGGCTAAAGCAAGTCATGTGGCCCAACCCACGCAGTGTGGGAGGGGTCTACCCATTGAAGAAAAAAGCGTAGAATACACATCAGGGAGTAACGTGGCCGTACCCCAGAGATGGAAATAATGGAAGATGAAGAAGGAGGATGTTTACTTCCTTACATACCAATATGCTGTTTTGTTTTGTTGTTTATGATGAATATGTGTTTTTTGCAAAGTATTTTACTTGGAAAAGTTAACAGAAGAAAACATTCTTCCTCAAGTATGAACTCTTGAGTTTCCCCACTTTGACTTCATTTCCATACCTACATATGTTTACCCCTCACAGCCACTAAATCTTCATGCCCTCACTTGTGTCAACATGCATTGTCCTACAGTGAGACACTGCAAAACGCCTACCTCCTGGAAACTTCACCTTTGTAGTCACCCTAGCATCTGCCTGCACATAATGCACAGAGAGTATGGAAACATGCATAACAAAGTAAACAAGGACAAAAAGGCTTTTAGAACTCTCAATTGGCAGCAGCTGCCTCTGTCCCCCAAGGGAGTGATATAATTTTCCTCTAGAGCCAACAGCTTTTTGTAAAGCAAAATGCCTCCATTGGCTGATTTAGGGTGCAAACATTGAGCCTCTCAGGACACAGTTTAGAAGGATACAATGTAAGAAAGAGAGTCACTGTTGCTTGTGAGGTTGGAGAAAATAAAGATGATTCAGGAAGGAATGAGAAGAAAACAAAGGAAGAAAAAGCAAAATAATGGCTTTGGGAAATGTGGGTGGCTAAAATTCTTTTAAGGACAGCGTGTGTTAATTATTAAGTGGTTGTCTTTCTCCTTTGTTGCCCTTCTATACGCTGCTTTCCTATGCTGATGCTTGGATACTGCAATGTACATTTTCCTTTGTCAGCTGCCTTTGTTAGGTTTTGCCACAATGAGTCTGGGGACTTGCTCCTTCCTCTTTGCTTGCTATTCCTGTCACTGGAGCCATTTTCTGTTTCTATAACCATCCTTCTGACAAAGAGCTTCATTCAAGTAGCAGCAGTCAGCTTCAGTCTCTACATTCTGGCACTTCCAGGACCAGCCTCACTGTACCCTCATGGATGCACCAGCACTAGAAGGGCAGCAGCCTTTTCTCAGAGGGCTCAGCCCCCAGCCATAAGCCACGCCCTCCCCAAGACCCTGATTTCCTCGCCATCAGCCAGATGGTAACCCCTTCCTGCAGGGTCCCTCCCAACTGTGTGGACTCTGAGCTTCTAGGTTCTAATAGCTCCCCTTTTTGTCTCCAACACTAGGGGTGGTGATTGCTTGCCATGATTATTAACTTTGTATCACCTCAGTGTGACCTCCTTTCTTGTTAATCCACTGTGGAAATTAACAAAAAACAAGAACAAACAGAAGCTATTTACCCAAAGCTTGATGTATCAAGGGAGTTAGCCACCATCACTTGCAGTTGGCAGAGACTCACAGGCAGGCAGGAAAGTGGAAAATCTTTATAGCGAAAAAAGAAAGATTTCGAGTGTGCTCTGACGGGGGTTGTTGGAATGGGGAATCTTGGAGGCAGGCTAGCTAGAATCAGGGTATCATGTGACTGATTTGGAGAGCACATTTGACTGAGATATGGTCCGCAAAGTTGGCGAGTGGCAGGAGTAGGGGATGGATGGTGGATTAAAAAATGGGGAAGCTGGGGCACCTTGGTGGCTCAGTGGTTAAAGCCTCTGCCTTCGGCTCAGGTCATGATCACAGGGTCCTGGGATCGAGCCCCGCATCGGGCTCTCTGCTCAGCAGGAAGCCTGCTTCACCCTCTCTCTCTCTGCCTGCCTCTCTGCCTACTTGTGATCTCTCTCTCTGTCAAATAAATAAATAAAATCTTTAAAAACAAAATGGGGAAGCCGGTGGTCATTGGCCAAGTCCTGACCATTCTGGGCTGACTTCTGCAGAGGTTAAGGGTCAGAGTTCTTTTGTCGTATGTGAACAAGCCACTGTTCATTGTATGACCAGTTGCCTACGTCCTGTGCCTGTTCAGTAAATTCCCTAAGTGACATCCTCTCCCTTTAAATGTCTACAGGAATTTCTACTTTCCCTGACAAGACCCTGACTGATACAAGAAATGTCTAATACTGCATTTTCAAAAATTGCCACTGTGTGAGTATGTGGATCTATTTTGTCTGATCTTTAGTGAGCTTACACACATATGCTAGTGGATTGTATGAAGGGCGTTTGGGGAAAATCGAGGAAATGAACACATCTGTAAGAGTCTAGGACAGAAAGAGAAGCAGCAGAAGGCAGTGACCCCAGAACTTCAACAAAGACAGGAAGGTGAGCCTTGAAGAGATCAAGAGAACCAAGCCCCAAGTGCCTTTCTATATCCATATTCTGTATTAGGAACTGCATGATGGTGCCTCATAAGCATTTTGGTTTGGTTAACCAGTTCTCAAATTGATAAAGCAATTTTATCTAAGTGTATTGGTAATACTTCTGTGATTCATTCATATTTGTGGGCAATTCTCTTCAATTTTTCATAGTTTTACTGAGTTCCTGGTCTGGGCTACATATTGCAAGATATTTGTAAACTGAAAATTACCCCACCTCTGTCTTCAAAGGGTTTGAAGTCTTTCTGGGAAGAACTGAACAAGGGGGAAGTAAGTGGAAATGATAAAAATAATATATGTAAGGTCCAGAATAAGAAATTCAACTAAATGGCATTGTATTATTTTGAAAAAGGGAAGAAAATATGCACAATTTTAGTTCATTGGGAAGCTGTTGCAGAGTAGATAGGACTTTGATCTTCATTTTTCAAGAAAGAAAAAGCCAAGATGAAAAAAATTCCATTTTGAGTGCCTGAGTGGCTCAGTTGGTTAAGTGATTGCCTTCTGCTCAGGTTCCCTGGATCCAGTCCTGTGTCTGACTCCTTGCTCAGTGGGAAGTCTGCTTCTCCCTCTGACTCTCTCCCCTCTAAGCTCTCTCTTTCTCTCGAATAAATAAATGAACTCTTAAAAATAATTCTATCTTTAAAAAAATCCCCCAAAATTATCACTACAAAAATTTCTCATTCTACCTCATTAAAAGCTCATGTTTTGCTTTAACATTTACAAATGCACAGTTTAAATAATCATAATCTTGATATACAATTTATTAAGCATTTTTATTTACATTGTCATAACTGTTTTTCATGTTTTTACATGTTTTATATTTGTAATTTTCATGTAACATTCCATCATCTGGTTGTGCCATAAATTATGCAGTCTTCCATTTGGGGTGTTTGCTTGTTTTAAAATTTTGCTATCTTAGATTTACCCATGAAGATATTAATTGTGTCACTAAATTTTTGCTTCCAGCAGACTGTTCTTTTGGATATACTTTTGGAGAAGATCAGGGGTGCTGGCTAAGAGCACATTTATGGCTCTTACTTTTGAAATATTGCTTTACAAAAAGATTGTAAAGTATTGTTAGTAAGGAACTAGTTTATCTTAGTCACATCAGCTCATGTTATCTTTTTTTTTTTTTAATCCTCATTTCCAGGGTGCTATAATTTGCATTTTTAACTACTAATGAGGAAAAGAATCTTTCCATCTGTTTTCTTCTTGTATTTGTTGATGAGGATTATAAAATGTGCAGAGGAAAGGAAAATACCTTGAAAAAAGACAGAAATGAACACAGTTGGGGGTAAAAGGGTAAATAGCTGGATAGTAGGAGGATAAATAGAAATATTATTTATAATATGCCTATGTATTTCTTATAGATATGCACATGTACACATAATACATAGTTCTCCCTGATCAAGTATTTGCTATAAGCCCAGCACTACATTAAGTGATGCTTTTTTCAAAAAAAGATTTTATTTATTTATTTATTTGAGAGAGAGAGAGAGCATGAGCAGGGGAAATGGCAAAGGGAGAAGCAGATTCCCCACTGAGCAGGGAGCCTGACATGGGGCTTGACATTGGGCTCGATCCCAGGACCCTGAGATCAGGACCTGAGCTGAAGACAGACGCTTAACTGACCAAGCCATCCAGGATCCCCTTAAGTGATGCTTTAAATAAATCTCTTATTATCCTCATAACAACCCAAAGTTTGTTTTCCACATTTTTCTGGCGAGAAACTGAAAGCTCATGGAGGTTAAGTCAATGCACCGACACCACATTTAGTAGCAGTGCGGGATTTTTTCCAATGTCTATCTAACTCGAACACATTTCTAAATAGCAGGGGATACCCTAAACATTTTACTGAAGTGAAGAATCAGTACTGAGAAATAAAGGCACACATGAAAGGCTATCACAAATTGGTAATAGTGGAATCTTCCTGGGCCCTGGTAGGATCTACCAAAATGAGATCCATATTGGCTTTAAGGACTATATTCATTTTCTGCTGCCAAACGGACTTGATTTTAGTTTAATTCTCTTTATAGAATTGATGTTTGTTCCTGGCTAACCATCTATGATATTATTATACTGCATACAATGAATTATTCACCCGAATGTGCCTACAATTAGCCTCAGCAGAGTATTTGCTCCTTTCGTCCAAACATTTTACTTTATCTATAAAGATTAAATTAATCATCTCTGCCAGCAATGAATAACTGAGAGAATTAGTTTTTAATATCTGGAGTAGAGAAGGGGAAATTGCAGGCAGAGCAATACATTTTGCTTGACCAGTGTTCCACGTTTCCTTTTATAATTTGTATTCTGTATCATATGCAGCATCTTTAGCTGGGGAGAGGAAGAGATAGGATACATTATTTGATCAATGACAGCCAACCTTTAGGGAGGAAGACAGCTGAACAAAGATGATTAATTAAAATGCACTTTAACTTTAGCCATCTTAGTTCAAAGTCCCATCATTTAATTTTTACAACAATGCTATAAGACAGATACTGTTAGTTTCCTATTTTACAGATGAGAAAGTAGGCACAGTGGACTGAAGTGATTAAGCCAGAGAATGTGCTGAGGCCACACAGCATCAGTATTCCAATTTGACCAAGGTTTTGATGTTTCCTGATGGTATTCTGCTCTGGGTCCACTCCTCTTTTCTATTCCAATCCACCCCCAACTTGTGATTTCACAGAGTGATGAAATTCTCCAGAAAGAAAGCATCAGGAGGAAAGCAAGAGGGCTATCTGTCCAAAAATGTACTATTTGGTACCTAATCAATAGTTACACATTGAACATGGGATAATCCATTTGGAAACAAAGTTGCCCTGTTGAACCAGCTTTTCTGGTTGTTTCCATTTCCATGTGATTGAAATTTTAAAAATACATACATACATACATACATACATACATACATACATAAATAAGGAGAGCTAAGTTCCTTACCCTGACCCCTGTAGGGGCCAAGGACGAGTTGCCTATACTGTGCCACTTTGGCATACGGATTACATTTCAAGCTGAAGACAATCAAGGTCCAAAAGGTTCAAGGTGTCCTTTTGACCTTCTCGTAATTGCCTAAAACAATTTAGATAAAGGACCTGCTCCAGGAAGGGAGCTATCACCATGGATAACCACAGTAAAAAATGAATTTTTTCATTTCAAAAGAAATTCCTTTCTTTGTCCCATTGTTTTCATATGGCTCAGCAAACATTTGTTTACCAAACATATACTCTTTTTTCATCTTTCCATGAATTGCTTTCCTTCTCTTTGAAGTCCCAGATCCCTATCCTCTTCTTGGATGAGGATGACATATATACTTCATTTTGCCTGTCTTTGAAACCTTATGTCTGTGGGGATTCCCTGTACCTATAAAATTAAATTGTATTTTCTCCTGTTATTCTGTCTCATGTCAATTTAATTCTTAGATCAGCTAAAGTTTTTTTTTTTTTCTTTAAAGGTTTTATTTATTTATTTGTCAGAGAGAGAGAGAGTGGCAGGTAGAGGGAGAAGCAAACTCCATCCTGAGCAGGGAGCCCAATGTGGGACTTAATCCCAGAGCCCTAGGATCATGACCTGAGCTGAAGGCAGATGATTAACCAACTGAGCCACCTAGGTGTCCCTAGACCAGCTATGTCAGAAGTTCAAAATGTAGTCAGTTGACCACTTACATTAGAATCATCTGAGCCCCAGCCCCACATACTGATTCAGAATTTTTGGATGTGAGGTCTAAGAATCTGCATTTAAAACCACTCTCCAGGGATACCTGGGTGACACAGTTCATTAAGCTTCTGCCTTTGGCTTGGGTCATGATCCCAGGGTCCTGGGATCAAGCCCCGCATTGGGCTCCCTGCTCCGTGGAAAGTCTGCTTCTCCCTCTCCCACTCCCCCTGCTTGTGTTCCCTTTCTCACTGTGTCTCCCTCTGTCAAGTAAATAAATAAAATCTTAAAAAAAAAAAAAAAAAACTCTCCAGTATTTTAGACCTACTCATTAATTTGAGACCTACTTGTTAAACTATAGAGGTTTAATGATGGTCGTGATGATGGTAAATGAACTAGTACCTGGAACCTACTTAGTGATGTATAGAAATGTATACATGTTGTACATTAAGTTATCTTGTTTAAACTACTAAAAACCCTAGAGGCAGTTACTATTATTATCCTCACATTAGATGAAGGAATTGGAGCTTCATAGAGTCAAATCTAGGTATCCCGGCTCTAGACTTTATTATGCCTCCCTAAACTTTACATTTTATCGGTGTTTCAGTTACAGAAAATTTCAGGCAGGGGTGTCCAAAGCAAAATACTTCAATTTACAATGAAATAAAAAAAATTAAACAAAATAAAGCTGTATACCTCATTTTGAATAAGTATTCTGCCATTTTCTTAGGATTTACTGAGTGACTAGATGAAAAGTAATTATAGTATGATTAAATGTTTTAAAACCCTACAGTTTATTAAAAGATTTAACTAAGGGGCACCTAGGTGACTCAGTCAGTTAAATATCTGCCTTCAGCTCAGGACATGATCCCAGGGGGCTGAGATCAAGGCCCCTGGTCTGGCTCTCTGTTCAGCGAGGCATCTGCTTGTCCCTCTCCCTCTCCCTTCCCCCTTGCTCATGTTCTCTCTTGCTCTCAAATAAATAAATACAGTCTTTAAAAAAAGAAGATTTAAACAAGGACTTGGCTAAAGTCTAAAAAGCATTTAAACATTGGCATGGTAAAACCAGACAAGCCAAACTGAATGTAAGTAAAAACTGTTCTCAAATGTGAGAAAAATCCAGACATAAATTACTTTCTTTACCTAGCCCATAGAGATTGGAAGTGGTCTTCAAGGGGATAATTGAAGAATGGTCTCTCTCAGAGTACTCACAGCTTTTTTTTTTTTACCTTGACTACATAAACTAGTGGGACTGTATTTCCTGGGGATTTCTACAAAGCTTCCTAATCAGAGAAAACGGGCAATTTTCAAATGCGCTTGTTACCACGCTGAAAAGCAGAAGCACGTGACAATGATTGCTTCTCAACTTCTTTGCATACTTTCATAGTGATCATAAGACATAATTGATCTTAGAACCACATCTGGAAAAATAAAAAGAGGCTCAAATATTGATGGTTTGCTTCATTATTCTTTCTTTGTAAGAATAACAATGGGGCATCTTTATTTGCTGCTTGCTAGACTGTACATTTGTACATTTCTGGATGGCGGTTGGCACTAGGTGAGAAATTTTGGAAATGTTCTTTGACCTAATGCATCTATTTTTAGGATTTGTTGTAAGGCAATGACAAATGATATGAACAGAAACTTTCCCACGAGGATGCTTATTATGCTAATCATTGTAATTTTTATTAAAAGTGTTGGTA
Organism: Nasua narica; assembly: GCA_028533885.1. Taxonomy (NCBI): domain Eukaryota; kingdom Metazoa; phylum Chordata; class Mammalia; order Carnivora; family Procyonidae; genus Nasua; species Nasua narica. Next base: position 106,373,424 of record CM052797.1, on the reverse strand, counting down.
ATAGAGAAAAGTACCACCTGCTATTCCAACATGGAAACATGGCAATAATGACACATGATGCACTTGCCTTCCAGTATTTGTTTCACCAATCATGGCTATACCTCATTGTCACCAAGTGTTTATTGTTATATCTTTTTAAACTTAATATCATGTCATAAGCTTTTGCTCATATAGATAAATTGTTATACACATGAATTTTAATGTCTTTAAAATGATTTATACAAGTGCTGCAAAGGCAAATCATTATTTTAATTGCATTCTTTTAATGATGTAACATAAGTTAAATAATTCCCTGTTGTTCAATATGCTTTCCATTTTATTTAATATTATAAATAATGATAGAAACAATTGGATGCTTAATTTGTTAGCTATAGTATTCATAACTAGAGGCAATTTCTTTTCATGTAAAGAACTTATTTCTTAAAATTGTAAACATAGGTGTTTTAAAACAAAAAATAAAATCCCACAAAGCACAAATTGAGCCTTTATTTAAAGCATATTAAATATGATATGTATTTATTACATAAATAACCATTTACTTTTTTTAAAAGTGCTTGTTTTAAAGATTTATTTATTTATTTTAGAGAGAGAGAGGGGGAGGGAGAGAGAGCACAAGCAGGGGGTAGGGAGAGAGGGAGTGGGAGAAAGAAAATCTCCAGCGGACTCTCCACTGAGTATGAAGCCCAACAATGTGGGGCTGGATCCCAAGACCCTGAGATCATGGCCTGAGTAGAAATCAAGAGTGAGAGGCTCCACTGACTGAGCCACCCAGGTACCCCAACCGTTCATTTTTAAACACTTACTTAGGGGGCGCCTGGCTGACTCAGTCAGTGGAGCATTCAACTCTTGACCTCTGGGTTGTGAGTTTGCACCCCATATTGGGTATAGAGATTACTTAAAATCTTTAAAAAAAATCCCTCTTATTTAGAACTTTATAATGCTTCTCTTTGTCTATGTCTTTACTTATGGGTAGATTACCTGTAATCAGCTTTAATAATTTAAATTAATATAGTCAGGCCTTTATCGATGAGTATGATTTTTTAATTATATATCTCAAAACCATGTTCATTACATAATGGTTGTCAAGGGGTTATGATGTCAGAATGTTTCCTCTAGTTCTACTTCCTCTATCTCTATAATTCCTCTATTTTCCACTTTGAAGAACTAACTTTAAATTGTTTTCATGCTTCAAAAACATGCAAAAAGAAAATATATTTTGTTATAAGTACTAACTTATATTTTAAGGATGCGTTTCATGTTGACGAGAACGGCAATGAGACCCACCAATGATGTTTCAGAATGGGAAACTTTTTTTTTTTAACCCAGTCATTGTGTTATGAAGGGACTTCATTCTCACAAAATTGTTTAGGTATCAGGTTTTTCTTTTACTGGCACTTTTCAACAATGCATCAGCTTTCTTTGAAAGATGAAAATTCCCTTCCTCTGTGGATGCTCTTTGGAAGTACAGTAGGTGGTACATATTTGTGTTTTACAAATGGATGCGAATAATGGCTTTGTCTCAAGGTAAATGACTAGAAAATAGCCAATCAAGTTGATCTTTCTATATCAGACTTTTTGAAAAATATGGAATATGGTAATGTATTAATATTCCAGAAGGTTCACAAAAACCCTATAATGCTGCTTAAATGAATAGCCCTTGATGGCATGAATCTAACCATCTCATCACTAATAATGATATAATATTTTCATATATTAACCAAATGCTTGTTTTGCTCCCAGTAATGATTTTATTTTCTTTTTTTTTTTTTTTTTTAGGATTTTCTTTTACTCCATGGAATCCATTAATGAATGGCTCAGGCAAGTAAAGCTGTAAGAGTAGTAAATAACAACAATACCAATAATAATAATAATAACATAATTAAAAATAAATTTCATCTGTTTCAGAAATAAGAGTTTTTGATTTGCAAAAGGCTAAAGATTACTTTTCTTTCTTTTTATGGACCTTGTATGCTTGGAATTGAATGAGTCATGATCCTTGGTTTATGAAACACTATCAATGTTTCATACAAGGCTATCATTTATTTTGTTTTATTTTTAATAATGTAAGGAGCACCTTATAACCTCATATACTGTCAAAGAACCAAAACCCTACCAATAACTTGCATCTACTTACTCTTGGGTAAGAAGGAGTGGAATTGGTGGGACAGTTTTTAAGATATGCAACCCTAATAGATAATGCTAAAATGTTTGAAGCATGGCTTCAATGAGCTCTGTATAAGGAATCCTATTGCTCTGTTCTAGAATTGTCTGGCTTTTATCTTTACCCATTAAGTGGAATCAAATTGTATCTTGTGTGGTCTTGATTTGTTTATGGCCTTGATTTTCTTCTCGAAAGCACTAATGTGGTTTAGTACATTGATTAGCCATATGTCTTTTTTCCCTCTGTTCATAGCTGTTTCTGCTTTCCCCTCCATTTTTCTGTTGATATGTTTGTTTTTTCTATTGATTAGTAAGTTACATACTAATATATGTATACAATACATACTTAAGATTTTTTCTATTGATTATCAAAATATATGTAATATATTATGTACAAATAAATATATATTTAAGATTTTTTCCTATTGATTAGCAAGATATGTAATATATTACATACAAATATGTACATATATATATATCTCCTTTGTGGCTCTAGATATTAGAGATATGTTCTCCTAGTTTATTGCTTATCTTTTCATATTCTTTCTTTTTTTTTATTTAAAAAAATTTTTTTTAGATTTTATTTATTTATTTGACAGAGGGAGAGAGAGATCACAAGTAGGCCGAGAGGCAGGCAGAGAGAGAGGAGGAAGCAGGCTCCCCGCTGAGCAGAGAGCCCAATGTGGGGCTCGATCCCAGGACCCCTGAGATCATGACCCGAGCTGAAGGCAGAGGCTTAACCCACTGAGCCACCCAGGCGCCCCTTCATATTCTTTCTTTTAGATATCTTTTGACATTAAAACTAAGACACAGGATTGATTTAGCTATGTAGTCTTTTTTGTTTCCATATGAATTGTGGAATTGTTTTTTCTATTTCTGTATAAAATGCCACGGGGGTGAGGGCACTTGGGTGGCTCAGTGGGTTGAATCCTCTGCCTTTGGCTCAGGTCATGATCTCAGGGTCCTGGGATTGAGCCCCGCATCGGGCTCTCTGCTCAGTGGGGAGCCTGCTTCCCCTTCTCTCTCTGCCTGCCTCTCTGTCTACTTGTGATCTCTCTCTCTCTCTCTCCCTCTCTCTGTCAAATAAATAAATGAAAAATCTTAAAAAAAAAAAAAAAAAGCCACAGGGGAGGGTGATACCAGCAAAGGTGATGAAATCAAAGGTCCCCAGCTCACATCCCTCAACACAAGCAACAATCTGGCAGTCATCCATCAACCAAAGTGCCTTTATGGGAGCTTGGGGATCCAGGTGGAAGGTTGTGAAATCCCAATAAAGTCCAAGATTAAGGGGAACTGCTTTGAGAAAACAGGCCCACACCCTGGCAGCAGGCTTGCTGAACATAATTTCAGTTATAGACCTCAAGCATCCCCAGTCCCTTTATGGTCTCAGCTCCAGTCACCTTTGACCAGCCCCATCCTCCCAGAGACCTGGGAGGACCCATTTCTCAGAAGAAGACATACGACAGGTATATGAAAAGGTGTTCAACATCACTAATCCTCAGGCAAATACAAATCAAAACCAAAGTGAGGTATCAACTCACACCTGTTAGAATGGCTATTATTAAAAAAGACAAAAGAGGGACGCCTGGGTGGCTCAGTTGGTTGAGCAACTGCCTTTGGCTCAGGTCATGATCCCAGCGTCTTGGGATCGAGTCCCGCATCGGGCTCCTTGCTCGGCGGGGAGCCTGCTCCTCTCTCTGCCTCTGCCTGCCTCTCTGCCTGCTTGTGTTCTCTCTCTGTTAAAAAATGAATAAATAAAATCTTTAAAAATAAATAAATAAAAGATTTCTAAAAAAAAAAAAAGACAAAAGATAAGCTTTGGTGACCATGTAGAGAAATTGAAACCCTTCTATACTGTTGGTGGGAATATCAATTATGGAAAACAGTATGGAGGTTCCTTTAAAAATTAAAGGGACCCATGGACACCCAGGGACACCTTAGTGGCTCAGTCAGTTAAGTGTCTGCCTTCGGGTCAGGTATGATCCCAGGATCCTGGGATCGAGTCCCACATTGGGCTCCTTGCTCAGCAGGGAGCCTGCTTCTCCCTCTGTCTGCTCCCTCTGTGCTTTCTCTGACAAACAAATAAAATACAATCTAAAAAAAAAAAAAAGGAAGTACATATGACCCAGCAATTCCACTTTTGGATATATACCCAAGGTATATTTCAAAGCCAATATTTGAAATCAATATTTCAAAGGGATATTTATATCCCCATGTTCACTGCAGCACTACTCAGAATAGCCGAGATGTAGAAACAACCTAAATGCCCATCAGTGGATGAAAGCGTAATGAAAAGCCAGTATCTACATATAATGGAACATCATTTAGCCTTAGAAAGAAGGAAATTTTACAATATGAGACAACATGGGTGAACCTTGAAGACATTCTGTTAAGTGAAATAAGCCAGCCATAGAAAGACAAACCTATATGGTTCCAATTATATGAAAATACTGAAAATACTTCAGTCCATGGAATCACAGACTAGGATGATGGTTGTCAGGGGCTAGAGGGAGGAGGAAATAAGGAGTTACTAATCAACGGTCATAAAGTTTGAGTTAAGCAACATGAATAAGTTCTGGAACTCTGTTGTACAATGTTGTACTTATAGCCACCAATAATCTACTGTACACTTAAAAAATTTGTTGAGTGTAGCATGTTAAATCTTCTTACCACAATAAAATAACAAAAAAAAAAAAAAATAGAAAAGTCCCGAGATAAATGTCCATTAATACATACTATATTCATGTGGGAAAAGAATTTATTTCACTTGTGGGAAACTCAGTAGAAATCATGGAGAAATTTAAAAGATTAGTGGAATAAGGCATGTTCGGAAGTGTATCTAAGCTTTTTGAACTGCAAAATCTGAAAAATTCATGAGAATAATTTCTTTATTAGGAAGTTGAGAGAATCATGAATGTGTGAGACAAAAACAAGAACAAGCATACGAAACTTGAAGAAAAAAAACCTAAGACACAAATTTTATAGCATAAAGAATAGATTTAACAAAACGCACAAAACAATCACCATATTTAAGAGCCAGTTTTCTTAGTCTCACGACAGGCCAGAGAAGGGAGATTTTCAGAGAAAGTTAAAAAGGAAGCCATACACTTAAATTATGATTTTTGTCCCTACAACAAAGTCCTGCTCCTGCCCTTCCTCTAGACAAGTCTGGTTAGAGAAAGAGAATAAAATGTAGAGTACAGAACACTTGTCTCTAAGACCCCAGGCAAAGCCTGAGGAAGTTGAAATATTAAAACGTTCTATCCTGGCATAGCATGGGAAGGGAAGAGTAGAGACAGCTATGTGGAAATCTGTATTTCCTTAAACAGAGTGTGAAGGTCTGCTTGCAATTAAGGATGATGCAAAAGTAGCTGGAGGCCCAACCTGAAGAGGCTGGCATAAGGAAGACAAAGTAGCAATCATCATGGAAAAACAATGAGAACCAGTCAAAAATAGAGAGAGAGAGGGAGAGAGAGAGAGAAATTGTAAAGGACAGTGCAGGTAAATAAAGGCTAACAACTAAGGGTCTTATGGATCCCATTCAACACCTTAATAATGTATGTGAGTTGAATTGACAAAGGAAATTCTGCATTGATTGACTCCCCTGAATACCTGAACTTGACTGTCACTGGGTGGAACGGGTTAAGGTATTGTAAAATTATGAAGCATGTTCTGCAACTTTAGCTCATATCAGAATCACCTGGAAGGCTTATAAACCACAGATTGCTGGCCCTAGCTCCAGTTTCTGACTCAGCAGGTAGATCTAGGGTAGGGCTCAAAAGTTTGCATTTCTTACAAGTTCTCAGGTGATGCTACTGCTGTTCCTCTCAGAATCATGTTTTGAGAATTACTGATGTGATAGATAAACATCAGAATCTCAAAGACTTAGTACAAGAGGGACTTGTTCCTATAACATCCACTCAACACAGTGGTGTGTATGTGTGTATGTGAGTATGGGGGAGGGAGGAGTGATGTTCTTTGTCCATGGCTTACAAGATCACCTAGGGCATTGATATTCAGTGGTATGACCGTGGAAGAGAGCGAGTGGAGGACTTCACAGGAGGTTTTTATTGGCTAAGCATAGAAGAATCTTCTCGTATTCTGTTAGTCAGAACTCAGACACATGGCCACAGCTAATTGCAAGGGAGACAGGAAAACATTGTCTAGCCACATGTCTCAGAGGACTGGGAAACAGATTTGGTAAATAGCTAGTCAATCTTTATTACAGGGCTCAAAATCAAAAGTTAGGTTGGATTAAAGTAAAACTGAGCTAGATACCTTTCATGTTTGAATTTTATGGCCTGAGGTTTTATATTCTCAACACATAGCTTATAAGAGTATTCAAGATCTGATTCCTGTCTATAGCTATATTCTTATCACTCCTCATTTTCTTTCTTTGCATTCTATCCTCCAGTTTGACCAAAGTCATTTTTGTTCCTTAAAGGAGTCCTGCTCTTTGAGGATTCCTCTCTACATCCACTTCTCTCTACCTGAGAGCTCCTTTTGCTTACCTTCCTACCTCCTCCCTACTCTCTCTACTGGGTTTGGTCAATGCTTATTCACCCTGCAGGCCACACTTTGGAAGTCACGTCCTTAGAAAGTCTTCCTTGACTACCACCCAGACCCTAGACTAAATTAGTTACAACTGACTTCTGAATATACCAATTTTACCTTGATTTCCTTGTTTTGACCTTTAGTATTTGCGTGATTTTCCCACTGGAGTGTAAACTCCAGGTCAAGGCCTAAGCTTATCTTACCTACTATTTTGTGAGCACTTCTCATGGTATTTGGGACAGTGTTTAAGAATTACTTTTGGAAGGAAGGAAAGAAAGAAGGGAGGAAGAAAGGGTATTTTCCAGAATTCATCAACAGTGAGATTGTTGTATTTGTTACATATTGATTACTCAGATTGACTCAGATGATTATCTCAATAGTGAGGTCTGTACTCCTTTCTTTCCTACTCCATGTGTGCTATCTGTACCTACTTCTCTTACAAACTGCAGGCTTGGTCAAAGAGAATGCCTCTGAGAAAGAACCCTCCCCCCACCCCCATCAAGTCAATTGTCTATGAGTCACTATGCTCCTTTGGCATCCCTAAGGCTGATTTTATTTGCCATTATGGGAAATGTATTTGTAACATCCTGAGGAAAAATACTGCCAGGTGCATATGTTGATTTTGACAGATGGCTGAAAGAAAGAGAATGGTGAAGCCTGCTTAGAGTCTTCTAGATTCTTCTTGAATGGAGAGTGTGAGGCCAGGAACAGACAGACATTTATCTAGATTCTGTAAAATGAAGTTTTGAAGATAAAAGTAGTGATTAATCAAGAAATTCATTGAATCTGAAGTTAGGAAACTGGTCTGTAATGGATTATGGCTCAGCCCTGGTTGGGACTGATAAGGCAGCAGGTGTGCCAGTAAAACATGACAATGAGAATAAAGGTAAAGTAAAGGAGTGTTGTATTCTCCCTTACCTGAGTGTAACCGAGTCTTATATGCTGGTAAGACTGAGGCTAATAACAGAGGAAGGTAGAAAATAAGGAAAAAATACTATCTAGAACATAGTCTCTCTACATGGTTACCAAACTAGAAGTTGTTCGTGTTCTAGGGGCGCCTGGGTGGCTCAACTGGTTGGGTGTCTGCCTTCGACTCAGGTCATGATCTCAGGGTCCTGGGGTTGAGCCCCACATTGGGTCAGGCTCCCTGCTCAGCAGGGATCCTACTTCACCCTCTCCCTCTGACCCGCCCCCCTCTTCTAGTGCTCTTTTTCTCTCTCTCAAATAAATAAATCCTTTTAAAAAAAAATCATGTTCTAGTTGGGGCATTGCCACCTGGCTCTGCACACACCCTCCCATAGGTTGACTGCTCACTATTGGTTTCAACAGAATTATGTGAATCCTACTTTCAGTTATTCTCCAGGATAGGCTTACTTACCACCCAGAGTCTTGTGCTTTTATACGGACTTCTCCTTGAGGCTCTGTCCCTTTCCTCTTCTTTCCTGACTCTGGGCTTTTTCACTGCTTTGGATTGGCCTTCCCAAGAGATTGCAGTGGGATAATCAAAGGAGAGGAGACATTAGCCAGACAGTTTTGTAATGATTTGTAGCTTTTATAAAACTACTTCTCTAAGGGAGGAGACTTTAATGAATCACTGTCATAAGGGTTTGGGATTATCTGTGATTTTTAATTATTCCAACTACCCAGATCGTTTTTTGCCATAAGAATTAGACTTGCCTACATGGTTTGGCTAACTGAGATCAGGTACCTGATGTGCTGAGTAATTAAAAGTACAATTGATCTTGAATCTCTAACTGCATATGTGCCCATCTTCTTTATTAGATATCTTCTTTTTTTTTATTTTTTTTAAAGATTTTATTTATTTATTTATTAGGAAAGAGAGAGAGTGAGAGAGAGCATGAGAAGGGAGAAGGTCAGAGTGAGAAGCGGACTCCCCATGGAGCTGGGAGCCTGATGTGGGACTCGATCCCGGGACTCCGGGATCATGACCTGAGCCGAAGGCAGTTGCTTAACCAACTGCGCCACCCAGGCGCCCTAGATATCTTCTTACATCTAATGTATATTGCTAATTTTTAAATAGGAATTTTGTTACTTTCACTTTTTTTCTATTATCAATGAAACTCTTTAAGACTTCTTGGGTCAAATCCTTTTTGCATTAATCAAATTGAAGTCAACTTTTTAAAATGCCAGCAGTAGAATACATGTATCTTGACTAGCTTTTATTTTCAACTGATTGTGTTTACAAAAAAAAAGAGAGAGAGAGCCTTCATTTCTAAATGGCAATTATCTTTGCATTTACATATCACCACTTTGTCAGAGAGTCTACAGTGATAGGTTATTCTTTCATTGTTATTCATGAGATACTATCAGCCAGTCATAAAACTATAGAATGAGTTGCCCTAAATTGGGATTAGAATGTAGTGAACAAGTATAAGAATCAGTCATTGCTTTTTGGATTCAGCGAGGCCCCAGTGGTGTAAAACTTTCCTTTCTGACAGCAAATTTTTTTTTTAAGGAAGTTGGATTGGAGAGGGCAAATGGAAGGAAAATACAGGAAAAGTTCACCGAGACAAAACATGGGAACTCATCAAGGCTATTTGAGAGGAGGAAGGCTGAAAGCAGTAAGAATCAAAGAAACGCAAATGGATCCTTAGTCCTCAGGAGTTTAGGGGTCTGGGGATATCAACTTTCAAACCAAAAAACAGATTGACCTAAAATAATGAGAAGAAATATTAGAACATTCTACACATATTACCTTAAAAATAAGCATGTAAGTAATATACATAAAAATACACTACTTATAAAAATATTCCCATAACCTGGGATAGTGGATGTAATCCTGTGCTTACCATCCTGCCTCATGTCAGGTAAGGCACCTTTTGCTCACGTTGAAAGACGGGCAGATCTCCTTAAAAAAAAAAAAAAAAAAAAAAAAGACGGGCAGATCTCATGACTCTCCACTTTCAGTAAAAGTTCCCTCTTCATACATCTTCTCTATTATTTCCTCCTCCCCTGTGATAATCCACATGGTCTCCAGCTTTAGCTACTGGAAGAGGAAAATTTAAACTAGATTTAAAAATGGGAACAGGTAAAAACTCATGGGAAAATAATAGCCCATTTTCATGAAACTAGACTGAGTAATAAAAAGATTTTTATGCAAATAAAGGGAAAATAAAATTACAAACCATAATTTTCTTTAAGTAGGCTTTTTTTTTTTTTAATGCCCTGGAAATTCCCAAGAGTTAAGTAGCACCTACTCTGAATACAGACAGGTGTCCTTTCAGTTTTGAACTTACTTTAACAATATCTATATGTGTACTCATTTTTGTTCTATTTCTTCTTTTTACCCAGCACTCTTAAATTTTAAAAAGTGACCAATGTCCCAACTTGGAATTCTCTGGTCATTTTTCTGGAGGACTCTTTCTTAATAATCAGTCATTCTGCCCTTGTTAAGCTGCTGATGGAATGACTAACCCTGCTCTGAAAATAGTTATTTCCTAGAATTGCTGTCTCTACTGGTGTAGCCATAACTGGATATTTTAATCAGGCAGGTAACGAGAACAGGTAAAAACAGCTATCCTGCATCTTCTGGGAAGGTAAGCCCATTGTAAACATAAATGCCTAAGTTGGCACAAGCTGTGAGTGATGTCAGTGAGAGGAAGCCCACAGGTTTTGGTACCTGTTATCAGTGCCTGTAGATTCCTGCTGCAGCTGAGCAAAATTGAGCCAGTACCAATTGATAACAACCAACTCCAATTCAGAATATATTTCCTGATCTCGTGAATACATTTACCTAAAATTGTAATGATATGTGGATATTTGCATGGGAGAGAAATGCCTTTTTATTCCGCAAATGATTTTGATTTTTTACAGGGCTAGCTGTTGCCTGTGTTTTGGTCCCAGGGCGGAGTGTTGGCTGCTCTGGTAAATAAATTATAAGGGAGAGCACAGCAGAAGTTTCTATCACTCACTATAGTCCCTATGCCAGGTTTTGTCATTTTTAAAAAATGGGATAAATCCCTTTTTTCGATGCTTATTTCAGTACATGCTCTTCTGCAAAGAAAGCAAAATGGCGACATGGCCAAGGGGACAGGGACTGCCATTTTTCTTTTCAGGAGGAGGAGCTTAGAAAAGAAAACTTAAGGTGAGTGATGATGGCCCATGCTGTCAGCGGGGAAATATCAGACCCAGCATTACGCACTCTTACAGAGAACGGAGGGAAAATGGTATGACGCAGCTCACAGTGTTGATCACTCTAAGAACCTACAAAGCAAATTACACAATGCATGCACTGCTTTCCACCCAAGTTAGGAAATCACGGCAAACCGTTCCCCTCTCTACACAGCAATCACGGCACTTATTATAATGTCTGTTAAATGCTGACAAGGGGATGGCACCACGTTCCCCACTTTCTTCTGAATAACCAAAATAAGAAGAAAAGCGGTGGTGCTCCTTGGCAATCAATTATCTTCTTCTTTTTCTTCTTCTTCTTTTTTTTTTTTCTTGAGAGAGCCCCCGGGGCGCACGAGGAGGCGCGGTTAAGGGCAGAGGTAAAGGGAGAGAGAGCATCTTAAGCAGGCTGCAAGCCCATCATGTAGTCCAGGACCCTGGGATCACGCTCTTAAGGAAAGACAGGTGGCAGGAAGGCAGGCGGGACAAGGGGCCCTCCCCTTAAAGAAAACTCCTCTTAAAAGAATTTTATACCACCCTGAGAAGAGCCCTCCACCCTTTCCCACGGGAACAACTACCTGATAGGTAGATAAGCACGTGGACAGAAACCTGATTGGGTGACAGGCGCGTGGAGGCTTAATTAGATTAAAACTGCCCGCCCACAAGCCTATTAAAACCCCTTGACCGAGACACTCCCCCTGCAACCATTTTGGATCCTTTCCGTGTCGGGGAGCTTGGTCCTTTTCATTTATAAACTTTGCTTTGCTGCCTACACCACTCTTCATCTGGTCCACCTTTTCAGTCTTCCAAGCGGTGTGACCAAGAACCTTGGGCCTGGAAGGGAAAGAAATCCTGCAACAACTCGAGCCCAGTAAGAGTCCTACGCTTAACCAGTCATTCGGGCACCGCTCGGTTACCTTCTGTAGGTAACGGAATGTGAGGTAGGAAAAGTAATCCGTTTCTTCTCTTTCTGGGTGCATTTATGTGTTTTTGCTTCAAAGATAGCTTACAGTCAGTTCTGCTAATTTCACGCGGAGACGCTTGGCAAATGGTTATAGGTAATATGTCAATAAACGCCAGCAAATAGAGGAAGCAAGCACAGACCAACAACCAGCAAGGTCCTTTGACCACTAAAATAATACAGTAATTCAGAACGTTATACCTATATTGAATTATTTTCTAATGTTTCATCCATTTATTTGCTGATTCATTCAATCATTTAACAGATCATATAGTTTCATAGGAGAAATGTGGCATGTGTGAAATGTGGCAAAGTGATATATTTTACCCAACTTCCATCTTTTACTGTTTAACCCCCCTTGTCTTGGCTATGCTCTAGGATAGGAAGGATTAGCCAGGTTGTTCTTTATACGTTAATTTCTTTAACAAATATTAACTGAGAACCTAGTATGTATCAAAGCCTGAGCTAAGAACTACAGGAAACCTAATGATAAATAAAATCTGGTCCTTGTCTTTGACTGGTTTTCAGGCTACTGAGTACCAGCAGATGAACTACTTGTCTTTTATGCCCTTTGGAGGTAGAAAATATGGAGACTCTTCCCTCATTATAAAACCATGGGGAACTTTGATTTTAATTTTCAAGTACATACCATCAAGAAAGCCAGTTTTGTATTTCTTAAAACCATCTTCTTTCCACAATAGTATAAGTTGTCTTTGCTCATTTTCTCTACTTCCTCACCTTTCATTTAGTCCTTAGTTCCTGCTGTTGGACTTTTGTTTCTGTTACTACAGGGCTTTTTTCTTATTTGGGTCAATGACCTCCTAGCTGTCGAACCCAATTCAAAGAAACACAAGTGAGGGAATGCATGACACATGGGTTTTTGATTCTACAAATACACTTTGGGTACTCACCATCACAGTGCTAGGCATGTTAAGGAAACTCTTTTTTTTTTTTTAATTGTGTTATTTTAATCACATACAGTACATCATTAGTTTTTGACGTAGTGTTCCAAGATTCTTTGCGTATAACACCCAGAGCTCCACGCAGTCCGTGCCCTCCTTAATACCCCTCACCGGGCTAACCCATCCCACCACCCTCCTCTCTCAAACCCTCAGTTTGTTTCTCTGAGTCCACAGTCTTTCATGGCTCCTCTCACTCTCTGATTTCCCCCTTGACTTAAGTATCTCTCTCTAGAGAGTGGTGTCCTTTAAAAGACCACAAGTCTCTTGAGTGTAAGAACTTCATCTTTCCTTTATGCCTAGAATTTTACATACTTTTCAGGTCTTCTCCGATCTGCTCTGATACATTTGATAGAAGAAATTTCTCCCTCCTTAAAGCTTCTCCCCTTCCTAAGGCTTTGGTGATAATGTGGTTTACTTGTTGGTTATGTGGTCACTCCTTCCCAGTCAGAAGACTCCACTGAGGGGGAATAAGGTTGTCTTGTTTGCAGTACTGGTCCAGGGGCTGAGACTATGATTATATTCCTTGGAGAAGGAGCACAGAGCTCACTTTCTCTTTTGTGAGGTACATAGGCCTAGGAGTCCAAGGACTGAGCTGAATTCTGTATAAATCTGGATAAAATTAAGATTTAATGACTAAAGAAAGGCAAAGTAGAAATGCCAAATTCCAGAGGAAGTTTTTGTTTTTGTTTTTGGGTTTTTTTGCTGATGTTGTCTTGTAGAACCAAATGGTCAAGGACTATGGGAGAGGAAGCATTGAGGTTTTTAGAAGAAGGCACTTAACAGAATTCTTCAAACACAAGTGGTTTGATGTTACCAGTCATAATATAGATCAAGTACAAATAAATAAAACTTGCCTCTGGCATGGTAGAAACCCACTCTTTTTAATGATACTGCTTTCTTTTGTGCAGAAATGTTGCAAATCCCGTTTTTTGGTTCTTTACCTGCTATTTTTATACGTATGATGTAAATTTTGAGCAATTTTGTCCAAACGCCTAGTTTTAATTTTTTAAGATCTTATTTATTTGACAGAGGGAGGGAGCAAGCACAAGCGGGGGAGTGGGAGAGGGAAAGGCAGGGTTCCTGCTGAGCAGAGAGTCCAACATGGGGCTCAGTCCCAGGACCCTAAGATCATGACCTGAGCTGAAGTCAGATGATTAACTGAGCCACCCACATTCCCCATACTCCTAGTTTTAATTAACATAATCTATTCATAATTCTCAAAACCTCTCTCATCAATCTCTTTATTATTTTGTAGTTCTCCTCTTCCCTGTGGACATCCATTACCATGCTTCTACATATATTTATTGTTCAAATATTAAGTACTGGGCCCAATAACAAATTCCTACTCTCGTGAAGGTAACAACCTAAGAAGGGCACCATCATACTCTGTTAAAGGTCAGTAGTTTCCCTAACATGGCTAGTACTGTGGCTAGTACATAGTACTTGATAGAATTTGTAGCATGAATGAATCAATGAATGAACACGCCATGTTCTCTCTCATCTCTGCCTTTGAGGGTGAGGTTTCCTCTGCCTAGAATGCTCCGCCCATACTTGTGTATCTCATTTGATTCTTCTTGGTGCCATCATTTCTCTTTGGCCTTTTCTGAAGACCCCAGGCAACCTAGACTCTACTTTCTCTGTTCTCCAAAGGCCCCTATGTGTCTCATTCATACTTCGTCTGTAGAATGTAGGTACAAACACAAGTACAACACAGCCCGTCTTCATATGCAGTAGTTAATCGCTTGATCAGGAACCATGTCTCCTTCAGAGTCCTCTGGCATCCAGCACAAAGGCTGGTTCACAGTATTTGATCAGTGAATATGAATTGGTAAATGAGAAAAAATGATCGAAATAAATTATCCCTAAAAAACGAGTTTGTAACCAAAGCTTGCCAGACTTTAGCCCCAAATTTCTCCATGTGAAAGCTGGGATCCAGCCACCTTGTTACTCTTGGATTTGTCTTTCACTTTCTCATCCTTATGCTTTTCACCTACTCTTGCCTGTAAACAAATGCCTCTTCTACCTCTGCTACTACTAACCACTTACTTCAGACCCCCTGAAGTGTTAACGCCCTTCCCTACCTTTACCACTCTCCTCACATTGCTAATTCACCAAACACCCCCTCATTCTTAGCATTTCCCAGCTCCTTATCTGAAATTACTTCATTTTCCCTTAAAGCTCTGTCACACATTTCTAAGAAGGTCATTATAAATTTTTCTTTATAATTTTAAGTTCTTATCATATCTGCCACAGTAGATTCCAGGCACCCTGAAGGGAGGACCTGTGTCTTGCAAAAGGCCCTGCAAAGAGGAAGCACATTGTATTTATTCAAGTTGAATTTGTGCTTTCGCTTCTTGTTAAATTACTTGACCATTTGGATAAGTAGCGTCTCTCTCTTTCTCTCTCTTTTTCTCTCTATCTCTCTTTCTCACTCACAGTCACGTGCACTGTAGGAATGCAGATCAAAAAGAGGGGGGAAGAATTCTTATGATAAACTCTGCAGAATATAATCTCTATTTTCCCCTCTGACAAAATTGTCAGGCTCATATTGTAGCTGACCCAGCAGCAGCCACCAAAGCATGTCATTATGGCATTTCAAATACCAGAGATAAAGAGAAGATTCTAAAAAACCAGATCACACACAGAGGACAGAGAACCAAAATGGCATTGGTCTACCAAACAGCAATGTAGGAAGCTAGAAGACCATGGTGGAATATAATTCTTAGGAAAAAGGATTTTCTACCTAGATTTCCATACTTTAACAAAGCCATCAATAATTTGAATATAGGGGTGCCTGGGTGGCTCAGTGGGTTAAAGCCTCTGCCTTCGGCTCAGGTCATGATCTCAGGATCCTGGAATCCAGCCCTCCATCGGGCTCTCTGCCCAGCAGGGAGCCTGCTTCCCCCTCTCTCTCTGCCTGCCTCTCTGCCTACTTGTGATCTCTTTCTCTGTCAAATAAATATAATCTTAAAAAAATAATTTGACTATAAACTTTTTTAAGGATTCAGTATCTCCAAGATTATATACCATGCATCCTTTTGCAGGAAGCTACTAGAGGATGTGCTTTACTTGACAAGGGAATAAAGTAGGTAGGAGAAAGATAGGGAACCTAGCAAATAGAAAACCCACCACAAAAGCGAATGAGAAAACTAGCAAGTTGATAACAAAGGGTGATAGCCGTGAAGGTAGCTGAAAGTGCAGCTAGCTCAGGTTGAAGCAAGAAAATAGAGAACTCTGGCAGGAATGTCCCCAAGATTTACAAGCAAACCAAACCAAACAACAAAACCCCAAAACTAGTAGATTATTGAACAGAGCTGGTGGTATAAAACCTTATCTGGAAAATCACCTTTAAAGGCCATTAATGGAACAGAGAAGATTTAGGTTTAGGTCCAAATGAAACCAAGTAAATGAAAGGGATTAAGAGTTGCTATTCTAAAAGAAGCTAAACATTATACAAAAAAAAAAAAAAAAAAAAAGAGAAAAATGAAAAGTCATCATACACAGATTAGCAGAGGATATTTAGTCATAATCATGAAATGGCAAATAATATTCAATCAAAATGTATAACTACATTGAAGAGTGAAGAAGAGAAAGAATATGTATAAGAGAGAAAAAAATCGTATATTCCACATTAGGAAGTCAGTGAATAATGTTTTAAGTCTGTGAATCAAAAGATAGAGCTTGCAGTATTTAGAAATGCAGAGGCAAATACCTAGTGAAAGAACTAAGAGTAGAAATTGTGCCTCTGGCAACCAGGATGAGCAAGGAGGGGAGGAAAAGTGGGAGCAGGGGCTGCTGTTACTGGTTATAAAGTAATTATTTGTCCTGTTAAGCTAAGCGTATATGTTACTTTGATACAAATAAAAGCATTTATAAAGATAAACATGTCCTTACCCGGTATAGCTGTGGACATCGCATCAAAGTTTGGCTTTCTGTATAAGGCGGAGATTACAGCATTCTTCTTCTGTCAATGGGGAACCAATGAATTTTTGTGTTGTGGATTGTTACTAAAGAGTCTAGGAAGGGGACTGCTTGCTATTAGGGTCTGGTGGTGGTATATAAACAACATGGGCTTTATTTTTATTTATTTATTTATTTTTCTCCCCAAATATGTTTATTTTAATTTTTCAGTGTTACAAGATTGATTGTTGATGCACCATGGGCTTTAGAATCTATAAACCTTAGTTGATCTCTTGCTAACTATATATAGCCTCAGGCAGACTGCTTAACTTCCTAGGTTTTCTCAGACCTAAAATGAGGATAGAGATATCTTTATCCTAGGACTTTTTAGGACTACTACTCTAATTGCTATGATAATGGTTGGCCCTGTTAATATTGCTGTTAATACTGGATCCTCTACCAAGGCCTATTTGGAACTTACATATTTCAGATTCTTGGGTTATCAGGAAAGGATCAAGTTCTGGTCCCGATAAGCGTGACCATGGGCAAGTCACGTAAATTCTCTATACCTGACTCTTCTCAGTAACATGAGATCAGCACCTTTATGAAGAGTGAATGAAATAAGGTATATAAAGAGGTTAGCAGAGAGCTTGACAAACAATGAGTGCCCAGTGCACAGTACTTTTGTGTTGTTTTGTTCTCTCATTTGCTTATGGTAAATCAGCTTCCTTGGCTCTACCCTATCAATAGGGATTGAAATAATCAATCAGACTCAAAGAATTTTTTTAAGTAGGAAGGCACCTGAGCTCTCAGGCAACTAAAGCCTTCTGATCATGTGGTTTTTCTTTTTTTCTTTTAATTAAATTAATTAATTAATTAATAATTTTAACCTGTAAGCTTTAGAAAATGGAATCAATCAGAAGGCAAATGTGCAGGAGAATGATTTTCCGACGCTTCTCATGTAAATTTAAATTTTAGATTCTTCTAAATACAATAGGTCTCTACTATTGAGTTATCTCTGAGTTGAAAAAATTCTCTGTATGTTTTTTTCCTGGGTCTCCATGGTTTTCTCCCATATTTCCCTATTGAATCTTGGCTGCCACAATCAGAAAGCATGAGGACACTTTGGTCTTGCAACTGTAGTAGAAACCTTAGCAGCAGACAGTAACTGCTCTAGATCTTTCGAATAGATGGAAATCATGTTTTTTGTATTGGCAGAGTTGAGCATTTCTTTGTCCTCAAGTGTATAATTACTCCTACATTATGTTATAGGCTACAGTAGTTCTCAAAATGTTTTGATGCACCAGCATTCCAGCCTCATTTTTCCATGTTAGAAATGAAGCTTTGCAGACCTTTTCCCAGACCTCTTGCGAGGAGCAGAGCCCAGCAATCTGTGTTGTAAAGACCCCTCTCCGGGTGATTCTTTACATGCTAAAGTTGGACAATGGCTGGTCTAGATCTTTCCAAGCAGAAAAACAGGAAAATGTACCAGGAAAAAAAAAAAGAAAAACTGTAGCAATGTATTGGCACAGCCAATGAGTATCAGATGAGCTATATTCCATTGTTTCTTCCACAGAAGTTTATTGGGCATCTCGTACATGCCCGGCATTTTAATAGTCACGAAGTATTCAAGGTGCATTTATTATGGTATATTTACCTGGCCCACCCTCGTTTTCATAAAATCATTCTACACACCTAATGGACTTACAGATTGGCTCTTTTTTTTTTTTTTTTAAGATTTTATTTATTGATTTGACAGAGACATCACAAGTAGGCAGAGGCAGGCAGAGAGAGAGGGGGAAGCAGGCTCCCTGCTGAGCTGAGAGCCCAATGCAGCTCCATCCCAGCACCCTGAGATCATGACCTGAGCTGAAGGCAGAGACTTTAACCCACTGAGCCACCCAGGCGCCCCACAGACTGGCTTTCTTATACATATGGATGCGTTATCAAGCCCTCCAGGATTACTTCCTGGGATGTAGCTTTCTTATTTAAATGATCATATTTTCTGCTGTCTCATGTCTGTTTTCTTGAGAGCTGATATATTGTGTGCAAACTCACCTGGTCTGCTGAATGTTTTACATAGAATTTGGCTGTAAAATAGATAATGTCCCTTTTTGTCCAAGTAAAGCATATACCTGGTGGCAAATTATCTTTTCTTTTACATAGCTCTAAATTGTAGATAATTATAGCCATGGTATTTGTGGTATTGGTGATCATTCACAACCAATAATTCCAAATGTGTACCTTTTCCTTCAGTCATCGAAGACAGTCCTGGAGCCACCCCCACCCCACCCCAGGTTGCTAACGAGGGACTCAGTGTTCCCAAGACCTTAATGAGCTACGTATATGCCATTGCCACTCCCAGGTCCCTGTAAAGTCCGAGAGCTTCCAAGCCCTCAATTTTAATAAAGAATAAAAATCTAAGTAGATTCTTCTTAAAGTTGAAAAATAAAATAATAGAATATGGGTTTTGGAGAAGGGAATAAAGGAGGTGGAGGAGAGTGAGGCAAAGAAATAAGCATAATCGGCATTTTAATGGGAACGAGTAAACAGTCTGCACTATAATAAATCTCCCAGGCATTTGATCCCAATAAACCATCTTAATCCTTAGGGCTATTCTGGCAGCAAGAGATAACTGCTCTGAAACCAAAATGTATTTAGCATAAAACTCACATTCTGATGTTTACTGTGTATCTGCTTTTAAAAAATAAATTGAAAATCCAAAGTTTGAGGTGGTGTAAGGGGAAACAGCCTCTCAGGGCTCTTCTGTGTGTCATCCAGCACCTGCCTGCCAAAGCCAACGCTTGAACGCCCACTGGCCAGGGTAACTGGAGGCCTTGTTAACTGAGGCCCTTAACAACCCTCTTTCGTCTGAGCATTGTTTGACTGGCTTGGGCTGTAGAAATTTTCCCTAGCTGGTGTACATGCTGATGGCTTTTTGCAGAGGGGTTCTAGCATCTTTTTTTTCAGAGCTTCACAAAGTTCACTTAAATAACTTAATAGTCCCATCTCAACAGAGGTATGTGACGGAAGTATCAAAGTCGCATGTCCATGTAGGGCTGGCCTGTAAAATCCTTGAATTGAAAAATACAAGAATTATTGCTTTCAGTGTTAACTATGATCAAGGACTGGTCCAACTTCATCTTTCTTTTTCACAGACCGTTAACTTATCTATACCTGGTGTTCTTAACCGTTAACTTATCTGAACCTGGTGTGCTTGCCAGCTCTTACTACACAACATTTTCCTGTCTAGTTATAAAAAAATATTGCCTGAAGTGATGTCAGGAACATGGTGAAACATGGTGGAACAGGTGGTTCTTGCCTTCAGTTCCCCCTCAGAGAGCAACTAGCAGCTATCCATAGAAAAGACACATTTGTGAACATCTCAGAACCCACGGGTGACGCTGAAGTATCCCCTTTGGACCATAAAAACTGAAAAAAAAAAAATCCGTCTTAGAAGGCTAAGAAGGGTGGTTTCACTATGACTGCATCACCCCTACCCCAGGCCAGTGCAGCACCATGCGGAGGGGGTCACTCTGGGTCTACAGTGTTCCCAGTGGGAAAAGGAGAACCCAGAGTGGACATTCATCTTCTCCACTGTGCTGGGACACTTCCAGGGAGGCTCACTTGGGGACTGCCTCACATGGATCACTGCAGGGATCAGCTAGAGAAGGGGAAGGGGGTCTAATAGCAGTAAGCTTGTGGATCGTAGCCACCCATTTTCCTCTTGGCTGTGGCGTGTAACCGGAGATCCCATCCAGTAGTTCTGCTCCACTGGTGGCTCTGTCTGGCCAGAGAGCTCAATCACCAGATTTGTTCACTTTGGGTCCCCAGCAGGCAGTTTGTCCCAACCTCTATGTACTCTAGAGACCCACACATGCAGAGAAGCAAGTCATTGGCCCTTCTCAACTGCCAAGCATGGTTTCCAGCCCCACCAAACCATGAAGTAAGGCCAGAGATGCTAGACAGCTGAGAAGCACATCTACAGCAGGAGAATAAGTCAGCAGGCCCACTCAAATGCTGAGAAAGCCTGGAAGAGGAAACTGCTTCCTCAGTTGTGTTGCTACCTATGTAAGAATACAAGGATCTTGAAGAATCAGGTAAACTTACCACCACCAAAGAAAACTAATAAAGCTCCAATAACTGATGCTAAAGAAATGATCTATGCAGTGTCTGATACAGAATTCAGAATAAGACTCTTAGAGAAATTCAGTGATGACTAGGAGACAGATACACAGTTAAAAAAATTAGGAAAACAATGCATGAATAAAATGAGAAGTTTGACAATTAATGGGAAAAAAAAAGTAATCCTAGAGCTGAAGATGCAATGACTAAAGAATTCAATAGAAAGCTGCACTAGCAGACTTGGTCAAGGAAGAGGAAGAATGTGAACTGTGACGATGTGAAATTATCCACTCAGAAGAGTAAAAAGGACAAAAAGAATGAAGAAAGCCTCTGAATTATAGGATACCATTAAAAGAAACAATACACATATTGGAATCTGAGAGGAGAAGGGCGTGAAAAGGGGGCAGAAAGATTTAAGGAAATAGTGGCTCAGAACTTACCAAATCTAGAGTGAGATTTGGGCATCCAAGATCACGAAGCTCATAGGTCCCTGGAAAGTTTCAACTCAAGAAAGATCCTAAGACATAATAAAGCAATCTAAAACTAAAGAAATTTTAAAAGCAGCCAGAGGAAAAAAATATTCTTTATATACAAGGGAACCCTCAGAATCAGTGAGGGTTTTTCAGCAGAAACCTTGCAGGCCAGGAGAAATTGGGGTAATAGAGTTAGAGTGCTGAAAGAAAAAAACTGCCAATTAAAAAGTTTTTACTTGGCAAAATCATCCTTTATAAATGGAGAGAAAAAGACCTTCCCAGAAAAACAAAACACACACACACAAAAACCGAAGTTGAGAGAGATCATCACTACTAGACTTCCCTTTCAAGAAATGCTGAAAGTTTTTCAAGCTTGAGATATAAAATGCTAGTGACATAAAAACCTTCCAAAACATAAAACACTGATAGAAGTAAGGATATGGTCAAATTTAAAATGCTCTAATACTATAACATGGTGATGTGTTAATCTCTTCACTCTAATACAGAGGTTAAATGATAAAAGTATTAAAAATAATTTAATTTGTTTATGGATATACACTGTAAAAAGTTATAAATTGTGACATCAAAAACATGACATGGGATTAAAAGAGTAATTTTGTATGTGATTAAAGCTAAATTGTTATCAGCTTAAAATAGACTGTTTTAGCTATAAGAGGTTTTATGTAAGTCTTGTGGTAACTATAAAACACACAAAAAAACTGTAGTATTTACACAAAAGATAAACAGAAGTGAATCAAAGCATACCACTTTGGAAAAACATCAATTCACAAAGGAAGACAGCAAGAGAGGAATACAAAAAACAGAAGAACAAGAAGACAGCCCGAGACCAACTGAAAACCCTGGTTTTCAAGGATTTTCAACATACACAAATCAATAAATGTGATACACTGCATTAATAAAACGGGATAAGAATATGATCATCCCCATAGATACAGAAAAAACATTTGACAAAATTCAACATCCTTTCATGATATCATTGTATGTTATATCAACATGTATCAACAAGGTAGGTATAGAAGGAAGATACCTCAACATATGAATAGTCATACACGACAAGCCCATAGTTAACATCGTATTCAATAATAAAAGGTTGAAATTTTTTTCTGTAAGATCAGAAAAAAAGACAAAAGTACTTACTCTCAGCATTCTTTTTTAACTTAGTAATGGAAATCCTAGCCAGAGCAATTAGGCAAGAAAAAGAAATAAAAGTCATCCAAATCAGAAAAGGAGAAGTAAAATTGTCCTTGTTTGCAAATGACATGATCTTATACATAGAAAACTCTAAAGCAAACAAACAAACTCTAGAGATTCCCTCAAAGAATTGTTAGAACTAATAAATGAATTGAGTAATGTTTCAGGCTACAAAATCAACATCTAAAAATCAGTTCTGTTTCTATACATTAATAATAAACCATCTCTAAAAGAAATGAAGAAATCAATTCCGTTTACAATAGCTTCAAAAAGAAGAAAATACTTAGGAATAAATGTAACCAAGGAGGTGAAAGATATATACACCAAAACCCATAAGATATTCAGGGGTCGGAGGAAAGAAAAAAAAAAAAAAACCCATAAGATATTGATGAAACAAACTGAAGACAGATTAATGGAAAGATATTCCATGTATCAGAAGAGTTTAATATTGTTAAAGTGTCTATACTACTCAAAGCCATTTATAGATTTAATACAATCCCTATCAAAATTAAGTCATTTTTCACAGAAATAAAGAAAACAATCCTAAACTTCAAATGGAACAACAGAAGGCTCTGAAGCCAAGTGATCTTGAAAAAGAACAAAGCTGAAGGTTTTACACTCCTTGATTTCAAACTAATTTACCAAGTTATAGTAATCAAAACAGGATGGCGCTGACCTAAAAACAGACACAAAGACCAACAGAACAAAATAGAGAGCCTGTAAGTATACCCGCACATATAGGTGTAGCTAATATTTGACAAAAAAGCCAAAAATACTCATTAGAGAAAGGATAGTCTCTTTAGTAAATGGTGCCAGGATAACTGGATATTCACATACCAAAGGATGAAATTGGACCCCTGTCTTATTCCACTTAACAAATATTAACTTGAAATGGATTAAAGATTTAAATGTAAGACCTGAAGCCATGAAACTCCTACAATAAAACCTAGGAGAAAAACTCCTTGGCATTTGTATTGATATTGCTTTTCTCTGAATATGACCCCAAAAGTTCAAGCAACAAAAGCAGGGATCAACAGGTGGAATTATATCAAACTGAAAACCTCTACACAGCAAAAAAAAAAAATAATCAACAAAATGAAAAGTCAACCTACAAAGTGGGAGAAAATATTTGCAAACTATTTCATAAGGGGTTAATATCCAAAATCAGTAAGGAATTGTTCTAAATCAATAGCAAGAAAATCTGAATGTAAAAATGTTTAATGTAAAAAATGTAACACGAAAAATAGTCAAAGGACTTACATAGACATTTTTTCAAAGACATGTGGCCAACAAGTATATGAAAAAATGCTCAGTATTATTAATCATTAGGGAATTGAAAATCAAAACCTCAAGGAAGGGGAGAGGACTTGATTATTTTTTTTAAAGGAACCTCATGAAATGCACTGGCTTAATATTTGTAGAATATCCTCCCTAGATACAACCAAAAGTCCAGAAGTCTGTGTAGCTGAATGTGCAGTTTACACTGTCCAGTTTCTGGCAAAATCAACAGAATCGCTTTCTAATCTCTTTTGTCTAGCAAGTAGCAAAGGTGGAGAGCTGGTTTTTTTTTTTTTTTAAAGATTTTATTTATTTATTTATTAGGGAAGAGAGAGAGTGAGAGAGAGCATGAGAAGGGAGAAGGTCAGAGTGAGAAGCGGACTCCCCATGGAGCTGGGAGCCCGATGTGGGACTCGATCCCGGGACTCCGGGATCATGACCTGAGCTGAAGGCAGTCGTTCAACCAACTGCGCCACCCAGGGGCC
>CM052797.1:106222786-106349083 GCA_028533885.1 Nasua narica | reverse complement strand
GGAGAGCTGGTTTTATTGTGAGCTAAAAGTGGATAAAAACTAGTAGATTATATTTAGAATACAGTCTTCTTCGATGTGGCTTCTTCTCTCCCTTTAGTTGTGGAGTTTGTTCTGTCAGTCTTCAGGTCCTATTTCTGGGATATTAGGATAATTCAGTAGTTCTCTCGTTGTGTTTATGGGATGAGAGGAGTCTGGGCTCCTCCTACTCTGCCGCTATCTTGTGAATCCTCAGGACTTCATTATTTTAGATGCTCTAATTCTGGACCTATCTTCTGATACACCTCACATCAGATACCTCAGTAATATTGAGGGCATTAGGCAAAGTGAAGTCAGTCATACAGAAAAAGACAAATACTGTATGATCTCATATGTGGAATCTAAAAACTCTGACTCCTAGAAACAGATCGGTGGTTGCCAGAAGTGGGGTGGTGGTAGAAATGGGAAGATGTTGGTCTAATGGTATAAACTTAAACTTATATGATAAACGTGTTCTGGGGATTTATCATACAGCATGATGACTAGAGTTAATAATACTGTATTGTATACCTGAAAGTTGCCAAGAAAGTAAATCTTTTTTTTTTTAAAGATTTTATTTACTTATTTGACAGAGAGGAGAGAGATCACAAGTAGGCAGAGAGGCAGGCAGAGAGAGAAGAGGAAGCAAGCTCCCCGCTGAGCAGAAAGTCCTATGCGGGGCTCGATCCCAGGACCCCAACATCATGACATGAGCAAAAGGCAGATGCTTTAACCCACTGAGCCACCCAGGCACTCCCTAGAAAGTAAATCTTAAGTGTTCTTGCCACACACAGAAAATATGCGGGGTGGTGAGTGTGTTAAATATATTCTAGTAATCATTTTGTAATATATACATGTATCAAATCAGCACCTTGCACACCTTAAACTTCTACAATGCTGTATGTCAATCGTATCTCAAGAAAGCTGGAAAAATTAAGAGTTCATCAAAACAAAAGCGCTATTGCTTTAGCGTGCGTATATGTTACCAAATTGTAGCTTGTCACCTGCCAAGTGAGGAAGTCATGAAAGCTCTGACTACATAGACACGTGACTTGCAGTTTTACAATATATTTTAGGGAAATGATGCTCGTAATACCAGTGTTTAAGGAGGTTTTAAATTAAAATTCAATTTAAAAAAGAAAAAGGAAAAGGTATGTAAAGACAAGCACAAAAACTAGCATGGTAACTAAAACATCTTACAATTTATAAAAGTATAAGCACCAATTTTTTTTTCTTTTTTACAGAAGAGATGCAGGATGTGTGTGGGTGTGTGAGCAGGGTGTGGGTGTGTGTGTGGAGAAGGTGTGGTTGTGTGTAAAGGCGGAGCTTGTTAACATCAGACACTGTTTCTGGAAAGGAGGGCGGAGCAGAAAGGGAGAGAAGAGAGAGAGCCCTCATTTTTTTAGATGTTCTAATTCTGGACATAATCTCTGAACAATTACAAAAAGGAGCTTAAGTGCAACTCTTCTGCTTCTGCTCTCCTCTCCTTGCCCACTTTTCCTTCCTTCTTGTTTGGGTTATGAAGAGGAACTATCCTCGTTTTCCCATTTCGAATTTGACATCAAAACAGATCTGGTTACTCATACCCATGCATGCACATGAGCACATCTTCCTGGGTGATGCATGAACATTGAAAACATCACCATAACACTAACGAAATCATAGTTTTTTGGTTCTAACAGCACCCTTAATTTAAGTCACCTTCCACCCCATCACTCCTCACCTGCCTGATTTTCCTTAATGCAAACCTAGACGACCTTCGTGTTGCTGTTGTTTTAAGAAGAATATTTATGTGCCCTGCTAGGTTCTCCCCCTTCAAATAAATTTGTTTATTCAAATAAATAAGCAGGGGCAAACTGCTAGCACAGAGTAGGTATAGGAAAATTGTTTACTTGTTGAAACCTACTCTTCTACTTTTCATTCTGTTTTATGAAACCAAGAAGCAGAGTCTGTGGTGGTTCTAACCATTTTCCCTAACACTTACTATGACTTTGTGATAGAGAAGAATATACTTTCAGATAGTCTATAAATAACTTTCTCTCTGACTCTCTCTCTTCCTTGATACTTTTATGATGAAAATTGTAGGTCAAAAATTACAGGTGAGTGAGAACCAAGGAGAGAACATCACCATTATCAACAGACAGTGGAGCAGTGATAGAATCATAACTTGAAAATGTGCTTAATGAACTATCTCTTCTGTGTAGACTCGTGCAAATTCAGTGTAGTTATACTTACTGCAAATACATGAATATAACCCTAGGGAAATATGCTAGTAGATTTGTGATGACAGTTCTAGAAGTAACCGTGGGTATTTCTTGGCTTCCACAGGTGCCAGTGGGTAGTATTCTCCCTCACCCACTTCCTTGAAGGAGAACATAGACTCTCTTCCAAGATGTCACATTTCACAAAAGATAGAGCTGCTGTATATAATCTATAGACATTTTTATTCATTTCAAAAAGTGATTGAGCACAGTTGAATTGAAATACACACAAGCTGGAAAAATCCTTTCTGTTTTCAGGCAATCTCATTAAACGATGGAGAGTCTACTTAGCAGTTAATCTGCTGTTTATATTGTCACTGAGTAAAGAACTGGATTTGTGGCATTACTTGTCCATCAGAAAGAATGCTAGTTTTAGGTACTCTGAAACAAATTAAGAACAAGACTCAGGTCAAGAGACCCAATAGTAATTACTCTTTCAATGCCCTTTTTGTTTAACATTGTGAGTATTAAAAAAATATATATTCTTTCATGGGAAGATGGGCATAGATAAAACAAGAACAGCAAAGTATTAATACCGCTTGAAGTCAGATGCTGGATAATTGGGGGTTTATTATACCATTCCTGATCACCATAAAAAGCCAAATTAAAAACAAAATGAAAATAATGCATATCAATAAAGGGGTACAAGGTTTCCTGAAGGCGTCTTGGCTTCCCAGTGTTGGACCAGCTGCCACGGGAAAGCTGAGAGCTAGGAATGCAGGAGAGGAGGGGCAGTCTCAGGGTGTGAGCTGGCGAAAGCGTGATCCGAGCTCAAGCCCAGAAGCAGAGAACGCCTGGCAGTGAAGGGAACACTTTGCTAACGAGCAGGCAACTGTATTTTGTTTTTTCTTGGAAAATGAAAGACTTAGGGAAATACTCAGGGCGATTGCCTGGTTTCTCTATTTTTATGTCCTTTTTGGTGCTGGAGAGCCATGTAGGTAGTCGCTAATTTTGATCCTGCTCGAGTCAGGTAACGAGGCCAAACTGTGATAATGACTGACATTTATTAAGGTTTACTGTGTGCCAGGCATAAGTTAAGCATTTTACATGAATTTATTCAATCTTTCCTGACAAATTTATAAGATAGGTAATTACAGTTTCCTTTTCTAGGTGTGAAAGGTGAGTCTCAGGTAGACCAAATAGTGTACCTGAAGTTACAGCACCAGAATACAAGCCACGGGGTTCTGACGAGAGAACCCTGGGCCTAACAGCCACTGTGAAAGTTCACCACCTCTTGAAGCTCACACTATTCACTTAATATACCTCCAGATCTAAGCCTTGCTTCCCTTTAGCTCTTCCTCTCTCCTGTGGCTGCTTAGACAACCCTAGCACCGCTTTCCAATCCTGGCACTTCGTCCTGTGATTCCGTGGTTCAGTGTCTCCTAGATTTATTTGCACTTTGACCTTGCCTACGCAAGTACTTCAACAAGGCTAGAGTCACTTCTGGGGTCCTTTACTCCTCTGAGCTCTTAAAATTTTCACCTTCTAATTCCTGATACCATATTCATCTGTGATGGACTGAACTGCCACCCCCTAAAATTCATATGTTGAAGCCAACCCCCCCTCCCACCCCCACCATATGACTTTAATAGGAGAAAAGTTCTGTAGGAGGTAAAGTTAAATGAGGTTGTAAAAGTAGGGTCCTGATCCAACAGGACTGTGGCTTATAGGAAGAGGAAGATCTCTTTCTCTCCCGCCCCCTTGCACATGCATAGACTAAGGGGCAGATTTAGAAGGCTGCTGTCTACAAGCCAAGAAAATCCTCATAAGAAAACAAATCCTACCAGATCTTGATCTGGGACTCCTAGTATCCAAAACTGTGAGAGAGAAATTTCTGTTGGGTAAGCCGCCCAATATGGTACTTCGTTGTGGCAGCCTGAGTAGGTTACATGCAGCAGCTTTATCATCCTCTTTCTTAACTTCCACTCCAAATGCTTCCAGAAAAAAAAAAGTATAAAATGGCTGGCTTCTCTAGAGAAAGCATTACATAATTGAAAGAACCCTAAATTTGGAAACACAAGATTAGACTTCAAGGCAGGACATAAAAAAGAAATGCAGCAAAGATATAAAGTATTACTTTTAATACCAGATAATAACAATTGGCCTCTGATGCTTTTATTGACTGTCTTCCTCATGGAATTATCAACAGACTTCTGCCTTGTGCTCACAGTCTCACTGGTGACGTTGACCTTATCTTGAAGATTGAGGCTGACTATACCTGTCTCTACTTCTGTCGCCTCCACTGCAATATGTCAGTTTTGTTTATCCCACTCTCCCCTTTGTTGTATCAGAAGAATACTCTTCCCTTGCTTTGTTCAGAGTAATATGTCTATATGCAAACTTGCTCTCTTGAATCATCCTTTACATTCTCTGAGAATGAATCAGTTATTACCTTTCTCTTCAAACATGCTTGTGTCCTCTACTCAACAGGTAGCCCTTGACCTTGGGAACCTCTTGACATCCTCTCATTATTCTTTCTTTCATTAACAAAATTCCCCAAAACT
Source organism: Nasua narica (assembly GCA_028533885.1). NCBI lineage: Eukaryota > Metazoa > Chordata > Mammalia > Carnivora > Procyonidae > Nasua > Nasua narica. The sequence goes on along the minus strand of CM052797.1, from coordinate 106,344,303 downwards.
GGCATCATACCATCTATAATACACTTTATACACAATCTGTGATCCATCCAAATTATGGCTTTGATCCTATTTGCTTCCGCTTCAGTGCCTTGCTTGAAATGGCATGTAGCTCTGATCTCTGCTTATCAATTTTTCGTTTTACCTAACATACCACCTCCTCTCTGAAGCCTTCCCTTAAGTAATTTCCTCTGAACCCCTAAAAGAATGTAGGTTGTACTTTTTTGACAGCTAATTTTTATTTGATGTAGTTTGTATTCTTTTAGTATGTTGTATATTCCTTAAGTCTCTCAGTTTAAGATATAGTAATAATTTAGTCAATGTCCAATCAGTACATTAATAATCATACCAATTTCAAGCAGAATTATCAAAATTTTAATTGAACTTGGACAAGTACAGGGCTTGGATATCTTTGGAGAAAGCTCAAACTTCAACTTGAATAAGGTTATAGGGATCTACACCAGACTTAAGGCTTGTATCCATTGTCTGCCTTCAATGAAACAAAGTAACAACAGCCAATAGTAGATTGGATGGCACAGAAGTGTTCAGTAAGTGTTGGTTGAATTATCAGAAGAGTAAATGCTTCAAGTGGTTCTTGGATTATATACTAAATAGTGACTTTTAGAAAGTTTATGGCAGGAAAGCCAATACAGAGTTTTGAAAGAGTGTCTAAGGCAATGATAACTCTGTAATTTGGAAGGGATAGAAGACTGTCCTTCGAGGTATGAACAGGCTACTGTTTGAGTTTTTCTTATGCACCCTATACTTTAGAAGTTGATTGAAGTAGCGGGTTTTATAGGGGTACACACATTTCTGGTGGAATACTCAAGAGCTCAAAGAATCGATGTGATTTCAACTATAGGGGAATAAAAAAATTATGATTTTGGGTGACAGTATACCCAATGACTAGAAAGTCCCGATTAGCAATCATTGTTTGAGGGCTATAGGCTAGGCACTGTGTTTATAAGTGGGCACTTACATTCACATCAGGTCATTTAGTTAATAGAATAGCACTAAGGGGAGGACAATATCATTCCAATTTCACAGATGAAGCTGGAGTCACTGCACATCTTAGTCTGAGTTTCACAGCTAGAAAAGGATAGGCCAAGGATTCAGATCTAAGATCTGAACTAAGCTTTTCAGATTCCAAAGCCTATGGCCAAAGTTAAACACATTGAAAAGAGATGGTGTAGTCTCAACAGTTCCTCATGGAACGACAGTGAAAAAGTATTTCTGTTGATGAACTTTAACCAATGTATCTGAGCAAATACTACTTTGATTTTGATGAATCTACATTAAACATTATTTGGAAATTTTTTTGGCAAGCTTTCTCAAATCTAGACTCTCTTTATATATCCCAACTCCTGGCCACTTGATTAAAATGTGCTGTCAGACAGATGTATGCTATCATATTTCAATGCCACATATTTACTAGTTGTAATCATGCTTGCACTCAAAGTGTATGACTGGAAAAAGACTAGTTTTGTCTATTATGACTAGTCTTGGTCTGCCTACATTGTTTGACAACAACTAAATCTTTTTATTAATGTAGAATTTAGTACAGGATTTCTAATTCTAGAAGGCAGCTATTGTATACAGAATAGCAAAGGACTCAAAGGAGCATAACTTTTTTGAGCCCTTACTCCATATCAGTCACAATTAAAACATTTGATTTCACTTTTCCCCCAAACTACCTTGCAAGGCAAGGTCATTGAGGTGTCCTTTTTTCCAGATGAGGAAGCCAAATTTTGGAGAGACTGTGAAATTTGCCCATACATGGTAAGAATCTAGCTGGGGTTCCAGGCCAACCCTGTTGGGGGTTCCAGGCCAACCCATTCTACAGAACCCCTCTGATGTTCATTTCAGCAAGGCCTGACTTCTAATATGATTAGGAATGTATTTGCCAAGTTGTCATTAAGCTCTTTGTGTCTTTGTTTCTTCATCTTTAAGATAAGGAAAATACTATCTGCCACTCAGGGACTAAAAACACACTACACAGATCCAGAACATTTAATACAGTACCTGGCACAATATGGGGAGTGATAAATATTACTTTAGTTTACATAAATTATCCAGGACAGGCAGCAAAAAATAAAATTTCCATAATTTGACATCATGGAGCCTTTTTTTTTTTCTCCCCATTCCCATGATAGTCAAGAGCATAATCATTCCCCTAATGAAAGCCGAAGGAACAGGGTTAACTAAATTGGCTTTTCTCTTTGAAAACTGGTAACCTATGTATGGTTAGAGTACACCAGTTCAGTTAACTGACATGTCAGGATCATGGTGAAAAATGTGGGGTCTCATGATGGATTATCCAATTGGCAAAGTAAGCATGTGTGTGGGGAACCAGGGAATCAAGGACACCTGAGATATGAGAAAGGTGCCTGCTGTAGTGAATATTTGCAGAATTTTATAATCCAAAAAAATCTAGAAAGAAGCTGTAAAGATGCAAGCATTCATTTATATTTTGTCTTTGGACTTAGTAATTTAAAAAAAAAATTTCAGTATGCCAGGAAACCTGGAGAGAAGGCACCTAAAGCTTTCCAGGGCTTAAGACATTATATAAGTAAGGTTCTGGGAAACTGTTCAAAGTTTGTTGACTTGTAGCATATACTTAAAAGTTACCAGACATTTAAAAAAAATGTATAGTATCCAATAATACTTCCCAGAATACAATGCTTCTGTCATCTTACCTGTTCAGAAGTATTTTCCTTCTGCTTACCCTATCATAGCAATCTAATAACAATGCCTCAGTTGACAGACAATAGTTGTGTAGTCCATAAATATGCCACTTGTGATAAATTTATAGAAGTAATTAGTAACTGGTTAGAATATTTTATTTTGCATGGTCCTAGCTTTTAATAAGATATGACATGTTTAGCTGTGTAAGATCTTTTACCAAATGTTTAGAAAATAAAAAAAGCATTATCATACAAGGTTTTGGGAAGAACATTTTATTGCTAAGCATATCCTTGAACGAAAATGCAAATATGAAATAAAAGAGAAAAGAAAAAGAAAAAGCAGTAACTTCACAACATCATAAAATAAATTCCTTAAGAGTCTGCTCATAAAACAACGGGAATATGATAGAAGCTCACATACAGAATGCACATGTTCCCATAAAATTGTCTAAATAGAAACTTACACTGAAAGGAATATAACAAATGTATTTTTACTCAAAAAAAATGTAAAGAAAGAAAGCAGGAAATCAGTTCACAAGACCTCAAGACTCCAAAAACAGCAATCTTTTACAGACATCGAGATATAATCAACTTCATATAGGTTGGGCCATTTAAGTTATCTAAAATCGTGCTTTGATATCTCTTTATAATCCTGTCTTTTTTAATGACAACAAAAAAACCCCGAAACTCATAACACATCGAAATATCAGATAATGAGGAACACCTCTTTCCATACACATTCGTAAAGGCTACCATCATTTAGATTGCGCATTTTGCCCCGTGTCTTTAAGATATTTCTCAAAGTGAAGTATTCATGCAACTTACAAAGACCAGCAAGAGTAGATTTCTAAATCTAAACAGCTGATTGGTTTTCATTTGTACAAAAGAAATTGTATATATCCGACCCTCCAGAAGACCTACTTCATTTCTGTGTGAATATTTGTCTTGCTTTGTCTCTTGCTTTTTGAATTAGCTTTGGCCACACAACCAGTTTGTTTTTCTGTACATTGTTTCCTCTTTTCAAAAAGAAAGACAACTGGAATATAAACCAAACAAACCGAAACAAACCCATAGAAAAGAACGGACAGTTCTTAAAGCAGTATGTACATAGGTGGCTAAGGAATTTATACCAGCAAAAATGTAGTAAAATATGTAAACAAAATCTGAGAAGATTGTTTATTCTCTTTGACACAGTTAACTGTGACAAAACTAAAACTCACACTTTCTTCACATTTTAAGGTTTACTTTTTGTTGTTTTGTTATTTTCTTTTAAAACAACATTCTCATTCCACTTCAAGACTTGAACAGTTTTCCTGTTTCAGTCATCCCATCAAACATACCATGATAAATATATCTGTATATATATTTATTTATATATATTATACTATTAAATTCCTTTTTTGTGTGTGTCACAGCAGCTTTATTCATTTATTATTTATTTATTTGTTTTTTAGAAAAGATGGGTGAAGGGAGACGTGAGCAAATGGAAGGACAGAGTTATCCGTAAGTGTCAGGCTACAAAATTAAACCACTATGAAAAACATCATGTTGGGGGCGGGGGAAGAACTATGCCTTTCGCACTCTGTCATGCCGTGTTTGGCTTGTGTGACCTTTTGTGGATCCCATCACACGTTGAACTCCCCTACTGTCTGTTTTGATTCTTTAACAGGCTTTTAATATTGTCTTGTCTTTTATTATGTGCATGCATTTCAATCAGTCACAGATCCAGCCCACCCCCTCTTCACCTTCCCTGGGAAAGGCTCTGTTTTGTGGGGCTTTCTCCTTTACCACGATTTGGCTGGGCTCATGAACAGAACAATATTGTTAAGTAAAGCCAATAGCTCTGATAAAACCAGCCCTAAACCCATCTGGTCAGGGTTTGGGTGGCAAATTCCGAAATTAGATCCTGAGGGACCAGCTTTACAAATCAATGCCATCATCCATCATGTGATTTTGCTATGCGTTCAGCAAAGCATCATATAGGAAACAAACAACAGATTCTAGAAATACCACAACCTGATATGTAGAGTGAACACCATGGTAGCTTTTGAGTTCATATGGCAATAGTCTCTCTTACTTTTGTTGTCTGAGTATTTTTGTTTTGTTTTTTTCTTCTTCTTATGTCCGGTCATTCTCAAAAAATAAAAACCCAAAAGCCTTTTTTTTTTTCCCCTCAGATCTTGAAAAGTTACACGTACACTGGCCAAAACCAGATAAGGGTGGGTTTTTTTGTTTGTTTGTAATTTTTTTCATTTTTTTGTTCTTGTTTTTTTACATAATTAAACCAAAAGGAAAGAAAAAAGAAAACATTGTTACAGTCAAGCTTCACAAACATCATTACAGACTCACTTGGAGTTATGGAACAAGTAAGCCATGAAGTCTTCTACCTTGGGTGAAAAGTCCTCAAGAGAAGGAAGCTTCCAAGTCCGCGAAAGTGGGGGAGCCATCGGCTTGCTCCAGAGCGCAAAGTGTGTGCTTTATGATACAGCAGGGCAGAGAGAATGTTCTGTCTCCGAGCGATGACTGAATCAAAGCAGCCATGGCTGAACTTTATAGGTAGGTACATCTTTGTGTGTGTCCTTTTAAAAATGGTTTTCCCCACCATAGTCATGGTACACCCCGTCTCGTAGTAATAACCATTCTGACATCTGTGAAATCTCATTTTCCAAGTGTTTATAGATGTGTATAGAAATAATTCTGTGTCAGAAATTCACGTGACTGTTAGCGGTGTCGTTTTTACACGTAGTACTCCTTGTCCTTGTTTTTCTGTTTCTTGTGGCCGCTCTTTGAGCTCTGCTGCTTCTCCTTGATGAGCGTGCCGTTGCTCTGGGCCGAGTTGCTGATGTAGTTCCGCGTCTCGTCCACTTGATAGGACCCCTCGTCCCTGTTCCTGTACTTGTACATGGCGTACAGGAGGATCAAGATGCAGAGGGCAGCAGCAGCCACAATGCCGACGACCATCCCTGTCGTACTGCTCGACTCCCGGATCACCTCTGAGGCCCCCGGAACCCGTCTGACTCCCGGCTCCGTGGGGTTTGCTGTGGGCACATTACGGAACATGGGGGAAGTAATTAGTGGGCTCTTCAGTTTGGTGCTGTCTAGCTCATAGGCAGTGGGCAACGGAGGCAAGACTATATCAGGCTGGGGTTTGAGATCACGGTTATTCATTTTGCCAGCTGGCAATTTGGGCACCATCCCAGACGAGGAGGAAGCTGTGAAGCGGATCAGCTCAGGGGACAAAGATGTGGTAGTAGTCCTACTAGTTTCGGAGACTTTGTTAGGTCTAAAGTCCTTGGATTCCCACTTGGGCGCATGTGCTTTGTAGCCACCTTCGAAGATTGAAGTGGAAAGACTCTTATCTGTTACCAAGGAGAAGGTGGTGTAAAAATCTTCATCATCAGTAGGGGGCAGGTTAGAGTCAAAGGTTTCCCCTGAGCCATACCCAGATATCACCAAGCCATCATCATCACAACCATCGCTGCCTTGGTCCGACAAGCAAGGTAACCCCGCCTCAGAGGTCATGGACAGGGAATCTTTGGTGGTCTCAATAATGGTGAGGAGGGGGCGAAAGGTAGGGGGGAGTGTAATGGAAGGTGCACGAGTAGCAATAGGAGGGGTAGCTAAAGGGTCTTCTACAAGAAGAGGGACAACTAATTCACCTCCTGGGATTGAAAAGAAAGAGAAAAACACAATTAGTATATTTGTAGACAGACAAAATTCATAGTCATTCTCAGTGACTGTATTTCATAGGTTAGGCATCAGAAATTATGACAAAATGACCTGGGTCTGCACATGGATCCTTTCTCATTGTAGTCTAATCATCCTAAATGGATTTATTATAGCCCATTATATGCCTCTTGCACCAATATCTGAAATCCCTAGGTTTTAAAGATACTCTCAAGTAATTATTTAGATAGAATTCAAGTAGGCTGTTTCCAGGATCTGCTCACACGATAATGACCTTCTGTGTTACTGCTGTGAGACTGGCCGTCGGCACCGTGCTTGCGTGCGCTCATGCGCGTGGTTAATCCATGAGCCCTAGCATCTCCTAATTCTCTTCTTGGGTTTCTACTTCCTCGCTCCCATGAGGATGAGCGTGATGTATTCTCCATGTCACAGAGATCAAGATCAGGGAACATAAAAGATTGTCTTTAGTATTTTAAGCTACTGTCTTTTGTTTAATATTTATCAGGTTCAGTCTTCATTTACTAGATGCTAAGTGATGGGAACTCAGGAGAGGTTAAAATGTTCATCTAACAAACCCTTTTTGACTATGCTTTTCCAGGAACTCCCCTGTCTATTAAACTGACAACTCCCTTTGCACTGATCTCATATTATGTTCAGGCATTGCTTTGATGCTCTAGGTGATATATGCTGAGCTGGACACTATTTTTAAAGATACCCAGACTAGATATCCACGCTTGTGGGAAACACAGATTCAGAAATAATAGAGATAGAAAAGTAAGTTTTTAAAATCGGCAATTCTTGGGGCCCCTGGATGGCTTAGTCAGTTATGCGTCTGGCTTTGGTTCACGTTATGATCTCGGGGTCCTGAGATCAAGCCCCCTGTTGGGCTCCCTGCTCAGCAAGGAGTCCGCTTGTCCCTTTCCCTCCCCCTCTGCCCCTCCTTGTTCTGTCTCTCTCTCAAACAAATAAATAGAATCTTAAAAAAAATTAAAATCAGCGATTCTTATCTAGAGTGGGAAAAATAAATTGGCTTATCCACAGACCCTATTATAATTGCATTGATAAACATGTGGACTAGGTCAGGAAAGAAAGTTCAGAGTGGTTCAGTAAATCACAGTGTGTTGCAAATCATGAGTACCACAAATATTCTGCAGTGGATGTTACTCACCTAATTGTAGAGCCACGTTTATTACTCACATACGTAAGCAAGATAATCGAGATCTCTTCTGTGTCTCTTTTTACAGTGTTATTTTTCAAATAGAGAAAGAATCTCCCGAAGTCACAGTTGGTGTCTCCTCACTGAATTTATTCCAAAAATGTATTCCAGCTGTTTAAAGAAAAATCCTCTAGCAGGGACGGCGTCATGTTTCCCAGTCCCAGTCCGTCAGACAGGTGAGTTGCTAATAGGATGTCATTTCTCAGCTGGGTCATTAAGCGCTCAGCCAGGTATGACGACGCTCTTGTCTGCTCTTCGCTCCACAGTAATGGCCCTGATGGGATGGTCGGTTTTTGAACATCTGTTGTCAGATGTGGCTCTTGCTGAAGTGCCCCTTATTGGTGATAAAGTCAGATGTGTGACTCACTACTGCAAAGTTCTAGGTGGACCAGCCTTTGAGCTCATGCGGTCTTTGCAGGTTCTTCCTACAAAGACTGACTCGTAACTGAGAGCTCTCCGGCTTGGCTTTCCATACCTTAGATCTTTAAAAATGTTTCCTGTGCCTCAATTGGAACTGCTGCGTCTAACCTGCCCCGACTGTAGCTGTGCTAAGAGAAGGGCATCCCAGGAGGAAGGCTGTTACATACCTTCAGAGTACCTGAGAAGAACCCTTTGTTCCATGTCAGAAGCTTTACTCCAGAATGAGTTGCATTGTGTTATGCAGAGAGAAATGGGGTTGGGGGTGGCAATAATGGGCATAATGTATGTGTATCATTTGGACGGCAACCAGTCATCTCTGTCCTAGCTGATAATGTCACCATATGTAGAGAAATAGCACATGAACCTGAGAATTTCAAGATGGTATTTTGGGCTATACGCTAACCCTAAGCTTCTCTCTTCTAGTGCTCAAGAGTTTTCAAGCTATTGAGTGAAAGGATCTTCGCAGATTTGTCAAAGCTTCAGACTTGCTTTACTGGACCACTGTGAGTTTTATTTATTTTTCAACCATTATGAACATATATAATTCATATATCTTGTAACATGTTTAATGAATAATTTAAAACTTTTGCTAGTTTTTTATAAATGGGATCTGGAGCACAGTTCCCTAAAGGTAAGCCAGTCCTAAAACTAACCCTAAGTTTACTTTTCTCCTTATTCTTCTGGAGCAGGGGGTGGCAAGTGTTAATATTTAAGGTAACCCATGGAAAAAGGCAGTGTTTAAGGACAAGAAGGGCGATGAGAAGGCCCATGAAATGTGTTTGAAGGTACCCTAGATATTACTCAGGGATGATTTCACTTTCCTTCAGAGAACAAGACAGGGTTTTTTGGTTTTTTTTTTTTTTTTTTAACCCATCTCACTTAAAATAAAAGTTTAGCTTATGTGTTCTTTGCTGGCACAAATACTGGGAGTCATCTGTTCCTTAGGACAATGATAAAAATCTGCTCCATGTGTATTAACCAGAGAGGAAAGTGGGATAAAGGACAAGGAATAACCAGTCCGCTAAAAGGCAAAAGCTTGGTACAGAACACTTAAGTGTAAAGGTGAATTGTTAAGTAGGGTGCTGGTGTCCCTTTAAGTGAGATTAAGATCACTGCCTTCATAATTACACAGTGGCATTCATTTGCAATTTTAGTGTACCATCTGGGACACCCAACTGGTGTCTTAAATTTGCCTCCTTTCCCCCGCTTCTTTCAATCCTAGCTAAAGGTTCTACAGTGTCTTCATTGTCAAAAGTCTACAAAATCCACAGACTGTTCACTCTGCAGTTGAATTGCCCCCCTTTCCTTTTCTATTTATTCACTTCTCAGTTCAACACCTTTTAATCTCTCTTGGATTAAAAAAAAAGTAGAAACCGTCATTTTCATAATGAAGTGGAAAGACCTAAAGCTACAGTCTATAAAGATCTTCTGAAAGGTTGGTGAGCCCCTGACATGGTAAGACCTTACTTCAAAACTAAAATGATGGGTACACTGCTATTTCAGAGTTTAAATAAAGGATCTGTCCAAATTAGTAATCTTCAGTTTTCTTTGCCATTTTTGTTAATAATCCTGGCAGCAGTGATAAGATAAAATAAAATAAATGCCCCCTGTCAGGGAAAAGTGAGCCTAATGCTGGTGGTATGTTCATCAGTGAAAAGGGAGAAAAGCTTTCATAATCTACCCCCTTTTCTGGCATCCTAACATATTGAAGAAAGTCTTTAAGTCAACGGGGCTGTGGGAATTGTTATGAATGGGAATAACAGTGAAAAGGAGACGGAAAATTCTAGAGACCTGTAAATGTGCAAGATGCTTGGAACAGGTGTGTGAGTTGGTGTGTATAATCAATTTTAATATCCAACTTCATTTTTAAGATTTAGGATGATTGATTATAGTGTTCTGGGGAATCCCAAGGGCACATATCCTTTGAGGTGAGGAGATGAAGGATATTTCTCCCATGATTATATCCTTAAGAGAAATAACTTAGCTATTTAAGATTTTATGTTTGTTTTAATCCAAAGTGATGACCTCAGAAATGCTGGAGCAGCTGATAATACTTTTGTTCAGTGCCCAAAGACTATGGCGTCAGGGATCTACCAGATGTCCATGCTTATAAAAGTATTCCCAGAAGCAACAAGCCTAAAATCATAAGGGCTTCCAGGCAGAAACCCTGCACTGTGGGCTATCAACACCCTAATTTCCTATTCCATGCCCAGAATTTTTCTTTGGCTTGGAATAAGGACTATCTTTATTCCTTAACGGTTAGCATTTTAAATCAGGAATATATACCCCTTCTTGACAGGGTTGTGCTTTTCTTTAAACTAGAGAGATCACCAGGGATATAAAAGGTCTATTTTAGCCCTGAAGGCTGCCCTGATTTTTTGCTTTATGAGTGTATTTATAGATATATAATTCATGTGTCTAGGGCTGATACCCAGCAAAAGGGGCTCTGCTGCCATCGAAAAAGACAGTGTATTAAAAATTTAATAGAACCCTTCTGAACTGTGAGAATGTTGCAGGTGATGGTGAATGTAGCGGGTCATCTGAAAAAAACAAGAGCAGCACGAGATTTCAGTGTGGCTCCAACCTTTGCCTCTCTGGAGATATTTGAGTCTAAGAAGTCACAAAAATACCAAAACAGTGACACCAGAGAGCCAGACTGAGAGAGGACACCATGCTCCAATTCCTTGAATTTCTTTTAGGTTCTTTACTTTGCCTCTTATTTGCATTTTTCAAATTCTCTGCTGAGAAATTCACATAATACGGAAAAATCCTCCTTTCCCCCCCTAAATTAGTTGTTGAATGATACTCATCTATTTATGTGGTACCAAAGCAGTGTGTGCATGTTACGCAAAAATCTCCTGAAGCTTGCAATTCCTCTCCACCTTCAGAAGAAATAGCCTTGGACAAACATGGCAGGGACCTGAGGAACAGACTCCAGAAAAACTCAAGATGAGAATCTCTAAGTAGGACTTATCCCCGCTCCCCCCCCGCCCCCGACTTTGTCTGAAATGGATTTGATTCTGAAAGGCTACGGATTCTGTTTTTTAGCATATGCCCAGGTAAAGATGAGAAGCCCCTGGATATGGTTCTATGTTGTAAAATAAGGAATGTCAAGTGGAGTTTTTTATTTATCTATTGCTTAAGAGCTTTGCCACTGGAGTCACTCATAGGTTAGCATCACAGCTCTGTAGCTTACTAGCTAGGTATTTGCTGAAGGTTCTTAAACTCCCTGAAAAATAGAAATAATGACTTAGGCTATCTCAAACCACCAGTGTGAATAATAATGCACGTTAATTTCAATGCATATTAAATATTTAGCACAGAACCCATTGTTACTCCAAAGTGCTAAGTTACCAGTATTATTTCTACTAACATTTTGGACCTATAGATACTGAAACCATTGATTGATTGCGTTCTTCTGACCCTTTTTTTTTTTTTTTAAACATAGTAGCCTCATGCTCAGGTACAAGTTTAATAATATAGGTTCTACATTATTGAGGCTATTTTAAATGCAGACTTGGAAGACTGATTTATAAGAATTCTAAGAGCTTATATTTAAAAAAAATGACTACCCTTTTATTAAGTTGACCTATGGATAGCTTCTGCAACAAAAATAAATTCTATTAAAATAACACCCCCTTTAGGAAGTTCTTGGATTTAAACCCAAAGTATCATCCAGCACATGAAACAATATAAAATCATATGAACTGAGAGAAAGTCAATTCACTAAAACTGCTGGGTTGGAAATGTATCTGTTAAGCGTGATATTTCTGTAATTAATAGTTTCTGGTAACACAATACCTGACATTAAAGTGAAACAAGTAACCTCTTTATTTAATAATTGTATAGCACTTCTTACTAATCCTGTGTTCCCAGAGTGCATAAGGCAGCATTAACCCAAATACATTTAAGGTCAGGGGGTATTTTCACCCCTATGGTCACACAAAATGGCAGTACCTACCTACCTGAAAGATTTCCTAAATAAAACTTAAGATGTGAAAATCATCATGTTTCGTCTTGGTAGAATCTTTTTAGAGAAATAGCAACTCAATAAAAAGGGGAGGGAGACAGATTAAGAGAAAGAGAGGCAGGGAGGGAGGAAGAAGGAGAAAGGCAGAGAGATGGGGGGGGTGGAGGGAGGGAGGAAGGAAAAAAGGGAAAGGAAGAGGAGAGCATGGAGGGAGGGGGACGGAGAGGGAGAATGAGAGAGAAAGGGGAGAGGGAAAGGAGGGTGGATGAGGGAGAGAGGCAGAAGGAGGGGAGAGGGAAGCAGGGAAGGAAGGTAGGTGGAGAGAATTGTGTATCTTTGTGTGTATGTGTGTGCTTTCCCCAGTAGTTAGTCCTGTATGTTGGAAGGCATAACCAGAGGACAATAAACAGCTGGGATTCTCGATACCTTCATTCTGGATAAAATTGATTCCGTGGTCTGCGGTGCTCGTGCCGGCATGATCCTGGCTAACCAAACTCTACCATAGTCACTTGAGAGTATCTTATTTTCCCTTTGCTGAAGGAAAATACAATAAAGGACTGATTTCCCTAAATGCTTTCCAAGGAGTTAAATGAGGATATGTTACCACTGATAATACTTGGAGGCATCTCACTTTCTTCTAGAGGGTCCAGGCCTCCCGCAAGCTGGTCCGGTTCATGTCCCACTGTAAAGCCTACCATTACTTTCAAGGCTTTAAGGCTGATTCAGGCAAAGAGGCGAGGCTTCCTTTGGGGGTAAGAGCAACTCACCCACCCCCTTCTACCAACAGTAGAGTTCACATTGATCCTTAGAAGCAATTCAGCACAGAACACAACCGTGAAAATTAAGCAGAGGGATACAAATGAAATAAAATATTTAGTACTATCTTCAAATCATATAGTAGAAAATAAAACCAACATCAGGGCCAAAGTAAGCTAGAGGAAAGGAGAGCAAATAACATTGACCAGGCATTCACAGTATAACAACAGGAAAAAAAAAAGAAAAAAGTAAAAGCAAATAAAAAATAGAGGCTGTTTTTGGAAAACAAAGAAATCATTTCCATAAAATAAGTGAAAAAAAGCATACCGTATTAATTTATAGTCAACTTACATCAACAAATTGCCCGCATGTTTTTTGGCATGAAAGAAAAATTTACAAAAGAAAGTTGTGTAAGAATGCTCTTGGACAAATAGAATTGCCACATTCTTGTAACTTGCTTTTTTGTCATTTCTTAAAAAACTTTTGAGCAAAATGTCTAAATTTTTCCAATCTAATAATTTACAACAGAGGATGATACAGGGAGGCAACAACACATACATCCACACCACATAACATGAAAAGAAAAAAAAAATCTGCACTTTAACAAAGTCTTATTTTGAGGGGGCTTGGGAGGACATCGATTCTGAATTTGAAATAATTCCGATTGCGAGGATTTAAAAAATTAAAAAAAAAAACCTGTTTGCTTTTATAATTTGCCTTTCAAAAAAAAAATCTATGGATCTGGAGGGTTTTGAATGAACTTCTGCACTGACATAGGTTCTCAGATATATATTTCATTTTTAAATATTTTTGTCTTTTTGACAAGTTTTAGATTTCCTTAAGGGGATGGATGACAGCACATAAATTGGAACAATGCTGAAGAAAGGGGGGTCTGGGAGGGAAAGATGCCGAGAGGGGAGGGTCGTATTTATGAGTGTACTACACACGAGATGAAGATGATGGGGGTGAATGTGTAAGTGAGTCGCCATGTCCATGTAAGGGCGGCACGGAGTGATCTAGCTGCATTAGAGCTTCTGGCTGTAAGGAAGGGATGGGCAATATACAAAAACAAATGAGCCTACACATGCCCATCTACAGAAATAAAGAACAGAACTCTAACACAATCTCACACACCCTAAGCTGCAACTTCTTCAACATGCAATTACTCCAAAAATCATTACAGTTTCATTCGAGTTTCAAATAATAAAAACAGTTAAACTTGTTTTCTACTAAAAGTAGGCAAAATACATAAAATAATACTAATGATCAAAAGATTAAAAGCAGAAACAAGGAGACTAGATTTATGCATTCAAGTTGAACAACTTCATCGGCAGCCACACAGCCCCATCTAGAGTCGGTTAGGGGAGCGGGTTCGAGACTTGCAGAGGGGATGGAAAGGCAAGCCCGCGCAGGGAGCCCACTTGCTGGTTACTGATCACTTCCCTAGGGAGCAAGGGTGCTGTCTGAGTGACATCATCCGTCTTCCCCCTGCCACCCCTGGTGCATGGGATTCCCAAAGACAAGGCTCTAATTCAAGAGATGTGGATGTGGAGATTCTGCCGCGGAAGTTGTTCCACATTTAAAGAGGGAGTGGGGAAAAATTGCAGAAAACAATTCATAACTTTTTTCTCATAATTTTGGATAAAACCAAATCTAAAGTTAAAGATCTAGCAATTAAAAGAAACATACTGATATATATATATAGATAGATATAATACAAAAAGCACTTAGTTCCCAAACAAAAAGGGAGAAAAGAACAAAAAAGTTTTTTTAAAGAAAAAAGTATTGCACACACTTTCAGAGATGAACAACCAGATGCACACGCTGAGGAGGCACAGACAGAGCGATCAGGGGACACTTTTTGCTTTTTTGCTTTTTGTTTTCTGGCTTACTGATTCCCCTTTTGGTGATAGCCAAAATGAAAACCAAATTTTGCATTTTCTTTAAAAAGAAATTTTACATTTTATTTTTTTTTTGGTTTTGCTTCTCTAAAAAAATAAAAAGGGCGTGCAGTCTGGATGTACGTCATGAGTAGACATTTGAAAGAGAAGAAAGTGGCTAAACTGACAAATGGGTGATCTATTATCCTTTAACTGTAGGAATGGTAATCAAATTAATACATGCTTAAAGTAAGTTGCATTTAGGGAAAGTAGAAAAACACAACAGCAAGCTAGGGTTGGGGAGAGGTCAGCAAGACAAAACTGATTTGGGGGTGGGAGGAAGGTACGGGACTTAGTTTCATGCCTTTCCAGTAGGGGCAAAGGGCATCCCAAGGCTTCCTGCCCATTTCCACAAGGAAAGGAGGTGCTCATGTGTGTGTATGTTGGGGGCTGATGTAAAGCCTGTAGTGGCAGGAACTGAGGTAAAAATAGACATGAGTTCGTGGGTTCTGCTCTAGAAAATTTACCCCATATTCATTCATAGACTTAGAAGGTATATTTTGTTAGTCATAGAGAGCTATAACTGCATTGCTTGCTATGAGTTTTCAGGGGTTTTGCCAAATTGACAGGGTACCATAAGTGACAATAAGGTGTTCATAAAATGAGGCTGATAAATGGAATAGCATAAAGATCAATAGAGATATGTACTAGTAATGGGGCAAACCCCCTCTCCACTCCAAAGAACTCAGTGGCAATAATGGTAAAGTACAGCAGAGTCTGGAAATGGGCATGGTTTATTCCAAGTACAAAGGAGAAACCAAACCAGTCTTCTAGAGATCATGTGGGACACAAATGTTCCATCCAGTCTATATAGAGAAAAATGGTAAAGAGAGAGGGAGAGGAGGAGAGTGAGTGACTAGGGGAGAAGGGGGAATGTGTGTGTGTGTGTGTGTGTGTGTGTGTGTCTTTAGAAATGGCCTCAGCCTCTACTGGAAGAAATCTCGAGAGTTGTGTTCAATAGTCTATCCCTGTGGGAACATTAATGTCCAACCAAGGACTTGGAAACCCGGGTAGGCAAACCACAAAGGTAAGACACTTGAGAGCACCTGGCTCTGACACAATCCTAGTCACTCCTAAGAAGTCTTCTGGGTGACTTTGACAAAAAGGAATAAATTGTGAGGATGAGTCAGACTTTGGCCCCCTCTGGGACGCCCCTTTTATTATTTTATTTTAAAATAGTTATAGTAATGTGTCCCCATGGGTCCGTCCGTACCAAGATTTTTAGTCTCTGGTTTAATAATGTTAATCATCATTGTAGGAACTTCACAAAGGGCAGCTGGGAAGTTTTAGAAGGAGGGAAGACATCCCATTCATATAGGAAAAGAAAAACCCTTGTTGCCACTGATTTTTTTAAAATAATTATACTTTTTTAAAAATAATTATACTTTTAACATTGAATCTTATGGTATGAGAAGACCTTATAAATACTCATATGCCCTCATAAGGCATCAAATGTTTCTACAGAACAAAGTTAGTTTTGATGATACTCAAATGGGCTGTTTGTTTTTTTTCCCCATAAGCAATTTTTTTAAAGTAGGAAACATAACTGGCCTAAGTATGAGAATTAAAGAATAAGATACTTCCAGTATATTCATACTCCTGGATAATAAGAGGTGTTAAGAGGGTGTTTTGAGGACACCCATCAATTTGGGTCTCCCAGTTTCTGAGTAATTTACCTATTTCAAAATAGCCTGTTTTAAAATTCATACAAGTATGACACATCAGTTACATTCTAGAAATCACTGGTTTAAATAATCAAACATAGAAAAACTTATTGTTGTCACCTTGCAAATAAAATAAGTATTTTTTAAACCCATGGAAGCCATAGTTTCAATGAAGCCAACACAAACTATAGTGTATAGACCTTTTTATAATATGTCAGCCATAGTCATCTACACAAGCTTGATTTCCAATGTAAGATACAAAGTAGTATTGCTAGTAGTTCATAATCATATCCCAGCTTTATTTTAATCTTTCATCAACTATCTGTGTTAGGTTTTATTATCAGTAACTACACAGTTCTGTACCTATGCCTCTACTTGGTGGGTGTTCAGAATGATTTACAATTATGCCTGCCATTGAGAACAAATAATACAATAATTTGACCTGAAACAGCATATTTTGATACAACCATTTTTTTTTATCCCATTGTGTCCAAATAACCCTGTCTAAAAGTAAAGTCAAACTTTTAAAATCATCAAATGCAGAAAGATGGAATTACACTGGGCAGAATTCATCTTGAGGAGTGTGCTTGTTTCAAAGACAAGTAAGTTTCTACACTGCTTGGAGTTGAGCTTGACACACTCTGAAGACACACTGGAGTAAGCTGCAGACCCACCTCCTTGGGAGAGTGGGGCCTACTTGCAAAGGGACACTTTCCGTGTGTGCAGGTGAGGTCCAAGAAGAAGGCCCAAATGAACTACTTTGTATAAATGCAAATATTTTAAATTTCTGAGGGAAAATAGTGGAGAGAGAAAGGAAGAGGAGGCAACCTTCATGGGAGTCTGATTGCAATTCAGGGAAAAAGTTAAACTGTTCCAAGTAGGGTGGGCTAAGAGTCTGGAGAACAAATACCTACTGAGGATTTTCAAGGTTTTTGCATTGGATCTATGAGGTAGATCTCTCCATCTGCCTTTCAAATGACATATACAAAAACATATTGCTGATTGCCATTCTATGCATCCATGGCAAGAAGGGAGGGACTCTTCTGGGACAACCAGTGGCTCAGTTCTGAATCCTGGTTTGGCCAAGAATAAAAACGGAGGCTCTAAGAATGGATATGGAATCCAGGGATATGGGAATGGCTGTCGTCTGTGTTACAAAATGGTCCCTGCCTATACTCTGACTTCTTACAAGATCTTCCTCAGACTTAAGTAATGCTCAGAGAAGGGGTGAAGAAACCTGCTTCACTGAAATGTGGCATTTGTTTCTAAATAAAAAGTTTCTTTTTAATGGTGAACAAAAATGCCCCAAGTAAAAAGTTCATGTACGGGGCGCTTGGGTGGCTCAGTGCGTTAAGCCTCTGCCTTAGGCTCAGGTCATGATCTCAGAGTCCTGGGATCGAGCCCCACATCGGGCTCTCTGCTCAGCGGGGAGCCTGCTTCCCTCTCTGCCTGCCTCTCTGCCTACTTGTGATCTCTCTGTCAAATAAATAAATAAAATCTTTAAAAAAAAAAAGTTCATGTACGATCTGTTCCCAAACTCAGTTTCTACACATCATTATAGTAGATAGGGAGAGACAGAAAAATTACGAGATAGAAAGATAAATTAAGCGTTCAGAATGGACAGAAGAGTCCAGAACACCATCAAGCCCATTCAGAACCGTATTTCTGTCTTAATGATCTACTTGCCCGGTTTAGAGTAATTTTTCATACTTAAGTGGATAAGAATGGATACATTACAACATCATAATGGGTAGCATTACATTTTAAAACTGGTAAGATAGAACATTTATTAAAAAAAAATAGAACATTTATTGTGGAAGGACCTTCAATTGGTGACTTCTTTCCCTATATTCACATAATCCTTAACCTTTGCCTTAATTCAGTCCTACCATCTCCATTCTTGTTTGTGAACCTACTGTGTGCCCTGCAGAGATTTCTGTTGACTCCCAACACTCCATTGCACTCCAGTTGTTTTCTTCCTAGTCTCAACTTGACTCTAAGAAGTTTAGTACAAACATGGAGTCTTTTTTATCTATTTGCCTACCAATTAGAATACTAATAACCAATCAAACATTTCTGGACTGAACTAACGAATGAGTAAATTAGTTAATATGTTTAATTGCTTTTTTTTTTTTTTTACCCCTGCACTAGGCTATAGCTTCCATAAAGGCATTAAAATCATGCATCATCACCATGGCTTGCCTTGCACCTGGAATACAGGATAGAGTATGTGGGATAGAGATGTTAGGGTCGGGAGACCTAAGGTCCAGTGTTGGATGTAGTGCACACCATACTGGCTTCTTAAGGAACTGAACAAGTCAGTTAACCTCCCTGAGTTAGTGTCCTCGTGTGTAATATGGAGATTATGATGTCTAGTCAATTAGCCCATCTCGCAGGATACATTTATATGACTAATGAGGTTTCGAATGTGAAAGTGTTTACAAATTCTAAAGGGCTTTCTAGATGTTACTATTGTTTTCAAAGCAGACGCCATAACATCCTCTGTAAAATTAGCGTTTCATATTCAACAGAGGAGGCTGAGTCCCAGACAGCTGAGGTCAGTGCTACTCCAAGTGTGATCCTTAGAGCATCTGCTTCAGCCTCAAACAGCCTCAATCCAAACCCCTAACCCAAATACCTATTATTACCACTTCTGGTGAAGCCCTATCCCTACCCCTCCAATAAGGCTAGTAAGTTTCTAAAACTTGCTTGTTCATCTTATAACAGTGCATTCTTATTATTTCTGCATGTCATTTCATAATTACTTTATTTTACTCTTCGTGTGAGTTAGAGCTATACTCTGAAGAGCTCTTATTTAGATACCTTTCCATAAGAACCCATTTATTTAGTGGCAGGAGGACAGACCTGGAGGTGAGCTCTTATCCTCTAGCAAACCATGTGACTGGAGTCAAGTCACTTGCTCTTCATTCCAGCCCCTTTAATCCCTTGGAAACACATATCTCAACAGACATCAGAACCATGGGGTAAGATGAGGACATGAGGGGACAGAGAGTCCAGGTACTATTTTAGCTCCTTCCTCCCCAAAGTGCTCGTACAGGAAGATACACAAAAGGAAAACTCCATTAAGAAATTTCCAGGAATTGGGGCACCTGGGTGGCTCAGTGGGTTAAAGCCTCTGCCTTTGGCTCAGATCATGATCTCAGGGTCCTGGGATCGAGCCCCACATCGGGCTCTCTGCTCAGAGGAGAGCCTGCTTCCCTCTCTCTCTGCCTGCCTCTCTGCCTACTTGTGATCTCTTTGTCAAATAAATAAAATATTAAAAAGAAAAAAAGAAATTTCCAGGAATTACTATTCTTTTCATTTTGTTTTAATGTTAACCAGGTATTAGTGCAAGTAAGCCTTTCTTCACCTAGGATATTAAAAGTTCCCAGATTCACAAGCTGAATCTGTATGCTTATTTTGTGTTTTTTAATCTGTCTAGCATAGAGCAGGACACACCGCAGGTCTTCAGTGCATACGTGCTGAATTAAACTACAAAAATAGAACAGCTTGCAACACTTGGATCTCTGTGTTGTTAAGTGGGTGGGATTCAGAAAAGCTCTCCTTGCTGGCACTAGTTTCTTTAATCAGGAGGGAATATATTCGTGAAGTGAAACAATGAGAAAGAGCAGTATAAAGAGGGCTCAAAGCCATGAATTTAGCAACTGCTCCCCTGCTCCTCGCCTTGCCTTCAGGTAGACTTTTACAGGTAACAGAAGCATATAGCTCATTATTTGCAAATGATTATGCTGTTGTAATACTATTAAAATCCAACACAGTTGGTAATATAAAATACTTATTTTATGAACATAAAAAGCCGCTTGTGTGCCAGTCAGAAAAATGAAAGCCCTGTCTGAAGTATTTTGCTCTAATAGCTTAAATAGCCTGAGATTCCTACTTACTTCCTCCTTCATCTCCCTGCCTCTTGGCTCACCCCAGGCTGGCCCCTGCCTTAATTTTTTGAGTGATCCCATCTAGACCCTTGGCTATATATGCCTACCATCTATAGGACTATGATTTCCAGTTCACCGCGCACTCAGAATTCCAGTTCCCCATCTCCAACTGCCCACTCAACATTTCCACTTCGATATCTATGAGGTTTCTCAAATAAAAAAAGGCTGAAACAGGGGCACCTGGATGGCTCAGTGGGTTAAAGCCTCTGCCTTCAGCTCAGGTCATGACTCAGTCCTAGGATAGAGCCCTGCATCAGGCTCTCCACTCAGCGGGGAGCTTGCTTCCCCCTCTCTCTCTGCCTGCCTCTCTGCCTACTTGTGATCTCTGTCAAATAAATAAAATCTTTAAATAAAAAAAAAAAGGGCTGAAACAGAACTTTGGATTTCATTTGCCTCCTAAACTTGCATCTCCCTTAGGGTTTCCATCTCTTCGGTCTGCCTCAGATATACAAACCCCTAATTAGTCATCTACTTGGGCCCCTACCGCCAACTCACCTCCACATATCCAGCATACCAGGAAGTTTCACGACTCTACTCTGGCAACAAATTGCTCACATGTCTACTTTTTCCAGGTCTTAGCATGAACCACCATGATTCCTTGCTTGAACTCTGTAGTAGCCTCCCAACCTATCTTCCCACCTTCACTATTCACTCCCTAAAACCCATTCTCCATAGTGAGCCAAAGTGCTCTTTCAAAATACAATATAAATCAGATCAAGTCTGTTTCTTGCTTAAGATCTTTAAAGGTTTTCCCAAACCCAAACTCTACCCTGACCCACAGTGAAAGCACCCTGAGATCAGACAGCTGCCTACTACCCCTCCCGTCTCATCTCCTACAGATCCCTCACAGCTCCTCTGCCCCAGGATGTCTCGGCCTCTGGCTATACTTCTCTGGCTTTCCTTCTAGGAACACTCTTTTCCTTGCTCTTTGCCTACGGTGATTTGGGTCTCTCTAATTTTATTCTTCAAAGAGGCCTCTAAAAGCAGCCCCTAGTAAGGTAGCAACCTGCTCCCTAACTGATCCTGATTTTCTCCATAGCAGACACATTGCCATTTATGTTCAGTCCTCCCTCATTGGAAGGTAAGCTCTATGAGAAGAGAGACTGTCTTGTTCTCCATTATACTTAGAGACCTGGACATATAGTAAGAGCTCCAGAAATCACTGCTGAATGATTTCACTCAGTGACATCATTCCTGAGCACAGGCACTGAGTAAATGTTTCATAAACTAACTACTGAGGCATTGCATTCTCTATTCTGTTTTGTTTTCTTTTACTCTTCTCTAAACCAGATGGGATTTCCTTGAGTTCTAGTCAGCAGTTCCAATGCAAATTGGACCTTCTCATTCACAGCTGGCTGAAAAAGCCTTCTGAAAAAATATATCACTATCTAACTCATTCTCCCTTTCATAAACCAGTGCTGGGATGTTTATTAAAAACCCAGGCTTTCCTTTGCAGTTGTGAAAGCTAAAGATAAAATCAACAGAATATTCAGACCTAGAGCTGCCAATAGCAATATTGAGACCTAGAGCAGAATATTCAGACCTAGAGCTTCCAATCGCAAGGAAGGAGCCAAACAAATTATCAGCAGGAGGAATGGTGGCCAGGGTAGTAAAAATGTACTTGGTTATCTTTGCCTCCTGTGGCCCCGTAAGCCACTGATAGCAGAATCTGGCAGCACCGGGACCTTTCTCCTGAACTGGTACCCTGACACTTTACGACTGGGTTTATAGAGTAATAAATTATTTAAGAAGGTTTATTTTGCTTTTATTGTCCACAAAAGCTGTCATTATGATCAGAATTCTTTTTTTTTTTTTTTAAGATTTTTATTTATTCGAGAGAGGGAGAGAAAACTTCAAGCAGACTCTACACCAAGCATGGAGCTGACGTGGGACCAGATGCTATGACCACGAGATAATGACCTTAGCTGAAACCAAGAGTCGGAGGCTTAACTGACTGCACCACCCAGGCACCCCTATGACCATAATTCTGTTTTCTTTGTACTCGAGTTTCTTCAGGTGGTAGCAGCTGGGCATCCCAACCTGTTACATCCTCTCCACAAAGTTGTTCATGAGAAACAACTGAACTTGAAAACACATGACCCTACAACTCACTGTATCTTGAAAACACCCTCTTTTCCCTAAAATCTATTTTCATTGCAAGGAACGTACAGGGATTTTCATTATCAATAAGGAACTAATACTATACAAACAAGATGAAAAGCTTGCCCAAGACTCATGCACTTGACATCAAGATCCTGTACTAGGACGACACGGCTTTGACTGCGTCCAACCTGAGCCTTGAGGAGCAGAAGACTGCAGAGATGCCTGCATGGGTGACACGTATCATGAGATTATTCTCAGTTTTTTTTTTTTTGTAAATGAAACTGCTATAAATTAGAAGGAGCTACAAGAAATTCCCTAGTTATTCCAAAAACTCAATGCATATGAGCCTATGGATTAGTAAAGATAGATGCTTAGGGACGAACGCATATGAACAAATGATGACCATAGTGATTTCCTTGAAAATAAAAGGAAAGAGAAAGAAAATATAAATTGTAACTACAGAGTTAAAACACTAATTAACCAGGAACCTAGTTCTGGAAGGTGTTGTTCTAAAGGATTATTGAGAACTTATTCTCAGCCAGACATCATTTTGAATGCTTTAGGTATTTTATTTCAGTGAATCATTACAATTATATCTTACCTATCAGTAAACTTGGGCTGAAAGAAGTTAATTTGCCCAAAGTTTTACACCTAGAAAGTTGAACAGTCATGAATGGACCCAATCCTATGTGTTTTTACATTAAATAACAGTGTAATCCTGAAACAGAATGTTTGTTAAAATTTGGTTCTCAGTGAGCACAGAAAATTACAAACAAGCTACTCTTTAGGCACAAAAACATCTACAGGAGATACTAGGATCTCTACAGATTTATTTCAAGCTCTTATGACTTTGAAATTATTATCGCACAATGAGATATTCAGAGGGGCTATGAGGGTTTCTTGTTGTGGATTTTTGGGTCTTATTTTTTCATTTGTTTGTTCTGGTTTGTTTTTTTTTTAAATCTCAGGTCACTTAAACCAGACGTACTAAATCGCTTTACTGGGGGCAGTGGGGACAGGATGGCAGGCATGTCTGGATATCTGCATTTGTTCCCCAAGGGCTTTTTATGCAAAATCAGTTTGAACTTATAGTGAAAAAGCCTGAACTACGTCCCAGCTGTGATCCATCCTGTGTGACCTTGAGTAAGCCATAAATTCTCATTTGTAAAATGGAGATAAACTTCACTGGATGTTGAATCAATCAAAGGAGACACTGCATATAAAGAAGCATTTTCAAAAATACATACACACATACATGTACTTCTAGAAATGTTAAAAGAGTAATAAACAATCTTACTGGCACATCAAAACCTACCTAACAGTTTCTAATACATGGATTTTAGGACCACACAATAAATGCTCTGGATGTTCTAAGAGTAACACGGCAGATATTTCAGTTACCTAATAAGTACCTATCAAAAAAGTAGTCTAAATGATTTGATTCCTTTGCTAGCTGCCTGATGTGTTAAATTATAAGTGCTCTCTGAATATCTCTGTCCCACATCATTTTCTGTCATACAACATCCTAATCCGTCATTGACTCTATAGAATTTTTTTTAAAGCACCATAAATCAATTGTTGGAGAAGATCATCACATTGTCCTTTTCTCAGACCCTATTATTTTATTCTACATTTTAACCTCACACCGGAAGGCTCCACTAATCATTCGAAAGTATGAATAAAAATGGCTTTCTCTGCAGGCATTGAACAGGCACGGATGTTACTAGCACAGCCCCAGGTAGGCCAGGAGACACCAGAATTGGCTTGCTACCGTGTCCTTTCAGAACCACGGAGCCTACTGTCTATCAGAGCAATGTGGTGTCAGGACGAGGGGAAGATGCCAGCCTGGCTGCACAGGAGGGATACAGAGAGAGAAAGCCTGATCAGCAGCTCTGGGAACAGGAGTGCCAGCTGATCACTTCTAAGAACTCCTCTAGACGAGGTCACCTTTTTTCAGTGTGGGCTTCCATACTACTTCTTCGTGCTATTAGTAAATGGACCATGCTCTATTTTGCTTGTGCTGTCTTGGATGGATATGTTCCTTGATTTTTAAGTTTTCACACTACATGTGATGACCATTGGAGGTATCTTAAAAGAAAAGATTTGAGAAACGTGAAAGGTTTTACTTTCAGCTATTGTACCACATTTAATTAAGAAAGTCAGCATGCTGAAACCCTGAAACCCACTTACAGTCTCTGTCTTTGTGCAGAAGTTTAATGGGCTCACATGCAGTGACTCTGTTAGAACATTTGCTTGTTAAGTTTATTCCTGTTTCATAGTATTAATCTATAGTAAGGTTTCCCCCAATGCCATTTGCTAAAAGGTCGTTTTTGTCTTTTCAGATGGATGGATAGTATTATAAGTTGAAACTTTTAAAAACTCGGTAAGTACCAAGTATTGTCTTTGCAAAATCACGTGGCCTAAGGCTGCACTCCTGTGGGTCCCTCTTGCTGAAAACAATAAAGGTGATTTTTTAAATTATATATTATGCAGTACAAAATATATTAGCCCTTGTAAACTACTAAGTAGGAAAATACTTGTTACCTTAGATGATTAAGCAGAATTTTTTGATAGTGGCGTAGGTCATCACCACTCTCTCCTACTTTAAAGGGCAAATAGGTAAGGCACAAGGCGATGGAAATATACACTGGGTTAAGGCCTAGGGCTAGAGCAAGTATCATAAAAACTTAGAGAAATCATTTTGTCCTGATTATCATACCAGTTCTGTTTTTATCTGGGTTTTGGCTCATCCCAAATTTTCCTTGAAGATGAGGGCATGTCTTATTTCCTTGACAATATTCAACAAAAAACAAGAGAACCTACTCTTTTGATGCATGCATCTGTCTGCTTGAACGTTAGGACTCTCTTTGTACAACTCTAGGGGGTGGGGTTCCTCTCACCATCTATGTAAATAGTATCCTCTGGAGTCAAGCAATGCAAGGCCTGCAAAGCCATATGCAACAACCCCTATGAGGTTACCTTTCTAGTTATGAATGGCATTTGTAAGTACTCTGAATAGGCCCTGAGTTTTCTTCTTTTCAGTCTTGTTGTGGACAGCCAAGATTTGGACATGACAGGAACACATAGTAGACAATTGTCCTTGGTCACTGCTACTTAAGTTTGTGGACAGTGTTGACCAGATGGGTAAAGACAGTGAAAGAGGAGTCACAGGAATGTGGCCATACCACATGATAAATACCTAATAAATAATTACAGCAAAATAGAAAGGCATTTCCCATCGTACCCTGTAGATCTGGCAAATGGGTATAAATCAAGACACAAAGATAACTGCATGCAGTTATCTTAAGTGCTGGAGAATGTGCATTTTAACTTCTAAACAGCCTTCATATTTGAAGAGCTATGATGAACCCACAGACCCTAAGACATTTCTTTAAAAAGAAAGAATCTAAAAGCAAGGACTTAATTATGTAAAAGTCTCTAGAAAATAACTCTGTTAAGATACTTTTACAGAAAGTGACATCAAGGAACTATTAGTGGTGAAAAGAATAACTTTGTAAGCAACGGTGTTCACTATTAGTGGCCCAAAGAAAGAGATGGGAATAACTATCCAATATGCTTCCAGAGAAACCAGGAAGATGAGTAAAATCTGATGCTGCTGGGTCTTTCCCCACCCTGGGTTATACATCCTACTAACAAGCCAAACTTCGAGAAAGTAAGCTCTCTTGACCTTCTAGAGGAGATACAACATTAGGAAGCAGGATGTGGAGACACTCTTACTTACTGATTTTGTAACTTCAAGTAAGTCACTTATATTTTCTGTGCCCCAGAGAATTATTGCCTGTAAAATGTAAGGACTGGATAAGATGATCTTTTTTTTTTTTTTTTTTAAGATTTTGTTTTTATTTTATTTTAACAGAGAGAGAACACAAGCAGGCAGAGAGGCAGGCAGAGGCAGAGAGAAGAGCAGGCTCCCTGCCGAGCAAGGAGCCCGATGTGGGACTCGATCCCAGGACACTGGGATCATGACCTGAGCCGAAGGCAGCTGCCCAACCAACTGAGCCACCCAGGCATCCCTGGATAAGATGATCTTTTGAAAGAACCAATGATTTAAGGAAGTTAAGCACTATTGCTAATAGAGCTCAAAACTGTTCCAAAGTGAATAAGATCATTTCACAAACATTTTTAATTGACTGGTTACCATTCACTTAACACTGTGTCATTACATAATGGAAATGCCTGTCTTACGTTGCCTTTCCTCTTAAGAATCAAAAGTCAGTTACATAACCACTTTATAACACTCCTTCCTTAGTGGGTCCTGGAAGGGGAAATAATTTCTGTGTTTCTTGCAGTGAGAAGACAATATGCTAGGAAAGGATGCTAAAGGTATTATCTTGTATACATGGGACATTGAACAGAGACAGAGGGGAGTCTAGTAATCTAAGGATTAAGGTTTGAAAGCTGATGTCCCCCCGTGCAGACCAGCCACTGAAAGGGCCCACTCTGGAAATCAGACAGCACAAGAACAAAAGACCAAAAGAGACAACACAGGAGCTAATGGGTCAGGAACTTTTTTTTTTTTTAACTGCTACATAAACACTGACAAATTTTCAATCTAGCAACTCCAGCATTTAGAAGAAAGTGTTGGGCACAACTGACTTTTATTACTTTGGAAAACTCTACATCTCTCTTTTGTACTGTGCTAATGTTCAGATAGATGAACTTCTCTAGAGCTCTCAACCCAAGGAGTGTTGAGATTGCATGGCAACAATTATCCACCTGTATTCTAAAGCTATAAGCAGCTCTTTCGCTGTTGGATAGCTCATATTATAATGGTGGCGAAATAAAAGAAAGCTCCATAGATTTTAGAAGGGATAGTTAGGAAGCACCACACGTAGCTTTCTGTCATGTGGGGTAGTTTTATCTGTTGTCCGGAATAGTGGGTGGAACTTTCTCATGAGCCAGGCTTAACAATAAAAATGTACCATTTCCTAGCTGAAGAAGGGCTCTTGGTTTAACGACCTAAAAGTGTATCTGAGGTCAACTGGCAAGAGTTTCAATGAGAAAACACTCAGGCCTGACTGACTGGTCTTAACCACAGAACTGGTTGCTCTAGGAGAACAAACTAGAAGGAAAGTGGGCAATGCGTGGGCTGGTAAAGCAGTAGTCATGGATTGCATTTAGCCTCTTTGCCATTTACCAGTGGGTTTCTCTCAGCGCATAGAACCATTTCACTCCAAATTCTTTGCCCTGTTAATAGCACCCCGTTGAACTCTGTTGAGAAGAATAACTGCATTTGTTCTGCTTCTCTCTGGACGATATTAGAGAGGAATCTTACTAGAAAGCATTCTACCCCAATAATGCAGAATTGTGAGGACTTGGAAATCAACTGCAGAGTGCTGGGTTCTGATTGAAATTTACTATTTTAAATAACCATCCACAGAGAAACTAGGTTGTTCCATGCACGGCAGGATTTGAATTGCATCCTCCTAACACTGGCCAAGTCCGAAAGGGTGATGTTCCCTTGCCGTCACTGTCAAATTTCTTGTGTAACTATTATGATCATCAACAACAAAACCCACCTGCCCCTTGCAGGGATATGGTTTAGTGCTGAAATTCTAACTACCTATGCTTATGCTGAATCCCCATCCATGTTGCTTACAAAGAAAAATACAAACCCTAGAGCAATGGCCACATTCCAATTTGAATAATTAGATTAGTTGCCACAAATTTCTTCCATTCAGTCCCTCAGTTGTGTCACCTGGTATGAGCTATTCAATTCATCCTACGCACTATATTTCTACCCCCTAGAAGCAAAGGCTCTGCCAAAAAGGGGCTCCCCTTGAGCAAAGGTAACCATAAATCCTAGAACAGAGGCCTAAAGAATATGCAAGGAAAAATCAAAATTCAGGGACACTTGGGTGGTTCAGCCGGTTAAGCATCTGCCTTTGGCTCACGACCCCAACATCCCGGAATCAAGACCCCTTCCCCCCCCCCCAAGGTTGTGCTCCCTGCTCAGCAGGGAGCCTGCTTTTCTCTCTGCCTACTGCCTGCCCCTGTTTATGCTCTCTCTCTCACACACACAAATAAATAAATTCTAAAAAAAAAATCAAAATCCAATTCTTCAGATGTTGAATTTTTTCAAAGTTAAAAAAAAACTATTCTGAGAATAATATAAATATTTATTCTTCTATATCATTAAAAGGAAAAGGGTTATGGTGCATAGGAAAATATTTCAAAATGAAACAGTTCTGTAGCCTCACTTTCAAAGTCCCTGGGGTGACAATTGCATATGGCAGGTTTTGAAGAAGGACCTGGCTTCCTATTTTGTCACTCTGGGCATGAAACCAAAAAGAACATTCTTGCTCTTGAAAGGGACCCTACAGGGTGTTCTCAATGTTTCGGGAAAGTTAACATGATTCTATTTGTCCCCTGAAGAAGATAGGGTATGAAAAGAGAAACGTGCCAAAGAAAAATAAAGGGTTTCTGAATCTGGCTACTACAAGTCGTGGTGAACTATGGCTGGGAATGAATGCAAACTTTTCTGGTCTTGATTTTGACTTTGTAATTTTCAGTTATTTAGTATTGATTTGGAACACTCTTGTCAAAATATTTAGCTCCTTTTATGTTATGTTGCATGTTACAGTCTTTATTGGAACATAAACAAGTATAGACACGTGGCTATATTTTGAGCAATACACATTTTTAACAGTGATATTTCATGGAAAACGTTGTGTCTTTAGCTGAGAAGCTGAGGAGCAAATAATATTCAGTTAAATTGCTGGTTCAAGAAATGGAAAGGTTAAGAGAACTGGGCCCTCCAGGAGAATTAGATGAGGCATCTTGCGGCAGGAAACTCATTTAGCAGTTATAAGAGTGGTACTTGGAAATCTCTTGTCAGATGAGAGAAAGGTGGTAGAGATAGAAATGAGAAAATAAGGAGAATAGGCTCTGGGTGGAATGTCAGCATTTGTAATGGAGTTTGCTTTTCCAGTAGTACTTTAAATGTCAATAGTAGTAAGAATTGTTGGATTTTTCTGTTTTCTTTGTTGTGTTTCTTAAGAATTAATGGCATATGTTACTATTATTGGTGGTTTTGGGACAGTTCTGTTTATTTAACTACCAACACTCTGGAGTTCCAGTCTATCTATATAGTTGTTCTTTTTTTTTTTTTAAAGATTTATTTATTTGATAGAGAGAGAGATGACAAGTAGGTAGAGAGGCAGGCAGAGAGAGAGGGGGGAAGCAGGCTCCTTGCTGAGCAGAGAGCCTGATGCGGGGCTCGATGCCAGGACCCCGAGATCATGACCTGAGCCGAAGGCAGAGGCTTTAACCCACTGAGCCACCCAGGCGGCCCTATATAGTTTTTCTTATACAGTGCGAATTCCATAACAAGCAACATGGGAATTTGTATGTACTGTAATTACATGCTCTCATATATATTTTCTTGGGAGGGCAGCCAGAGCTGTTTTCTTCTGCCTGTTAACAGACAAGATGTTGTGACTTGGCAGATATATGTTAGAATGGTTGCTCCAGATTGCAAAGTGCTTTGCACACCTGGGTATTTTCATTCCAAAAGGTCCAATTAAATAATATTGTGATGCATTTGCATAATTATTCAATTTAGCTATATGGTGGAGCTTCCGATCTGCATCTTTAAATTAAAAAAAAATCTGTGTCTATGTCAATTAAGAATTTTAAAATTATTGATCACTTAGTACCTCTAGAGTAGATCTGCTAATATACTGGTATTGAATAAATACAGTATGATTTAAGGAGGACTTCGGTGAAAATGAGCATTTAGGAGAAGATGAGCCTTTATCCTAAGGGTGATCCCTCGATTTTTTTTTTATAAACCTTATTGAAATTTTGATAAAGATTTTATGCTCTTTCCCAATAAAAATACTCATGTAAATAAAATTCTGTAGGAAATTTAGATCTTGTCCCTGGATCTCCAGCTAAAATTTTAAAAAGGACTGCATTGCAAAAATAAGGAAAGAAACAATTTATCTGTAAAAATGACTTGTAAACTCCAGAGTTATATATACGTATGAGGCCACTGCACAATAAAAGCTACAAAAAGA
Source organism: Nasua narica (assembly GCA_028533885.1). Taxonomy (NCBI): domain Eukaryota; kingdom Metazoa; phylum Chordata; class Mammalia; order Carnivora; family Procyonidae; genus Nasua; species Nasua narica. The sequence continues at coordinate 106,313,871 of CM052797.1, read as the reverse complement.
ATTAATTCTCATTACTATTATAGCTGATGTTGTAGTTTGGCTCATTGAAATTTAATTCATTTTTTACTATCTCTAGTTATCTGAATTAATATAAAAGATCATTATTAAGAGTCTAGTCTAAAATTTGCCTTCAATGTAAAACATATTTTATTCTAATAGAATGTGGCTAGATATTGTTAAGTTTGATATTTATCAGTACTGGTAAAATGAACCCAACCTCAGGTGCAAATCTAATAGAGCTCAATGTTAATTAATGTGATCCAAACAACTTATTATTTTAAGCTCGCTTCTATTAGGAAAGATGTGTTATAACTGTATGTTAATAGAAAAGTCCATTAGTTGCATGGATTCCAATTTCCTTTATCTATATTAGTCACTGAATGGTAGGTTTCTTCGAAGATTAATAATTTTTCCTTGTTCCTCCTCTGTTTAGAGAATTGGTTTAAAACCACAATTATGGAACAAGATTTAGTGGAGGTATTGAATATATTTTAATCTGATAGTTTCATTTATGACCTTTAACCTAGGAGAATAAATCCATTTTCTTCTCTAGATTCAATTGCAGTGTCTATATGCCCAATGCCAAATAGTATTAATATCAGACATGGAAGACCACTTTATGTTGTCATTTATATTTGACCACCATCATATTCCTGTGACGAATGGGGTAGACATTATTTACATCTTGAAGCTAGGTTTCTCAACCTCATTATTATTGACGTTTTAGGTTGGATAATTCTCTCTTAGGAGTGCTGTCCTGTGTATTCAGAAGGTTTAATGGCATCCTTGGCCTCTACCCACTAGATGCCAATAGTGTCTCACCAGTTGTGACAATCAAAAATGTCCCCAGACATTGCCAAACATCTCCTAGGGGCAAAATCACCCTCAGTTTAGAAGCACTGGTTTAAAGGTGAAGAAACTACATTGCAGAGGATTTAAGGTATGTGCTCAAGGTCAGAGAGATACTGAGTAACACAGTTCATGTCCGTGATACCTAGCTTTTCCCTCCTGCCATGGTCTACCACACAACTAAGAAGCTAGTCCACACTATGATTCCTTTAGTATTTCTCTTGGGCCATGAATATCATTAATATAGGTAAGATCATCATATCATTAATATTTGTATAAGGCAAGGGATAACACTTGTGAAAGTGTTAAGTTCTAAAGTACTATGACATTTTCACATATGCATGTGTGTGTGCGAGAGACACACAGAGAGAGAATCCACTTTGGGTTAACACTTGGGGGAAGTGACAGAAGACATGAGAAACACAGAGCAGAGTAGGCTGGAAACTGGAAGGTGGCTCTGCGGCTAATTTCAAGTTCCCAACTGCAGAACTGATCTTAAAGAGTAGTTTAAGTACTTCACGCAATCTGGCTGCCGTTGGCTCCCTTCCAGAACTCTCTATTAGCCATTGCAGTGGAATTTTGCCAGCAGCCAAATTATCAGTTTTTCATCTCTCATGAGTAGCAGGTACCAACAAGGAAATCCTCCTCAATGTTTCTAAGAGTAGCAGAGCTCTGCCTGACTGAAATAGCTTCGTCCTGTAGACGTGTTAAGTGAAGCTAGAAAACCCCATGTTTGATAACATCCAATAAAGCAAGACACAATGTCTAGGCCCCAGCAGCCTGGTATCTAAGGAAGACAGCCTCATTTCTCAGGGTTCCGTGGGCTTCCTGGAGGCATGGAGGGAACTCACGGGGCAGTCCACACACCTTCCTCTACACAGAGGAGACACTTCCTGGCTCTGCGTGTGTGAAACCCCACCTCCAGTTCTACATTAACATCCTGTCTGACCACTTCCCATGTGGAAACACACACTCGAGAGCTCTTGTGGGATGGCGAGGTTATGTAAAAGGGAAAAAATTGTGGAGATAGGTCTGCAGTTCTGTTACACTTCAGAGTAAGTATTAAGTTTCTAGTCCCTTTGAACAAAAAGACACAGCTGGTCAAAAACCAAGTGTTTTTCTTAAAATGCTCACAGCCCCTCCAATTTCCTATTGAATCTAGACATTTCCCTCATTTTTCTTTTCCTCCTGATTCCCTGGTGGTCTCCCTCTCTCTAATAGGACTGCTGACCCGTAAAGACCTCATATCAACACTTTCCCGAAATGGACTGGAACCTCCTAGGAGTGTATCTGTCAATTTAATATTTGTGTCATCTAAAAAAAAAAAAAAGTGAGCTTATTCAACTTCCTTCCCATTTCATCCATCAGTGTGAAGGAAATGAGGAGAGGACCAAAAATAGGTGGCTTACAGCAATCAAAAATGCCTTGTGCCAAACATCACAGAAGGTTCACAAAGTTGCCCGAACAGTTAGCTAAGCAAGTCTTTTATAGAGCAAAGGGGTTCGGAGGTAAGCGAGAGACCAAGGTGGTTTTAGTCCATTAAGACAAAATGGAGCAGTTACTTTGCTGTTACTTTGCCTGTGTCTATATTTACCCCAACTCTGGTAAATAAGAGTTTTTATATAAAGGGGACATGAAGACTAGTTCTCTTCCACTGTGAGATGATCTGTGCCATTGAATAGTAAACCAAGAATTCCTTTCCTAGGGCCCCTGAGTGGCTCAGTTGGTTAAGTGTCTTCCTAGGGCTGAGGTCGTGATCTCAAGGTCCTGGGATTGAGCCTCACATCAGGCTTTCTGCTCAGTTGGGAGTCTTCTTCTCCTCAAATAAATAAATAATATCTTAAAGAAAAAAAAGAACTCCTCCCCCTAGTTCTGGCAAGTGGCATGGGGCAAGGTTCTGGGAGGACCCTCAGGCCTGTAGGCGGTCCCTAAGTTCCAGGCTTTGTAAAAGACCTCCTTTTGAGTGCCACTGGCCTCCTTTTCTGGTTGAGTACTTGCAGAAGGAAAACATTCACATGTCCAACTGCTCTTTCTGGCTCTCTATTATATATCTTGTGGTTTACTGAGGGTAATTCCAAAAATAAAGGTGCCCCCATTCTCAGATTGACAGAGAAAAGCCTTTTTTTGTTCATTATCTCGAGCCAAAGGAGCATGACTCCCAAGCTCACTTCTTGAGCCGGAATCCAAACCCCACGCTAGATAAAGGATCCTACGGAAGTATAAAATACCACCACCCCCCTCCCGTGCCCTGAAATAGAACACACTATTTCTGGATTCCAAACATCCTTTGCAAGCTTATTAAGGCGTTTCACAAAGTTACAACTAAAATACTATAGTCATAAATGTTCCCTGGAACTTAAAAAGGATGCACCTTCCCTGGGCAAGCCACGAAAGAGTCAAATCGACAGTCATTTGTGTGGTAACAATGGCCTTCTCCATCCTTCCATGCCAGGCCATTGTGAAGGAAGCAGCCATGATGCTCAACACATTTTGACAGCATGAATGAACCTCATCACTAGTCTTTCAAACGCTCCAAGTGTGCTACAGACAGATAAACAAGCCTGGCTTGGAGGAAGTGGCGGAATTTGAAGCTGCCGGTACATTTTCTTCTTTCCGAGTGTGTTGAACGAAGCAATGCATTGTAATGAAATACAGTGAGCAGCGCTGTGCCTGTGCAGACACCTTCATTTAAAAAAAAGAAGTCATTGAGTTCTGTGGCCACGGTAGGCTGGGTGGGTAAATGATGTCGTTACCATAACTCAGCTCTATTCTACTGAAAAAAGATGCTTACTAGCAATCTCTCTGTGTAGAAAACTTCAGAGAAGTCTGTTAGCCCATAAAACTAAATATATATATATATAACAAAAATTTTATATATATATATATATAAAAAATTTTTTTTTCTTCCAGGGGCTAGAAGCAACCTTCTGTGGCAACCCAGATATTGATCATTGTTTGGGCAATAAAACAGTTCATTTATAATTGACTCAGGCCACCATGATTAATCTTCGTGGCTACTGGTTCCTGACTCCATAAAATGTGCTATGTCACTTAACAAATCTGAAAAATCTAAACGGTAATCAGCAGTAATCTTACCAACTGCAACAGGCAGCAGAAGGAATGGATTCTCATAAGCAGAAGGTGAGCCACACACGGGCAATGACAGACACAAAGAAAACCTGCTATTTTCCAATTGACAGAAAGAAGACTTGGTTCCCACCCAGTACTGAAGTGCTGTTAGCAATCTAGGATGTGACTTTGAAAAGTCCTGTCTGGGGGAAAAAAAAAAAAAAGGAAAAAGAAAAGTCCTGTTCTGGACATTCTAGAAGAGATCCTCTATTACCTCCTTTTTGGAAAAAGAGTATTTCCTTATGATAGTAGTAATAATTGTTATTAATTATCATAATAAAAATACATGTCAAAACAGAAAACGTCATTATTATGAGTCTTAGTACAAAGAATTTTTCTTTTATTCCCACTGTAGAAGCGCAGGCAAAGTTTCATGGTAGGGCAAGTATAAAAAAGCACAGACAAACTATTTCCTTCAAAATCATTCATCACACTGGGAAATGATCAGTAAGTTTAAAATCACACATTCAAGGACTTAACCGATAACGGCTGCCGAGGGGGGGCTGGGGGCGGGAATGCGGAACGGTGTAAATTATGAAGAGATCGATACTTGGCTCTAGCTCCTCACCATCACCGAGATGCAGTTCTCATCTCCAGCACAGTCCTTTGGGGCAATGTCTATTTTCCCTAAAAAACTGACATGTGACTAATTCACTCAGAGCCTCTGCAAGATGTAAAAACGCCTAGAATTTGCACGCGGTCCTCAGTCTCTCACGTCCAAGTTGCATGTGTTTGAAGAAGTAATGCACAATCCTACACTGAAAGGTCAAGTTTCATCTAAGACTTTAAGACCCTGGAAATGGCTTTGGTGACACTTCTTATCTCAGACATAGACTCCTGTTACCTTCTCCTTTATAGGTAGGAATTGGTGTATCAAAAATGATGGTCTGGCTTTTTTTTTTTTTTTTTTTAGTCTACATTTCTCCAGTGACCACATCATTTTACTCACTATAGGACCATTCTTCGCAAAGCCTACTCGCTCCCCACCAAGGGGCACTGGAGGGTCACCAAAGTCACTAAATTCACTCTCTTCTCTGCTTATCAGAAGATACAAAAGGACACCCAAAGCCTATTTATTTATGTGAAGGTTCTTTCTTTTATACCTTAGACAAAATCCTCTGAGACAGTTGCTGTTCCCAAATGACTTCCTCTCAGAGATGACTGACTTTTTCCTAATGTCTGCAGTTCCCTACAAGCTCAAATGCTCCTTCCTTCTTCTTTCCCCAGTTAACTTTCACTTACCCCACATAATTGAGCTCAAATATCTTTTTGTCAAAGAATATTTTCTTGCCCTTGCCCGGCCTCCTAACCTCTGTTACAGCTCTGAAATTATTTGAAGATCGAAAGTTAAAAAAAAAAAAAATTCAAGGAAGTAACTCTAAGTCTGTGTATGTAATTTCGTGGATGTACGATGTGCGGTCACAAGGATATTAAAACACACCCATATGCAGGCTTCATGGTCAGATTTCCAGTGTGACAAGTGCTAGAGGATCTCTAACTCCAGTATGGAGTTATTTTTACATCAAAAGAACCATCTACAAAAGTTACTGATTGATGCTTTAGTGCAAATGTGTAAAGATACGGATACATATATTTTTAAAAATCTGGATTGTCAGTATTTATGATTATGTTTTCCAAGACCAGTATGATAGAAGGAAAAAAAAATCAGTGCCAAACTACCCTACATAACATTAAAACTACGCATCAAGTAGGTCAGTTTGGGGTAAAACGGCAGAGGCACGCTATGGATGTACTGGGTTATAGAAAAGATACTTTTCTGGTATTTATTAAATGAAAAAAAATAGGTGAAGCACTTTTTCAAATTTCTTAGTTCCATCTATGGAGTCAGCCTTGTGCTGACCCATCCATGGGACAGATGGGGGGGTGGGGAGAGGGAGGTACTGAAGATTATTCTCTGTGCATGATTTTAAAAGGGAGCCTTTCTCCACTGGGAAAGAGCCCACAAGGAACAACGTGATGACCAACTAACTATCCCTGCTTGAGGCACGACTTCTGCAATTTTCTAAATGAAAACAAAACCACAATGAACAAAGTGGAGGATAAAGTCAACATGATAAGGTGAACGAACATTCATTTATCAAGTTCAACGATAACAAATCAGCCTTCATGCAGCGCCTGACCCGGAGAGAATTCCGTAAGTAATTTGAAAACTGGAACTACCATAAAAAATATAATAAAGAATTATTTCACCAATCGGTGTGATAAAGGAAGCTGTGCAATAGCATTTGGCAGTGGCTCCAAACAAACTATTCAGTAAACAAATGAAGTCATGACAAGGGAAGGTCATAAAGCAGACTCTGAATGTGGCCAATGAAAGTGAAATTGGATTTTTTTTTAATGGCTATAAATACAAATGTTTGTCCTTTAGTAGCACTGCCTTTTTTCTAAACCTGGGTTATAAGATCAGTGATAGCATCAGGACATTATCGACTTCCCAATTGGTTCTTTTGGACTACACATGGATGCTATCGAAAAGGAATTTTCTCAGAAGCATAAAAGAAAAATTTTAAAAATCCATTATACAGAAATTAAAAAATATTTTATCTGTGATGATATTCACAATTTTAACAATTTGATGGGAAGCTTTTAATATTCACACACTAACACCACCAAAAGAGTGAAAGAAATTGTCCCAGAAAACAAAGTAGAAATCAGAAAGTCTTAGCGAGCTCTCCCATCTCTTTGTTCTCAGTGTGGGAATCACTCCTCATGTGGGTATTGAAGAGTGGTTGCTTTTATCTTTAAACAACCCTGTTGTTTGAATAGCTATGCTCCAGGCATCACATTTGAACCATTTGTTTTACCAGCTGTTTCTAAAAATATATTCATGATGGAGACCTTTCCTGTCTATCTTCAAAATTGCTTTTGTTGAGGGCTTTCTCCCCCTTGCACAAGAGAAAAGGTAGAGATAGGGAAAACGACATCCGCTGAAATATCTCACAGCTTCAGGGAAGGGCTACAGTCATAAGCTGCACGTGAAAAAAAAAGAAGCAGCAGCACCAAAAAACTCTGATAAACTAATGACTGAGGAGACTACAGCATGCTTTTGGACTCAAGATAATCAAACATTTTAATTCGTTCATACAATCTCTGTAGCAGCGGTGACAGATGTTCCCTACAAGGCAGGGAGTCTCAATTAATCTACAGCTGGTTTAATTTTCTGGACATCCTATCAAGGGAGAGAAGGAAGAAGAGGGAGGTAGAGAGAGAGGAATGTAAAGTTTTTAATTACTCCTTTGCAACTGCCTCCTCTCCTCTCTGTATTCCCTCCACCCAGCAGATGTATGGCTGAGGGCGGTCAGGCAGTGGAGACCACACAGCACCTCGAGGCTGGGATATAATATCGATCAGATTCCCAAGTGTCTACTGAAGGCCACTTCAGATCCCATCTGTGTTTCTGGTTTCCGAGCACAGATATTCAAACTTCCTGGTAAGGGGTCATTTACAGGCTACCTCATGCCTCCTGCTGCTATGGGACCACCTGGTGCATCCATGGGCCATTTGTCACCTGATGAACAGGACTGACTTCAGGGAGCTGGGGTGCACTCAGCTATACGGAGCCCCCCCTAGCATCCTCATCATCCTCTCGAGTTCCTCCAGCAGCTTCTCTGCAGAGCCTTACACCATGGGCTTAACTCAAACTCATGGGAAAAGCAGGAATTCACTATTTTTTTCAAATTACTGGTCTGGCAGAGTTCCTATGTCTAAATAGTCCCAAGATTTTGCTTGCTGGCCTTCTAATAGAACCATATATCTACATCTATCTATCTATATCTATATCCTTATTTTCTGATAGCACATATCTGATATCTTATTTGCTGATAACACACACTCTATATAGAAATGTTGAAGAATGAATAACAAAATAAAAATCACCTACTGGCCACCTCTTAAAGATCAGCACTGATGATATAATCCTTATACCTGGTTCAGGACATCAAACCTCTGATTTCTAATAAGCACTCAGTATACTTGGCATGGCTCTTTATTAGGCTAAATTAAGTATAGTATTTTCAATATTTAGATGATAAATTCTGTTAAGAGGTTATTGGTATAGATTAGCCAAGAGAGAAAAAGGAGGAGGAGATGAGAAGCATAGATACAAGTCAGTAATTGCCTTTAGTATAGATCATATGCTTTCTTTTGGCCATGCACTAAGGTTTTTCACCTTCTTTTGACACAAAGATGGATCACATTAGCTCAAATGTAGACTAATTCAGCATGGCAAAATAGCTCTCTCTGCTATGAGGGTTCAGATGGGAAAAATTCTCAATTTAGATTTCAGTCTTTAAGCATTTCTATTTTTCTTTAAGTCTGTTTATGTTTATAAATTGATTTTGGTTTTCTCATAACATTTATTCTGGAATTTTGGGGGAATCTTCCATTCTATTTTGTGCCTTTCATCTATCTCTGTGCTGGGATTCAAAAACTATCTTAATACTTAATATCTAAGTGACCTACATACAGAATAACTTCCTGGGTCCTCAGTAAAAACTTCCTGGGGCTTCATCTTAAGATCATTTAGTTCATAATAAAATTTTAGATTTTGGTCTTGGGTCTTCAAAATCTATTAAATCTAGTGGGCCAATATAGGTAATACTTTCAATCTCATTTTCTGGTTTCTTAATGTTGGTTTATTTGTTTTTACAGAAACCAGTGAAATATAAAAGAAAAATCTGTGGGGAAGGACTAACATCTAGTTGCCAACTTTTATTTGCTACTTAAAGATGCTACAAACTGTGACAAAACATTATTTTTGTGAAAGGTGTTGACAATCGTCAAAAACGAGAAGATACAATCTCAGAATATAGGGCAATCCTGTAAGTTTAACTTCGCGGACATTCTTACTGTTCTGACTTTTCGGATTTCACCACATGGATGAGCTTAAATTTTGGCTTGGCTTGTCACTGGTTTTACACTTGAGCTTTGGAACCATAGTTCCCATTTGCCTAATCGTCTGTCCTCAGTGTAGGAAGGTGACAGCAGGAAGAACTCATCACTAGAGCACACACTGCGTGAGTCTGTACCACAAACCGCTTCTAGTCCCCACTAATTGCTTCGCCATTTGTCTGCAACCTCTTGGCTGACTCCCCTGTTGGCTAGTACAATAGAGAGTTATAGATCTGACCCCTCAATGGCCAGTTAGAAGAACAAAACTAATTGTTTACACATCCTCTGTATTTTGTGTTGGATACTATCTCAGTTTAAAATAAAATCTCTGAGTTTTTTTTTTTTTTAATTTGATCCACGATATCAGTAAAATGGCATGGGTTATGGATTTAGGACACTTGGGATTGAGCTCTAAATCTAACAAAAACTAGTTTTCAGTGACCCTCAGCAAATCAATTTACCGATGTAGGTTTTAGTTTCGTCATAAGACAAAATAATCACAATGAACTCTTAAGTTCTTCAAGTGTATACTCTTAGAGTTGTGTTAACATCAAGATTATAATACAAGAAAAAAAAGGATACAGAAAAGACCTTTAGGGGCGCCTGGGTGGCTCAGTGGGTTAAAGCTTCTGCCTTTGGCTCAGGTCATGATCTTAGGGTCCTGAGACCGAGCCCCGCATCAGGATCTCTGCTCAGCAGGGAGCCTGCTTCCCCCTCTCTCTCTGCTTACCTGTGATCTCTCTCTGTCTGTGTCAAATAAATAAATAAATAAATAAATAAATAATCTTAAAAAAAAAAAACCAGAAAAGACTTTTAGCTTATGGGAGTTTGGAAGAGGAATCTCTGTGTTTAATTTGACACTGAGTGTTGCCAAGTGCTACCCTCACCAGAAATCTTACTTGGCGCACACTCCTCAAACTTTATGAAGGGGTAAGATCTAAAGGAATTTTTAAATATAGGGTGGAAAACACTATGTGTGTCATTGTTGTACCTTGTTTGACTTTGACGGGGTCTATTTTTTGTTTTAACATCTTAAATATATTTAATTTCAATGCTGTTCAATGAGGGCACGCCCTCTTCAGTTTATCAGAGTTCTTGTTATTGTTGATTGTGTGAAATCTGGTCTACTTCATCTATTTGTATTACCCAGATGGCCCCTGGGGACTGAGTTTTGCCCATTTGCTTTATAGGGAAAGCTTATAATGCATAAACATAAAGAAATAAAGAAATAAGCAAGCAAGCAAACAAACAAAAAACTAAACCAACCAATCAACCACACAGTAAAATATCAGACTATTGGAGGCATAACGAGAGAAAAAGAAGTCAACTTTCTTTTATTACGTTCCTATCAGGTCATCTATCAAGAGGCCTCAATTTACCCTTGTTTTATTCCTGTTTTCTACAATTCCTTTTATCTCAGAGGCTTATTAAAACACTAATTCCAAATTACGTTGCTATGAAACCAACCCTTAACACCTCCTGCCCCCAAAGCCTCTCCTAAGGGCTCCCTTTTTTCTTGTCTCCCTGCATTGTCTCTTCGTTTTGCTTCCTGCTTTCTTTCTGAGCCAGTTTAGGACCTCAGAACTCATAGTACCACATCAGGGAGCCTTGCTAATGGAGAAAGCTCCTCATGCCGTCACTAAGCATCCCAGCTCCCCAAAGTTAATCTCACACTCCTCCTGGGGCTGGGACACACCAGGTTATGGCTTCACAGTTTACCTGATACTCATCCGGGGTTTCTCATGTTTGTTTTCCATAGATTTCTAACGTTAAAGATGCTAAAGGGACCAAGCATTAATTCATAAAATAAAATCCTTAAGTAACAGATGACATTTCCACAGTCATACTAAATATGGCTTTAAGCCTTATTTTCAGAGCCTGTTCCTGCCTCATCTACTGCCAGGTGGTAGAAGACGTTATTCTCCTCAGGACATAAGGAGAGCTCTTTTCTGCACCCCACCGCATAGTCCGTTACCTCCGACACTCAGAGGGCTAAGGCATAAATAAATGCTTTTGTCCTCAGTGCAGGAAAGAATCCTATATATCGTGTCCCTCCAATTTTGTCTGCTCAATGCAGTTCCTGTGCCAGTGTCACCAAGAACGTTTTTCTCACTTTGTTCCACAAAACTCATAAAGCTACAAATCAAAAAGTACAGGGAAAGATGAGGTTCTCAGCAGGTTGCAAATATCATATCTCAGTCATTTAGACATTTGTCAACTCAATAAGGCACAGCCAAGGTTTGGGGAAGAATTACTGGGACGTAACACAGCATGTGGGCTGGAGTTCAAGGAGTCTACTGCAAAAGGGGCCTGGTAGCAGGGGAGTAGGCAGCCCACGCCCAGCCCAGGCAGGGAGTCCAAAAGATAGATTTGCAAAAGGAAGGGCAAAGCATAAAGGTCTTAGAAAGAAATGTAGCATGCACACGGAATGGAGATGACCATGGTAGTGAGTGTTTGTTTGTTGTCCTGTTTCATATCTGAGATAATGATGTGTTGGAAACAATGAGTTCTTAATGTCCTATCATGTCCCACGTGGTCTCAGGTACTTAATGGAGAACTCAACAAATGTGTGTTAAGACTGGCAGTAAAATGAGCAAGAAGGACTCATCTATACTTGTAGTCACATACATGTGACTATCAGAAGCCTATCAGATGTCCTTAGATCAGGGAGCCGCAGACTACCAAATCCAGTTTGATGCCTGCTTTTGCAAATGAAGTTTTACTGGAACATAGCCAAGCTTGTTCATTTACGTTTTGTCTGCAGCTACCTCAGGTTACAACAGGGCTGAGTAGTTATGGCGGGTCACCTAAGACTTAAAATCTACAATATTTGCTCTCTAGTCCTTTACAGAGGTAAGTGGGCCTGACCTTTGTGGGGAGTGATGGATCCGACAAATTGGAACACTTGGCAATACAATGTTGCCAACTGTCATTATCTTTCAGCATAAAGGTGCCTCTGTGTTTCAGAACTAAGAGGGCCATGCAACTACTAGGGGTAGAGGGTGACTCAAGGTTCACAACTCGCAACTGTAACATTTTTTGGTTTAGAAAATGTTTAGAAAATCTGGCTTCAGGACTGGTCAGGACCGATATAGCTTGTAATGAGACACTCAGATGCTTGGGCGAGCTCTAGTTTCCTTGGAAGGATTCTAATAAAAGCAAGCACAGCTTTAAAAAGATGCTTTCTTTTTAATTGTGAGGTTTAGTCCTTAATAAATCCTTTTAAGAGCCTTTTCTTGCAAAGAAAATTTAAGAGCCCGAAAAAGGTTTGGTTTTTGGTTTGAGAGGAGGCTTGTTGTTGTTGGTTTTGACTTTTTTTTTTTTAATAGTCTGAGATCCATAATGCGAGAAAATGAGAAAAATGAGGGGCTAAGAAAGATGTCCTCTGGGGTCCATGTTCATTTATTTTGTTGCTTTCTATTATCTGTAACATCTCAAACACTGTGCTCCAAGGAACATAATTATTTTGGAAATAAAGAAAATACAGCATCTTACTCTAAGAGCCTGTACCTTCAGAGGGGCTGTTGTCTGATCAGCTGTTCTAAACAGGACTGCTGATGAGTAACGAGCGAGAAGCCCCAGTGCACAAATTATTACATAGGTGAAATCAAGAGGGAATAACCTTGCGGAAGTGATGGTGTTCATCCTGAATATTGGAACCATTCCCCCTCATAGGAAACCAGGGTGAGTTGTTTCAACCACAGCTGTTTGGATAAATCATAACTGAGCAATTTCATAACCCCAATCAAGCAATGCCTTTGAAGCCTTTGAGAGACACAGTAATTAATCTATCTAACAAGTATTACCCAACCCCTTAATATACTCAATGCGCAAACTTTCTGTCATTGTTATGCAGGAAGCCCGTAGCTCTTTTATATATCTGGGTTAATGGAGAGTAAGCGCTATAGAATAAGAGACAGTATCGCACAGTGACTAGTGTGTGGGCTTGAGGGCCGGTTGCCTCAGGTTCAAATCCCATTTCTTCTGCTTCCTTGTCGTGTGGCCTTAGACAATTTACTTAGCTCCTCCATGCCTCAATTTACTCATCTTTAAAATAAAAACGATAATAATAGCTCCTCACAAGATTGCTGTGAAGACTAAAGAAGTTAAAAATACAAAACACTTAAGACTATACCTGCCTATAATTAAGTGTTCAACGAATATTTACCAGATGAAGGAACACAGATGAAGCAGTGGCAAACCTATACCAGAAAGCCTAGGAATCACTTCAGGGGACTCTATTCAGTATTATTATGCTGTCACTGAAAGTTGACCACAGGGGCAACTAACCCTGACATCAAATCAAAGTAAAATATTGCACTATTGGAAACCAAATCACAGAATTTTTCTCGTCAAATTAGAAGGGCTAATAAAATCCAACACTTTTCCTTTTTAAGTCTCAGATCTCTCAAACTCGTTTACAAAGCAATGATTAAGTATCTAACAGGAAAATGACTTTTTTAAGCTTCAGTCATTTTTCTGCAATACAATGGTTCTCATGCTGTTTTAAGTGTTAGTACACTAGTTTACTCTCTGAGGAAATGTGGAAGTAAAGGGCATTGATATATTTCACTGTGCAGTTGGTTAATTAACATGCACCAAATACTATAAGTAAAAAAAAGCTCATTATATTTTAAAAGTTACAAAAACATAACAACTGAGTAATGGAATCATGTTGGAGACTACAATTACGTGCTCAGAAATGCATCTATTATGTCTTTCTAAAGCTCAAGAACCAAATTTGTGAACCTAGGAACTATCTTATTCATCTTCAGTGTTACTAAGGGAGGAGTGTTTGGCAATTCTATTTTGAGGAAACGGAATTAGTGAAAGCCCCACAAATGAGCCCATGAGAGCTCCAAAATTTAGTGTTTTAATAAGTGTTTAATCTGGATCCTCTGTGCACACGGCAGTAGAAATAAAGTATATCCATTTTCAAATGGATTTGGGCTTGAGTCTTACTTCTGCCCCTATAAGCAGATAATGCAATCTTGGAAAAGCGATTTTCGAGTCCTCATTTTCTCAACTGTAAGATGGCCATCACAGTTTCCCACTCATAATAACTTAAAAAATTTTTAAATAAATCCCGTGTTTTTCTGCCCCCAGCATGGTACCTGAGCCGGGGGGTTGCTAGAGTCAGCTCCTGACAGCTGATTACAAGTACATTTTCAGCAATTTTGCCAGTCGGTTGTTCAACAGCCATCATCAAAAATTAAAGGATAAAAATTGCAATCAAATACATTATGTTAAAAACAAAGGCATTAAAAACTTAAAACTCATTACTTCCTGGTTATTTCACTACATTTTACTGTTATCTATGCTCTCGAGGTGATGACGTCTGTAGTATCTATATAGTAAAAATACATGTAATCATGTACTAATGAGCAGTACTTGCCAATTCCCAGTTTTGTGTTGTCATATTTGTGGCTTGAACTTGGCCATGGTGGCTATATTTTACACTACAGAAAACACTAGTAATCAGGGCTGTGTGTGTGTGCTGGTTCTTAATATTTATGGGTCAGCTGCTTTCCCTCCTTCATCATGAATGCCTCTCCCTCCCTCCCTATCACTTTCCCTCCCTGCATTCTCTTCTGTCTTCCCTCTCTCCCTTCCTGTCTTTTTAAAAAAAGTTCTTCTCAGTCCCCAGGGCCCCTTAAGCTCCTCTTGCTTTGCCCTTCCCCTAAAGAGCAGCACGGAGCTACCCTGACATGTCTGAGACATCTCATCATAAAACCATCCGCCTCAAAATGATTTCTCTTTTCCAGAGTAGAAACATGGACTTCTAGAAATCTTGGAACCATTTTAAAAATCTTCAATCTATTAATGCATTGTATTCCTATTTTATATTCTTTTGCTCAGCCTTTATGAATAAGGAGGTGAAGTTACAAAGACTCATCGTCATACTATCACTCTTAAACAAACCGGGTCATTCCAAGTCATCCCACAAATTTTCTGGATCATCAGAAGTATAATCCAGCACCTGAATAATTAACTGGGCCCTTCTCTCCACTTCTGTCTCAAGAAATTCAGGTTCTATTCTCAGAACTAAAGCTATTATGGATGTCGTGTTCTTTAGAAAGAGAAAAAGGATTTAGTCTAAGTCAAAGTGTTGGCTCTGTAATCCTTCCATGAATTAAAAAAATAATATAAAATATACATCATTTGACTCTGAAAGATCAAAAGATAATCTTACCTCAAAATATGTATGAGGTAGGACCAGTGAGTTAACTTTTTTTTTCCCCCTCTGATGCCTGGCCAAACACATTTATATTTTAGGTTAAAATACATAAACATAAATGCATTTCATAATAAAACACATTCGGATTTTCACAAATCCATTACCAATTCAGGAACAGGCACTGCCCTATATAGCAGAAATGAGGATGCTCTCTTACTAGCATTTTCTGAAAAACCTTTCTGTTCTGTTCCTGTTCTGTTCTGTTCATGTTCATCTGTTCCTGAAGAAAAGGTTTAACTAGAAGATAATCAATAGAAAAACTCTCCAGAAATCAGCCTTTACATGCAATCTGTTTACCAGTAAGCCCATTTGATTATGCCAAAAAAATCAACAAGGGTTTCCTGTTGTTGACCACGTGGTTGTTGGCTGTTACCATTGGCAGTTTCCCACTCTAAGTTTTGCCCCCTTAGCCAGTAAAAAGTGCAACTTAATGACTTCCAGATGCAAAGCACAGTTATCAGCCTTACACTTCGACTGAAAATTTGTTTTGCTTCTTTGTGAAGTTCCCTAGGGGTGAGGTTAAAAGTAGAAACAAGAGGGGAGTGAGAAATAAAGGGAGAGCATTTCAAACCACGTATTACAAACAGAGAACAGAATCACAGAACGACAGCACGAGAGTGGGCTCCGAGACAAGATGGCGGGACAGATGTACCAGACAAGAGACACATGCTCGACTGCGGAGCCAAGGGAAGCCAACACAAGAACGAAACCATACAGAGATGTGAGAGCAGCTCTTGGGAGCTGCCGGGACCCAATGGAAATAATAGGAAAAACGAGAACCCATGAAATTATAACTACAAAAGAAAGTTACCCCCACAACTCATACACTGGACTTGCTGGGTTAGCCTGGATGTGTGACTTGGATGAAACACAAGATGGCATCGTTACAGCCATGCATTGGTGATGAAGGCCATGGTTAGTTGATTAGCTACAAAACTATCACTGCATGCCACACAATGATCCTAGGCTGGTCCAGAAATAAAAGATACAACAAATATTCTACGTCTGCAATAAAATTCTTTCTATGCCATCTGAAATTTGTGGGCAGGAATACGTTTCTCTGTTGTATCTGGATGTCTTTCTTTCTTTCTTTCTTTACCTTCTTTTTTTTTTTTTTTTCTGGCCCATCTGTCCTCCTTTCAATTAATTACATTGTCATATGGGTGGGGTGGGGTGGGGGTGGGGGGAGGAAAGGCAAGTGGCCTGTGCAGATATAGGTAAAAGGGAAAAGGAAGGAAATTAAAAGGAAAAATAATATCTATATAGGAGGAAGAAGAGGAAAACACAGTATTTCATTCTTTTGTACACAACTTTCTTGGAATTATTGGGGTTTGTTTTGTTTCAAGCATAAATATAAATACTGGAGGAATATGCTGAAGGGGGAGAAATTAGAGATTAGGATGGCAAGAAAAGATTTTGTTGCCTTGTTTGTTTTGTATATCTACGTATCTCAGTATTTAAAAAATGATTATAATTACCAATAAAAATACAGCAATGAGTTTCACATAGCCATAATGATCAAAATAGTAAATGTGAATCAAAACAAAATAAAGAATTGAACCACCAAAAATTCATGCGGCACAAGATGAGGTGAAACGACAGAAAATGTTTTTCAAATATATACAAGATATATATCTATTTATATATATACACAGGAATGTGCATATATGGATAGATATATCTGTATAATTTTTTTCTCTCCACCCCTCCCCAGGATAACTAAATTATGGAATCATCACTGTAATTATGATACAGAAGAAAACAAAAACCTAAAGAAAAGTTCACATGCTTTGTTCACCAAGTGAAAACAGTATCATGCAAGTCTGTGTTGGCTGATGTAAAAATGAAGGTGTGAATTTCTGTGTAAACACATGACTGATGGCAGGGACTGTTGTTAATCTCTGTTTACATTAGTCTTATATCACTTATACTGTGTCTACATATATATGGCGTGATAGGTACTATACATTTAGTATGCACATGTATTATATACAAATATATATATATATACACACAGTATATATACTGGGACTTAATGGGAGAAAAAATACAGAACAAAAAGAGAAAAAGAAAACTCATAAAAACTTTTCCTTAGAAACCCAATCCCTCTTTATTAATTTGGAGGACGGGAGGGAGCTTGCTTAATGATTTCATTAAGCCTACTTGTTATCAACTACTTGCATTGGCATTTGAAGTCAGGAAGTTCTCATGAGTTTGGCTTGAAATTCTCCCTTCATCATGCCCATCCTTATTTACCTTGCTACCCAAGAAACTTGGTTCTAGATTTTACTGTATGTGTGTTCAAAGAAAAGTTTATTGGGGCGCCTGGGTGGCTCAGTGGGTTAAAGCCTCTGCCTTTGGCTCAGGTCATGATCTCAGGGTCCTGAGATCGAGCCCTGTATCAGGCTCTCTGCTCAGTGAGGAGCCTGCTTCCCCCTCTCTCTCTGCCTGTCTCTCTGCCTACCTGCAATCTCTCTCTCTCTCTCTGTCAAATAAATAAAAAATCTTAAAAAAAAAAGAAAGAAAAGTTTATTACTGAATTGTACTAATTTTTTAATCATAGTGAAACTGAAATTTTGTGCCCTCAAACTAAGATACAGATGAATGATTTTGGGGGTTAAGTGATTTCTGTCACTGGTCGGTATCATCTTCTATGATTTTTCTTGCCCATTCTTAGGGATGCTATTTCTAAATTAGCAACCTCTCCTCCAAGTTCTGAGAATAATCTAGGTATTTCCATTCACTGTCCACACTGGTTCTTCCCTTTCTTTGCCTTTTCTCTTTTTATTCCTTTCATTTTTCTGTCTTCCCTAATAGACTATGAACTCCTTCAAGATGTTTTGTCTTATTTTTGTTTCCTAGCACCTATTCTAATGCCTATAAATAGCAGTCACTAAAAGTTATTGCCCAAATCATTTATTAAACTTTCAAATGGAAATGTGTATACTTACACATTGATCTTATTGATTCCCCTCCCTTCTCAACATACCACAAAATCTTGGGTAACAGAAATATATTTTCTTATCATTTTTATCATTCTTGTTATTCAGTTTACTATTTTTGTTATGAAAACCATGATAATGGTCAATCCATGAGCCACCTATCTTCTGTACAACATGCCTGAGCTATCAGTTGCTTAATTGTCTACTAGCCAATCAGTAGGCTTTCCTATACTTATATTTCTATTCATACCCTAATTATCAAAGCAATTTACCATTAGGGGTTTAAAGGGCACATATTTGCTTCAATAGCTTAAAAATTAGCTTGGGTTGAAGTGGGGTTGGGTTACAAGAGAGTGATATGGTTCACCAATGAGTGGGTTAAGGTATGAAAACGGAAATTACACCATTAAATTGGGAACATTATGCACCCATAAACATACTATATTAATTTATAAATCAATGGATGAAATTCAGAAACTGGTAGGATTTAGCCTAGATCTAAATGTGTGAATACCTATTTACTTTTGCATACATTAGGCATGTATTATAACTCAAATGTAAAAATGACTAATGTCTATAGCCAACAATGAGCAATTAAATGAATGAAATTTACATCTATTTATATTCTTCTTAGCAAAAATAAAACATTTCTGAGATTACTTCCATTATCCCTTTAGTAAAAGTATTTTAAAGTAGACTTAAGTTTCAGGGTGGATTATAGACACTGCAACACTCAGACACTCTTATGGCATTTTATTTAGGCTTTTACTATTCTCCTATACACTGAATTTTTATTTTAGAAAAATCTTTCCATATGGAAACTCAACATTGTAAATAGAGTCCTTATGACATTAGTCAATATTTCCATGTGGAAAATCTTTCTAAAATTAAATAAAAATCCATTTCTTGGTAATAAAAATATGTAAGTTGCTCATGCCTCAAGCTTGCTGGAAACACTAATGACAAGGTATATTTCTATAAACACAAAGACTACAAATATCCTATGTAAGGCCAATGACCAGCACATTTAGTTTTTTTAATCTGTGAATTCTGAAAAATAATTATCTTTCTGATCCAAAATCAGTATTTTCTTAACATTTCAGCTGCATTTTCCATGGCGATCCAGCAAATAAAAACCTTAAGGATTTCGTGAGTTTTTAACAATTCAGTGCCAGATTTTCATATTATAAATACTGAGGAATCTCAAACTGATAAAAGTTAAGAACCCAGTTCCACCTGGTGAACACAATAAAGGCTATGCTCTTGGTGTTTTGCCAAATTTAAATTTCACGCACACTGGGCTGAATATTATTGTGTGACTAACAAAGAGGAACCAAGCAATAACACTGAATGCGAATGTGAGGGCTGTGGATTTGAGGAGTAAAACTACATCTGAGAACCACTTTGGGAATAGTAATTATTTTGTGATCTCAAATTACTGCCAATAGTTAAAACATCTCCCTCAATCCTACCATTATGAAAGTTGTTTAGCAAGGTCCTATTGATGGATGGATGTGTTTCATCCTTACTTCCTTTTACTGTGTGCCCTCTGGTGGAAGGACTGTCCCTTGAGATTTGATCAAGGCCTGGTTTAACAAAAGTGGAGGCAAAAAACCTGGCTAATTGACAACCAGAAAAATGTATCCTGTGTAACGGCAGGATAAATTAATATGGTTAATTGTTGCCATGCCCATTTCTCAGGTGTAGAAGGCATTTCTTTTTATTTTTTTCTCTGTTCTGTGACCCCTGCCTTCAGGACTTTAGAATATTAAGATTATAAATACATAAAATTCAGAAAGTTGGTAATCTTCAATTACACAAAAGCTAACCTGAGATCACAATATTTTGATATAATTTCTATTTCCAAAGATGGAGATAGTGGGGGTCAGACAGGGGAAGGGAGAGATTTCTTTTCCTGTTGGGAAGTGACTTTTGTCAATTTCTCTGTATTTCAGAATCAATGCCCATATTTTAGATCACAAATGTGAATTTACTGAAGATCTTAATTGTAATTTGACTTCCCATAATATAATTTATCAATAATCCCATTTTCTAGTGGTCATCTGAAACTTCCCCAGCTTCCGTATTTTTTGTTGCTGGATCCAAAGAGGGGAGAACAATGAAATATGAATTTACTGCACAATTTCGTATCAATAGAAGCACACTTGGGAAGGAAATAGTTTGTCTGCAAAGAGACAAGTCTGAAATATTAAGCAGACACCGACTTCCTTTGTGGGGAATACAATCCATGTGTACAAATGAGGAAAATTAAAACCCTGACCCTCAATTTTAGGTAAATAGTTATTCAAATATTCTTCTGAATATTTTCATTTAATGCAGGTATCTTCGTTATGATTTTATAAAGTTTCGATGCTGGTTTCTCCATGTAAATGTTCTGAAAATGCAGTTTTACCTCTGACTCATTAAAAAAAAAGTAGGAATTCTTTTTTTTAAAAAGAAGAAGAAGAAGAAATGTGTGTTTCTTAGGGTGAAATTTATTTGCATGGAATCATATATTTTAAATAATTTAACAGGTTTTATTTAGGTCTTTAAGGGAAGATGAAGTTAGAGATACGAAAAATCTCCAATTTTAATTTAAGATTATGAGGTATTTTGAGCATCATACAAATTCAGTCTACATATACTCGACCTTTCACTTTCTGTCTTGCTCTCATGGCCTAGGGGTTTTTTTAATTTGTTTTTTACTCATTACATCTAGAGAAAATTTGACACTCACCGGATTTAAAGATTTCTAGACTATCATCAGCCAAACTCCAAAAGAATTTCAGTGGTCCCTAAAGACGATCTGACTGAGTTCTACAAACGAGGGTGATCCTTAAGTGCCAAAATGGGTTGTGGGTGTGAAAGGCAATTGTTCACATGTGACTCAAAACCAGGAGATTGAAAGCCCATTCTCATTTATAAAAAAGATTACATAAGAAAAATAATTTCATTAAAAATTTGATGCCCATATGAAAACAAAAGTTGTTGAATAGAGCATACACTAAACTATGCAAATTTA
This sequence comes from Nasua narica, assembly GCA_028533885.1. Lineage (NCBI taxonomy): Eukaryota > Metazoa > Chordata > Mammalia > Carnivora > Procyonidae > Nasua > Nasua narica. The sequence continues at coordinate 106,292,780 of CM052797.1, read as the reverse complement.
TAAAAAATAAGAGCTTTAGTGAACCTAAATAACGGAGACAGCTAGAAAATCCTAAGCTGGCTAACAGAGTGAGAGAAGAAAAGGTCATTGTTAAGTAAGATGAAACAAGGCCTGGGTAATTAACCACATTTAGTATATTTCCATCAAACATCAGGCCTGGAAAAGAGTAAAATTTGAGAAACTGAGGCAGTGAGTTAGAATGTTCAAACCCAGAATTTTAACCTCCGTATTCACACAGAATCTCAGACTCATGAATTATGTCAAAGTTATCTAAATGGCACCATTATTGCTGCTGCATGGGCAATGGCACATTTCTCTGTTGCCAAAACCTAGCTCCAGAAACAACTGGTTTAAATTTTTCTGATTTTTAATCCAAATTGTTTTGGAAGATGTGAGGGCTATGGAGATATTTCTCATAGAATATAAAAGAGGGCTTAGTATCTCTACGCTTATGACCTTCATCAGTGTTAATCAGGCCCCCAGGGTAAAATCTCTGCGTCAATAGGAATACCTGTCTCCCTCCTATATTAAATATGCCTCTAACGTATTTCCATGAGTATTTGAATCACTTATCAGGAATACTTGATGGCATAAATAAATTTAGAAAGAAGAAATGCTCATTCTTCAAATGTTAGGAGCTGAATAATCCCAGGCAGAGGGGATCATGTTAGAGGGGATCAAGTGAACACTCTGTTACTTACTTTATTTGTATGTCCCCTCCCACACCGCCTTGCTGAACACAACAGATTGTTCTAAAACCTGCTTTTATCTCCCACCTGCCCCATGTAATTATATTACTCAAGAAATGCTCACATTGAATTTCTGTCCTCTGCTTTTGAATCAGATGAAACACCTGTGCAGCCACTAAAAAAAGTAAATGGACTTAGTTTGGGGCCATTCATGTTTGGGCCTATTCAAGTTCAATACCAAATGGCAATATACACCCACAACCTGGGGAGCTGTAGACCTTATGAATCAGATCTGAAAAAGCCCTCTGTTTTATTATGGAGGTTGCTATGGTGATGATGACCCCCATGTGGGAGGCAGGAAGGTAGTAGAGGGAGACAGTAGCAATATTTTTAACGGCCAAGCCTTAATTTTTATAAGAAGACTTAAAATCAAGTTTTGAACAACGATGTTGCATATATACAGATATTACTGCTATGAAAGCAAGATAACTAGAGAAAGGATAAACAAAAAAATCCCAAGTAAAGTCTAGGTATCTTAAACTATTGGCCACAGAATCAGTTAATTTAACACATATCTTAGGATCATGACATATTCATATCTGAATTCCTAATATCTGTTACCTGCCTAACATACAGTTAACTCAAAAAATAGTTGATGAACTGAATTATTTTGGAGAGGAAATTTAGGTAGCAGAGCTCCTAATTCTATTTTCTAATAGCTCGCTTATGGAAATTATTAGAACAGGAAGGCCTCAAACCTAGAGATATACTATATCCTGTCCTAGTGCTCAGAAATATTGACCGAATTAATGAATGGATGAATTAATGGGTGAAGATGCCCAAATTCTGGTATAGACTGGATGCATCTGCCCTCCAGTGTTTTTAAAACCTCGTGTATTACAATCGAGATTATTATCTAATAATCTGAAAAATTATGACCACCAGGCGAGAGTTACTTTCCTTTTATACAACTGAGCTCCAAAAGGAACAGGTCATATTCCAAAATGGAAAGGCCCTACCTATTATTATGTCCCTATGTAATACTAAAAATAGAAACCCACAGAAATTCCTGGATTCAAAGCCACTTGCAAGACACCAGTCGGGACTTCAACAAAATTAAAAAAAAAAAATGTAAATCATCTTGGGGTAAGAAATGGAAGGTTTTTTACTTTTGTTATATTATTTTTTTTCACAAACCTTGAATTTCTCTAGAATTAGCAAAAGAAAATGATTCATGGCTCACCTTTTTTTTTTTTTTTAAAGAAGAAAAATAAAGCAACCCAAAGAATCAACTAGAAAATTCTATTTATTTCTCTTAGGCTTTGCAGAAATAAGAAGATCCTAACCCAACTCCAGCTTTTAATTCTATTAAACATACACAGAAATTCGATGATATCTGTTCTCTATTATATATATATAAATGTTTAACTTATAGCAAGTCTCAAAACAGACGACTTGGAAAACTTGATAGGAAATAATCAGGGACCGCAATTGCCTGCTGGACATTATATAGCTCACTATAAAGAAAGACCATAAAATATCAAAATGTATCCGGGTGCAAATCGGAACACCCTGAAGCTTCTAGTTGCCAAAGTCCTCTTAACTTCAGCACAGTAGATACATTTTGAAGCATCTCAGCCGTTAACATGGCATGGTTCTGTACTAATTTTGTGTTTACTATGCTACTGCACAATTCTCTAAACGCACAGTGAACAAAATTAGTATAAATATAATACCATGTTAACTGCTATTGAAATCCCATGGAAATCGTGTTTGCTTTTGATTGTTTTTTATTTTATTTTATTATTGTTTGGTCTGGGTTTCTGGTATTATTTTGTTTGCCACGCAGGCTCAGAAACATTTCAGGAGCTTTGAAGGATCTTTATAGCCCCACTTTGAGTTCATGGTGTTTTGGTGTTATTCCAGTACGGACATCTTCATGCCCCCACCCCTTGTCAATTTCATAGTTGCCAAGGTTGCTGTACTTTTCCTGTTCCCATAGTTAATCTGGGTGTCCAACTGCTCAAAGTTTGGTGGTACACCATGGATTTTTCTTTGGGTGTCAGGAACTGATGTTAAATTTCCCTGGGTTCTTATCTGCTCCTTCCATGGGATTTGATGCTTTTGATTATATATTAATATTTATATATGTATGTTTATACATATATAGATATAGGAAATACATTAACACACTATAATATATATAAAACACATGTATATTCACATATATGTATGTATTGTTTTTTGCAAATGTAAAAATAAAGCAAGCAAAATAAGACTGACCTAACCTACCTGTACTCGGCTCACATTCAACGAAGTCTTCGTCATCGCTTGAACATTCAGCAGATGAGACAAGGTCATCTGATGTTGGCTGTGTGTGTCAAAGGAAAAATAATGGGGGAAGGGGAAGAGAGAAGAGAGAGAGAGATAAGGAAACCAATGAACAAAATCATCAAAGACCTATCACTATGTTCTGCCTCCCATTGTTACCATGTTTCTCTTCTCTAAAGAGGGCTTGCTGGAGGGCAGAGCATTTTAAACTCTTATGCAGCTGTGCGTGTCCATGGGTTCAGACAACCTGTGTGGATTTTATGAGAAGTTGAAGGACTCCAAGTGGTTCCAGGAGGCTCAAGACCGTCCCATCTCTGTAAGTCACATTGTACAGCCTGACTCTATTCTGATTTTGATTTCAATTTTGAGAATCTGAAGGGCAGGAGAAGGGCTACACAAATGGTGGGCCATATAAGAGCACAAGCCAGCATGGAAAGGCACTGCCAACTTTGAGAGGGTTTCAATACATATGGTGTGTGGTCTCAAGTGTATGATTTGGTGGTTGTGAATCTATAGGCAGGCATAATTAATGAATGCTGTGGAATGCAGTCTGTTCAGGAACAGCATAATGGCTTTTCTCGCTAGCAGTGATCTCTTCATATAATTGTTGCAATTAGCTGAATTAGTAATGTAGGCCAGCAGAAAAATACCACATGACAGCCTCTGGACACAGGTAAGACTGTTTCTGACGACAGCAGAAAAAAATTGGTTGCCACAATAGTAATTCAACTATTTGGGGCGACCACCCCCGCCCCCTTTTTTTCTATTGGATCCTGCAGAAACCCTCCAATGCCAGGGAATCTGCTGTAAGAAATATAGGAAACTGTGGGTATGGGTAATAAGAAGGGCCTTTGCTACACAGAAGATGAGAAGACTACTTTCTCTACCTGATAGATATTGCATGCACAATTGATACTATTGAATAATTAATCTACAGATCTTATGTAAAAAACAAAACTTTTGTCCTAGTATGTGCATAAGAGTACTTAATATATAGTAGTTATTCAATAAATGCTTATTTATTTCCCCTTCTTGATATTAATAATATTAACTGACTTGCTTGGATTTATTATTTCCAATGCATTGAAGTCTGAATCCATATTCAAGAAGAAAGAGCAATTAGAAGCCAGATGCTAAGCTAGACATGTATATATATTTATTAGTTATAGCTGTTATTAATTGATTAGATACAACTCTCACAACAATCCTTTGGGACAGATTTTTAAGGAGAACTTAAGTTCAAAGGGGACACAGGACTAGTAAGAAACAGTAGGGATTTGAACAGATACATCTTAGTCAAAGTCTGCATTTGTGGTTCACATAGGCTCCTTTTACACCCCTTCCTCCATGATGTTAGTTTTGGACTGAACTGTGTCCTTCAAAATTCATATGCTGCAGTTCTAACCCCCCCAGAACCTCCAAATACAACTAGCTTTTGGAGACAGGGTCTTTGTTAAAATGAGATCATTAGGGTAATCCAAATCCAATATGCCTGAAGTCCTTAATAAAAAGATGAGATCAGGACACAGACATTCACAGAAGGGATGTGTGAAGGCACAGGGAGAAGACAGCCATCCATAAGCCAAGGAAAGAATCCTCAGAAAAAAACCGACTCTGCTGACACCTTGACCTTGGACTACTAGCTTCCACAACTGTGAGGAAATACATTTCTGTTGTTTAAGCCAGTGTGTGGTACTTTGTTACGGCAGCACGAGCAAACCAATACATGTGACAACCCATATGCTTAGCATTTCCAGACAACATCCTTTTTGAAATATGCACACGAAGCCTAGAATTACTGGGCATAACAAAGAACAGTAGAAAAAAAAAATCACACTAGGCAATTGATTTCACCTAATTGACAGTGGTAGAGAGGTGCCTTAAACAATGTTATTGATCGTCTTTCCACATTCGACAGGCAGCTACTTCAACCCTGCTCCTCCTTAAAGTTAATAGAAAAAGAATTTTCAAACATACTTTTCAATTAGACACTACTGAAGTGTGCATTTCATTCCCAGCAACCAAGGCTGGCAGTTGTATTCCAGAGTCATCCCGATTTGTGTTAGAAAAATGGTAAGCACGCCTCACCATTGGAGTTTCTGGTTGTGATTGGGCCTTCTGCGGGCCCACTTTCAGTTACTTAGGGAAGGGAGGTGGTAGGGGATACGTGTCAACCGTGCAGGATTGCAGAAGGCAGTCGCAAGAGGCAAACAGCCTTTTTGGAAGGGTCCCAATCGCTGTTTGATAGTTCTAACGCATGAGTTATCTATGGAGGTAAGACCTCCCTCAAGGCAGCAAAAATTGTTTTGGGTGTTTGCAGGAATGGATCTTAGATATGAAAATGCTTTTTGAGATGCCAAAAGCTTTAATACTTAAATAAATATATAGTATCTCAGTAGTATTAAAATTTTATGGGAGAAGGGGGAAAAATTACCTAAAAAACTCCTTAGAGGGTAGTAATAAAAAAGAGGTTGAGAATACACTTCTAAAGGTAATCGATTAGAAATTAATTGTTTGTGACTTTGTTATCAGGACCTTGCGGAATGGCCTGTATGTGGCATCACTAGCTCAGGGTCCTAGTATTGAGTGAAAACCAATCTAGTGAACTTGTCTCAAGAACGGAAAGCAAATTCTAAGAAAGTTATATTAATTTTGATTGGCCAAAGATATGATATAGAGGTTTTTTTCAAGGAAAGTAATAGATGCTGAGGTTGAAGGATATATTTTACTATTTTCCTCTCAGCGTCCCGCTGCCTCCTCTAATACTACATGAGTTCTTCCCTGAAGTTATGTGGTTTGGGTAACAGTGTCCCCAATACAACCTCCACTTCTGTCCCCAACAATGGGTCCCAACCACCACTGCAGACCCCACATTTTCGTGGCCTTTCTCCCCAGTTAACTGGCCCTGTGCCTACTTCCCAGAGATCTGATTTCTGCTGGTCTTCCATACGCATATCATGTTCCTCCTGGGCAACGGCAACGCACTTTGCCAGTAGATCCCCTTACTAGTGATTAGGACCCACCAAGGAGGGTCGATGGCAGGCCGTCTCACAGAGCATGGAATGAGCAGGACAGACTTTTCACAGACCGTGGCTGTGACTCCCAGCTCCTACACTTATAGTCAGTGATGGGGAAGGGGGTGTGTGGCGGAGATACTTCTCCTTTCCAAACCTCAATTTTTCTATCTGTAAATTGGGATAAACACAGGGTCTTGTCCTCAATTTAAGTGTAATGTTAAAAGTCAAGCTCTGGGGTGCCTGGGTGGCTCAGTTGGTTGAGTATCAGACTCTTGGTTTGGGGTCAGGTAATGATGTCGGGGTGTGAGATTGAGCCCCGCATCAGGCTCCATGCTCAGTGGAGAGTCTGCTTGAGATTCTGTCTCTCTCTCCCCACCCCACATGCTCTCTCTCTCTCAAATAAGTAAATAAATCTTTAAAAAAAAGAAAAAGGGAAGCTCTGTTCCTGGCATATGGGACATGCTCAATAAATGCTAACTAAAACTAAGTTAATCAGTCAGTAACCGCTTCCAAGCCTGGTTGCCACTCCTCGTTTAAATACAGTTGCTATCCATCTATGTATTCTTTCTTTAATGATTCTTCCCCATTAGAACTGTTCTTCATTGCTGGTAATTCATTACCTCCTTTTTCATTCATTTCCTCTGGTTGCATCTGCCATGAAGAGTGATAAAGGAAAATATACTCATAGAGATGCCAAGAGAGCTTAAAAATCACTGGAAGATAATCTGTTTCCCATGGCTCTGGGTCCAGACAGTCTGTGTGGGTTTTATGTGAATCCAGCCCCTTCCTTTCTGTCTCTCAAACCTCATCATCACCAATTACAGCCACTGCCAATGAAATTCCCAAAGCCATTACAAACATCTCAATCCCCTCATTGCCCAACACAGTAACCAATGTTTGCCTGGAGAACCTGGCATCCGCCAGTATCGTGTCTGCCACAGAACACTGTCGTTTCAGAAATACTTGTCTGCCAGGGGCAGCAAGCTTTGATTTGCAAAGGACTCAGGATTTAGAACACTATATTTAGGAATTAAAAAAAAATTTTTTTACTACTTCTCTCCCTGCCATATAAAAAACCCCAAAATTACAAACCAAAAGCTTTGGGATGATATGCACTTAGGATCACATCCTACAGTAATGACAATTTGCTTCAAAATTACTCTCAGAAAATCCAAGGCTTTCTTTTAGTAGCTCTTTAATTTTCCTGTCTGTGTCCTTCCCCAAATATAAGTAAATTCAGGTTCTAACTCGGAACTTTGGGAAAAGAGGCACGCTTTTTTGACTATTGGTTCCCATGGCTGGTGAATTATGCTTCACTATTGCAGATACACAAAGACTCAAGATATAATTACTATGAATAGAATGAAACTATGGACTTTGGTCCTTAAACAAAATGCAGTAACCCTAGGCTGTGTATGTGTGTTTTCCTACAATCATATCCATTTTTCATAATTACTTATAACTCCTGAGAAAAAAGACCAGTTAGTACTCTTGAGAGGAAAAAGATATTTGAACTTTCTAGAATCATTCCTACTACTCCATTTACCACTTATTAAACACTTGCTATATCCAGACTTCATGCTATGCAGCTGACACATATCCACATCTTAGTTCTCATAAAAACCAAGGGTGTGGAACATCTGCCACTTTTAACTGCCCACCATCCATGCTCCTTCAGGGAACAGGATTGCTTTAGGAAGTTCTTCTACTCATAATGTTAGGCTGGGAATGCTTATCAAGGTGCTTTCTCTGCCATCTTCATATTATTTTTCTTCACAATGATTGCCTAAAGCTCTCATAATTCCCATTGATTAAGCTTAAAGTGTTTACATATTATAGCTCCCACAAGTCAAATATCTACATTATCTAGAAGTCCATCAAGAAGGAATAGAAGGTCTGTGACCACCTCCAAACCAAACAATTTGATCATGGTTGGACCCTTAGATCCACCATTTGTGATATATGACTGTATCATCCAGGTGCTTTGTTCATCTTTCCTTCATACTTTATCACTTGAATAAATATTTACTGAACACTTATGTGTCAAGCACTGTAGCCGTTTATGAAGGATACAGTGATAGATAAACCACAGTTCCGCTGCCCTGGGAATTCACAGTCTCTGAAGAGAGGGCCAAGTAAACAGGCAAAGTTGACATAGTAAACTGAATGTCATGACAAGAGTAAGCAGAAGGTGCTAAGGGATCAGACAGCAGGGGAGCAGAGAGCGCTCCTGGGCAGAGGGGAAGGGGAAAGGAGCCCAGAGGGACAGGCAGCAGTGAAGCAGGGAGAGCTGAGAGCTGTGGGCGGGAGGAGAAGGGCATTCCAGGTGGAATTAACAGTCTTTGCAAAGGCTTCGAGGCATGAAGAAGCAGTTTATTTGTACACCTCTGAGTAGGACTGGGGTGAAAAGAAGCACCGGCCTGACAGAATGACAGCTACCTGACTTATCGTGTTGTTCTTGCAAACTTGGGTAATGAGCATGAATTTAATATCCTGTCCTACGGGACATTTCTCCTTCCCCTCCCCATGCCTCATCAGCGTCATCTGTGGTCCTTCCTTGGGAGGCACTTATATCTGGTTTCAGAATGTAGTGCGTGGGGCTGACTGCGCCATTCCTCCACAGCACAGGATAAAGACCTTACCTTGCCTTCTCAAGGGGAGGAAAATATTCCTCGGTCCCTCTATATTAGCTGAGTTCCGTATTAAAAGTAATAATCCATACTATCCCATTTTAAAATACACATTTCATATTTTTAATCTACATGTTGAAATTACTCCGTTCTGTGCTAGGATTCATAAAACTAAAGACAGGTCTTATAATAACTCAATAAAATATCTGTCTGGAGAGAACCCTCTTTATTCTTTCCTTGAAAGACTTTTTACTGCATTTGTGCTCCTTTCTTTTTTTTTCTACCAGTGTTTAATAAATAAATTTAAATATAAATTTTATTTAAACATAAATTACCTTAGAAGAAACTGGGACAGAAGAAAGCTCAAAAACTCTGTCCACCCAGGTAAATTTATAGGTATATTTACCTTCCAATTCCCTCAGCTTCACAGACCTGGCTTCTCATTTTCCTCCAGTGAGTTATTGTGCCTGTAATCACCTGCTTCTAATTATTTACTCCGGAGGGGTCTACCTCACGGGAGCACCTCCCACCCCCTCATTCTTCATCACCATCCATTAATTTGGCATTGAGAAAAATGTCTGCTGCCGTGGTCAGAAGAGCTCAAAGTAAACTCACCATATCGCCTCCTTCCTGCCCAGAGGCCTATTTGTGATTTCAAATTCCCACCTTTAGCCCTTTATCTTATACTGAGAATAGGCTAATCATTCAGGGGGATAATCATTTTTCTCCACCCAGCTCCTTGGAAGCACAGTTATTTGACCGCGATTAAGCGCCAGATAAAATAAGTCCTGGCCCAGAACAGCTTTATGAAATTATAAATAACACACTCAAGAATGATGATCGCTTTTCTTCCAGTGAAAAAGGAAAAGAGAAAGGCCCATAAATATTCTGAAGTCCCACCGAAAACAACCATGCATCTCTGCAGCTGCTTAATGCTAAAAAGAATTCAATTCCTTCAAATGCTTGGTGTTTTAGTTTTTCCCCTCTCACTTCTATTCCATGATAAAGTTGGGGTTTAAAGTATCTCATAGGAGAGAGGGAGACCTGCAGCTTCATTATGAACATTTATTCTCCATTGAAATAAAGGGTGTCTAAGATACTTTAAAGAAGAACCCACAGACTCTAGGTGCCTCTGTAACCTTTAATGAGATTTTAAGAAGCTTGGCCATCACAATTTAAATTTACTTATTAGGATTTTCTCTATCAAATTGTTGCCACTGCATAGTCCCAGTTTAGATTAATGCTTACAGATACCCCATCTGACATTCTCTCTCTCTCTCTCTCTCACTCACTCATACATTACTGGATGATTTTTAGACTGAACCAGAGACAGAAAAAGACTGGATCTTGGGGCAAACTTGTTAGAAGCAATAATCTCAACTTTCCCCTCTCTCCCAGCAGCCTCATCACTCTATCCAACTCAACCCTAATACAGAAACAACCTTAAAATATGGTAAGATGCATGGGTGGGATTATCAATACCCTCATTTTATTCTGAACACCCCCTTTATAGTTATCTTCAAAACAAGCCACTGACACTATTGTGAGAAAATGAAATGCATGGCTTGAACTTGTCATACTCAGGTGTGAGAGGTCGGGGCACACCACGAACAATGGGGACAAAGACATAAAGTTCCATCTAGTTAGGATGCTTTCTGAGATTCCCTCAGGCCTTACCTTTATGTGCCCATGTACCTTTATTGGAACAGCACCCTGTGAATTTTAAAACTGTCTCCTGGAGTTCACGTTATTGTGGTGTTTCAAAATAATCCTTTCCTCGTTTCTCTCTGGAGATAATCACTTGCCAAGTCAGATATCAATGTCCTTGTATTTTACTTGATTCATATTTCCATGGAATGAGAAGGCTTTAAAGAGAATTGCCCTGGGCTTCAGACACAGCATGCAGCATAACCTAATTCAGCTAACTGGACCAGAGCTCTCTAAGAAAGCTGAATATAAAAAACAAACAAAATTGTTCTTGTATATGATTTTAAGTATGCACACATTTACTCAATTGATCGTCCCTCAACAAATGTTTAACTGCCTACGATGGGCCACTCACTGTGCTGAGGGCTAGCCAGACCCAGTCCTTGTCCTCACGTGGCTTCCAGGCTACATGGATTTGAGCCAGGCTCAACTAGAAAACACTGACTAGCTGCTAGACCAGCAGCCACAAAAACAAAGTTAATGTGTAGCCCGTCAGTGGTGCCCATATTCACAGGCAGATTGTATAGGAATCCAATGAAACAGTACCACCAACTTCCTTTAAATTCTTCCTTTAAATTCTCAATAGCCTCCATATTCTTCCTCTTCTTTTCCACATTGCATATACTGGAGCAAGATGAGAAAAAAGCATGATATATAATACTTTTACTAATGAATTAACCTTTAAAGAAATCCCTTTGCAGACTCAATATTTAATTAACAGTGAAAGAACCAAGCTAAGCTTAGCCAAACATTGTGCCAAAGATTGGGGTCTTTTCCTTCTATCCTTGAGGTCTTCTCAGATTATATAAATAAATGTGGTGTGGCATCTTTCTTTTCTTTTCTTTCTAGTTTTAATATTTCTTCCATCTGCTCAAAAAAGAAAGGTGGATCAAGAGAGAGGGGAGGAAGGAGGGAGAAGAGAGTGGGTAGAAGGGGGATTAATCTATCTGTTGTTCAAGGCAGCCTGACAGAGGGAAGGGGAGTATTGAACCACAGAAGATTAACCAAACTTCAATGTACCTTCCCAAAAGCAGGAGGAATGTAATGCTACGTGGTGTTCCACTGATAAGCAAATCCCTCTAAATCCTTTCAATTTATTTCTTGGCCTGGAGAAATTACATATTATTTAGGAGGCAGGGAAAAAAACACACACACAAACCACCCACCTAACCACATACCATCTCTAGGAATTTAGCCCAGGAACCTATCGATTATATACACCTAAGGTTTGCCTTTAATAGCTATTTTTCTTACTGGTGCAGGTTCTCTCTAGTATGGCTAGTCAGAAAGGCTTGGCTGTGTTTCCACTGTAAACTCTTTTGGTTTTCACCACAAACTTTGCTTTGAGTATTTAGGGCCTAACCATTACAAGGGAATGCCAAAATTTTAGCTGAAGTTCCAAGGACCTAATCTACTTTTCTTGCTTGCTTTTCTTCTTGTCAACTTGCTGCCTTTTTTCTTTTACCTTTTTAAAAAAAAAAAAAATTGGTGGCATTTCCATTCTAAGTAAGCTTTTTAGTCCAATATTATCACCAAAATCAAGCCTGTGTTTTTAAGGGGCAATTGACCAGGTGAAATATTAGTGAAACCCACTAAAAATAATGTAGATATCAGTTAATGGATGTTAAAATTCCATACAAAAGTCTCTATCACGGAGAGCGCCAATGTTTTGTTTTTTTTTTTGAACCAAAAATGTACTATTATTCATTTCTCCATGTTCTCTCTCTTCAGGGAGAAGAAATGGGTTTTGGGGAAAAATAGGAAAAATAGAATCATATTTCTTTGTGGGGATGGTTTTCTCTTAGCCCTTTATTTTGTAGCCTAACCTTGCCAGTCAACATAGGAGAAACAGCCCTTCCTGGCGGTTTGAGATCATGACCTCATGAAGGCTTAATAACAGACCCAAACATTGTAGGGGAACAATGAGTTGCAGGATAAAGCCAGTCTTGGATATTTGTCAGCAATTCCCCAAAAAAGATGTAAGGTAGTCATTCATTCCAGAGCAAAGAGTGGTTCTCAATCTTTGGTCACTGATAAATTAAGGTATGCTAGATGAGCAGGAGAGAAGGGAGTGGGAAAATAGCAAACTATTGGGAATCAAACATAACTTAATTTTTTTTTTGGTCTATAGAAAGCCACTTTTACTGAAAAGAGTATGCAATGCATGGAAACATCTGTTATGTCTGTCCATGTAGGAAAGGGCTGAGAATGGCTACCTTGGAAAACTGAGAGTATGAAAGGTTCATGCTTAATTAGAAACTAAGAAAGAAATGCAAGTTCAAGACAACATAAACACAATGAGGAACAGCATATTAACACAATCGGGAACTTACCGAGTATGTGGCAGAGCAAACGTACTGAGAACAATCAAGTGCAATGAATTGAATGTAAAATACAAATGATAAAAAGACAAGACTATTTTTCCTTATTGTACTGGAAAGAATATCTCCCACTCAGCCATGTAATATAAGATTAGAAAAGGCAGATACAGGTGTCAGAGTAACAGCAGCAGTTAAAGTAAGTTTTGTGCATTTGACATTTGATTTAATAAAATACTGAAGGAGTTACATGGAATCTGCAGTAAATTGGAGTCAGAACTATAAGGGGAAAGTGAGAGCGCATTAAATAACATGGTATCAAACCACATGAGAGGGAAAATTCAAAGAATTTCGGCTTTGGATTGAGAATTTATCCCGAGTTACTCATGTCTAAAAGACAATACCAGCCTCCCACAAAGGAAGACTGGGGGATGGATTCAAATTTTCTTTGATTTGTATGATAAATCCCAAGTTAGAGAAAGTTTTTAGATACTGCTGCCTGAGAGATTCGGGATGGATTCACTCACCTTACAGGTGTCCCTTCCTCATTCCCACGCTGCAAAACACCTTGGGTGGATTATCTCATCTTAGATACAGATTCAAAAGAATTTACAGAAGCAAAAAACAACAGAACTTTCATATAGGAAAAACCAAGACTATTCATTTCTCATTCCTTATGGACAGCATGGCTAGCAATTTTCCTCTAATTTATAGGCAACGGCATTCTTCCACCATCAAAGTGGATATAGAAATAGAACAGGTGTAATCCCAGGCAGGAGACGAGGGAGTCACACAGGACTCGATGCTCACAGGGGCCTTAAGCTTGGTTTAATGCTCTGCTCTCACCACCTTGAGGTTCTTAACCATTTTATTTTTGAACTTGTGTTTTATAAGAGAAGTTCAATGAGACAATGGAGCCTGTGCATAAGGAAAAGCGGTACATGTGATGTGCATGTCCAGCCCTGTTTCTTGCCACCCCAACTACAAACAGAGTCTTTGGTTCTCCATAAGCACAGGATTTTGTGGACCCACCATGTAATGGAACATGATGAATCAAATAGATTTATCTGAATGAATCCCCCAATCTTTTTTCCTGGGAGGTTGGTTCTACTCTCTAGACAGGACTGACTATGGATAAAGTCTTAGTCCAAAGATGACCTCCTTTGCATTTCCTTCTTTTAGAGTTTTATACCACATCCTCTGATATGAACACATGGGTAAGCGTGTTACACCTACCGAGGAAGTGGGGCTCCCACAGGCTGTGGTTTCCCTTTGAATCAAAGCTGCTTAGAAAGCAGAGAGAAGGCCATGGTGTTCTAAGAACCTAAGCAACCAAGGAAACCTTTCTTACTTCTCTGTCTTAGCCAACCACTTACACTAAAGATAACAAATAGAAAGAGAAGGACCACACAGAGATTTTTTTCCTTTCATCCTACCTTACTATCAGTAAGGTAAAGGTAGAGAGTGTCAGTAGAAGATACACATATCAGAAAGTGAAATAAAGATGGTGGGTTAACTTTGTGCAGTCTCTTTGTGCACTCTTCCGGTACAAATAAAATACATATGCATACGTGAGCTATGAAATATGAACTGTGTTATTTCACTGAGTCTGCATTTGAATTAAATGCTCTCGTCTTTGCATTTCAAAGTAGCATCAAGCAATATAAAGATAAGTGGTAATAGTCATACCAACAATTTGAGTTTTTTATTTTTATTTACTTAAAATGGCATCAAATAGATAAAATGTCCTGGGACAAGCTGAGAGACTGTGGAGAAAGGAAAAAAAGCTTGATGTTTTTCTACTTTTTTTCTGTCCTTTGAAGGAGGGGCCCCTTTGTCTTATTTTGTACAAGTTCCCTCAAATTCTGCAGCTGCTCCTGAGAACAGCTGTGCAAACTGTCTTTGAGTCAGGCCAAAGGGTTCTAACATGGTTTTTAGAAACTCACATTATGACAAATAGTTTACGCTCCTGGGTCTCTTGTGCTTCACTTCTGGCCTCATGAGTGTGGGTCATAACCAGCCTTATTCTGGGCGGGTACTTTGGGAGAAGAGCACCAGTACCCCTCCCTTCCCCACTCCTATGGCTCTTCTGTGCCCATCCCTCTCACCCCCCCCTCACCTCCATATCTGCCCGCACTGGAGTTTAATAACATTCCAGAGAATAGCTCATAATAAAGCCCCAGGCCTTATTTATTCCCTCTTCTTTGAATTCTAAGAAGAGTTTCAGTGCAACCACTTTAAAAAAGCACTATGATCACATTGTTTTCTAAAAACTTTTACAGCGTTCTTAAACATGTACACAGGCAGCAAAAAGGCATCTGAAGTAGCATTGTGGCGGAGGGCAAAAATGAACTGAGAACTGATGACACAGAACCAAGGACCTTTGGCAGCACTGAGTGAAGTAAACCTCCCTCTGAGAGAGCCCGGAGAGCCAGCTGATGTTGGGAAAAGTGGGCTGCACTTCCAAACTGGTCCTCTAGGAAGAGAAAGTCAGTGAATACTAAAACTGCTGAGTCAGTGCATCTTTAAAAACTTATGTCAGAAGAATATTTTTAATTTGCACTCGGACTCTTTGAAAGAAATCAATATGTCATTTGCTGGAGCTTTTTTTTTTTTTTTTTAATCCAAGGACCTTTATTTAGCTTTTCTGTATTTTTTTCCCCCTAGTCTAGAGAGCAAAGGAAAAAGTGTTTTGTTTGTATTCGTATTGATTCGATCACTTTGAGCAAAAAATAAACAACTAAATACAGCAGAGTAGCTTTAAACAATCTTTTAGGGATCAAGATCTCTAAGCAACTTAGTCTCTCCTTCTAGGTGATTGGAAATAAACAGAAATCAATAAAGCAGGATTACTGGGCAATGAACAAGAGAAGTCACATTCATAATTTAAGAGGCTTCTTTTCATGCATTCATTACTGAAGAATGCACTTGAGCCCTACTCTATTCCTACAGCAGCATAGATTTCCTCCCATCAGGTAGTCTTGTTTTTCTTCTAATTCTTTCTTTCTTTTTTAATTTTTAATTTTTTGAGAGGTGCTGAAGAGAGTCTCTCTAACACATATCCAGAAGCTCCCACATTCCTAAGGTTGTTCAGAGGAACCAACAGACAAGGAAGGTACTTAGCACACAAGGCAAGGACTGGGCTCCTCAGACTCTTCCCCTCCCAGACTTCTATATGTCCAGCAAAGTTCCAGGGAAGGAACAACACATGACATAATATGGGGGCAGGATCTGATGGAGCACCCTTCCTGCCTTCAAAGTGTTTACACTGTAGCAAGAAAGACAAGTGTTGGAGACATTGTCAATATCCATTCTATTCTTCCTCCTTTCTAGGGCTGGCAACATGACCTGCCTAAACAAGTCTCTTTTGTAACTAGACGAGGCCACATGGCATCAGTCTGGACAAAGTGATAGATAAGCAAGTCTATTCGAGGTTCCAGAAATACTTATTCTATTCCCAATAAAAGAGGAAAAAATGGCAGGTCCCACTGCTTTCCCTTCTTCCTTGGGTTTGGATGACATATCTGGAGCTGCAGCAGCCATCGTGTGATCAGAAGCTGCTAAATGTGAGGGAAAGAACAAAAGACCTGAGAAGCTGACTCTGATATTGTTAAATGCATGGCCTGAGCCCAAACAAGTAGTTTTCTATTCTCCAGACTCCAGAATTCTTAAGTGAGAAAAATATATCCCCTCTTCAAACACTGCAGGTCAAGTTTTCTCTTACTAGAAGCTGAACACAATCAAAATGGAGAAAGTAAAGCAGAGAGAGCAACCAGAGAGATGCAAGGCATCATGTGAATGGTCTCTGCCTTTGGTGGGCAGTAGTCACCAGGTGGCATTTTTATAGTATCCAGGAGTGAGACTTGGAAAGCTCCACAGTGATTACAATGTTCTCATATGCCAACTCTATGGCCCAGACAGAAGTCTAAAAGGAGCTGGAAAGAGGAGTTAGATAAGCCAGGATAAACATTTTCACCCTAGTGACAGAATATATTTTGAACTGAATATCCTATAAGTATGTGCAATCCACCTATCCCAGAAAAAATGGCACTTCTGTGTACGGCACCATTACACTCAGGAACAAGCCCAAACCCTCAGGGTCACCTCTGAATCCTCGCCGCTCAGCAACCCACCTCCAGGCAACAAGTCCCATGAAGGCCATCTCTAAAATGCCATTCTACTTTTTATGTCTACTGCCCTGGTTGCTTATGCAGATGAATCTTGAGAATCTTTAATCAAACTCCCTGCCTCCACTTACCTATCTTCAACGAACCCAAGAAAGCATTGCCAGAATAAAAACACAGCTTTTGATGTGACACTCTCTTGGTCTAAATTTACCCCATTGCCTATCAGATGAATTCTAGACTTAAAAAATAATTAAAAAAAAAAATGTCAAGATCTTCCACCTCTGGGCTCCATTGTAACTTTGTAGCACTGTCTTTCATTACCATTTGCCCCTGTGAGCACCTCCACATTGTAACTATTAAATAAATGTTTGCCATGCTTTGAACAAGCCTGGTAAGTTCTGACAATATCCTGGCTTATACCTCTCCTTACTCAACTCTACTTGCATTTCATTCCATTTATACCTGGTGAGATTCTACATATCCTTTAGGACACAATGCCAACATATTTTCATGCAGCTTCTTCCTGATCCCATGGCTGAAAAATAAAATATTCTAGCAGGCTAACTTAGTACTTTCTTCAAATACACATCTGATTTATGTTTTCCCTTCTACCTGATTGCTACTTAAGAAGCAGTCAGAGCCCAGCATACTATCAAGGGAAAAGTGTTGTGTGTGGGGTCAGAAAACATAAGCTCTACCCTGGAGGGGAGCCCATGGTGATCACAAGCACTCTGCACTCCGGTTTTCTCCTCTGTAAACTTCAGACAATGTGATTGACCTCGTGCTCTTGTCGGATGGACTGAAATGGATATCAGCAACTAAGACATGTTACTATTCTGTTGCTGATATTCTAGTGTTATTTAGCATTGGTTTAAATTATCCATAGGACTACAGTGCTGGACCAGAGCTTAGGTGCATGATGTGTGTTTAAATGAATAGCAGGTGCTCAGGGAATGTCTATGGATTGAATAGAATTGGATAGGCCAGGAGTCCTGTTTAAGGGGTGGAAATGATATGAGTGGAAGACAGAAGCACTTCTCATTCCTGTCAGATGATTATTAATTCTGACCTTCGTTGGTGTCAGGAGCAGGAATGCTTTTAGAAGCTATTTGTTAAGAATGGGAGTTGCTCTGCAAGAACATATTTGCTTTCAAGATACGCGAGGTCTCATTGGTCCAGATAAGCCTAGAGACAACTTCCCTTCAATGCTACAACCGCATACCAGAGGGTCAATTCCTTACTTGCAGGACTATAGGTTTAAATTAAGCCAAATATCATGCAGAAATCTAGATACTGGGACAATTTAACATTTCAATAGATCGGCCATTTGCAAAAAGTCCAGGAAGTGCCAAAAAAGAGATTTGGGGTTTTGCTTCTCATCATTCCAAAGAGCCTCGGCTGGGCAGAGACCAGGAAGAACCAACCTCTGGCTCTTTGGTCACACTAGCTCTGCCTCACTTAAACCTTTAAGTAGAATTCTTTATATAAAAGAGAGTAAGAGTAAATGTAATCATTCTGAATAAATGCCCTGTAAAATGACTTCAGCAATTATGCTGTTTGTAAGTACCTCTGAGTCCATTAAGATAAACATCTATCTTTGAATATTCACATTAATGCAGACTGTTCTTTCTTAGATAAATCTGACTTGAACATCGTGCAGTTAACAGTTTATCATCCCTTGCTCTTCTTCCCTTCGATGCACACATTAATGCATGCAGGGGGAGAGCGTTTAAATGGTGTTAGTCGCAGAGCACACATTAACACACAGGGCAGTCTCTAAACGTCTTTAAATGCAGAATAAATGTACTTTAGGCTTTAAAGAGCTTTATAGGCTGTACACCCCAGAACACATCAGGCTGGACTCTTAATTTCCCAGGTAAGTAATATCGGCAAAGGCAATAAATGCTTATATTTAAAATTGTTTTAATATGCTTCCAATTGCTCAGCACACAGAGGTTCAAATGGAATCTTAATTCCCTAGTGACTCCTCTACCAAAAATATATCTATTTATATCATAGGATACATCTATAGCTATATTTGTATTCTAAATTTGGGCCCTAATTTCATTAACTTTTACAGTCAAACTGGGAAAATACTCAAGGATCCCCAACACCTCTTCAAACCCTTAGTTTCTTCTCTGTTCAAGTGAAGGGCAGACATACCCCATAAACAGGGCCTGGCTTTAACTGCCTTCTATGGGGGTCATGCTGGCTATAGTAATGATATCAGCAGGAGTCCTATAAAATTTAACAGTCAATATTCAACAATCAGTGCAGCAGGAGAGCAGATTAATCAGAATGGACAATGGCTATAGTGCTGGAGCTGGGTTCTGGAAGCTTTGGCTATCCCAGGCCTTATGATACAGACAGAGGGAAATCCTGATAGGAGGGATGCAGGAGAAAGGACAGGACACTTGGGGTCTCGAGGCAGTGGCTATTTATCAAGCAGCATCGAAGTGTTTAAATAATTTTCCCAGATTTAAACAGATTGTTTAGCAGATGATGCTAAGGATGCCAAGGTATTACATCGAATTTGTCCAGGAATGGATTCCTTTGCATTGAGACAAATTCTGGTAAGTGCTCTCCAAGGACAGTCCCAGCTATGCCCAGTAGGTGCCTCACCATTCACTTATTCAAGTCTTTTCTGCTTTGGGGGAAACAAAAAGGCATCTGAAGTGGCCCCAGTTCTCGAGCTTATCATTAGGTAGGTGAGTGCCAGAGATAAATGTCCTTAAGTAATGGTAACAGAAAAATCTGGCTGGTGACAAGATATAGAATATTAATAGGCATATACACAATGGAATATTATGCCTCCATCAGAAAGGATGAATACCCAATTTTTGTATCAACATGGACAGGACTAGAAGAGATTATGCGGAGTGAAATAAGTCAAGTGGAGAGAGTCAATTATCTTATGGTCTCACTTATGTGTGGAGCATAAGGAAAAACATGGAGTGCATTGTGAGAAGGAAAGGAAGGTTGAATGGGGGGAAATCAGAGGGGGAGATGAACCAGGAGACTGTGGACTCTGAGCAACAAACTGAGGGTTTTGGAGGGGAGGGGGTGAGGGGTTAGGCAAGCCTGGTGGTGGGTATTGGGGAGGGCACGTATTGCATAGAGCACTGGGTGTGGTGCATGAACAATTAACCTTGTAACACTGAAAAAATAAAATAAATGTATTTGGGGGGAAAAAAGAATATTAATAGGCAGAAGGGGGGACAGATAGTCCAGGGAATGGCACAAGTTAATGCAGAGAAGCAGGAAAGTAAGAAGGAGGGAACAGGAATAAGAAACTAATTTGGATTGCCTGGAACATAGAGGAAATATGGAGAAGTCAAGTTGTGGAATGAAAAAATATGTATATAGAAAGAGAGAGACAGACAGACATGAAGAAAGAAAGACAAAGGAGATGTTGATGGCTCCAGGGAAACCTACCTTTGTCACCTGACATACACACCCAAATATACGTTTATCATTCACCAGCAAGACGACCTTTTTACACAAATGGCAGCACATGTTATTTGCTTAATCCTAGGAGGAAGGCACACTGCGAGCATGTAAAGGGACTGGGAGGCCAAACTAATTTTCACTGCTGGGGACACTCAGCTGAATGAGGACATTCCTAGAGACACTCCAGAGACGAATGCAATGCCTGTCTGCACCTCTTCTTAAGTAAGGCCTCCGTGAGAAGGTAAAAAATCCTTATAACGAATTCATATCTGTGGGTAAGAATTTTACTCTGTTTGGAAATTTTTCCCGCAGAGTTTTTCTGTCTTCCCATTGAATAAAATGTTTAGCTTGAGAGACAGTTGATAAAGCCTTGCGGAGTTACTTTCCACCCTGCTGGAGGTGATTTAACGCCACACATTTGGAACGGTCATGTTTATGCCTGTGTGTGTGCGCGTGTGCACGCGCGGGTGTATGTGCGCATGTGTGGGAGAATAACAAAAACATAAAAGGGACGAAGTTTTAACGGCCCAATAGATTCCCAGCTGGAACACACTTTACGAAGGGAAAGTTACATAAAAGAAACTTGGGCAGCTTTAAACACCATCTGGGCCATGCTGTGCTCATTTGAGCTTTACCTGTTTAAAAAAAAAAAAAAAGCAACACAACAAAAAGCACCTACAAATACAACTAGAGAAGAGATTTTCTGATTCTTTGGAGATCAGATGCTCTTGCCTTCAAACATCTGCAGCACATAGCCTTCAGTCCTATTTGGTTCAGGGATACATTTTCCCTTTTAAAGTAACTAAAAGAGCCTTCTAAAGTCCAGGCTTCATCTTTGGAAGAGAAAGAAAAAGATGTACAAAATAAACCCAGTACATTTTAAGTCTAATTTAAAGAGATCACCCAGCAACTCAATTACTTTCTGTAGACTTCTGAGGTAAAAGGTAAACCCATGAATCCCCATAGGTAAAGTGCTGGCATTTCCAAACTTTACTGCAGCATGCAACCAAAGACAAGACAAGATAATAACGCTAAGGGTAGAACTAAACCCAGGACTGAAACAATAGGGTCATAAGCACAGAGTACACTATACTTTCCAGTTTCTCATTTTAATTAGTCAGCACCAAGGTTGGGATATTTAATATTCACAAACCAATTTATGGATAGAAATGTTTTTGGCTCTCTTGCTTCGATTTTTCAATGAAATAAGAATCCATTTCCATCTTTTACATAAGACATTAAAACATCTGAAGGAGAGAGGTTTGAGGGAGGGTTTAACTGTATCCTTTTATTAAAAGGGAGAGTAATATTTTCTCTCAGGAGACAATTTTCATGTGAAGTTTTAATTGCCAAGACTCACAGCACTCCATCAGATCATTTTTATTTACTTTTTTTTTGCACGATAAGGGTGATGAGGAGATCACTAAAGAGGCAAAATCGTAAAGGTCATAGAATGAATCCCAAAGATGCACAGGATTCATACTTCCTTACACAGCGAGTCCCAGCAAAATTCAATAAAACACAACTAGCTTATGATAAAGGAACTTCTAAAGACATATATGATATCATAATTTTACATAAGATGCATGGAATAACATTACTTTTACTCGCATTTTCATTTTTTTTAATTTATTTTTTTCACATTTCCATTTTTAAATAAATTACTCAAGGCCTCTTAAACTGCGTGGCATCTGGACAAAATGATTGGCTCCGAAATTTTTAGGAATTATATTCTCTGGGTGGAGTTGAAGAATGAATGCTTTGAAATTTTTAGTTTTCAGTGAATATCAAAATAGTGCGGAACTGGGGAATAAAGCAATGAGAATTTGGAAATACAGCCTCTCGCCATGAACGTTACCACTTGATCTTTTAGGGAGAGAAAAACAGGGCTCTGAATCCTGACTATACTGTAGCGCAAGCTTGTTTCTTTTTTCTTTCTTCCATTCTTTGTCTTTTTTTTTTTTTGATCCTCATTTGATTCATAAAAAAGCAATTTGGAGCATTTTAATTTCTTTTCCCACTTAATAACAGTAATGACCTTCTGGGTCAAACATTTCCTCCTAGTTAATGATCAGTTAGCTGAAAGCCTGGGTAACCAAGACCCGCAGCCTCGTCACTAACTGCCAATTAACATCCACTTTATCAGTCAGTGCTGTTTAAATATAACAAGACATATGCCAAGCTATCCACAGAGGGCTGGATACCAAAATCATATCATTAAAAACACACTTCCATTAAGGCAAAGCTCTCGGGACATTCATGCTATCACGGCAGTCGTTTTCCTCAAAGATAGGCAAGTGGCAATATGTCTCCTTGTTCCAATTCTCAGCAGAGGGACCTTGCTTGGAGAAGACAAATCCCCTCATCTCTGCTGGTCTGTGAGACAGTCAACACTGGACACCCCGCAGAGACTTAATGGGGGCACCTCAAGGAAGAGCTGCTGAGTCTAAACGCCGTCTTATACATGTGGCCAAAATCCTTATCTCCTTGGGTCATAGTAGACCTCCTGCTAGAATCCTGCCACTGGAGAGAATAACTCTCAGAAAAAAGCCTGAATTCAGATAATTATATCCTATGGGCTTCTTCCCCCAGGTCTAATTGGATTCAGTTTCTTTTCTCTATATGTTGTTATCTCATATAATGTATGAGATTATGTAATGGCTCTTTAGCATTCCGAGGCAATATCTTGGGAACTCTACTGCTGTTGGCTAAAAGTTTCAGGACAATCATTTGTTGATTAATATTTTAGAGCTATAATGCAAGAGATGATGAAAATCACTAGCATATTACCAAATCTGTCATTCATTCATTTTTTTTGATGCCCCCAAAGATTTCAGTGCATGATAGATCAAATAAATTTGAAATATCATTCACCATGGATTGCATAGATGAGCTCTGTCAAATGGATGACATTGTTCTGAAAATCTTTAAGGGCTTATGATAGTCACACTTTTCATTTGTATAGGGACTTCACTCTCAGAATACTCTTTACAAATGATGCAGAGTCCTAGCAGGACTAGTGAGAAGGCATACTCTTAGTTTTGACACAGACCAAACAGGTCTCTTGGTTTCCATCAACTACTTTTGCTCCAGGACAGTAAGGGACTCCTATGGGCTGGGAAATGGGCAGGGAAAGGAGCCACTCCCTAAAAAAAAAAAAAAAAAATGGGAACCTGGGTGGTTCAGTGGTTAAGCTACTGCCTTTGGCTCAGGTCATGATCCCGGAGTCCCAGGATCGAGTCCCACATTGGGTTCTCCGCTCAGCGGGGAGTCTGCTTCTCCCTCTGACCCTCCCCTCTCTCATGCTTTCTCACTCTCTCAAATAAATAAATAAAATCTTTAAAAAAAAAAGGATCTGATTTGGTCTTTGAAAGATCAACTACTCCTCAAAGTCAGTCTCTCTTCTTTAAAATAAATAAATAAATAAATAAATAAATTAATTAATTAATTAAAGAGTAAGAGTAACAGACTTAGGCTAATGGACACGGATCTGGCTCATGGCTACCACAGAGAAGAGAGACAGCTACTTTCTCTGTTCTAAATTTTAGTCAACTTGTTATTAAAGCTTCTGAGAGCTTTTCCTTTAAGTGGCAATTTGTTTAAAACACATCCTTTAGGAAATAAAAACACATTTAATACTTATAGCACAGCGCATGATGCTTTCAAGGGACAGAAGAGTTTTCAAGCTGTGAAGGGAGTCCAAAGGTGGTCAGCTACCAGTGGTTATGAATAAGGCAGGCTTGTCTTTTTTTTTTTTTTTTTTAGGTATAATTGGCATACACTGTTATATTAGTTTTAGGTGTACAAAGACGCAGGCTTGTTCTTATGCCATGAACATGTTCTGCAAGACTCTTCACCTGCAACAGGGCAGGTAAAATAGACATTGTACTACATAGAATGTAGCCATAGAATAATATAGAATGAAAACTATGTAGAACACGTAAGAAGTCTTTTCTCTTTCCCACACAGAATAGACAAGAAAACACCTTTGATGAGTAGCCCCTGTAAAACAACATGAATGACCTTGGACTCTTTCTATCAGCAATATAAGCATTTGAATATTAGCTCTGGTGTGGTGATGGGGGTTGGGATTAGATTTGTGTGGCAAGCTGATCCCATAGCAGTGGATTCAATTTGTATTTTGAGTCCCACAAAAGGCCAAAAATTTTGGTCCTTGCTGAACTTTACTGTGTCCCTGATCCAGACTGGAAAAGAGAACTGGGTCAAGTGAAACGTAGCTTCTTCTAGTTCCATATGATGCTGAGACAAGACAATAGATCAGAGAGCTGGAACCCTGGTGTCCAGAGAATAACCGAGGGCATGATATGAATTCTTCTGGCCTCTACTTTAATGGAACGTGCACAAAGGAGTGAGTGCTGGAATCAGATTCTGTTGGTTGGTGACAGATGTCAGCTCACTGTCTTCCTTCCCTGGCTCCCTGTGCCCTTCAACACATGAATTCCCATGTAGTTTGGCCCTACTCCTTTTCCCATATCACACCACTACCAACTTCTCTATTTCATGCCTATTTTTCACAAAACGTATTTTTCTTTCCTAGTTATGGGCTGGACATTTGAATTAGATCAACTAATTGGTAGAGTCTCTAATGGTAGAGAGTACGGCTAGTGATCAGGAATTAAATAAATAAATGGACAAGCAGAAAAACCAAACACCAGGAACCAAAAGAAATAAGTTTTTAGCATCTAACAAGACAAAACTATACTAACTTCTGTTTTTTTTTTTTTAAGATTTTATTTATTTGACAGAGAGACAGAGATCACAAGCAGGCAGAGAGGCAGGCAGAGAGAGAGGGGGAAGCAGACTCCCCACTGAGCAGAGAACCTGATGTGGGGCCCGATCCCAGGACACCGAGATCATGACCTGAGCTGAAGGCAGAGGCTTTAACCCACTGAGCCACTCAGGCGCCCCAAAAGTATACTAACTCCTGAAGCAATGGGGTCACTCTGCAGAACAGAAGCAGAACTTTATTCAGTTTCAAGTTTCATCAATTATTTTTTTTTTTAAAATTTACCTTCTGAACCAGAAGTTTCAATGTGCCTGAATTTAAAGAGAGAGAGAGAGAGATGCATCTTATGCAAAAGTCAAAGTATTGTTAGAGATAGTCTGAAAGAAATACTGCCCCCAGGGTTTTATGAGATAGTAGATGATACAGATGCAGCACAATTTACTATACTTCCACATTTTGGGGCACTGAAATGACCCCTTAGTCATGCAAGATCCAGAAATGAGGTCCAGGGACCCTAATGATAGCTTTCTAAGGTAGAAAAGATGAATGATGTACACCAGAAACATTTGGATCAGCAACATTTAAACAAAAAGTTTTCTGTTTATCAGGATATTAATTTGATAGAACTTTCTATCTCTCAAGCATTCCAAATTGAGATTGTATTGGAACCAGCTTAATGCACATGGTAGAGGTTTTGTGATTATTAAATAATGAATCCAGAGATATTTGAAGGTGGTATATAAACTAAGAGGCATAGAGGTTGACTATCTCAAAATGAATAGCAAAGAAACAGCAAAGAAATAATTACCCCTTAAGAAGTGTTCATGAATTGTTTGGTTTTCCCCAAAGACCAGAAGTATATGTGAAGCTTTCAGGATGTATTTTTTTTTCTAGAAAAGAGTAGAAGTATGGAATTGTGGACTCCCTCATGAAGATGTTATAAAGAGAGATAACATGTAAATTATGGAGGCCCAAGGAGTGCACGGTGTCTGTAGTGTTGCCTCACTGAGAAATGAGTTGAGAAACAGATACTCTGGTTGACTCCAGATCAACAGCTTGGGATAGACAAAGATAGGGTGATGGGTGTATATAGTCAGGAAGCTAGTGAGACAGGCCAAAGGAGGACTCTGAATCCATAGGGAGAGGCTTTCCAGTCATCTGCTGCCATGGTGGAGGATGTGGCTAGAGGTTATGTGATTTAGAAAAAAAAAAAGTCCCAAAATCCAAATAGAAGAGAACCTGATAGTTTCAAAGACCCAGAAACAAGCTAAAGTCTCTACACAGAAGGATAAAAAGGTAAATTTAAAGCAATCACAGTAACAAATCAGTAACAACTTCACAGAATTTATTAAGTATGTGCTTTGTGCCAAGCAACATGCCATGTTAGCATCCTAGTCCATTTAATTCTCCTAAATATCTTGTGAAGTCAATTTTACCATTGCCATTTTGCAGAGGAGGAAACAGGTTCTGGGAGCCTCAAGAATGCAGCCTTGTAGAATGCAGAATGCAGAATGCAGTCTTGCTAATGGGTAGCAAGACTACAGTTCTGACCCAATTCTGTCTGATTCCCAAGTCCTTCTCTTAACCATTAAGCTGTGGTCAGAGACTGGATGAGAAGGTCAAGAGCACAAAAGGGGACTTCAAACTCTCAGCAAATCTACAATAATGACATGGATCTTATGAGGCTCCAGTATGATGTAATAGCACTAAATAAAAATGTATAAATAATTAAATTTGTATTTTGAACTAGACAACCTGAGAATGTGTATCAACTTTATATAGACCCGAGAGTCTGTATGTTTATGTTTTCGGTATCTTCCCACGCACTCTTTCTCTTCCCACAATTTTTTTTAAATAGTCCACAGATAACAATGTAAAATGATTCTCTATTGTTTAATGTAATATAAACAGCGGTTGAAATATTTGGGGGGTATATGTAGTTTATTCCCTAACATTTTCCTGCAGGGTAGTAGAGCCAGAAGCCAATGGCATATGCCACCACCAGTCTTAATATCAATTTAGTCAACCTTCTCTGACACATTTGCTGGGTATAGAATGCTTACTCATTAAAAGGGTATATGTGCCAAATTGCAGCGCAGCAGGCAGTAGAAATGAGGCTTAAAGAGAAGTTAACAGAGTGCATAGTGAAAAACGTGGATCTGGAATAGGCCAGTCTTTGAGGGAAGTTCTCATTTGCTTTTTAAATCTTCAGGTAGTCATAGTGAATTGTTAAGCCACTAGTTCCCTTGGAGGTGAGATGTGATTCTGAAAACCATCAACCTTGGTATGAAATCCTTTAAAGTTTTTTTTTTTTATATTGTCAAGAGAAAAACACTTTCAAATGATTTAGATATTCCAGTACTTTCCAGAATGAATAGACCCTCCAGCCCAAACATCCTGATTTCGCTACCTTTGGACAAGAAAAGCCATTCTGTGGGGTCAAAAATATTGAATTTTCTATGGCAAATAAATAAACATCCTTTAAAATAGATCAAGGAATGCATGTCTATCTGTCAATCTCTTCATCTGACTAAAAAGTAATTCTTGCCTTGAGATATACTCCTAACTCCATCTTCTACATTATTTTAGGTGTGCATGCCAAGTATTGTTTCCAGCAAAAAATCTTCCTTCTTCTTTCCAGTACTCTGTTCTGTTTTTTGAACTACTATTTCAAGGGCTACTTTCAACTTCCCATAAAATCTCTTCCCTAATACAGACCTGGATTTCAACCTTACATAAATGTCTCCTTATGATTTGGAGGTAATCTTAGAAAAACTACCTGTATCTGTAGATATGGTACACATGACTCAAACTCAAGTCAGGAACAGTAACTGTTTTGCAATACATGTGCTTTTACTATTGCATATTTTCAAGAAGGGGCCAAAAGAGTCTGCTCCTTTCATCTGGTCAAATCTCACAGGAGGCTAACAGAAATCAGATGGAGATAAGGACTAGTCCAGACAACCTGCTATTTATTATAGCTTATGCTGTACGGGTCCACATACCACTTCTCTAAAGATTACTCTCTTGTCTTGTGCATGCACTGCTTTCCCACAAGAACAGCCTTGGGGGTGGAGGGATGGGGAGGAAACAAAAGGGGGAAGGAGCTGGAAAGTGAGAGAACACAATGTAATTGCCTGACTATCAGCTCCACTATCATAATTACTTTCAAACTCTGACATGAGTTGAATCAGATGAACAACCAAATCAATTTTTGCATTTGGCGATCAGTGCATTCTTAGCTTATAAATTAAATTGTCACTACTGGCGTACAAAGTGATGCCACTTCTGGGCTCCCCAGTACATTGGGAAGAAGAGAGGAGCTCCCTCCTTCACACACATCATTCTTTCCTTGCCCTGTCTCTCTTAGCCTCTGACCACATTCTTTGTTCTCTCAGTGTGGTCCTAGCATCTGTGTCAGTGCTGAGGGTCCTTTAGCAGGGCACAATTCTATCCATAGAGCTTATTTCTCTTCTTCCAGAGAAGTACAGGAACCATGGGACAATCTAGAACAGCACACATAGACAATATATTCCAATATGTGATTTCTAGTAGGTAAAGGAAAAGATAACCTTGGTCAGAGAGAACCTGAAGGGTTGGGAGAAGAAGTCCTGATATCGGAGAGGTTACTATTCTGATTTCACAATGTGACTATTACAGAATAACAAGGCTTTGTGATCTTATTTGAGTGAATGAAGCACAGTTCACAAATCAAAAGGGTACATTAGGAACTTTACGGACTCAATTTGGTAATCATTTATTGAGCACCTAGTCTGTGACAGACACTATATGCAATGCCGTAGGTACAAAAAAATAATCCCTATGGTCAAGGATTTCGTACTTCAGGAGGGAGGGAGATTTGCAGAATGTAATTACAATATGACTGATAAATGCTATTAAAGCAGAATAAAAAAATCACCATAGGAACAACGGAGAGGAGTGATTTACTCAGTAAAAGCTATAGTGAAAATGTGGCATTTTGAGTTGGTCCTTGAAAGATGATGTCAGCCCTTGCCTGCCACAGTCCTACTCTATCTGCCACAACATTTTGCTATTCATTCGTTCATTCACCCACATTCATGTATTCACTCACTCATTCACTCCTTAATCATTTATGAAGCACCTGCTTTTTGCTAGGCTCTGTGCTAGGACCTGGGGTTACAATAATGACTTTTCACAGCCAGTTATGGAGTAAGTGATGGGCATGTGTTGTTTGCGGTCTACTGGTTAGCAATGAGAATCTGGAAATAATCTAATCTGTGGCTGCCCCGTATACAAACTCAATGTGCCTAGAATCAGAATCTCCAAACTTAGCCTTCCCACTGAGGCTTTACCATGAGATCCCTTTACAGAGTTGGCCAGAATGTCTACTTAGTCTCTTGGTGCCCAACTGTACCTTCTTTTTCATCCCATCCCCCACACCTCCATCTCCTAGATTTCTGACCTGGGATGGTACATGAATATCTGAAACTCCACTCTGAAGCCCAGCTGACATGTGAACGTGGTCTTCTCATTCATTTCCTATTGGAATTGGGCTCTGCTTCTGTGTGTATCTCATTTAGATTCCAGTGCTCTAGTCCAGACACTTGTCTAGCTTTTTGTTTCATCCATAGTTGACTTATTCTCTGAGAAGAACTTTGATTTTAGTCTTATCTAACTTTTAATAGCTTTCCCTATGAATAATCCAATATTTATCTGGCACTAAGAATCATTCCCAAAGCCACATCCTACTAGCCTCACTTCAAATTGGATGACCAAAGATAATTATGATAAATTATGAATGATTCTGGGTTTGCTATGTTTGTGAAGGTTGTCCAGGATGCTTAGAGTTGTCCTAGAGTCAGGATCTCTCCTTTTTCCATCAGTTAGAACAGTCAACTCTAGTAAGAGTACCTATAAATAAAGGTCAATTCCATTACTTTATGTATTAAATACTCTCTAGTGATATTTTGATACAAAACTGTATTGTGCATGATCTTATACAAAAGCCAGCTAAGTGTAAATCTGCGTTGGTTGTGAAATGAAAAGATCACAGACTTATACATTGTATTACCACCCAAGACCAATGTTGTTTTGTTCTTTATACTATATTCCTCTTTTACTAGTAAGTCCCGGAGTAGAGAAATCAGGTACCCAAATCACCACTGTGTTCAACAATTTTAACAGTGGGAAAAACAAACTCACTCATTATTTACACACACACACACACACACACACACACTCAGATTACCTACTGACTTCACTTCCTGCCCCTCATCCCAGTTATCATAAGTCATAAATCAATCTTCCTACACCATTACCAAATGCTTCCCTCACACATTTCCCTCACTTATCACCATAACAAATTCAGAGAGCAAAGACTAAAAAAATAGAATCAGTCATCTCTAGTTAGCACTGCTTGAAATGCAACTGATAACAGTATAACATATGATAATATAGAAACTACATATGCACTCCTACTTACATAGAAATAATTATAGTTTGGGCATACTTTCCACCTGATCTCCCAGCAAAGGGTATGTGAAGGCAAGTCCATGAGGAGACTGAATATGCGTTTATCAAAATCTGGTATTGCAAAGGGAATTCAGTGGTCTGACTGTGAGTTTCTAATAATAATCCAATGTCTAAAGTGCTAAAGCTAGTTTCAATCACTTTTCCACCTACCTATCTTCTCAGATTCATGGAGAAATCTCAGTACATGAAAACACAAAGATGTGAAGCACTTATTATATAGAGATGAGAAAATGGAAAGTGATATGCTTTTGGGTAAGCAAGACAGTCAGTCTGGAAGAGCCCTGGATGATATTAACATTGACTTACTCTCTCTATTTCTAAGTTTTCAAGGGCTGTTTCATGTAGAGGAAACCTTAGCAAATAGAGCGTAAGCACTCAAGTTTATAAACATCAGTCCTTTTACGACTTTGTTTCCTATTGGGAAAGGTCACAATAAAGGACACATAAACCACTGAACTAATCTCTTTGGTTACCATCTTATAAGATTTCCATCACAAAGGACATAAAATACTCTTTTCCAAATCTCTAGAATGTACTCCTGCAAATGAAGGGTTGGTCTATCATGGTCCTTTTGCATCATACCCAATTGCTTCCAGTTAAGAGTTAGGCATATATGGGGTTGGCATTATTTTCCCTATTTTATGAATTTATGCATTCATTCTTTCAACAAATATTTATTGAGCAAGAACTACGTGTTAGGACGGGAATTTATTTATTTATTTGGACGGGAATTTATAGGTCAACAGAAATACAGTGGTTAAAAAAAAAAGAAATACAGTAGTTAAGAGCATAGATTCTGCATCGAGTCTGCCTGGATTCAAATTCCAACTTCATCAACTGTGTAGCTGTTAAGGGAATTAAATGAGTTAATATATGTAAAATATATGTTAATATATGTAAAATGCTTAGAATAGGAGCACATGGGTGGCTCAGTTGGTTGAGTGCCCAACTCTTGGTTTCGGCTCAGGTCATGATCAGGTCATGGGTTCAAGCCCTGCATTGGGCTTCATGCTTG
This sequence comes from Nasua narica, assembly GCA_028533885.1. Taxonomy (NCBI): domain Eukaryota; kingdom Metazoa; phylum Chordata; class Mammalia; order Carnivora; family Procyonidae; genus Nasua; species Nasua narica. The sequence continues at coordinate 106,261,235 of CM052797.1, read as the reverse complement.
GTGGGGAGTCTGCTTGAGATTCGCTTTCTCTCCCTCTGCCCCATTCCACTCTCTCATTCTAAAATAAATAAACAAATCTTTTTAAAATGCTTAGAAGAGTGTAAGGCACATGGTAAGCATACCAACTGATGCTCACTGATTTAATGATGATAGTATTGATGATGGTGTTACTTACAAGAAAGAAACCAACACTAACCAAATAATTATACCAAGGTAGCACTGCCAATTACTCCTCCTGCAGTGCTGTGAAAGAAAAGTACATGGTGTTATGAGCGAGTGTAAGCAGGAAATTGGTCCACTCAGGGAACTTGGGGAAGCATTTCTTGGAGTAAAAAGGAACTGACACCTGAGGGATAGGAGGAAATAAATAGGTAAGAGTGGCAGGGAGGAAAGAGGACTCCACATAGAGTAAACAGAATGTGCAAAGGCTCTCTGTTAGGAGGCAGCACCGTGGTCTATTAGCCAACTCAAGGAAAGTCCTTATGGCTGGAGCACAGAGAGTGGGGCTGGAAGAAGGCAGGCAGGTCTGGTGACAAAGGAGACTAAGGAGGCAGGAGACAGATTATACCAGGTTTTATGGGCTGTATTAAAGACTTAGTCTTCTCTAAGAGCAATGATAAGCCATTGAAGTGACTTTTACAGATGAGAACAAGAATTCCTACTGAGGTTCTGGTTTAGTGCTCATCAAAAAAACCCAAGTGAGCAAGAAGTTTGATAAATGCCGGGGAGATGCAAGGGCCTCTATCATCTGCCACTTCCTGTGCTCTTCAGCCGCATCTCCCATCATACCTCAGCTTGCAACCCACCTCCAGCACAGCTGGACCATTTCCAGGTCCCAGTGTGCCTGGGAGGTTCACCACCGCATTCCTTACATTCTCCTTCCGCTGCCACCAACATCCTCCTTCCTCCCACCTGCCTGGTAACTCCCACAAGTCCTTTATGGCACAGCTTCAATATCAGCGAATAACACGGCACTGGCTACAGCGGGCACTCAAGACATGGGTGCTGTCAGCACAAATGAATCTGTGCTCATTTCAATGGGAGGGTCCTACCCAGAAGAGGCTAAGAAGGTCTTTTTGGCCGTACAGTCGATGTGTTCAGTAAGGAAGCCAGGAAGAAGCTTCTACTATTTTAAGTTCCCAAATGTTTAACATTTCAAAAATGCTTGTAAACGTAGTGTACTTTAAGACATCAGTCACATTGTAGTGCTATGGTTGAAGCTGCTGGTTACAACTGTCGGTTCTCTGACTGCCCTAAGGCGCTTCTGTTTTCTAATTTGACCCAATCACCCGTAACTTACGAAGTGGACAAGGCCCTCTGCCCAGTGGTCATGGGTACTAGATTAGAAGCGGTTCCTTTTTACGTGAGAAGACATGGTCTTTGCTGTCATCTGAGTTCAGGAATTCAGCTCAGGAACGGGCTTTTCAAAAAGATAAGGATCTTGCAGGGGTGTCAGCTAACTCATTGATAAATAAGAAGCAGACAACCTTTGTCACGCTTCATTAATCATGCCACATGAAGTCATATTACTCTAGTCACTAGATAACGTGGCAGCCACTATTCCCAGGGGAAAAATCCATTCCTGGAGGCACAGAAGCAACTCACATCAAGTAGCTGCATCGAACTGGATACATATGGGTCTTGTTATCCTGATAAAACAATTAGACAAGCACACAGAGAGACTGTACGAGGGTATCTGGTGCAGGATTTTTTCCCCGATAGTAATAATAATAATAACTACAGAGCATAAGAAATAGCCCAAGTATCCAACAATGCAGATTGATTAAATAAGAATAAATGAAGAATGAAAATGTGCCTGGATATGGGTATACAAATGCACAACTACATGTTCAAAAATTGGTTTATTCTATGTACGCTATTATGATATGGGGTTCCCCCCAACTAAATATTGTATTGGGAACATTTTTATATGCCAATATATGGATGTGCAGTTATTACTGAAATCGAACTCTAAGACCACTTAAACACTAATGTTTTCAAATATTTGAAGTTTTTAAAACTTTTTAAAATAAAAATAGGGAATGTAAAAAGTAAGAGAAGCTCCCTTCTTACTTCCTAACTGGTCATGTTGAATGTGTGGTTTCATACTGCCAGAGGCAGTGAGTCCTGGGTCAGAGTGACTCTGCACAAGGGCTCCCACTATTTCATAAGCAGGGTTTCACTCATATGGGCAATACTGAGTTACTCAGCACTATGCTATTTGCTGAAGATACAATAATGAATGAGATTTAATGTGGTGGGGGAAGCAGCAAATAAATGAACACTCTATTATAATAGAGCACGATGAAGGCATTACTAGGCGCACTCCCATTGAATCTCTCCTCATACAGTATCACAGAAGCCACCATGAATGGGATATCATCACACCACAAAGGGTTACTTCAAGAGTCGATGAGCCAAACAAATGTAAAGTACCTACTCTAGCACTTGGAATATGGTAAATGTTTAATAACAGGTAGAAAGAGAAAAGCAAACAAGCCGTTCTCTTAAAAGGGAATGGGGAGTGTCCAAAGGCACCGAGAACCAAATTTTGGTATAAAAGTAGAGCTTGCAAGATTTGCAAGGCAACAAGTGACATGCTTAGGTTGATTTTTGTCTTCTATTTATTATGCCTACCCATAGTTCTTTCCTCCTTGCTTCCTATTGTATAAATCAGCAACGTTATCTAATAGGTTGGAGCTGAACTTTCTATCCAGCTGGAAATATTCTCATATTTTATTCAAGTCCGCCTAAATACCAGCAGGCTAAAACATGGACATTTCATTCAACCCGAAAAAATAATAAAATGGAAATGCTAACGACAAAATTGGTCTTAACTGACTTATGGTTGTGTGATCTGTGCACAGCACACGTGTGTGTGTGTGTGTGTGTGTGTGCATGCGCGCACACATGCGTGTTGGAAGAAGATATAGAAGGAGGGGTGGTAAGATAAATTTACAACATAGGCAATAAAAAAATCAGAATATTAGTACCATGGTAGGAAACAAAGTAGTAAAAGGGCATTCTGAAACTTTCAAGGAAGACAGTTTTCCTTGAAAGGAATGGAAGGAATTAGCAAATAAACTAGGATCAATGTTGCCTTAAGAACTGGTTTTTTATATGGATGTTCTAATCCCATATTTTTGGCCTAGATAGTCACACGGCTAGTTGTTCTCTTCCAGAGCAGACTGCTATTCAGAGTTCTCTGCGTAACAGTAACACAGAAGTATATAAGGAAATGCTCTCTCCTGGCAGTTCCTTTGCTCAAAGCTCAGAATGGGGTCTGGAGGAAATGCATCATTTCCTAGGTGACTCTGAATGTAGCTGTGGTAGGTTTCCTCCGGGAAACTACAGCGAAGGCAGGCATCAGGCAAAACAGACAGTGAAGCTACCCCCTCATTCTCTTTTAGTTCTCTGCTCCTTATCAGTTGTGCTAATATTTAGCATGTAATTATTGCTCTCAGTGATTAAACATTTTCCCCCTTTCACGCTGCTGATTTTCTTTTTGAAGGCTGAGTCACACTCCAGGGAAAATCTTTTTCTCTGCGCATTCCACTTGTCTTCCCTCAGCTTTACGAGGATGAAAACAAAGCTTATAAACATGGCAGCCATTGGCGCTAGACAAATAAGGTTGAAAATGAGGGCAGAGGTTTCATGTTCAAGTGTTTTGAGGACTAAGAATAAAATTCCTTGTCAAAAAAAAAAAAAAAAAACCCAAAAAACTAATTACTTCTTTTCAGAAGTAAAAAAGCTCAGTATCACTGGACAAGGAAAACCGCTATTTTATAATACGGCATTTACAAAAGAGTTAAATTTTTACTTTAGAAGTAACTTACTGTGCCACTGCTAAGGTAGCTAAATATTACTACTTCGTTCTTAAAATAGACAAAGCAGAATAAAAGTAAGATAAGTAGTTCAGGGCAAGTGAAGGATTCAAATTCACTTCCTTCTAAATGCCATCTTCCCTTCAAGATCACTGTCACACATGGCAAGAAGTTTTTATGCAGCCTAGGGGCTTAAGCCTATTTGTTTTTTAAAATGAGGGAAGAAAAAAAAAAAGACAGCACATGCCCATTTAACTTCTCCATCACTGTGCATCTGTCTGTAATATAATGGCGACAAGATGAGAGATGGCCACCACTGCTCATTGGGTCTGTCCTCGTGTCAGACGAAGCACTAAACAAGAAACACAGGTTCCCACATCGAAGCCTCACAACAATCCTCCTTTTGCAAATGACGAAATGGAAACTCAGGGAAGTGACATAAAGTGATAATCAAGCTACTAAGTGATGCCTAGATGAACTCAGTTACTGGACATTAGGGCACAAGCATTTTGCTCATTGGAAATGTTGCCTTCTCTTTAGAAAAGATCATTAAGTTGGGAACAATGTGAGGCCAGGAGAAATCTGAAAGCTTACCCATGAGTAAGCCATTTCATAACACTTTTACATTTCGACAGTCTTTTTTTCCTCAGGACAACATCTGGCTCAGCACACTTTCCTATTTCTAACTACTCATATGCAAGTGCAGCATTTCACAAACCAGATTAAGGGCAAATATAATTCAATCAGTGATAGAAAAGAGTTAATGCTCTAATTTTCTTGCAAGGAATAAATTCCTAGAAACTGGTTGATTTCATGGTGCTAGCAATTTTTCCAAAATGTGGTCTCTTGGAGTCACCAGGCTAATTCCCCCAGAGCATGGTAGAAGGAAGAATTACAACGTGCTGACGTACAGAACTCTGTAAAGGCTTCCACATAACCTTGTTTCCAATATGAAATCAGTATTCCCCCAGACACCTTATATGAATTAATACAGGATGCAAACAATTGACACAGTGAATTTATATAGTCACACAAGAGTGACTACTACAGACATATGGCTCATGTCAAAGGCAGGACTGGGGTCAGGAATAAGCTGGAATTTCTGTCAAGTTTATGGCTTCGAAGGGACTCTTAAGGCACAAGGAGACTCTTAGAAAGGGCCCGCTTTCTTTTAAGCTCTGGTTTTTAGCTCACAAGAAGAGTTAAAGATGTCCTTCTTATCTATGAGTTGATTCAGTCACTAAAATAAATATATCATCAAAATATAAGTGATTTGATAGAAGACGAGATAGTATTGCTCAATTGGGAAGAATTCTAGCAAATATAGTTCTATTGAAGCTTTCTGAAATGAGAATTAAATAAAATCTGTCACACTGTTGCTCAAATTTCTATGGTACAACAAGAAAGCTATTTGGAAGACAAGAGAACACATCTCTCTTATCTAGCGGCCAAACAATTCTGGGTCACATCTGAGGGAAGAACATTCCTCCCACCCAGCTATGATGAAGGGCAACTGTGTCGTACTAAGCATTATGTTTACTGCCTTTTTCTCAAATATTGTGACATGGAAAACCACCGACGGAAGGTCCATCCAATGGCAAAATGCTTCCTAGCTAGTTACTAGTGAATCAAAAGCTGGGTTCAATAACAACAACAACAACGACGACGACAACAAAAGAAAAATATTAAATATTTAGAAATATGTCTCCTTTATTTGTAGTCTCTCACTATTTCATTAAATCACCAGAGTGTTCTCTTCCTCTGACTCCCTCCTTCTCACTCTCCCTTTCAGCCATCTCAATCCCTTCTTCATCCATCCCTTCGGGAGGTAATAATTTTTTTTTAATTGGTTATGGCGTGTTTGCTGTTCACATCATTATGGCAAATGATCATGAAGTGTGTTTGTTGGGGGGCCACCGTCAGTGACCACGGTGGGGCATGGGTAAGCCAGGGGCCAATGAGGCAGAGGTGGGGCCTGGATGCCTGTTGAGATTTTGGCAGCAAGCCCACCTGTCTCTGTGCTGCTCCCATTTGTGACACGTGCCCCTAGTTGGTGTAGGAAGGACGAGTCCCCATGGTCCAGAAGAGCATATGTTCCGTTGGTGTCTTTGAAGCCCTTTTGCTGACAGCCACAAAGTCAGCAGAAGAGGAAGGAAGCAAACTGGAATCTAACAAATGGTAAGAACTGGAAGAGTTACCCTTGGGTAATGCCCATTTTTTTTGCATTTTTGCAAAGCACAAATTTATTCTTGCAAACTTATTGTTTGCTTTAAGTTCCCCCTAGTTCTTCGTGAAATAATATTTTTACTCATTTCCTCTGCTTGCATAGTGTTTCCTTACTTCTTCCCACAGTTTCCGTCTCTCCCACTTCTTTCCTTTCCTTTAAAGAAAATCCTTCCACAATAAAGGGGTGTTACTTCTCAGAAAAAAAGTGTAGTTTGTTCAAACTTAGGCTCAAGGCTTTAGGATTTGAAATAATAATCATTATTATTTTTTCAAATCCCTGGGAAAGGAAATGATATTTGCATTAGTAAGTTTGGGGTCTTTTAGTGACTAGTCCCGTTTCTAGAGGTAGATGTTCTTCAGCTTATTTCAGAATAACTGTTACTAGGGATTACCTCACCTTGCTTCTTTCTGAAGAAAAGTATTATGCCTGCCAGCCCACAGCTGGGTATGATCTCACTTGACTTTTTCCCTTTTAAAAACTGCCTTTTTTGTACTGGGCAATTCTATTTTAATGTGTTGATGTATCCAGTAGATCAGTAATATTTAAAAAAAATCTCTCTCTCTATATATACATGTATAGATAGATATAGAGAGATCTTAAAGCTGCATGAAAGGTAATTTCCCAGTAGACCAACTTCAGAAATCATCCTGCCTAAATTCCAATATGCATCTCAGTCGTATAAGATACAGGATTCATTTTCCAACCCCATTCTCATGTCAGAGGCTGAAGATATTTGTAAAGACAGATCCTGTCCTCCCACATGACCCTATCTAAATGTCACACAAATATATTTTGGACTGATTTCCTATTGCCAAATAAACAGCACCCATTTCTTCCATGAAATAAATCTTTTACTTCTAAATCAATCTTTCTTTCTTTCTTTCTTTCTTTCTTTCTTTCTTTCTTTCTTTCTTTCTTTCTTTCTTTCTTATCAAGACACCATATCCATCCTGAAAATAATGCTTATTATTTATGTGATAATTTTATTACTAAGCTTGAGTTAAAACTTTATTTCAGAAATATCAAATTTTTAGTGTGACATCTCATCTAAATTATTTATCAAATTAAATACTTTACTAGAAATATGACTTCAAGCCTTTCCTTTGAATGTCACATAATAAAGCAGCTGTGACATCAGAAGTAGAAATATGACTTCTAGGACGAATTTGCTTTCCTTGACACGACTGAAATAAAATAGCTCCTTTTAATTGCTCAGAAGAAGAGGCTTTATAAAAATATATGTGGGGTGTTTTTCTATTTAATCTGAATATCTCAGGAGCAATAATTTAGGAAAATAAGGTCTATATTTTATTGTTTTTTTTTTTGTTTGTAAAATATAACAGAGAAGCAATACTCTTAGTAGTAACAGATAGGGTCTGTGGAAATGTGCAATGTCAATAATAAAGACGTGTTACTTGCCTGCCTGTGGGTATCAGCAATTGGTCTTTAAGTTCAGCCACTTCTTATTAAGTAAGAAGTATGTTTATTACCCAGTTATAACAGGAAGTTCTGGCTTGGAAGAGTAAATGGACCTCCTTAACTTCTTACTCTCAGGGAGTAACTAAACTGTTGGATCAGTATGCCAAACATCCAAGCATTTAATTTTACTACTACTTAAAAAACCTCATTATCACCTATCACCTATTTTGTGTTTTCCTCAATGTCTTTTTCTCCAAAAGCAGATTTCTGAAAGGCTTAAAATGTCTAGCACAATAAGAAGATATTAAGGCAAATCAAAGATTTAAAGATAATTGGGTCCACTTTCTCTTTCCAATAGATGAGAAAGCTGAGTCTCTTGGAATTTAAATGGCTTCCTTGTACAGTTATAACTGGGAAACCTATGATATAAAGACAAACCTCAGGAGATGTGAAGTGTTTTTGAACCATGCTTTTGTGGTTGGAAACAAATATCTTTAGGTGTCTTTTCCAACACTGAGTGTGTAAAGTTCACTTCACTTCACTTTCTTTTTGATCATTCTGTTTCTGGTCCTTTCTGAATTTCTGAATTGATGCTGGACATTTCCTAAATGTAACTGGGCATTTTTTTAGAGATGTAGCAACCATATGTAGTTTACACTTTTTTGTCCTTTCGGAAATCAAGGAAGGAAAGATGGAATGAGAATGATCTGGAAATCACCCAAACTAAGGGAATTTGAATTTGCTATAAAGGTAATCCTATCCTGTGCCATAAAGGATTACTTTCCTGGAAAAAAAATAATGTACTTAGAAAATTCCCTAAAGGGGTGCCTGGGTGGCTTAGTCAGTTAAGCGTCTGCCTTAGGCTAGGGTCATGACATTGGAGTTCCAGGATCAAATCAGCATCAGGCTCCGCCCTCAGAAGGGAGTCTGCTTCTCCCCCTGGACCCTCCCCCCACTTGTGTGCACGCTCTCCAGCGCGCCCTCGTTCTCTCTCTCACTCAAATAAATAAAATCTTTTTAAAAAAAGAGAAAATTCCCTTAACGTCAGTTCATAACACACTCTGCTTTAAAAGGAGAATTTATACAAACAAACAAATAAATAAGTAAATAAGAATGTATACGTAATGGAGATAGAAAGTATATCTCTTATTGTCCAAAGATTTGAAGTAGATGAGTAAACTGACAATAGCAAAAAATTATGGCTGCAAGGCTGTGTCCAAGGACACACTATAGGTTAGTGACAGACCTGGACAGGAACTTAGAGGAGTCTGGCTTGTCCAGTGTTCTTCCTACTGCAACATGTTTTACCTACTTTGAAAGTAGATGGATGATACCAAACATATTACAGACTTTTTAAATTAATGCTACAAAAATACACATATACTTGAGATTAAAATGGGAGGAGAGAAAGAGCAGAGGTAATTAAAACTGCAGGGAGAACTTATGATAAATCATTCAGACAATATCACCATTAATTTGGTCTGTCTTCCTCAATAATGTCAGGAAATCCATCAATGATCAGACATGACCATGACCTTGGTTTAGGCCTTTCAGCAAGATGGGACCACCAATGGACCGGTGATGAAATGGACCACGGTGGTCTTACTTCCCCCATATTATTATTACATCAATGTGGAAACGAGACCAGACATATTGCATCTCTTTTGTGTCCTCATTTTACAACTGTCTTTGTTTTTCCTTCCATCTGAATATGCTGCCAATTTGAGAGCAATAAATAACTCCTGAAGAAAACGAATTTGCACACAGCTATAGTTCATCAGCCTGCTGGAAGAGGTGCATCTGACCTAAATACTCCCCTGAAGTGGAAGGCTTGAGCACCACTGGGACTTGGTGTATGCTTGACTGGTTGTGAAGGTGAAGCTGGCCCTTGAAGCACTAGGAATCAATTTCCTATTTGGTATCTCAATTAGGCCATAACCCTCAGTGGGCATATTTCAGGTGAACCCTTACCAAGGACTATCCCCTAGGTCAGGGGCACGAGACATGCAAAATCAGGATCATTGGATGATATCCTATTCCTTTTCCTCCCACCAGCTAAACTTGCATGTTCTCAGTAGTAAAGCCAGTTTCCACATCTGGCTTCTTTTTCAGACCTTCTGTGTGAGCAGACTTGAGGATGAGGTCAGAAAGAAGAATGATCCCAGCCTCGTTTCATCAGGCAAATATCCACTTACTAGGAGGACCTTGACCACAAATATTTTTTGAAATGGCCACGTCCATTAGATTTAACAAAGTTGAGTTGGAAGCTCCACAGTGGCTTCTTCTGCTTTGCACATATCAGAAAACAGACATTATTGGGCAGCATATTATGATTTAGTTCTCTGGTTTGAATCAGTACTGATGTGACAAAGAAAGGAAATCTAAAAAAGATGACACTTTTCAAACATGTATTTAATGGTAAAAAGGCAATGAAAGTTAAGTATTATCTTTACATTCAATTCTGATGGATACTTTTTCATTCAGGTGTTTCCTCTGGCCCCAGAAGAAGAGATCCTCTCTAAAAGCAAAAATAGTCACTCCTCTCAGAACTAGAACAGAAAAGCATAATTCATGAATGACTCAAAGGCAAGATGACCTATTTCTGATTAATATGATGGTATATAAACCCAGAATGGGAAAGGGAGAAGAAAAACGTATTTGAGTATGTTTGAGAATTGAATGCCAAAATCAGACACCTCTATATTCCGTAAGGATATCATGATTTACAGCAATTTTCCAAAAAGTCATCAACAGTTCCTTCAACTGATTCTGGGTACTTAATTCTCTGGTGTATACTCTGTTTTGTTTTCAGACTAAAACACAGATATGATCATTTTGCAGAAACTATTGGAGTTCCTCCAAGAGAATTACCAAAATAAAGATAGAGATAAGAGATTTTCAGGCATAGACACCAAAGAGTAAATGAAAATCACCTAATTTTCAATTACAAGATTGGAGAATGACCATTATGTAAAGATAACTATACAAATAGGCACTGCTTTAAGTAAAGCTTAAATGTGGAAGTCAGGATTTGCATACAAGATAAGATAAAGAGTGATTATTTGCTTTTTAAAAAAAGGTCCGTAATAGGGTTCATTCAAATAGCAAGATCTTCCATATCCTTAAGCAATGACTTGATTTTGAAGAATTCAATTCTTGTTTAATTCTTTTAAACCTGCTCAGCATATAAAGCAGGTTGTTCCAGAAACACATTCAGGTTTGAAACTGAATGAAGGAAACCTCATTTAAAATGGAGTCCAGAGGCCAGAGGGGGCTTTGTCATGCCCTATTCCTCTTGTCAACTGCAGACCCCCAGAGGAAGGGAGGTACGTTGCATTCCCAACAGGAAGAACTCGATACTTCACTACCCCAGCAGTAGGAAGAAAGATTTTTCTCCTCTACAGTCAGCAAACAATCCAGCCAGTGAGATTGTCACAACTCAGCCAATGAAAAGCCACCACACTCCGAACTCCTAATTTATTCCAAAGCATTTTTTATTTGTAAGACCCCACTCTCAGCTCCTCTTGTCTACTTACAAAAGAGCATTCCTCTTCTTTGTTCTCTGGATCTGCTTATGGGTTTCCCTTACCATGTCCTGAATTGCAATTTTCTGCTATTTCCAAATAAACCCATTTCTGCTGATAAAATATTAACAAGTTATGTCTGTTTTTTAAGAGTAACACAGGTAAATGTAAAAGATATGGCTGAGTGTGGTTACAGTTTTCTCTCCACAATCACAGAGAAATTGCTATAAAACATTAGGAATGATAAGAACTTTAAGAAAAAAAGAGGTTTAAGAAGTTTAAGAAAAAAAGAATTAAAAATGAGTGGTAGAAAAAGATAGAAAACTCATTCTGGAAAAAAGATATATATTTTTACATACATAAATATTATATCTATATCTTTATCTATATATTGTCCCTCGGGATCTTTTTTTTCATAAAACATTCTAACAAGGTATTTTCAGACCAAGGCAGAAATAAAGCCCTTTCATCAACCACTGAAGACCAAAAGAAAGGTTATAGTTTAGGCATCTAAGAATGGCAGCCTTAGAAAGCTGAGTAAGAATTTCTAATGTAAGAAGGTAAGGTTCTGTTTAGAGGGATTATTACATCAACCTCATATGAGGACAGTATTCCTGTACCTTTCTTTAAGAGGGAGAGATTTGATGTTCCATCTACCATCCTTCCTTGTCACCCTGACATCTTATTTTTGAGAAAAAAATTATTATCAGGAGTAGTAAATTATATCAATGACAAAGTCAAAGAGAGGTGAGGAAGAGTCCTTGTGCTCCAACGAAGTACTTAAGGCCCTGACTTTGCAGAATGAGAGATGGATGACTCAATCAATAAGACAAAATGGCATGAAATTCTATAACCTCTGCCCCAATAGGGGTGGAAGTAGGTGGGAGAGGCAGGGGGAAGAGGGGTAGTGGCTGCTCCACTGTGAATAGGAAAGTCAGGACCACTGGATTCCACATCTAGGTCTCATGTTAACTTAGTTTTTGTGCCCTTGATTAAACAGGTTTAATTACAGGTGAATTTGCAAGGTATGCCAGAGGTAGAATAGAGACTCATAAAGACAATTTGCTAAAAGTCTAAATTCAAAAAGAACAAGCACAAAAAGAAATTCAAATCCGAAGGCAGCATAGAAAGGGCTACATCCGCAGCACAATCTATTGAAAGTGCAAATACATATAGACATAGTCAAGTTTATCAATTACTTAAAAAAATCTAATCAGGGATGTCTGGTTGCTCAATCGGTTAAGTGTTTGACTCTTAGTTTCAGCTCAGGTCATGATCTCAGGGTCCTGAGATCCCCTGTGCCTTGGGGCTCCTGCTTAGCACACAATCTGCCTATCCCTCTCTCTTCCCTTCTGCCCCTCTCCACCCCCTCCAACTACCAGGTGCCGGTCAACTGCAAGGACTGGAAATTCCATAGACCAATAAGGACATAATTATGCAGAATATGTGTAAAGTGAAAAGCATGAAATAAGAATCCCCAAAATTATCGGAGAATGGTGGTTCTTGACAACCCACAAATCATTAGCTAGCATCCTGGGCTCTCAAACAACCTCTCTCCCTCCAAACCATAGTTATTCAATTATTGGAGTAGATAATTTATTGTCAACCTGCCACACATGGGGGATTCCTTTCAATTCTGGGATGAACATGAGATAACTGCACAGAATGTATGAACTACTAAAAATTTAGTCAGACATAGAACCAAGGAGTCAGTTTTGTGCATCAAGAGCTTCGAGTGGGAAGTCAAGGTCCTAGGAGAAGATAGAGGGTACTCCTAACCTCATTGCCATGAGGAGTAAAGAAAGGCTTTCCAAACTGGTGACAGCGGGCTTGAGACCACAGGCAAAGGGGGAGGGGAGGTGAAGCCAGTCGTAATGGTACAAGATGGTTTCAGAAGGCGAATAGCACGTCGTCCAAAGGCTTGGACAGTAAAATGGATAACCACACTTATCTTGGATTTATCTGCCTGCTGGATATGAATTATCTGGCACTGAAACTATTAACAGGCACTGTCTAGATGGGGGTATAGGTGTTCTGAAAGGTACCAGAATATGCCATCACAAAATATGCCTCTTTGGCCTATGGATTATATTTCCTATATCCAGCAGATATAGGAAACGCTCAAAAAAAATGGGGCCTCATTTTTGTTTTATAAAGGTAATTTACATGTATAAAGGACTTTTACATTTGCAAAGGCATTCCAACCTTCTTCCTTACCGGGAAATAGAAGTCACTTGGCAATTGTTTAGCAATGAAGAAGGTACTACTTAAATCCTCATAACAAACCTAATTAAACAACCCTTGTTTATCGTACCTTTACAGGGCACCTTGCCAGTCCTTGCCTCCCTCCCCTAGAAGCTCAAATCCAATTTTCCTCTATTTAGCCTAAGATAGGACAGAACCCCAAGTTCTAAACACCCAGCTGGTTTACTCATCCCGGGGTGCTCCCATGTCTCTGTGCATTATAAACTTCTGGTTTTCTCTTGTCAGTCTGTCTCTTGCCAGTCTTACTAACAGCACCCAGCTAAGACAGGCAGAGGGAAGAAAGTTTTTTCTCCCCTACAATTCTCATCCACCGTCAAGCAGCCCCATGCCCCCAAAGACAAATGTGGACCCATGCGCTTTCCATATCCCACCTGTAGTTCAGAACGGCCAGCCATCGGATACCTGACAATGTCTCCTAAGGGTGCCAGAGACGATTAACTTCTCACGGCTCCAAGCAGGCAGGATGCTGACAACAGGCTGGATGAGAACTTTCAAGAACACTCCAAACAGCTCAATTAGATCAAGAGAAAGGCTTCCTGAAGCAGCTCAATAGATTTACTGTACAAGATTTTCCTTCTCTTCACAATATTAAAAAAAAAAAAAAAATCCTCCGCTTCTTTGCGACCTGGAGTTGAAAGCATGCTCCAGCCTCTTGCAGTAAGCCTCCCTCTCAGGTGAGCCTGCTTTCCTTTTTAATGGGCGGCAAGCTCCTCCGTCAACAGCGTATTTATGGGGGAGAATGGGCTCCTCGGTGCTCAGCCGGCCCTGGAAGCCATTCTAAGTCACTGTGTATTTATACATTTGACAATAGCTCTCAGGCAAGAGAGGGGGTGAGAGGGCAGGAGCACCACTTCCCGGTGTCGAGATCACAGCAGAGAGAACAACAAGGAAATAAAAAGATGAGTAAACCTGCCAGTGCCCTCTTCTTGATGGAGCTCTGGTGTGGATCTGAGGTACGTGCGGGGAAGACAGAGTGAATATACGTCTTCCGATGTGTCGTCCGTAACTCAGGCCTGCGCAGAAGGCAGGCAGTTCTTCGTGGCATTGTCAGAAGTGGGTCATAACTACAGTTTTACTGGGGGAAAGTGACCAAAAGTATGGAAAGTGAACATTGGGGTGACTTGGCAAGGAACAATGTGGAACACCTCTCTTTGTTCTTCTGTTTGCAAGCTTTATAATCCATGTATATGCTTTTTCCAGTCCACTTTTTTTATTTAATAATTTGGATAAAGTTAGGGGTGTTTATTAATAAAACAGCCACCATTTCACTTACTTACTAAGCAAGTGCTCTCTCCTAGGCCTCATCATTTATTACCTCACTTAGAATTCATAACAACCCTACAAACTAAGAAAGATTATTATTATTTATTCCCATTTTATAGGCGAGGAAACTGAGATAGGGTTTCAATAACCAATCCAAAGCCACACAGTACGGGCGTGGCCAGGGCCCAAGTTCATAACCACTATGTGCTAATGGATTATGAACATCAGTGATTCACCACTGAACATACAGTTACTTCTGTGAGAGTCCTTTAGTTTTGTTTTTTTGTTTGTTTGGTTTTTTTTAAAGATTTTATTTCTTTATTTGACAGAGAGAGAGAGAGAGAGATCACCAGTAGGCAGAGAGGCAGGGGGAAGCAGAGAGCCCGATGCGGGGCTTGATCCCAGGACCCTGAGATCATGACCTGAGCCGAAGGCAGAGGCTTAACCCACTGAGCCACCCAGGCGCCCCCTTTAGTTTTGTTTTTAAGAAACCAGTTCTTAACAACCTGAAGTCAGTAGCAACATTCGACAGTTGGTTGGATTTTTGATACATCAATTTGGCTGAGTTATCCAGATTCCTAAATTTACTACATGACTTTAGATCAGTCCTTGTACATTGCTGAACTAAAGGGGCAACTAATCCAAACGTGTAGAATTCTACAACCAACATTTTGGATTGGGAAAATATTGTAGGAAATGGGTCTCATTTTCAGTGTCTGTGGTTCTCCCACTGTATCATTTTTCCAGAGCAGTTGTGAAATACCTTCTAGCTTTTCCTTGCCTCTTCCAATCCACTTTTCCCAATAGCCATCATAATTCCTAGATGTGAAATTTTATCATGTCACCATTTGATTTAAAAGCTTTCATCATATTGAAAATAAAATCCTAGTGGCGAAGTTCTTAGGAAAACAATGGCTTGATTCCCCTACATTATAGTTTCTGGAAATTTTCTGCTCTTTGATCTGTTTTAGATTTTTATTTATAGGTATACATCACTTTATATAGATATCTATATCTATATATATCTTTACATACTTATGCATATAAATATATATGATATATAATACATATATATCCAGTTCAACTTGTAGAAAGTTTTTTGAAGTCTCATTTCTTCCCTGGCAGAACCTGGCATAAATTGCTGAGAGTCATATGATCTATTTTGTACCTGAGGGATGACAGAGAGAAAACACTGTGGCAGGTAGCTTTTGTGTCAGCCCTGCTAAAGGTAGGGTGGCAGGGGACGTCTGCTTCAACAAATGTGTATCTTCTCTAAAGAAACATAGAGTAGTTTTAGAGGTTCCTCAATAAGTAAAACAAACCAATGATCTAAATCCAAAGGATTCAGGAAGTGGGGAAGAGGATACTTTTCAGTATATACAAAACCAAATGGAGAAGGATAGCTATCAGTTGTCTTGTTCCTTACATGCATAAGAACAAAAGAAAGCAGCCTTAACTCTGGCAATAAGAGGAAAGTAAACTGTAGTGGCTTGGATGATCTCAGATTCTTTAACTTATGGTCAGCATGATGGAAAGAGTACATTTTGAGGTCAGACCTACCTCCAAATCTAACTCCACTCTTACCTAGTACAGGTTCTCCAGGTATGTAGTGAGGATGATGAAAGCAGCCTCTGAGGACTGATGTGATCGTTCAATTAGAAGAAATGTACAAAATGTCTTTCACAGCCAGGCACAACATGGCAGAACTCAGTAAGTGCTAGACTCCCTCACTCCATGTTTTCCAAATTTGCTTGATCATAAAATCAAACTGGGGGTACTTGTAAAAAAAAAAAACAGATTTTGAGGCATCTTCCTTAGAGATCCTGATTCAGTAAGTCTATGGTGAAGTCCAGACCTTCGCTAAAGGTCTTTAGTGATTATTATGTTGTAGCAAGTTTAGGGAACAGTGCTCCAGCTCATGTGGATGGATAGATCCATGGATGTGGATCTAGACCAGAGCAAACTGGAAAGATCTGGAAAAGCCTCCTCTTATGGGTTGAGTTTTGTCTACCTTATAATGATATGTTGAAGCCCTAACTCCAGTACCTCAGCATGTGAACTTATTTAGAAACGGGAAGGTTGTAGATGTAATTAGTTAAGTTAAATGAAGCCATACTGCAGTAGGGGTCCTAATCCACTATGACTAATGTCTTTATAAGAAGACAGCCACATGAAGACAAGGACACATAGGGAAAGAGCCTTGTGTTGGGGAAGTCAAGATTGGAATTACATGGCTGCAAGCAAATGTTACAGACTGAATGTTTGTGTCCTCTAGCATGATATTAAAATCCTAATCTCCAATGTGATGGTTATTTGGAGGTGGGGTTAAGAGTCGGTTATAATTTTATTTAAGTCCTTTGCTCAGTAATATATTTTTTTAAAATAAGTAAAATACCAAGTGCATTTATGGCGCATTACAGCTATTTCTGAGCTCAGAAAAGTTTTGAGAATGAGACAAAGCACAAAGGGCAAAGTCACCTTGTGCAAACTTTTCATTATCACTAGCAAATGTTACGCTCCACATATGAGTTAGTTTTTCCATATATTATTCAGCCCTCACCGTAATGACACATGGACATCTCATTGTTCTACCCCTTATCAATACCATACGGAATCAACTGGAGTCATGAGTATGATGTTTCATAGTCCTTTCTTCTAGGGTGGGAAACTTGTGAGTGGATGAAAGGTAAAGTAGATAATACCTCAAGGCTCTGACTGCTTTTCAGTTTTACTCCTATTTTTCTCTGTTCCAAAAATGTAGTGTGCTGCTACCAAACTAATTTCTAGGTTTGGGGGTAGAGATTACAACAAAAGTCTGTGCTTTCAAGTAAGAGGGGCCAAGTTTACGGCTCCTTATAGAGCGCGGATATTTATCACAATGTTCTTTCTGTCATTCACATCTAATCCTTGTTCACTATGCAAAAAAAGTTTGGTGATCAACAAGAGCAGTCACCCAATTCCCAGCTCATGTAGCATATAGCTGTTTGGTTAAAAACAGGTGGAAGAAAAGGAAGAATCTCATTAATCTCAATTTATTTATCTATCCGGTAGGAGCAGCATAAAGAATAAAACCCCATGCTATGTAAGCATTAAGTAGCATGGCTCGAAAATAGATACTAAAATAATTTATCTGTTTTAAACAGTATAAAATTAATAGGCTGATTTTAATTTGGAAATTCTTTTCCCTAAGAAGAAGTCTGGATATATTTATATATATTTGTTTAATAGATGTTGATTATTTTTCTTAGTAATAGCCCAGAGGTGTCAACCATGAATCCTAATTAAATCACAGTGTGCTTCTACCTTGCTTCATGACTCAAAGCAAGAAACTTAGCATCATTTTCCTGACCATTATATACATATAATTAAGTGGCCAGTACCTCATGAAATAGTACAAAACAAAAAATAGAAAGAATATCATGGTAATGAAACATCGTGGGGTGATTAGTTGGAAGGAACCGAGGAGATGATTTAGAAGTGTTTCTGTGAGGGTGGTACATGGACCCCTGTTAGAATCACCTGGAGAACTTTTTAAAAATGCATATTCTCAGAAACCATCTGAGGATTAGGCAAGTGTTGCCTTGTAGGGCCTTAAGTCATTCTATTTCCTTCCAATTTGTGTATCACAGTAACTGAAGTTATTTCGAAATACATATTGCCTTCTATCTCCTAAATCCAAACAAAATTCTGAGCTAACAGTGGAATTAAACAAAACAAAGCAAAACAAAAACAACAATAACAACAACAAACTTTGCACCTTTCCACCTTGGAAACCTTTCCAAACATTCCACCATGGAAACCACTGATCTCATCTACTGCCTTCATTTTACTGACAGCAAAATAAAGTACAGCAAGTTGTGATCCACCTAAAGTCATGCTGCATATGCTACTGGCAGAGCCTGGAACCCACCTGGATCCCCTTGACAGGGGTCACACTGGCCATAGTCTTTTTAAACACCTCTGTATTACCAAAAAAAAAAAAATGTCAAGCATAGAAAAATAACCAAAATCATCTGAACATTCATGGACTCATTATCCAAGTTCAACAATGATCACTTCATGGTTGAATTCACACCACCTTTCTACCCAAGCCCCTGATTATTCTGAGGCAACTCCAGGATCACATCATCTCATCTAAAATATTTGCCCAATTGTATCATTGTAAGGAAGAGCCCATTAATATTGCTTAGCTTCTTTGTGTTTCAGTATTTTTCATCTAAAAAAAAAAGTTGGAACTATCAAATATCAAGATTGTGAAAGCATTTATGTTATTTGTGAGTTATAATATCCTTTCTCCCTCATCTGAGAAGTAGGAAGGATTTTAAAAGCCCATGTTAGTTTGATAATCTGACCAACTCCATAATTGTTTAAGGTAGAAGAAACTGTGGGAAGACAGCCTTTGAAATATTGAGGCATTATGGGCAACTTAGGGACAAATGAACTTAGAATTAGAGATAACATATAGTGGGCGAGGTTAGGGCCTTTCTTTCACGAACCAAAACGTAATTAGATCAAAGGAGTAAGTAGCAACCAACCCACCTAGAAATTTTTTAAAAACTGGCCTTTTACTTTTTAGAGATATTTTGAGTGACATACCAATATGGGGGGAAGGCCGCTACAACAAATCTTGTCCGATTGCAAGTAAAATGCTTACTTACAGTGCTGTATATAAATAGGAGGAGGGAAGGAGTGAGAGAGGGACAAAGAAGGAGGAAAAAGGGTGAGAGAGACTAACTCGTGCACATTTCATCCCATTCAGTACAAGGAGTTAATTATCATTATGGTGAATTATACAGCAAATGAATTGAAGTAATCATAGGGCAATCATCTCTCAATTCAATTAACAAGAGGTACAATATCCTGCAAAACTCCAAAAGGTTTAGAATGCTTTCTGTCATTGCTACCTAATGGTTGATACGTCTGGAAGATCTGACTTTGGAGAGCAGGCTTAATGTGATCCCTGTTCTAACAATGACAAAACTATAATTCTACACCAAGAGAATGAATCTCACATATTGCTCAACCTCTGCCACGATATACTGCAATGGAATAAACAAGATAGAATAAAGTGTAATGACCACAATAATACATATGGGTTCCTTCTTGTAGATTTTAAGAAAAATAGTGGCTGACAAAGGTATGTGAGGATCTTGACATGAGAGATAAGCTTGTGAACTGCTATTTTACATAAACATTAGTACAATACTCTTATATTGGTTAGAAAAAAGAATCTATATGAATGTGTGTGTGCATATGTACATACTTAATGTGTATATATTTTAACTTACAGTGACATGGAAAGTGTCTGATACATTTCTAAAATTCCGAGAGGAAATTAGACTAATGTTGAATTTGATTAAATAACAGCTTTCATATTGCTTTCAGAAAGGATGCAGTTGATTCTGAATTTCTGGTTTGTTGTTTTTAGATTTAGCATGAAACCCAATTCTATGATTTAAAGGAACACATCAGTGAATGTCTATATTTAAAAAATGAAAGGTATCATCCATTTTACAGTATAGTAAACTAAATCCCCTGAAGGAGAAATAATCTGCCTTAGGTCACAAAGCTAATCATTTGAAGAGCTTAGGATTTTTATCTGGCTAAGGAGATGTGTCAAGTGACTCATCCAGCATTTTTTGTATAATGTAGTGAGGAGTATGCAAATGGTATATGCTCCCTAAGCTTGAGAGGGTTATAGTCTAATTTGGTAGCTAAGATACTGGAACAAGAACTAGTTTTTTTTTTTTTTTTTAAATTACGCCATCAAATTATGTAATGTACATTTTCAGTATTTTGGAGCTGAGGTAAAGTAGAAGAGCACTTGTCCGTATAGGTAAGGTGACATTTATGCTTTGTTTTAAGGGATAAAGCCATGCATTTCAGCCTCTAGGAATCTGCAATCTAGTGTTGGAGAGAGGGGTGGACCGATATGGAAAAATGATCTATATTAAAAGGCAGAACTTTTATTATACAACAAAAGCAAAATATAGTAGTTACTGCGTGTCATTGGTGAAGGACAGGAATCAAAAGAGGTTCAAGGGGAAGTCCTAAGTTAGGCCTTGAGGAACAAATAGATATGTCAAGAAGGTATGTGTGGAGGAAGACATCCAAACAGTGAGTAAATTCAAGGAAGTGTAAAAGTAGCATGTTGGTTGAGACAAAAGCAGGCATAGACAGGTGTTGGGAGAGGTGGTTGGAAAGATGGAGGGAGGTTGGGTTATGGAGAGCCATGAATGCACGCTTAGAAACAGATGCTTCTGTAACCCCAGGAGTCACCAAAAGCTTCCCAGTGGACTGACAGGTTGTGACATTGTTTTTGGAAGAGAACTCAGGTGTCAAGGGAGATCGGACCATCTAGGTCTAGAAGCAGAGAAGCCAGTTGGTAGGTTATTCTTATTTTTTAGGAAAGAGCTGAGGGCCCAAAGTAGGCCAGTGGCCAAAGAAATAAATGAGAGAAGAGGAGAAATATTGGTTTTGTCCAATGACTGAATATGATGGGTAAGAGCAGAGTCAAAGATGATTCCATGGTTTCAGTTGAAACTCAGCAAAGAGGAGTGTAATCTACTAACTCAGACAAGGAAAAGGAAGAGGAAAGGTTGTAGAGAACAATGGGATGGGACACTTTTGCCCAGAGAGTATGAAGTGGCAGCCACATCCTCTGGACATATTTAGGAGGAAGCTGGGAACTGGAACTCAAGAGAGAAGACAGATTTTAAAAGAAGGGTGACCAGCTGTTCGCTCCGGGTATATGAGAGTATGTGAAAGGATGCAGGATTGAGAGTATGCTCTTGTGAGGCCCGTCAAAGACTGAATTCCTTGAACAAATTTCATTTAAGCAACAGTGGTAGACAACCTAAGATACATCAAGTCGGGGCTGCCCTTTCTGGTAGCGAGCACTGCCCTTGCAGCATATGCAGACCACAACAGGCAAAACAATCTGGCACCAGTCCCTCTGTTGGAGGGCAGAATCCCAAATGATGCTTCCACACTTGTCCTTTGGACCTCATCCAATTGTTTTCTTAACTTTCTCAGGTATTTTAGGTATTCCTATTGTTAGCTCTAGACTATGACTTTGAATTCCTCCTTCTGCTTTGCTGTCACAGAATACAGCCTTGACACACTAGTGTGCCTTCATTTCAACCCAACTCATAGGCAGCCAGTGATGGCTTCAGATTTCTAACTAAGAACAGCTTCTTTAAGATCACGAGGGTATCTAGAATGGGAGGTCAGGAGACTTATTTTGAAATTGCAATTTTTATACTAAGGTCTGCTTTTATTTACACTGTAGGTTAGAATAAGAGAACTATCTAAAAATACATTTACTTACATGTTATATGCTTTGTCTTTTCTTGGTAATTATCACTGTTGTTCTCAGGAAAGATGTCTAATGTATTAGTGTTCCATGGTTGCTATAACAAATTAATACCAACGGGGTGGCTTACAACTGACATTTACTCTCTCATAGTTCTGGAGACCAGAAGTCTTCAATTACTTAATCATTTAGCTGGAATCAGGGCACCCGCGGAGGCCTGAGGGAGAACAAGTTTCTTGACTGTTCCAGCTGCTGGTGGCTGCCAGGATTCCATGGCTTGCGGCTGTGTCACTCTGATCTCTGCGTCTGTGTTCACACCAACTTCTCCCCTGTGCAAGCAGAGAGTCTCCTCTGCTTTTCTCTCCTAAGTATACTTGTGATGACATTTAGGGCCGGCCCAGATAATCCAAGATTCTCTCATCTCTTTATCCATAACTTAGTCACACTTGCAAAGGCCCTTTTTCCACATAAGGCAAAACTCACAGGTTCCAGGAATCTGGACCTGGTGTCTTTGGGAGAGATTTTTCAGCCTACTACATAAGGGTAGGGCTAATGGACTTTCTCAAGACACCTGGGGTAACATTTCCAACTATTCTTCCTTGTGGAATCCTGAATATCGAGATGCTGGCTTAGATATGAATTTTGGTCTAAAAAAAGACCTGGCCTTCACTATCACTGTTGGCCTAAACCCATTCATCTCAGTTTTTGAAACACTTTTACTGCATGAGGAATTCCATGTGAAGTCCACTGTTTTTGAAGTAACTGCAACTTGCATTTAAAGTATTAGAATATTTTCATAAGAATGTCACACAATGATGTGACATATGGATTTAATTAATATTATGCCAAGCCTAAGATCATCAATTTCCACTAGTGACATTAAGATGAAATCAATGTTGCAGGCCACAAAATGTGCAATGTGACAAAAATGGGACAGCATTTAGAACACTGTTAAAATGAAATGCATGATATAAACTCCATGCTGAGAGAGAATATAAATGGCAGAAATGGAGACACATACAGGGGCACAATAGTTGCTGACAGTTATAAAACACTAACTACTGTAGTCAATGTTTTTAATCATTTTACTGAAAAGGGGGTCAGTGGCATAAATGACCTGACAGTAGCTAACTCCAGTTTTACTAGGTATATCAAATTTACCATTATTGAGTTAAAGCAACTTAGAATAATTTTAATATTAGATTGTACTTGTTAAACATAATCTAAGTTTTTGGTGGGTAACTGCTGAGTGACAACCACAAAACAAAACAAAAAACAAAAAAATAACAGAGAGCCAATATTTCTCAACACCCAAGCCACCAAGGGAAGAACTCATGTGCCAATAAGAGATATCTCCATGAGTCTGGAAAGATGTTACTACATTTTTAAGGAGTAAATTGAAAAGTAGTTTGGATTCTGTACTTGGTCTCTGAGGACAGGCATGATATATGCAAGTGTAAAACTTCTAAATTGCAGCTTGGATGTTTTCAGCATCTGGATGCTTGATGTACATCAAATAGCTGAGAGGAGTAAGTGAAGCTTTTTACTTTTTAACCAGCTAGTTTTTGAGTCGTGTGGACACAGCTAATGATTCATGCTGGAGGGATATGTTAGTCATTTCAAGTTTACTAAGAAGCCACATTGCTTCTCTCACCTGTGGAATCAGTCCTGTTATTTTATAAGCCCTATTCAAATACATCGACATATACATCTTCATACACGTTATTGATGGACCTGAGCATTCACGTTATTGATGGACCTGAGGAAACTCATTTATTTTGTTGAATGTTTATATCATGTCTGAGCATTATAAAGCTCCTTGTACATTTCAGCAAGTCAAATACAAAATTTTTTAACCTATTGACCAAACCAGGGAAATCAAGAAATATTGTAAACGAATACTTCAAAATAGGCATCCTGACAACTCATCTAAGTTAGGTTTGGATATTTACCATCCTAAACATGTATGGAAATTGTATGGGTGGTATTTCTCTTCTGAAGATATGGTAAAATATAATACACCTTACTATATTCTTAAAATTAATTTCATCTGCTTCTTTTTAATTGGAAATACAAGATCATGCTGAGCTAAACTCAGCTAGGTGAAGAAGAATATTCATGAAGGTCCTGGATCAATGGAACAAGATAGGGCTCCAGTAACTGGTATCCTGATGTAATAATGAAAGAAACAGAGATGTTCTCTCCAAGAAAAGTGCTGGGTTCCAGAAGTCCAAGAGGAACCAGAGGCAAGATGAGCCAAACCCCTCCCTGCTCCAGAACAAGATGCGCCCAAGCCAAGGACAAGGCTACCTACATTGATGAGAGTCATCAGGCCCTCCTAAAAATCTATAGGTTAAAAGGACAGAGGACTGAGCAGGACGTAGGAGCAGAAACCAGCAATAACTTGAGTAATACAAAAAACTTTCCCCTCAAACACGCTCTTAAATCAGAGTAAAGAATGCAACTTCAGCACTAGAGAAGTTCGTCAGAATCCTCACCTGAGAAGTGTTGAGACACTTTATAACCTCATTGTTTTCCAGACATTTCCTTTTGACTTATAGCCAACTATTCCTCAGAGGAACATAGCTCTGTGTGAAGTTTAAAAGTTTACTTACTTTTGGGTTGTATGTACACAAAATACCTCTGGGCAGTATGGAAAACCCATTTTTTCCCCCCTGCCTCCATAACTCACGAGACAGCTGAACATACTTTCCTAAAATTTTCCTTTCCACCAACAATGAGCTTAAGTCAATGTCGGAACCTGAATTCTGGGGCTTTAAAGTCTGACTTTTCAAGGGATGCCTCTCTTCAACTGGGACTTAAATATATAGTTAGCTCTCCCTATAGTTATGGAAAAATAAAATTTCTCTTGTGTACTAATTGGCAACTGACACATTTGCTTTATAAAAAATACACTTCTTTTTTCCAAATTTGTATATGAAACCACAGAAGTGGTAATAGATTTGACTTTTGACTTTAAACCACAGGGTCTTGGATGTGAAGCAGTAGAGATATAGAAAATGCTATACAACTGAGTGGAAGGGAAGTCCAACAAACCTTAATATTCTAGAGTTACAAGATGCTGTAGCAGGAATAGGGGGTTCAATGGATGGAACTTAAGAATAGCTAGGCAGTGAGTCTATTACATTTTCCCCCAAGTACTCTTTCAATTAAATAAAATGAATCAATCCCACCAACTAGAATTTTTTCACACTTTAGGCTATTGCTCAGGTACCATGTAGGTTTAATCAGAACTCTTCAACCAAGGAAGTCTTTAAAGCTTTGTGCCCTGCTTTCTCAAGGAGCCACTGGAGATCTAGTTCAAGCATTTACTCAGAAGGGAATCAAAGAGCGGACTTCCTTGTACTTATAACTGAATTCAAAAACGGTGGTGGGCAGGAGAAATGGGAAAATGATCAAAGAATACAAATTTCTAGTTATAAGATGAATAAATTCTGGGGATCTAATGTACAGCATGGTGTTTATAGTTAATAACACTGCATTATATACTTGAAAGTTGTTAAGAGAGTAGATATTAAATGTTCTCACCACAAAAAGTAAATGGTGATTATGTGGCCTGATGGAGGCGTTAGCTAATTCTAGCAGTGATTTTGTAGGAGATAAGTGTATCAAATCAACACCTTGTATACCTTAAACTTATACAATGTTGTATGTTGGTTATATCTCAATAAAGCTGGGGGAAATTTTTTTTTCAAAAATACAAAAGAGAAGAAGGTATTTGTGGAAAGAATGCTAACATGAGAATCAGAGATTCTGGTCTCATTTCCACCACCAATTAGCTGGGTGATCTTAGAAATCATTTAAATTCCCTGGTCTCAGTTTCCTCATTTGTAGAAAGTGGGAGTTTAAGTTTTGAAAAAAAGCAAAAAGTAATAATAATCAATATATTTACCTTCATGGAGATACATCAAAACAAGGAATTTTGAATGATTTTTGTTTTCTTATGCACGCTATTTCCAATAAATACACTCTTAAAAAGGCAATAAAATTATTGCATCTAATTTTTTTTTATGGTATGGGTGAGGTGATTTCTCATTTATCTTTCAGGGCTAGGGTCCTGAGTCTCACATATACAAAAAATAATGTGTATCATATGTGACTACTTGGACATCTGCCATCTAATTATCAACCAAGCTGCCTTGTCTCCCAGCTTGCGATGACATCTGGATTGTAAATGTCATGACATTTCAGTCATTCAGCATTCCCAAATTGACACACCCTACATTCTGCCTTGGTCCCAAATTAAAAGCCAGCACTTTTAAACAGAATTCCAGAGTATATACAGAATTGGATCCCCTATCTACCAACAACAGAGGAGAGACAGTTCATAAATTATAAAGGGATATTGGAGTGGTTGGGTGGGTTGGCAAAGAAATGAAGAGAAGAAATAAGCCTGTTCAGAAATGCTCAAGTAGATGAAGGTACAGACCATGAGTTGGTCAAAATAAATTTTTACCGTCCCT
Source organism: Nasua narica (assembly GCA_028533885.1). NCBI lineage: Eukaryota > Metazoa > Chordata > Mammalia > Carnivora > Procyonidae > Nasua > Nasua narica. The sequence continues at coordinate 106,234,914 of CM052797.1, read as the reverse complement.
AATGAAATATTTGATAAAGATTTGGTACCTTCAGTGACCGTGAGTCAATGAATATTAAATAAATGATCCAGAAAATGTTGTTGTGGCAGGACTATATTAAAGCTAGCTAGAATCATGTTTATGGTTTTAATTAATTGTATCACAGTAGGAACCAGCTCCTGGCATATTCTCAGGGCAAGCAAGGCAATGGAATGCCCTTTGTTCCTCTAGATGCAGGGGAATAGGGGCACAAGTACAAAGATGAACTTAGATCCCTTTTTTTGTTTTGTTTTCTACTGTTCTCACATTTTGTAATGTTAAAAAACACACACAGTACGAACATCTTCTCTTACAGGTTTTTATCCCCCGACTATTATGCTGTCAAAAAATAATCATAGTCGTAAAAAACAAGCCAACAAACCAAATTTGAACTTCATGTAATATATAGCCAGCTCATTGTGTTAAGATAGAAATCTGTGAATTCAGCAATTTCTTACAGTTTGAGCAACTGCCTGCTTTCACACCTCTGCTCATGTGGAGTGATAAAGAATTGTAGCAATCCTCCACCGAAATGGACCAACTTCATTATCACATACAGTAAAGGTTTTAGCTACACATTCTCTCTTCTTTGCCGGAAGGAAAAACGATACCCCTGATAACCAAAGAACATTATTAAAACCAGTTTTCCAAAGAGTTTAATGATAACTAAATTATTTCCCCTTAAGAAAACCAAATTGTGAATTCGGTTATGCACATGACACTTGACACAGTAAGGGTTTTGTATTGCTGCCTGTTAAATGGCAGGCAGATTTTATTTTTTATTGGTAATTCTTAGGATTAGTGGAGGGCTGACATTTAAAACACACTGATTTTAAAATTAATTATCATGGTCTGTGGGAATACTGAGCCTGTCCTTCTATCTTCTCTTCACGCCCCAGCCCCCAAACTCCAGGTTTTGCTGCTACTGTTGCTAGAAGAGACATCTGGATTTAATTATTCATCCCCTGCATATTTTGCAGTTTGGTCACAGTCTCAGATTCATGAGAAAGATTTAATTTTATCCAAGGGCAAGACCCTTCTAAATAACACTTATTTAACAGCTGATATTGCTGGTATTAATAATAATACCAAAATATGGGTTTGAGCAGTTCCTTTGGAGCCCAAAAGAGTCACCGCTCTTTTAATCTTTTTCATCTAACCACCTCTATACATTATAAACAGTGATTAACAGTCTATGGGTTCAAATCTCACCTCCAGAGTGTATCAGCTACATGAACTGAGAGACACTTCTCATGCCTTTTTACTCCTCAGTTTGCTCATACATAAAATGGAGACACAAGAACCTTATTCATAAGGGTGTTATGGGAATTAAGTGAGTTAATAAATGTAAAAGTATGTTAAACAGTCCCTGGCTCATAAGTGCTTAACACATGTAGCTATTATTACGGTGTCATTATGAATGAAATTCACAAAAGACCCAGTTTTAAATCTAGGCAAGTTCCAATGTTCCATTACCTTAGATGATTTTCAATTCCCACCTGGTACCTTAATTTATCCTTTAATAAAATAGATTGCAAATTAAATTTCCTCTTGCCTAACAGACAAGGCTGGCCTTACATTTCAGCAAAGGAGACAGAAGCCCAAGTGGTACAATTTCAGCCCAGTAGGTAGGAACCTCACAGGAAACATCCTTTTTTACTTTCCCTATGTTTGAACTCTTCCCTCGCCCATATACACAGGACTCACAATTTTCCATTAAAACAATGAAGTTACTAGATTAAATTTAGGATAAACACTCCCACCTTAGTGACTATAATGACCTCAGTCTGAGTTACTTTATCAGACACAGGGGGATCTCAATGGGGGAAAGCGCCATAAGGGTACAAATGGAGGGTCTGAGAGTACATCACAATGTATACCATGGCCTCAGAAAAAATTCCAGTTTACCATGAGATTGTGCGCTAGAGGTAGAAATGGAAACAAAAGGGGAAGAACAGGCACAAAAATATGACCAATTCATTTAATTTCTCCTTTTAGACTGATGGGTAGAGCTTTTGGGAGGACGTGAGGGGTTATACTTAATTAAGAATAAAAGGGGGAGCATCTGAGTGGCTCAGTGGGTTAAAGCCTCTGCCTTCAGCTCAGGTCATGATCTCGGGGTCCTGGGATCGAGCCCCACATCGGGCTCTGCTCAGCAGGAAGCCTGCTTCTCTCTCTCTCTCCGCCTGCCTCTCTACCTACTTGTGATCTCTCTCTTCTCCGTCAAATAAATAAATAAAATCTTAAAAAAAAAGAATAAAAGGGTATATATATTCAAACTATATTAATTAATTATAGTCAATTAATTAATTATATTTCAAACACCATAGAAAAGCCACAAAAGCAGATACTTTAGAACTGGGGCTACAGTACATAGAAGAATAGAGAGGGTAATCCAGGTAATTACAGTTGAAAAAGAAGGAAAAATCAATCAAAGATAAAAAGAAAGAAAATTATAATAAAAAAAAGGAAAGGAAAAATAGGTCATTTGGAGAGCCAGAAAACTCACTGGGTAGAAATATTTAATGTTCAGATTCATTTTTTCAGTTAAGAGTTTTATATTTAAATGGTAGCTTTCAATTTATGGTATTTAAAAAAAATGAGTAGGAACACATTATCTGAAAAGAATGGATGTTAAATTGGAAAATATAATGATCAGTTCAAGGCAGGATGTGTGGTTTAAAGAATGCCTTAGTATTTACCATTTTGCATGATGCTCTTGTGAAATCTTTTTAAAATAAGAAAATCTGAAGAAATGACTGAAACCCAAGTAAAATCACGACTCAGGAAAAAAAAGGCAATTCTTTAAACCTGAGCTCTGTCGAACAATTTCTGAGGTGTCTCTGTCCTAGCGAATGGGTCCTTTGGCCTCGTAACTTGGGAAATTTCTGGAGAAGCAAACCAGCTGGAAGGGGAACAAGCAGCTGAGGCTTGCTGTATTCATTCCAGCTCCCCTGTCGCTCTCCCCTGTACCGCCCAGTCAGGAGCTCAGAAAACAACACTGTTTCTCTGGACTCCAACCACAGAAACCACACTCTGTAGTAACCTACACATTGCCTGCCTGTAGCAGGAGATTTTCACTCCATGTATTCTGAGTCCTGGATTTTTCCAAAGGGAACATCAAATCAGAATGATAGAGTAGGTGTTCAGATCACTTTGCTAACGCCCCATCCCTACTGAGAATCATTTTACAGCCGCAAAAATCAACTTCCCTTACGGTGTGGTAAGACATCCGCCTGAGGCCAAAGAGTTAATTTACTGACTGTGTCAAAGCCAATATTTAGGTTGTCGGGGGATGACTATTCTTTATTAAAGAATTTGCAGTACGTGTCCTTTAAATTTTTTTTTTAATCTGGAACATCCAAAAAGTTTCCAGTTATTAAATTCTAACTTACAGATAATTCATTTAGGAGCACATTTTTTGGAATTAAATGGTTAATACCCAGAACTCATTTTTTTGGTCATAAAATACCAGCAGTGTAACAGGATACAGGGGGAAAAAATGTACTTCACTGCATAAATCTTCCTTAATCATCATAATGAACCTCTTTCCGCAATTCACCTTATAAAGGAAATCGAAATGCCAGCTCTGATTTGCTGGTGTGTCTCCATGAGACAGTTTATTTAAATCACCCCAGTGGCCAGCTGAGCTAGCTCCCAAGTGTCTAGAGTGAAACACCCTCATTGGTAGCCTCTGTCAGGTGCTCTGCAATCTTTTCCAAATCACAGCCCAGGTAGAAAATGAGTTGGAGAAGGCCTTCAGAGTTGGAGGGAACTTGCCGAGGACTTTGGGGGCCTCAGGTCTTACTCAGCCACCTCAAGGGCTAAAGAGATTGTCTGCGACCTGGTTTGGTTCCAAAGACAGATCTGGGAAGCTGGGGCCTACATTTCCTGGACCTTATAGAAAATATTATCCTTTCAAGTAGGAGAAGCCACTCACCCACAGACTCCAGGGTAGTGACTCTGGCTGCCTGCCTTGGTCCATTAAAAAATGCACCTGCTTCCCTTGGTCCTATCCTTTACTGCCCAGGTCAGCATCTCTCATTCTTCTGCGGAAAGATGTCTCTGTTGATCTCTCTACCACAGATTGCTTCCTGGGCTACCCACCACTGTCTAAATCCAGTATCATGCTTCTGGCTCCCATTGTTTTGCTTGGCCCAGCCAGTGCATTCATTCACAGCCTCAGAGGAAGGGGATTACAGGCTTGATTCTTTCCACAAGCTACTTCTCAGAACCATGTCCTGCTCTCATCTGAATCCAGCGTTAGGTCAGTACCTGGTATTTCCAAATAACAGAAACCAGCTCAAAACCAAATTCCCAGCGCAGAATCCATTACTGCGTCTCCTGCGCGGCAGAACCTGGGGAGGGACGTTCAGCGGTTGTTCTGACTTTGGAAGGGAAGTAGGTTGCGGAGCTCACCTCCTTCGTTTCCCTCACTGAAGATGTAAGCTGCTAGAAATTTAGAGAAGTTACAAGGAATTTGTCTGATATCTGTGGCAGAGGCTGCTTATTGTCCCACATACCTAGGTTTCTGGGGTGGTCTTAGGAAGAGAACACCCCAACTCGTTTTAGGCAAGATCCACGGCTTTCTTGCCAGTGACGGTATTTTCCTGCCTGTCTTGTTTTGCTGAAGAGTCTAGCCTTATGGGATAGAAGCAAAGTGATGAGCGCTATTTTAGGGTCTTACCCTTTGTCACATTAAAGCATGTTCTTTCCCTCTCCCTCTTATCACTGGCTGGAAAACAGGAAAAGCTGGCTTCCAGAGATGAGGGCCACATGTTAGTAGTAGCAAAATGGTCTGTTAGTCCTAGACCCCCAACTTGTGAACTGTTACCTTATACACTTTGCGCTCATGGTGCTGGTGCTGGTGGTTCTTTGTTACAGAAGTTAAACCTTTCCAATAACGAGTGCACTCAGTGACATTCACCTCTTCTTTAGGTGATAGTACAAGCAACGCCCCTGCAGCCTTGGGCATTTTGCAAAAGTGACATGCCTTTAAAAATAAGAGATGACCCTATAGAGACCATGACCTATTCCAGGTCGGGAGTCATCAGTATCCTCAGCCCTTGGCACATAGTAGGTGCTCAATCAAATCTTTACAAATTGTCACCTTGAGTTAAAAATACCACACCCCTTCTCCTTTCTCATTGTATCATCTACTCTCCCTGTCAATGTAGTACTAATTTCTCAGGAGACAAATGAGGAACTTACTTCCCCAGTGAGAGATTAATTATTCCATGCCACTGCTAACTCCCGACCATATCAGTCTTTGACAGTGTGCAAAGATAAATGGGGAGGCAGCCATTTGAAAGGAAATCATTATGGCACCTCTCTGCTCCGTGTTATCACATTCATATCAGCATGGGAGATAACTTTGAAACTGCTTGTATTGCGCAGGAACCAGTGTTTCGGCTGGGGCCTGCAAAGATGAAAAAACCCCTTCTTGCTTTCAAAGTCTTCCTGTTGCAGTCTGCCTTTCAAAGGCACCTACTGCTTGTGCAAAGGGCTGCCCTGGAAACGGTGGGCACCGGCGACCTTCTCCCACTACGAGAAAGCAATTGGGGAGGAAGGGGAGCGGCTTCCCAGCAGGGGAGAGATTTTGGCAGATGTGAGCGGGATGGGCTCTGTCAACCCTAGTGACAGCCTGGACCCGCGCTGAAAATGTTGACGCTGCCTACCACTGCGCTCACGGCAGGCTCCCCCCAGGCTTGGAAGAAGGACTCAGAGGCTCTACAGGCCATCAACTAACTGGTCTCAATTCTAAACATGCAAACACCATGCTATTCCATGCAGTCATTTTTTTTTCTTTTTCCTTCTTTTTTTCTTTAAATTTTCTACTAAATTAAAGGTGTAAGAGAAACACCTATTTGGCTGACATCCTGCGGAACTCTTCTAGCTCTAAAATGTCTTACCCTAAAGCGGAAGTTGAGTTGCGTAAAGCTTCAAAGAAACACTCCCACTTCGCTTCAGGGAGTAGGTGCCTCTCACTTGAGGCCAAGGTTTGAAGAGACAATGGTCCATTTCTCCTGCAAAGGGGAGCCTCCTGGAATTTCAGTGTCTGATATGCACACAAGGGGAGTGCCTTGCCTTCCCCCCCCCCCCCAGGGCTCTGTCTTTAAGAGCTGTTCATAACCCAGCATTTCCTTTGAGATCTGGATCAAAAAAATAAAAGTTCCAGAATTTTTCTCGTAGCAGTTTCCCTTCAGGCCAAAAAGAAGAGTATAATATTTGCACAGTGGGAGTTATTTTTTATTGCCATAAAACAGCTATGAGAAAATAGGGGTCATTCATAGCCGATGAAGTAAAGCAAAAGGCAAGAGAAATGAGACATCAGCCAGTGCAATTTCTTAGCCTCAAAGGTTAGGCCACCTAATGTTTTCCTTACATCTAGTCACCTGCGGGCATACACGGGCCTGCAACCTGAAACAAATAAGTTGTTCCTCTATGTTTATATCATTCTGGGACTGATGACTGCACGCTCTCCTGCTACCCCGTCGTTGCGGATACTGTCCCTTGCATTTTACTGAAAAGTTGAAGTGACCCCAAGTGGCAACATACCCCCAGATAGGTCTCCAGGGGGCATGTCTTCAGAAAATAACATCTCCTGTACCCATTGCCTGAGGAGTCAGCAAGGATTTCTACATATTCAATGTTCATGGTACTCCTAAAACTAGCTGCTGGTAGCCATCAGTTTAGTAAAATTGCAATTAGCCAGAAGTCAGCCAGTTGAAGGCTTAAATAAATAGACGGTACTGTTGTTGTGTTTCACTCAGATTTAGGTAGGGTCGGGTCTTTTTCAACCCCAATGACCAATTCTCCAATTCCTCAGACCCCACCTCGATTCTGGCACTAACCGCCCGGAGTTAGCATTGGAGCCCACAGGCTTAAGGTTTGATCATCTTCTCAAATGGCCCACAGAGCTCAGAAAGACACTTAATGTTTACCTGGTTACTATAAAGGACACAAATGTACAGCTAGGTGAAGAGGTACATAGAACAAGGTCCAGAAGTGTCCTGAGTGCCAAATCAGCTGTCCTGGGGGAGCTGGGGTACATCACCCTTCTGGCACATGTTTACGTTCACCAGTTTGGAAGCTCTCTGACTCTCACTGTTTCAGGGTTTTTATAGAGCTCCGTCTTCGACCCCCACACTGTCTCCTCCCTCCTTGAGGTTCATGGCTGGGGTGGAATATTCCCACTCTCCAATGACCAGGTCTTTCTGGAGACCAGCCCCATCCAGAGGTTACCTAGGTTTGCTTAAACTCAGGTGCTACTGACAGAGGCTTTCTATGAGTAACAAACGATTCTCCTTTAACTTAATTCCAAAGGTTTCAGGAGCTCTGTGCCAAGAACCAGGGATGAAGACCAAATATTTATTTTTTAGTATACTGAACATAGAAAGAAGCAAATGCTAAGTTGATCAGAAATCTATTTGAGGCAACAAATATCTAGGAATGCTGTGCAGACTTTGTTTCATCTTTGTAGGTGCTACATGCTTATATGGCTAAATAATATCAGTACCAAAAATAAGACCAGCAAGATGTACTGAACACATACAATTGGCCAGACACTATCCCAGGCACTTTATGTAAATTAGTTTTAATTTTCTAAACAGTACTGCACATGGAGAAACAATGTGATCCTGCCAGTCACATGACTTCTTATGTTAGAAGCAAAAAAAAAGTCTCTTGACCTCAAGGCAGTCTCTGTCCCCTTGTCATCCATCTCATGCAAGCTTACTTTTATTTTTAAAGATTTTATTTATTTGTGAGGGGAGAGGCAGAGGGAGAAGCAGACTCCACGCTGACTGCGGAGCCCGATGCGGGGTTGGATCCCAGGACCCTGAGGTCATGACCTTAGCTGGAATGAAGAATTGGATACTTAACTGACTGAGCTACCCATCACAGGTCTTTACTTGAGAACTGCAGTGATGAAGCTGCTCTACTGCATGAACCTGAATCCTCAGAGAACAGCAATGACTATATTTAATTTTTTCCATTCCAAAGCCTGAAGAGATACTCAACAAGGGACTAAACAAAAGGCATTTATTCCCCTGGACTTTCAGCACATCATCTGACTTACACACTGCCTTCCTCACTTGTAAACTGAGGGAACGATAGTACGGCATATGTAAAGCTCTCAGCTTCATGCAGGCCACTTAGTGAATAGTTTGCTCAGGGAAGTGACTGTTATACTCCATAGATAATTCAGATTTAAGTAATTACAAAACTCTTCACTTAGCACTGAGCAACTAACTTGTACAAGTCAATTAAAAGAGCAACACTGTGCACTTCCAATTCAACACATCAGTCTTTCTGTTTAATGACTATATTGTGGTCAACATACCAGAGTTGCAGGAGAGCGTTACAATTTTTTTTTCTAGGTGAATTATCAGAATGAAATGAAGTTACATGGAAGCAGTTCTGTAATCAAATACTCTTACCCAGACAGAGCATGCCAATTTTAGGATAGAGAAAACTACTCTAATATTTTCCAGGTAGCTATCACTCAGATTCTGAAACTGAACTCAGGTTGAGAGACATTTTTAAAGCAAACCTTTGCCAAGGCCTGACAGCTAGGTCTCTGAGTCACATGACTGACTTTCCATCAAAAATTTGCCTTTTTAAATAAACAAATTAGAGAACAAGAGACATAGAAAACTTTGGCCTCCCTCCGTGGGTTCTATGGTACAAATGTAAAGAGACTGGAGAAAATATTGCAGGAGTCTTTCCCTTGAAAGATAGTAAGAATTTCCCCCCAAATGTGGCTGAACTCACTCCACTTCTGGAAGCTCCCTGGGACTCAAATTTGTCACTGTGGGAACCATCTGACAGTTTCTTTAAGTGTCTCCAGATAGAGAGAGGAATCGGATTCGCTCCCTGCCTTGGAACAATTCTCCTCGGGGCTATACCCATGTGCAAAAAGTGCACCCAGATGTTACCAAACAACTGCACTGCCACTTTTCCCCTTTCAGAATCTTTGTCAAAAAAACACTGCCGAGTTAGGACTATAAATATCCTGTGAATGAGATCCAGTAACAGAAACTGGTGTTGTTTATTCATAAGGTACACCAGATCATTAGTGACAACACAAGGCTGCTGACATCGCTCCTTTCAACATTTCACTGAAAGATCACAAAATGTGCCTGGGATATGCATTTTCTTTAACCTCTTTGAATCAAACAGGAAAGTCAACGAGGGACTAAGTATATGAGGTTAGAGCTGAACATTACCTAGTCCAGTCCAGTCTCTACACTGGTGGTTTTGAGCAATGTCACCCAACTAGTTAGTGGGGAGTAAAAAATGGAATTCAAGTTTCCACTTGCAATTCTATAGTCCTTCTGTAAAGCCATGCTCCCATCTGACAGTCAATGGGAGCCGGAGGTAAAGAAGAACAGTCAGGGATATGCTAGAGGAAAGCAAGTCACACACTCATGGCAGGAGTCCTTAATAAACTCACGGTTATGATCTGTGTGTCTAAAATCTCAGTTCTGCTCATCTGAAACAAAAGGAGCACCAAAGACTGACTGTCTTCCAAGCCCACTTGTCATCGTTGCCTTGTCTTGTGCTGCAAGACAGAAATTCTCAGACATGTGTCAATGTAAAAGTTCCTCTCCTGTTCTCAATTTCTTGGCCTACAATTGTATGTTTACCCACTTTTTCAAAGCCAAAAATAGTTATTTTAAAGAACAGTCCTGAAAAGACTTGAAAACCAGATAGACATTTCCTCTCTGATCTCCCAAATAGGTCTGCAACCTCTACCACTGGCACTTGCCAAGCAATGCTTGAAGGTTTGATGAGCGCAGGAAACTGGGCTCCTCCTCTTCCTCCTCCCCGGCTCTAGCTAGCCTCTTCCATCTTCCATGCACCATCATGGTCAACCCTACCTCTCTGCCTCCTCATTTAGTCATCTCAAGACTCTGGGGAAATTCCTTTCTCCATTAAGTCTTCTTAAAACTTTCTAGCCTTCACTATCTCATCAAATTCAGTACTGAATTTAAGCATGCTTGAGGTTGCTCAGTGTTGGTGCATCTGTTTTAGTTCCCTAGGTTGAAGTTTCTCCAGCAGACTCTAAATCCCTCAAGGTCACAGTCATGCCCTTATTTTATAGTCGCCATACAGCTTTGCATATAGTCAGAGGTCAAAAGTAAACACAGATTGTTTTTATCCCTAATGCTAGGAGACTAGAAATTATAAGTCATACATTTCGAGTACATCCCATATCAGGCAGGAGACGGAAAATTGTAAAATTTCCCCTGATATGGGACATATCAGGCAGGAGACAGAAAAGTAAATCAAATACTTGATTTACGTATTCCATAGTTAGTGTACATTATAGGATGTAGGATCTGCGGTCCCTACTAACTAGATACCAGTAGCTCATCCACACACTCTCCCTATTGCAACTATGACAACCAAAAATGTTCCAGACGTTGCCAAAAGTTCCCTTAGGGGGCAGGGGAGTGAAAACCATCCCCGATTGAGAACCACTGAATAGATTACATTTAGAGCCATAATAGAGGTACCAGTTGCCAAGAGTATGTTGTAACCTTTCTGGATCTCTGTGGCTTCAAGAGATATAATGTCAATGAAAGTGTAGCATGAACATAGCTCAAGCTCATTCTCACCCATGGGCCCATCAAAGGCTATCTTTTACGCAGGTTGTTTTAGGTGACTTATCTCTGAGAACAGGGTAAGGGCTGAGCCACTTTTGTGTGTTAGTGCTTCCTGCATAAACCTGAGCAGCCTTAGTAATGTTTGTAACTAGGTGCCAGAGAAATAGCTCATTTCTTTCAACTCTTGAATACAGAAACAATCTGACAAAGAAAAGTGCTCTGCTAAAAAAATACTTCTCCTTCCAGAGCCTGGGAGATCTAGCTTGGAGTAAAATATAGATATTTGAACTCAGAGACAAAAAAAAGAGAAATGAGTTATTCTATCAAAAGGCATTTTCGATGACATAGCCTACGTCTACACTACATTCACATGCTGGAGTCCAATGTGGAGACACCACTCCTCCCTGTTGGCTTCACCAACTGCCGTTCTTACCTCATAGCAAGCTCCTGAGAGGAGAAAAGAAAGTTAGGTTCTGTCTTAGAGGTTCACTGGTGAACCAGTAAAGAGACAAAAATGAGTATAAACACTTCCTGAGAAGGTAACAATTAATTCTAAAGATGGCAATTTATCACACAGCTGCAAAGGGACACAGAAGACCCAGGGGTGCACTTTTTGGTAGCAATTCATTGCTGTGTCTGAAGTTCATTTGTCTTCCTTGCACACACATACACAGAAGAGTGAGGATGGAGACTTGGCAATGGGGAGAACAAAAGGGAAGGAGGAATGAGAACCCCGCTCAGGTTATTAATGGAGTGGATTCAAATTTCATGAATCTTAACATTCTGCTCTTGGCATGAGCAATCGATCATCTGAAATGCTACAATGCACTCAACAATTAGGGCAATATCTAGACAAGGGGGGTGGGGGCTGGCCATGTGTCTTCAGGTCAAGCAGCTGGGCAATAGGCAAGCACCAGAGAGGGAGAAGGAATGTGTAAAGGAAAAGGCTTGGTTTGCTCCCTCTCTCTCTCCTATTCCTTCTTGTACTTCCCATTTCAGTTCCCTTAGTCCTCATTTCCATCTCTTTCAGTCAGGCTCCCAGAATTCACAAAGCACCTCATTGTAAAGATGAGGATCTATAATTACTTGTAAACATCTACCTGTATTTTTCTATTTACCTAGGATATTTACAACCATCACCTCAAGGTCCCTGTATTGACATATTTCTCTCTGATAGGTGCTCACATATACCCCAGGTCTCCCAGATCCTGCAAGACTGCAATGTCTTCCCAATGTGGTAGACAGAGGCAGATGGTACAGATACCAATACATACAAATAACCCTGAATTAAACTCATTCAAGTCCGTGGTCATTAGACACAACCAGTGTATTCCTTACTTCAATAACGCAAGGGAAGAGAATGGACATTAACTGGAAAATACGAGATCATATATTCCAGGTATTTTTGTTACACTCCACCCATCCTCCCACCCATCTGTCTATTCTTTTATTTTAAAAAATTATGCTGAATGTGTATACCAAGGAAGGCACTATTCT
>CM052797.1:106181716-106222686 GCA_028533885.1 Nasua narica | reverse complement strand
TCATTTGGAAATTTGTGGTGACAAGCAAGTCAGCATGGTTAAAGCATTATGTGGGAGGGGCGGGGTAAAAGGATTTGGAACTGGGAAGGAGGCAGAGGAGTAGGCCATTCTAAAGAGATCACTTTTGGGGGCATCTGGGTGGCTTAGTTGGTTAAGTGTCTGCCTTCAGCTCCGGTCATGATCCCAGGGTCCTGGGATCAAGCCCCGCATTGGGCTCCCTGCTCAGCAGGGACTCTCCTTCTTCCTCTGCCCTTCACCCTACTCATGTTCTCTCTCTCTCTCTCTCAAATTTTAAAAATCGTAAAAAAAAACAAAAGAGAGAGAGAGAGAGATCACTTTTGGAATGCCTAGGTGGCTCAGTTGATTCAGCATCTGCCTTAGGCTCAGGTCCTGATCCCAGGGTCCCTGTGTTGGGCTCCTTGCTCAGCCGGGAGCCTGCTTCTCCCACTGCCTGTAGCTCCCCTTACTTGTGCTCTCTTTCTCTGACAAATAAGTAAAATCTTAAAAAGAGAGAGAGATCACTTTTAATCCTGAAGGCAATGAGATCCTTTGGCAGTTTTAAGCTCGGAGATGGCACCATCAGACAAGCTCTGCAGGTTACTCTGACTGCTCTGTGGGAACTAACGACGGGCAGGACTGGAATCCAGGACACCATCTATGAAACTATTGAAGTAATGAGGCAATGGCAGTGACACTGGGGAAGAGGGGTGGACTTAGTAGTTGCTAAATAGGTAAAAAGAGATGTCAAGTTGATTTATGTAAACTTCACATCGATCGTATAAGGTAGATATTAATACCACTTTACAGATGGGTCTTAGCAAGGTTAAGTAACTTGCTCATGTCATACAATAATAAACCATCATAGATGTCATAAAATCTTCAATGACTACCTCCAAAGACCAATTTTCTTTCACTGAATTGAGCATGATTTAGCCCTCTGTGGACTTATTAATATGTTAAATCCCAGGGATTAAAAATGGGTAAGTAGTGTTTCCTGGCAGCAAGTTGCTCAGAATCTAGTAAACTATCAGAGACATCATGCTACCACACCCTGTCTCTTGCCTTCATCCAAGCAGTGGGTCCTGGGATAGATCTTTTATAATCTAATAATTCTCACAGTCAGGAACAGAATCCAGATATGGAGTTTAAAATTTTCCCTCCCTCAGATTTCATTCCATTACCTAAGTAATCCCTTGTACAGCTTGTGGCCAGCCACTTTCCACTATCTGTCGTCTGTAATATCACCTCCTATGTGTTGTCACTTAGCCAAACTCCAGATACTTAGCCCCTTTAATCTTCCTAAGTCTTTCCTTCAATTACCTATTCAATTCCACTGCCTCTGCCTGGCTTACCTCCAATTTGTCTACATCTTGAAAAATCCTATGGAAGCAAAAGACAGAGTGCTCTTATTAATAATTCTGCTTATATATCATGTATTTTCACCATTTTCAAGCCCCTTTTTATTACTTGGGAATTTTTGCATGAAAATAACATTATATTTCTTGAAAAACCTGTCTACTCCAACTCTTCATTTCTCCAAGGAGACTCACATACCACCCACCTTTTCTATCCCAAAGCATAATGATGTCGAAGGAGAAGGAATGGTAAGTATGATTAACATACTACGAGGCAGTAATGATCTGTTTCTGGAATTAGTTGGGTAGTGAGATTTTTTGTTGTTGTTGTTCTTTTAAGGCTGCTGGAGGATGTAGGAAGAATAAAAATAAAATTTATCTGCAAGATGTTTCCAAATGGAATGCATTTATGACATTCTTATAGGGCTTATTTGCAGCTCTTTAAAAATAATTGACTATCTAATTAGAGAGATAGATCACATCGGTATAGAACACATATACAGATAAATACTGTTTTTTATGACTTCCACTATCACAGATAGAGAAACATACAGAGTGAAACTCATTCAATATTTTAACTCTTCAGTTTTCTGTGTCTTATACATACTTTCCCAAATGGGGTTTCAAACATGATTGAAAATATCCTCACTTTTACCATTTATTTATTTTAATATAATTCTGATTCTCTAAAGACAGAAATGTCCCATGGTATGTACACATACATGCATACACACTGAACAAAATTTTGAAGAATTCTTTCTCTCTGCTTGGTTGAGGTACTCAGATAATATTGAGAAGAGTATAATGGGTTTAATCCTCTATACTTGAGGTAAGTATACTTATGGCTTTTTTATGTCTGCTTGAAGTATCTCAATGGGAAGGAAGACTTGGAAATGGACTAGGAATCTAACCGATCAGTCAATATGGACTCATATAGCAACACAGATGGGGTCTCTGGAGGCTCTGGTGTTTAAACAGAAAGCCCAACCACTACTTGTTTTAAACATGGTGAAGGTCCTTAAAGTCCCTACCCCAATCTACTTGTCTGAGAAGTATGGAGAGGTGCCAATATAAAGTATGCATCAATGTTCATTACTACAAGTAAACCACTTCTAGAGGGACTGGGATAAGATCACCAACTCTAGGCTACCTGAGCGAGACAAGGTGGAAGAGAAGATGGGTAACTCACCACGGAGGCAGGATTTGAACCGAGTCTTGAGGAGTTACTACTTTTCCAGGCAAAGAGAGTGGGTAAAAGAGAGCAATACGATAATAATAGCTAACATTTATTGAGTGCTTACTATATACCAGGCAGTAATCCAAGCATTTGAAATAAAGGAACTCATTTTTCTTAATAACTCTATGGAAATGTTGATATCTTTATTATCTTCATTTTATAAGTGAATTAGCATGCTCTTGTGCACATTACATGTTCCCAAGTAGAAAGAACAACATTTCTAAAGTTCTAGTAGGGTACGCCTAGAATGTTCACGCATTTGAGAAATATTAGTATAAGAGAAAAGAAAAGAAGGCACAGGTGGGAAATCTATAAAACTTTATAAGTATGATTCTACTTGGAAGGTGAGGCTAGAACATATATAACTGTGATTTTCTCTGCAATAAATACCCATTAATTATTTAGAAAGGAAAATCAGTGAAAGTATAAAACTCGGGGAATTTGAGCGTGAGGGATAGAAACAGAGTGTCCTCATCTGAAGACAGTAGGTAGCTGATGGAAGGGGTAGGAAGCAAATTCACAGAAGGCTTCTTTTTATTATTTCAGTCTTGCTTTTAAGACAGGAAAGCCCTGGATATATTTACAGGTTGAAAGAATGATATTTATGGCACCATTGGAAAGTGCAGGTAATAAACGATGTCAAAAAGCTTGGGAGGAGGTCAGGGTGGAAGGATGATGGGCAGAAGATTTTGAATGAAGGGATGAAGGGATTCTCCTCAAGTGAATACTGATCTGGGTAAACTTAGAGGTAGAGGAATTCAAAGAAACTCATGATTAATGAATATTCTTCTGAAAAAAAAAAAAAAAACAAGTCACACGAGAAACCCAATGGTACAGATGTGAAGAAGAGAACTGAATTGGGAGGCTGAAAGGATAATGATCAGTTAGAGATGAGAAGGTTGCTGATCAAGAAAAGCAAAGTCTTCTAAGTGAGGCTGAAGGCATTATTCCACTTCAAAAGAGTAAAGGGTAGAAACCATTTGAAATGATATAGAATGAGTACGATCAGAGGAAGAAGTTGAGGACAATACTGAGGGAGAATTTATAGACTAATGGAAACTTGCTGAAACAGGAAAGCAACTGGATTTAAGTATGAGACTTGAGATATTTAAACGGTTTTAGTTTCAGAGTTTTAGAGTTCAGGGCAATGCAGGATGAGGCCATCGAGCTGGGTTACTGCATGGAGGGGAAATCTGGTTTCTGTCCTAGTTCAAGCCACTATCATGTCTTACCTAAATTACTGCAATAGTCACATAACAGGTATCTAGGTCTTGTCTCTTATTCCTTTACAATCTTTTCCAACATGGCGGCCAGAGCGATCTTCAAAGAGCATAAATCACATCATGCCGCTTCACTATTTAAGACATTTTAATAGTTTGTCAATGAACGTTAATAAAAGCCTAACTCCTTTTCAGGGTGTAATAGGCCCTGTATCATTAAGTCCCTGTCCACCTCTCAGACCTTACCTCATACCAGATCTCTGTTACTCATCTCTTTCAAACTCTCCCAATGTGTTTCAATCAAGAGCCTTCAGATAACCCATTTTCTCTGCCATGATGTTTTTCCTCCAGAGTTTACATGCCTGAGTCTTGTCATTCATATTTCAGCTTCATTGTTTCCTCTTCAGAAAGACTGTCCCTAAAGTAGCTACCCATCCAGCACTAACCCTCTGGGACATTTCCCTGCTTTATTCTCTTCGTAGCATTTGTCAGTGCATACTCTATTCTCTTGTTTATTATTGGCAATCTCCACACCTGCACCCAAAGTGTATATTTCATAAGAACCAGAATAAGCAATTACAACCGTTGCCACCTCAAAGTCTAGAAGAGTGTTTGGTCCATGGCAGGAATCATCCTACTCTTTCCACCCATGTTGGCTGATGGGTGAGCTGAGAGGCTGGGCCCATGAAGAATAGTCTACTCTTTGGGTTTCTGAGCCCTTCATTTTATGGGCAAAGGTTTAATGGTCTAAAGAGCTATAATTCAAGTATAGGGACAATTAAAAAATTACATCAGTGAGCCCTGGTGAGAAAACAAAGCCAAGAAAAGAAAAGGCACTACAGTAGCCTGGGAACTTTAAACCCGATGATGAGCCATCATAGTCTTCCAGAAGTCCTTGGAGCATTATTTCCAAAAGCTGTATTATTGAGGGACATTTATAGCTTAAAATACAAACATTTTACACACTCAGAAGTAAATTGCATTGCTTTCTTCTGATTTGCTAAAAAGATAAACTGCAAGGTAATAAAATAAAAGCCTTGACCTCCCACTAAGCCTCTCTCTGATCTTTTTTCCATAAACTCTGTGGGTGACCTTACCACAAATATAGTTTTAAAAACAGAAGATATATTGAGATTTGAGTCTGGGAAGGAAGTTTGAGGGAATCAACATGTTGCTAAGGGGCCAATACCATTTTTTAACTTGGTGGGACCATGCAGCTGTTCCGTTAGTAATGGTGATGGGGACATCTCCATCAAAAAAAAAAAAAAAAAGGCAGAAAAGTAAGTGTTCCTTTTGGAGTCAGCATGGGAGTCAAAGTCATGATTGCTTTTGAGGACTAGGACCTGGGCCCTTTCTAAGGAAGAGACTGGATAGCCGATAGGTGCCCTTTGGCAGTTCAAATACTTCTTTAAAGCAGTAGTCCTGGGCACCTGGGTGGCTCAGTTGGTTAAGCGACTGCCTTTGGCTCAGGTCATGATCCTGGAGTCCCAGGATCGAGTCCCATATCGGACTCCCGGCTCTGCGGGAAGTCTGCTTCTCCCTCTGACCTTCTCCCCTCTCATTCTCAGTCTCTGTCTCTAATAAAAAAAAAAAAAAAATCTTTAAAGCAGTAGTCCTGTTACCAAGAGAAGACTCCACTGATACCTACTAGTTGGTGAATCCTACCCAAAGGAAATATACCATCTCCCCATTCCAAGAGAATCTTCTAAGAAAGGCTTTGCCTTCTGAATGATCTAAGATAGCATTTAAACGCAACACAGGAAACTGAATACTCCATGCCATTTAAGAAGAAAGGAATCATCTGGGTGAAAACTTATAGCAAGCTAAGTTTGGAAGCAAAGACTGTGAAAACTAGTATTCATCCAGGTTTCAGGAGAGGTACCTGTTATTATTACTAATAATCAGAACAATAATAAATGAATTTAATCCTAAGGCAGGAGGTATAATTGACAGTGTAGGCATGCAAGTCTTATAATTATCCAAGTCTCAGCTGTGCCTGGGCAGTGAGAGTGGGAAGAACTAGAGAAAGGAATTACAATTAAAAAGAAATTGACATATATGAATTGAATTGGGCACATTATCTCCAGCTTCTGGTTCAGAATTTGTATTATAAAATTAAATAGAGGGGCTAATTAGACTGCAGGAAGACTTCCACTGAACTCCACAGTTTCTATCAGGCAAGAAGAAAAAGCAAAGCAAGGAATGAGAAAGTAGGAAAAAGAATCAGAAGTTTTAAAATTACTGATTTCTCATTACTAGAGTTCTACTGAGGAAACGAGTGAAAAACAGGATGGTTGTAAAGTCCAACAACCTAGATGCATATATACACTAAATGTTTTCCTGATATTATATTACGTGACAGTTTGCATGACATCAGTGACAATTAGAGCGTCCGAGGGGTGCCTGCGAGGCTCAGTGGTTAAGCGTCTGCCTTTGGCTTAGGTCATGATTCCAGGGTCCTTGGATCGAGCCCCACCTCAGGCTCCCTGCTCAACGGGAAGCCTGCTTTTCCCTCTCCCACTCCCCCTGCTTGTGTTTCCTCTCTTTCTGTGTCTCCCTCTGTCAAATAAATAAATCTTTTAAAAAACACACACACACAAAACACCACAATTAGAGTGTCCGATCTGTTCAATGGGAATTGTCACTCATTAGCAGACATAGTTCAGTGTCCTGTGCAAAATTGTGATAAACACAGTATATTAATGTATTTCCAACAATCCTTACACATGTGTCTCTGAGGCTCTGCCCTAAGAGACTTGGGCCTCTGACTTAGGAAACTTGTGCCTCTGGCACGCTACAGAGGCAGCAGTCAAGAATCTCAGAACTGGGGAATGTGAAGCCTACACCACCTGGTCATGCCACTCAATCAGTTTCGGAAACTTCTATTCCACCAGCCCCATACCACTCTATCATAGTAATGGGATCGTGTGTCATCTTGTGGGAAATCTTTTGAGTGGCTTTCTGCTAGCCCTTCGAGTACGAGCATTAACTGGGTCACTTGACATGGTCAAATCTGAGATATTTCCAAAATTTAGAGGCCAACCATAGACCAAAGCCTGAGAAACATGATGTAGTATGATCCCTACAGCAGGGCGTTAGCATAAGCTATTCCTTTTGCTCGGAACACTTTTCCATGTCCTCCTCTTTGGCCTCCCCAGCTTCTCATCCTAAATAGCACAGGTCCTACATTGCATCCTCAAGAAAATCCTCCCAGGTCAGAACATAAGCTCAGGTCCCTTTCTGTTTTCTTAGCTTCCTGTCCTCCATCATACTTGTCATGATTGTGATGAAATACTTATTTGTGAAACTCGTTTGTTTAATGCCTTCTTCCCATGATGTCACTCTATGAAGACAGGCAGCATACGTCTGTCTTACTTACTCTGTCTAGATTCTTCTACACAGTAGGCAGTTGCCATTAAATATTTGTGAAACAACTAATCTTCCTTTTTCAATTCCCTACCACCATCCCTTCCTTTTTCAATTCCCTACCACCCTACTACCAAATTCAATACTAGAAAGACGATAAAGGCTCCCTTTGTAAATACCACCTCCACCTTACAAGTGAAAACTGAAATAGGGGTTTGCCAGAATCTCCACCACCATCCTTTAAGGGAAAAAAATTCCACCCACCACCTGGATCTCTCGCCTCAGGGAGTTTTGGGGAAGGCTGGGAGATCTGGCGGAGGCCTTGTTACATTATCAAATCATTCCCTCAGCCTCATTTCTTGAGCTCTTGAGGACACAACATGATTTAACAGACATGACAAAGCCAACTCTGATATTTTCTAACATAATCGCCTTTCATTGTACATTGCAAAGGAAAATGTCTCTTGAATTTAAAAAAGGATGCTGAGAAAGGAAAAATGTTTAACACAGAAGAAAGAGGAAAGCTCTCTTACGAAAAGTGCATAACGTGGTGAGGAGGAAAACAGAAGAATGCAGCCCACTGAAAATGAGGCCAGGGAGAGAGAGAGAAACACATCTCAAATATTCCCTCTTATCAGTGACATGATTGGCATTGTTTTATGTGATTTATATTTCCCTCTAATTGCTGCACACATTGTTGATCACAATTTAACAAAAATGAATGGTCTAGACATTTACCACAAATCCCTCAAATTAAAAAAAAACCACACATCCAAAAAAAAAAAAAAACAAATAAAATTAAACTAAATTAAAAAACTATGAATTTCCCTATAGTTACTGGAGACAAAAGAACATTTAATAGGTGTTTTCTGTACAGCTGTATGGTACTTTCATTATGGCTTTGGAAGTGAATTTTGCTATTTATCCTCCTCCTTCTTCAAATATTTTGATCTACTTCAGAGCCTCCAGCAATCTTTGTTTTCTGGTTGGAAATGTTGATAGAAATGATTCCCTGCAGAATTAGCCTTGGGAAAATCCTTACCATCTATGCTCAAACTTCCCCTGAAACCTCCTATTCATGATTTTCTCATTCTGGTCTTCAATAATCTGTCCTCCAGTGTATGTAAACCTTTGGCTCATATTTAGTGTAATTACTTAATCAAATCCTATTTCCAGAAGGCCACAGGGCCAAGACATTAATTCACTGATATAGATAAACAGATAGATAAATTTTTTGGTGGATCCCTGGGCTCTTAGAATGTATTACTCCTCCTGAAGGGTAGAAAATATGTGGAGGTAATTCTATAACACCTCTAAACAATCAATTGTAAAGTTAAGTTAATCAATATATTATAGTGATAATACTAATGAAAGCAGAGAGCCAAGAGAACAGACTTTATCGCCAAACACTGTATGATGGAACTCAATGGCATGCAAACACTGACTCATGTTTCATGGCATAAAAATTCCAAAGTGACAATTCTAATCCTTGCCCCTCTTCAAAAATATAAGCATTTGTTATGTAGCAAAAGACTGGGCTATACTCATTTCTGAGTGCAAATGTTCAAAGCATTTATAAATATTATTCCATACTCTCTCTGAGGCGTCTAGGGAATGAGTTTTAGTGTGAAAGTAAAAAACAAAAACACACAAAAATAGAGGTCCCTGGGGCACCTGGGTGGCTCAGTGGGTTAAAGCCTCTGCCTTCGGCTCGGGTCATGATCTCGGGGTCCTGGGATCGAGCCCCGCATCGGTCTCTCTGCTCAGCAGGGAGCCTGCTTCCCCTTCTCTCTCTGCCTGCCTCTCTGTCTACTTGTAACCGCTCTCTCCTCTCTGTCAAATAAATAAATAAAATCTTAAAAAAAAAAAAGAGAGGCCCCTAAGGGAAAACAAAAAGAATTCAAAGTTTTGCCTTAGTATACAGAAGGAGTTGGTAATATGGTAATTCTTATTAGAATTTTGTACTAAGAGTATTAGTATATAACCATAATAATATTTATGTATTTCATATTTATTATGATTATTATATAAAATATTCAAGACTACATATATCATTTGTTACCCTCCAAATTCCATGCTTTTCTGAAATTATAGTTGTTCAATGTGTGTGTGTGTTGTAAATGCTTAGCAAGAGGTGAACTGAAGAAATTCTACCCAAATTAGGGTGCCAACATAGGGCAGCTAATGAGCGACTTACAACAATGGTACAAGTACACAAGACTCAGAAGAGCAGCAGCAGGCAGTTCTGGAGACCTCGGCTGTAGGTGCTAGCTTGAGGTCTATTGATAATGGGCTGAAATTCAGAGAAAACAAAACAAAAAACAAAACAAAACAAACAGGTGTATTCTAGGAATCAGACATCAAACTGTTCTCTCAACAATTGCAACATTGGTATCTGAAGTCATTGAACAAATGCTTTCAAATGTATTAGGGCAGATGGTTTCCAACCTACAAGTCCCTCTCAGGGAAACTATTAAGCAAGGGTGAGGGCGGATAAGATGCTCTTCAGAATCTCAGTAGTTGTCCTTTTCACCCACCCTTTCTCAGGAAGCTATAGAAAGATGCACACCTTCATATTTCTGCATGAGTATATATTCATATATATATACATATTCATAAATATATTCATATAGACTGCATGAGCAGTCTAAGAAAGACAAAACTTGGGATTTAACATAAAACTGAAGCCCAGGGATTTCCCAGAATGAGAAGCAAGGATGCTCCGGGAGGAGAGCTGCAAGGCTCGAGCCATATCAGACTGGAGACAGACAGAAGACTATCAGGGAGATGGCCAAGAAAAAAAGTACTAATGTACTAAAGTACTAAAAAAAGTACTAATGATACACCGGTGTGGTGTTTGTTTGTTTGTTGTTGCTATCGCAGAATAATTGGCATACAATATTGGATGAGCTTCCAGTGTACAACATAGTGACTGAACACTTATGTATATTACAAAATGGTCATCACAATAATGCAGTTACCATTTGTCCCCACACAAAGTTATCACAATATTATCGACTATATCCCCTGTGCAACATTACATCCCTGTGTCTCACTTATTTTATTACATGGAGATTGTGCCTCTTAATCCCCTCCACCTATTTTTGTCCAACTTCCCACCACTCCCTTCAGGCAACCATCAGTTTTTTCTCTGTATCTATGAGTTTGTTTCTGTTTTGTCATTTTGCTTTTTCTTGTTTTTAGATTCCACACAGTATTTGTCCTTCTCTGGCTTATTTCCCTTTGCATAATACCCTCTAGCTCCGTCCATGCTATTGTAAAATGTCAAGATTTTATTCTTTTTTATGGCTCTGTAATAGTCCATTGAATGTCCGACTGTATGTATATAAAGAAACTGTGGTATGTGTACACACACAATACATACACACACACACACACACACACACACACACACACACACATTTTCTTTATCCAGTCATCTATGGATGGACGCTTAGGCTGCTTCTACATCTTGGGTACTGTAAGTAACACTGTGATGAACATAAGAGTACATTAGTCTTTCAAATGAGTGTTTTTGTTTTCTTGGGATAAGTACCTAGAAATGGAATTGCTAGACCACTTTTTTTTACACTACACCCCAAACTAAACTCAATGAATTAAAGACTTAAATATAAGACTTGAAACCATAAAACTCCTAGAAGAAAACAGGCACTAAGCTCTTTGACACAGGTTGTAGTGATAGTTTTGGATCTGCTTCCTCAGGCAAGGACAATAAAAGCAAACCAAACAAATGGGACTACATCACCCTAAAAGGCACAGCCAAGGAAAACAGCAACAAAACGAAAAGGCAACCTACTGAACTGGAGAAGATATTTGCAGATGATACATCCAATAAGGGCTTAAAATATATAAAGAACTCATAACATTCAATATAAAACAATCTAATAAACAAGCTCATTGAGAAATGGGCAGAGGATCCAAGAAGATATTTTCCAAAAGAAGATATACAGGTGGCCAACAGGCACATGAAAAGATGCTCAACATTGCTAATGTCCATGGGAATGCAAATCAAAACCGCAATGAGGTATCACTTCACACCTGTCAGAATGGCTAGAATCAACAAGAAAAGAAATACTGTGGGTTGGAGAGGATGTGGGGAAAAGGGAACTCTCCTGCCCTGTGGGCAGGAATGTAAATCAGCGCAGCCACTCTGGAAAACAGTATGGAGTTTCCTCAAAAAATTAAAAGCAGAATTATCATACGAGCCAGCAATTCCACTGCCAGGTATTTATCTGAAGAAAATGAAAAACCCGTGTGTTTATGTGGAGAGAAGTTTTATACCCGTGTTGGCTATATTACTGATAGGTGGCTAGAAGAATAAGCTAATGAGAGAATGAGGGTATTCATTAATGAAGAGTTGTGGGAGAAAGGAAATATCAGGGGCAGACATTTATTCCATTTCTTTCACTGCTTGTACCCTCAGTTCCTAGAAAAGTGCCTCGCACATTCTAAGCACCCGGGGATTATCTGTGGAATAAATGAGTGCATGTACAATTTTACATTTTTCTCAATAAATGAAAGTCATAAAAATGTAAACTCAGAACACTGATTCAATCAAAATGTGACAGAATTTTATTGGGAAATTGAAGGTGAGGGAGTGTGTGTGAGTTGGAAAATGGAGACGGTGAGAAAAATGCAATCCTTTTCTTCCGGAGTCAGAAGATATTAGTTAATATTTAACTGAAAAAGTCAAGAAATATAAGCATATTATTAGAAATATGGAGGGAAATGTCTGAAAAAGCATCGAAGAGGGTTGTCAGTGTGGAGCAGAACTACAAGGTACAGGGAGATGGGGAAAGAGACTTGTGTGCTTCTGCTGTTGTTTGCTTGTTTTCTTTTCTTTCTTTTTGTTTATTTGTTTGTTTTTAAAGTAGGCTCCACACCCAGTGTGGGGCTTGAACTCAGGACCCTGAGATCCATGAGAGTCACGCTTATTTTCTTCTAGGTCTCTAGATACTGTCTTCGCCCTCCCAACCCCCTTCACTGAAGTACAGTTGACTTATAGGATTAGTTTCAGGCATACAATATAGCACTTCAACATTTATATACCTTACAAAGTGATCACTCCTATAAATCGAGCTACCATCTGACTAGATACTGTCTTAACTTGGGTTTCTCAGGAAACACACCCAAAGAGCCAGTTTTGTGTTTGGGAAGTTTTGGGAAGGATGCTGTCAGACTCTAGGAAGAGGGAGGAGATGAATTTTAATGAAGTTGGATCAAAGACCAGCTGACCTCAACACTCACATAGTGCATTCTAGCTGGGAGGCCCTTCCCCGCTGTGCAGACTTGAGGCAAGCAGCTGGATCTTTGTATATCCCTCCGCACCCAACAGCCTCACGCACCACTCACTGGACAAGGACACATCCACTGGGAGGGGCTGGACTTTGGGCAAGGTGGCTTCCTTAGCCAAGGGCAGCTCCAGGGAAGGACTGAGCTAATAGCCATTAGTTGACACTCCTAGCAGAGGAAGTAATGATGCGTCTGCTCCAATATAATGGTACCTCTGCACTAAAGTAATGGAAATCTGGGTGCTGTGTCAGGTTTTGAGCTATCGAGATGTATTACTCAGATAAAAATTAAATTAAACCATCAAATTAATACATGCTTATTGTTTAAACTTAAAAAGGTGGGCAAGTAATTTGCCCCTGGATACACAGCTTTTAATGATGAAATCAGAACTTGGAACCAGATTGGCCAGTCTCTTAAGGTCAGTCAGTCATGTGGGTTGGATTAATTGGACAATCTCTGAGCTTCTTCCAATATCAATAGTCCATGAAACTAAAATCTCAAGCCAATAAAAAAATATTTGCAATAAACGTTGCACACAGTCTTTGAGATGAAAATATATTTCGAACACAATCATTTTATGGGAATGTGGTTTGACTATTGCCAACTTGACAGCCACAAAAGAGACATTGCTTAAATTTGACACTTGTCTTTTCTGAGTAGAAATTAAAGACCTTATACCAAGAGGTATAACACAGGTGGCTACTGCCTCTTGCCTCTGTAAACTGTTAATAGCAGATCAGCGTGCTAAAGTTTCTGGAGAAACTTACAAATGACTTAAAAAATGAGCTCAGAGTCAGAAAATACCTTCAAAGCTCTACCAGACTGTTAAGGCAGAAATATATTCATCCTTCGTTTCCCCAAAGCTTGGACTCTTCAGGTGCCCAAGTGTTTGTGTAATAGAGTATACACCCCATGACGAAAGAGGATCTTTGTCTGTTTTGTGTTTCTGAGTGCCTAGAATAGTAACTAGCCCATAGTAGGTACTTAATTTACTCAAACACTTGTTAATTGAATACAAAATCCAACTAACATCGAAGTTACGTGTGGCACTGCAGCTATAAATTCCGTTTCTTCATAAACTCAACTCCAGAAATATAGCATTTTCTAAATCAGATTATAGTACTTTCTGTCTAGGTTAATGAATTTGCCACTTTCTCAGTAGACATATGTGTTGTGATAATGCTTTTACTATGGTCCCATCTTTCCAACAAAGACCACTGTTGTGTAGTCTTTCTAAATAACGGAGTCAGAAATTACTTAGCACTCACCTTTTCTTTGAATGAGAAACAGAAGAAAATCAGACACTGTGGCTTACACAATACCTTCATGGAGAGCATTATTTTTTTTTAAAGTAATCCTTTCAAAAACTTGAAATCTGCCAGGATATGGAGGCAATTATTTATGGGAGTTACAGAGCAATGAAATTATTCTGTCCAGTCTTTTGCATAAGTGGTCAGGAATAACATTTGCATACGTTATATCATATTGATTCTTGTAGACAGAGACTCAATAAAGACAAAAGAACACATGCAAAAATAAATGCCTAGGGGGGAAATACAGAAGACACAGATGGCAGCATTTATTATGGCTGGCTTTAAGATAAAACAAAAAAATTATAAAACAAACAAATAAAATCAGAAATAAATGGTAACAACAACAAAACCCCATCCAGGTCCGTTCTCTTGAGCACAAAGTGTCTATTTCTACTTTGCCCTTGCTCACTTCTCCCCCATGAAATCTGCTTTCAAATGTTATCCCCTCCCCCTGGCCAAGCAGAATAGATAGGGCAGTAAGGAGCTAATAATGATAATAATAATAATGAGGAATGGCCTCAGAGATATATTTCACATTTTTTTTCTTTCTCCTTGTCTTTCTTTGGAGGACTAGCCTCCCAGCCAATGGGGCATTAATCATCAGAACAGCAGCTCCGAGATAAAGCCTGGGTGAAATTTCATTGTGCATTATAGTGTGAGTTGTGGGTGCATGAATACGTGTCTCTCTCAGTATCTGGAAGGAGAGAGTGGAGAGGCAGAGGAGAAAAAATCTGTCATTTTATATATTTATACTGCTCACGATGGTCAGGACTGGTTTCCCATTGTTACTGCGGATTAAAATCATTCATGTCCTTCTGCTCTCATCAGAGGTCACTGCTCAGAAAGGGGGATAAATATTATGACAAGTTAAATTCTACCTACTTTTTTCCCCCATCTGCCTTGGGGGCATGTAGCAGAGTAAGGGACGGGAGGAGGGGCAGTGGAACCAGACCTGTCTGATGGGATACAGTTTCCTTTGTTAATCCTCAACTGGGTACCCATTCTCTCATTTCAATAACGGTTTGGGTTAGCAGCTCCTGTTTCTGAAGATCCCTGAATCAAGTTTGCGGAGACTGTTCGGGAGAGATGGCTAAGATGTTACGACTGCTCAACAAGGAACTGGAGATACCTACGAGATCCCTGCTCCACAAAGTGAGGTCCGCATAGCACGACAGGACATCATCTGGGAGCCAGCTGGAAATGCGTCATCTTGGGCCCTACCCCAGGATGGAATTAGAATCTGTGATTTAAGGAGGCCACCCCGGTGATCTGTGTACACATACGTTTCTGAAGCACTCTTAGCTAGCACATGCAAACCCATGAGCATCTCTCCCTCCCTCCCTCCCTTTCTATCTTCACACATACACACACGCAAACCCAGATGGGAGGAGAGACAGAAGAGGCTGCATTATGTACACAAGTCAATCAAATTTCTATCAAGCCATTCTCTCAGTGACTGCTAGCCTCCACAGATATGGTGTGCATTGACTTCCCCAGCCATCTCCCCCCTGCATGACGAGAGAACCAAGGAGAACCTTACAGTCTCCATTTAGCTAACAGAACTAGCTCTCTAGACAACCCAAGGCATTAATTAGAAGGTTTCAAAAGGCAGGGCTGTCATAACAGCTTCAGTGTGTTTCTAATTTTTACAGTCATTCAAACATGCACCAGAAAGGTATGAAAGCACATCCCACCCCTCCTACCACCTTGTCAGAGACAGAATGGAAATATCTAACGTGAAGCCTGGCTAGCAATGATTGCTACTTGAAGTCATTTCCTTGCCATATATAAATAGAAATAAAGGGATATATTTTAAAAAGAAAAAATAGAACCAATTCTTGAATCTCAGTTTAAACTAGGATCATTGATTTTTTTTTTTTTGACAACTCAAGAGACATTAAATGTTTATTTTCTACACAGGAACAGTCATTGTGGCACCCCTTCTGAACTTTCAGCAAAGAGGACGGATATGAAAAGCATAGATATTATATAATTATAATTATATAATATGTTATATAGATATTAATAGACATAATATAATAATAGATATTATATTGTATAGAATATAGATATTCTATTAGTTTCTCTCAACCTTAGCCATCCAATCTGTGAAATGGGTAGATAGTTATTACAGTGATATTATTATAGAGTATTTCTGCTTATTCTTCTCCACTCAACTTTCCTTGTACTTCCTCCAGCTCATTTATTCACCCATCAACTGTCACTGTATGTGCAAGCCACCATACTAGATACTGTTGGAAGCACTGGAAAAAAATGTGCATCTACCCTTATACTTGTTAGACAAGGAAAGAGTGGAGACATAAAGGTGCTAATTGGTGTGTCCTAGGCCAAATGTTTAATTAGTAACAGGAGAAAAAATAAAATGTAGTTGCTAAGGAGACCTGGACTAGAATCTCAGCTAAAACAACATTAACAACCTTTTATTAAGTGACACCAATTTAAGTCCTTGACTTTATTATCTTAACCCACCCATGAAGTTGGTGTTATAATCTCCATATTTCAAATGATGAAACTAAGCTCTGTGAAGCAATGCAGTTGAAATCCCACAGCTGGTAAATGAAGGTCTGCCTAGATTCTTGGTTTTAATCACTCTTTATCCATGTATGAAGTCCCCCAATGCCCGGTTCAACACACTCTTTCCTTCCTACCAGTCTGCTTCCTCATAGCTGTCTTTGTCTACCTTGAACATGAATAATATTGGCCCCTTTCTCTGCCTCTTCCCTCTACAGATAAACAGTCATTCATTTAACACATTTTTCTTTACTTCAGCAAACATTACTGAGCCCCTCTTTGCCGGGCCAGGCCCTCACTGTCAAGTGATGAACTGCACAGAGATTGTCCTTGCTGTCACAGTAGTGGTTTCTCATAGTGTGTTCCATCAATGTTCTTTCAAAAGATTATGAAGACAGGTAACTATGGAGCCAGCTGAAGCATAGGGTCATGACCAGGAATAAATGGGTTCATATACTCAGCCACAAGACAAAAACAAGAGAGGTGACAGAGCAGATAGAAGATTCCACCAACCTACTGGCATGCATACCACCAGGTAAATGAACCTCAAGTTAATTCTCTATCTATACCAATGAATAAAAGCAGTGGGTCATTCAAAATCATCTTTATTCTCTGATATTTAAAGATAAGTTTTAGAAGAATTAAGAATTAAGTAATTTGGAAAAGGAAAAAGGACAAGAAATTGGAGAGGGAAAGTGGATGATATTACATTTCCAAACGTGTCCTGAAAACACTAATCCCGAGAAGCAGCCCTTGGCATTATGATGACAAATAAGCCCTAAACAAAGAGAATTTAAGACCAGAAGTGAATAAGGACAATCTTGCCCATCAGATACAAGGGGTTGTTTCTGGGACTCTTTATTCTTTTTTGGGAGGGGGCAGGGGGGAGAGGGAGAGAGAATCTTAAGTAGGTTCCACACCCAGCATGGAGCTCAACAAGGGGTTTGATCTCACAACCTTGAGATCATGATATGAGCTGAAAACAAGAGTCAGACACTTAACTGACTGAGCCACCCAGGTGCCCCTGGGACTTTATTCCTTTTTTTTTTTTTTTTTTTAAGATTTTATTTATTTATTTGACACCATGAGAGATCACAAGTAGGCAGAGAGGCAGGTAGAGAAAGAAAGGGAAGCAATCTCCCTGCAGAGCAGAGAGCCCGATGAGGGACTCGATCCCAGGAACCTGAGATCATGACCCGAGCCAAAGGCAGAGGGTTAACCCACTGAACCACCCAGGTGCCCCTGGGACTCTATTTTTAAGGCAAAAAAGAAAAGCAAAACCCCTGTTAATGGCCATCACCACTGGTGAGCTTCATCAGGGAGTGGGCCTGTGGGGGACAAGGTGGTTCAAAGTAAGATCCAGCCTGTAAGTATTAAGAGGTTTGTGTACTCCATATGTTCTGGTAGATCCATATGTTCTGACCAATACTGACTGAGGGTTTACTCTGTGCTACAGAGCTCTGATACTACCTGAGACAAAGATCCTGTCATTTGGGAACACATCTACCACTAAGGAGTGGCAATAAACAGTTAAATATGTGATATAATGTAAGGGAGAGCTAGCTGCAAAGGCAGATGACAAGGTAGGGGATGGTACAGAGTGTTATTTTATAGAGGACGGTCAAGGAGGGCTTCTCTATAACGGGCCACATGGGTGGAAACTTAGATGATATAAGGGAGTGAGTCTTGCAAATGGCTGGGAAGAGCTGCTTCAGGCAGAGAAAACAGCCAGTGAAAAGACACAGATAGGCTTGGAATGTCAAAGAAAGGCTGGCACTAATCAGGCACTCATCTAAGGTGTAACATTTAAGGGAGTGCCCCCCAAATCATTTATTCAACATATATAATATTTTATTGCAATATTTTAGAGTCAATACCAATGCAAAAATTTCCAGGATGAACAAAATAACATTTTGTATACAGACAGGATCCAATTCTGCAACTGTACAATCCTTACATTGCCTTTCCTTTATCTGGGACCTGTGTTAGAGGAAGATCTAGAAGCCCTGTGTAGCTGGAGGAGTGTGACAGAAAATATGGCCAGAGAGAGAGCAAGGAGGAGATCCATACATCACACAGTAAGGACTTTGGCTTCAGACTCGGCCAAGTAGTAGGTCGGGTGATTGGTAAAACTACCTGGAGCATTAGAAACATTTAGGGACCTCCATAGTGAGGAGTCAAGAGCTGAACCCCACTTCTCTCCCAGCTGTTCCAATGGCTCAAAATAAGTTCCAGCACTTTATCAGTAGTTCTGGTGGACACTCTATCCTATAAATATTACAATCTAATTAGAGGGGCATCTCTACAACTTGTAGCAATTTGCACACTTCCTCTTCATTTGCAGATGAGGACCTTCTCAGAACCCTTTAAGGGACTAATCTGAGCTCTGGGAAGTGCTGATCCCATCCATTGAAATTAAAGTATTAAAGAGGGGACCAAAGGAAATGACATTATATTCTCTTCCCTGGCCTATTTATACTACCAACATAGAAGTCTTTAAGAGGTAGGTAAACTCACCAAGCTCTCCCTCTCTCTCTTCTTTTTCCCCATGAAGACAATATAATTCCTGAGACAAAAGTCACTGGAGTCTTACTAGCTAACGAGAAAATTAGAATCCAATTTCCTTCCCCCCAAATTATTCTCTGTGAGGGGAAAAGAAAGTACCTGCATGAGGGTAAGGAGGAGACAGAAGATATTTCTTGGCTGGCAGCTAAAGTCTAATTAGACTGACAAATCTTCAGTGCCTTCCCCAGTTATGAGGCTTGGCAGGAAAGGAACCAGCCCTGGAGCTGCACATTATGTAAGGCTATTAATCAATATTAGTTGAGCCCTGATCCTAAAAATAAACTTCCCCTAGAGGCTCTGTTGTCTATTGGTAAAAGTGAGGGCTTGGAAACTGTGTGGACTCCTTGTCTTACTTCTGTCAGGCTGGTGGCAGCAAGGAAAATGTGGAGGGGCCCAGGGGGGATAATTCCTTGAGTAAGTACAACCATTCTTGATACAACACGATCGACCTCCTGTTAAAGCATGGTTTTTGGGATGAGGTAGATAGATTTGTCTTTTATCCCAATCCAAGACAGTTTGATTATTCAAAAAACCTTGAGAATATGTGGTGCTCTAGCCAGTCCCAAAAAGCCACTGATAACAACGTGCTATAAATGTGTGGGTCATGCGTATTGTTTAACCGTATGACATTCCTGATATTTGACCATTTCGATCTATAAAAATGGCAAATTCATACATGTGACCCTAATAGAACGCTTTGTATGTAATAACCATTCAGCAAAGCCAAATCCCACTTCAGAAAATGAGAAAGTTTCCCACAGAAATCTCCTTTAATTGATGCAGTCAGGGGTCTGGTTCCATCTGAGACCCTCAGAGGAAATCCTGGGTGATCATGGGGTTGTGTGGGTGTAGACAAAATGGTTCTCTCTGTGCTTGGGAAAATTGAAAAGGGAAACTTTGTTTAAATTGGAACAGGGAAGACATGCCCTGACACTCTTGGTAATTGCAGAGCCAAGAGGAAGAGAGAGGGACCTTGCCAGTCTATACTACTATAGCTACTACTTTACTTTCCCAGCAGGAGGAAGAAAGGCTTTCTCCTCCCCAGTAACAAATAGCCCAGTCAAGGAGAGACTGCCACAACTCAGCCACTGAAAAGCCACCCTTCCCAACTCCCTCCTCTCTGCTATAAAAGAGCCATCCTTTCCTTTGTTCTCCAGCCTTGCCTATGGTTTGCTGCAGCTCGTTCCCAAACTGTAATTCTGTTATTCCCAAATTAACCCATGTTCACTAGTAAAATAATGGATAGCTTTATTTTTAAGGTTAACATGCTTATCCAAGCACACAGGAAGTCTAAGCTTTATGAGGATCTGTGAATTCTTGGAGAGCCTCTTGGTTGGAAGTGGTTTCCTAGTGTCTAGGACTTAGTGAAAACTTACAGGGTAGGTCATGGCCTAGGTTCTTTTTATGCACGGTTGTATTTATCACTCACAACCATGGAAATGTACTTCATTTTGCAGAGAATGAAACCAAGGCTTAGAGAGGCTAATTGACCTGCCCAGAGACACACTAAGTAACCAAAGAACTGGAAGAACCTGGAGTCTAGCCCAGGAATTCTGACTCGAGAGTGCACCTTCTTCCCTCCCACATACTGGAACTCTACGTGGATTATGCTGTATGATGGATCACGTTTTTGTTTTTATTTTTAAAGATTGATTTTTATTTTATTTGGTAGAGAGAGAGAGAGCGAGCGCATGAGAGGGGAGAGGTCAGAGGGAGAAGCAGGCTCCCTGTGGAGCAAGGAGCCCGATGTGGGACTCGATCCTAGGACTCAAGGATCATGACCTGAGCAGAAGGCAGTTGCTTAACCAACTGAGCCACCCAGGCACCTGGATCATGTTTGTTTTTTTTTTTAAGAGATTTTATTTATTGATTTGACAGAGAGAGAGAGAGAGAGAGAGAGATCACTAGTAGGCAGAGAGGCAGACAGAGAGAGAGGGGAAAGCAGGCTCCCTGCTGAGCAGAGAGCCCGAAGCGGGGCTCGATCCCAGGACCCTGAGATCATGACCTGAGCTGAAGGCAGAGGCTTTAACCCACTGAGCCATCCAGGCGCCCCCCGGATCATGTTTTTAATCACAAATGTTTTCCTCTGTTTTGTAATAATCAGTTTCAAGGATGAAATGTGTTTTTCATTAGCCCCAGTCTAAAACTGAAAGCAAACCGGAAGGAGGAATTTCCATATAGGTACAGTTACAAAGCCTGAAAAAGTGGCTCGCTTCTGGGATTTTTGGAAGTCGTTCATATGCAACTGCCAAATTTATGAGTTTGAGGTAAGAAGGAAATCTTACAAAACTCTCAAGTCTTTCACTTCTACTGTTTATCAGGATAGCTCCAAACCCGCTGAGCATTGTGACCTTCTGGTAACAGGCAACTCTGGTCAATGTCAAGGTGACTTCACCAACGCCCAGCATAGGAAAAGTGGGTCATGATCAGTATCCTGCTAATAGCTTATAAGGGATTCCAAACGGCGATTTGCTCAGAACACACTGAATTCTTTGTTTACTGATAACGACTCAGTCTGGAGGCTTAAGGTAAGAGAATACACATTATTTTGGGAACTATTTTCCTCTTGGTCCTTTCCTGCCTCACAGGAACATTTTGGTCCTGGTGACGGCCAGTTACCAAAGACGTTTATTTCTCACTTTTGCCTTCTCTCTTGAATGGGGATCAAGGAATTTGAACATAGACTGAGTTGAACTTTTCCATCATGACAGTAATCCCGACACTGAGGTCAGTTGTAATAGAAGTGCCTGCTTAATTGCTGAGCAATCCCTGGGAATGAGACGCACAGGGAATCCAATGCAGTTCTCCCCTCTGGGTCCTTCCCATTGGGGGAGTTTGGGGCCAAGACTCTCAGAATCTGGCTCTCATGCTTCTCACAGATCTCCCCTATATGTTCTTTGTTCTAGTTAGACTTGGCTATCTCTCTTGGGAATTATCATCTCTGACTTTGACAACATCATTTTGGACATTTAGCCAACTTGAGATTTGTTTCTCTTCCCCATGTATCCAATTACCCTCATTCTATAAGGCACAGTTCATTCCCACCTCATTCGGGAGAGCCAGCCAAGCCAACCCACACAACTCCCTCATTCCCCACCACCACCATTTGTAGGTCACTACCTCATATTGATTGCTAATGTCAGGCTCCATGATGGCAAGGATCCTGGATTCTTTTTTATGCAACCTTAAAAACATGTGGATAGAAAAATTTCATAACAGGATATATTCTCTGAGGCCCATAGGACTCCAGGTTGGTTTAAAATGGAAGAAAAAATTAAAGATGGGAAGTGAGCTATCAGAGAAATCTATTCCTGAGAACTGAGAAACTTTTCATTTGCCAGGACTGATTCCAGCCTCCAAATTCTATCCTGACCCTCCTTCAAATCTCTATCCCCCCAAAACCTCCCAAGCCCCACTCTCCTACAGATACTACTGTCAGTAGAAGCAGCCCCACTTTCTGAGGTAGATCCTTGCTTGAGAGGGTACTAACCTGAATATCAAATGTTGGGGAGAGAATAAAATAATAAGGTTAAAACATTTAATCCTACTCTTCAAGATGCACCTGTTTTAAACATTTCAGATATATGAACTCAGTTAACCTTACAGCAATCCCATGATATAAGCAGTACCCTAGCTGTACCCTTCCCTCCAATTTTACAAAGTGGTAGACTTAGGTTAATTACAAATTTGTGCTCTCCTCCCATTAAGAAGTGAGGTTTATGTTTCCTTTCTCTAAAATTTTAAAACCTGGAAAAACTTTCTCTAGGATCTCTGAACCTCCATGAACTAGAAACTACATAGAGAGGTACATGGGCCCAGCTGAGTCCTGTGTTTCTAGTTAACTCACCAAGACGCAAGGTGCGTGAGTGAAGCCAGACTCTCCAGACCCGAGCAGCCACTGAGTGACCTCAGTTGACTCCTTGAGGGGCAGAAGAATTGCCTTGCTGAGCCCCGCCCAAATTTCTGAGCCACAGAATTGTGAGATCCAATGACACCGTTGTTATTTCAAGCTACTAAGTTATGGGGAAATTTGTTTCATAACAATAGTTACCTAGAACATGTGCGACTTGCTGAGTCTCTTAGTTTACGTGAAGAAGTTCTAGTGTTATGCCCAGATTTTGAGATCCCCAAATACCACCAGGGAGCCGAGTCCGATGCAAAAGCAAAAGAGCCCTTTATTCAAGCTAGCTTGAGCTCTCTCACACACTCACCGACACAGCGGCGTGGTGTAGAGAAAGAGAGCGAGTTTCAATGAGCACAACAGTTTTAGAGCGGCCGGTGGCCAATGAGATTGTAACACACAGAAAGTTGCTTAGTAACTGTTTGAACTAGCCTATCACCCTGGCCAGAATTGGCGCACAAGTTTGGCGGGCAAGAGGCAGGGTTTATATTCTTTCCTGGACAGGGGTTCCGCGTTCCTATTGACTAACCCAAACCCAACCCATAGGCCCTCTGGGCTAATTAGCTCAAGGGAGGGCTGAGCCACACTCAGACCCTCCCAGAGGCAGGTCCTGCGGGGGGGGGGGGGGGGGGCCACACACAAGAAGGCGGGTTTAAACAAAACAAGCCAACCCTGCTCTGCTCCTTCACTAGGTTTTAAACCCAGGCAGCCCAAGTCCAAGTACATGCATTAATCACTGCTCTAGCCTTACCACCGTAGAAAAATTAAAATTGCCCCAAGTACACTAATAGTTCTGGAGAGAAAACTGCCTGTAAGCCATGCCACTTCTGGTTGTTAAATGATGATAAGTTATGTTATAAAGCCTATTTTGTTTTCTAATTTATTCAATAAATATTTATTGAGCACTCACCTTTACTTGAATACTACCACTCACCCACCCGTTTTCTCGATGTACTCACCTGTATTCTGAATGCACCCACCTGCTTTCTCAATCTTAATTTTTTTTTAATATTCAGGGAGGACCTAGACACACTCTTTTTTTTAAAGATTTATTTATTTATTTATTTTAGAGAGAGAGTGTGCATGAGCAGGGAGGGGGAGAGGCAGAGAGAGAGGAGAGAGAGCAAGCAGACTCCCCACTAAGAGGGGAGCCTGACACAGGGCTCCATCCCAGGACCCTGAGACTATGACATGAGCTAAAACTAAGAGTCTGATGCTTAAATGACTGAGCCGCCCAGGCACAAATAGACACACTCTTCTTAATATAGGATAAAGACCTGATGCTGGGTGTTTGGACCATAAGTGTGAGTAATTTAACACAGTCCATGTGGTCGACAAGAAGTACTGTAACAAATTGGAGTGTGAGAAAGATCAAAGTAGTGATTACTTCCAGGAGGCTGGAGCAATGGAGGGGCATGTCAACTCAAAAACTACTAGTTTATGTTCACACACAGGTAAGAGCAGCTGTGCCGAAAGCACTTTGCAGTTTTCCTTTGGTCCAAAATCAACACAAACCAAAGTCAATCAGAAATGAACTACTCAAATATTTTCTTAGCTTATGCTTCAAGAAGGAACCAGTGGGTTATTGTATAACCAGATGGTTTTACACTAAGGTTTTTATGCTTATTTTATTTCTTCTGAAAGAGTCTAATTATAGGACAACCTGGTCTATCAAGACTATCAAAGCCAAGGTGGACAGAACAGAGTATCACCTGGAAAAGGCTGTCAGATTTCACATGTGATTGGCCTGGTAAACATGAAATCCAGCCTCCCTCACTTCTTTTTTCAAATTTTTATGAGACTACTTCACCCGAGAATGTTAGCTAGATCACAGAGGACATAACTTCTGAGACCGACCTTCCTCACCCAAAGCCTTCAAAGCCTGGGAATTGTCCTAAATCTTGGGTCCTCAGTCCTAATACAGGCTTGATATAATCTGTACTTGAGATCAGGAAAGGGCTGGAGACAAGGCAGGCTGCTAAGATTTTATGGAGCCCAGGGCAAAGTTCTTTTTTTCAATTTTTTTTTTTTTATACTTTCAAGTTTTCATTTAGGTTCCAGTAGTTAACACACAGTGTAATATCAGTTTCAGGAGTAGAATTTAGTGATTCATCGCTTCCATATAATACCCAGTGCTCATTGCAATACGTGTCAGGGCAAAGTTCTTATGGCTAGATGGGAAGGACGAAAAAGTCCAAAATCCTTGGCACAAAGTAATTTCCTCTAGCTAATCTTTACAAAGACTATGGAGCTTTTTGATCCCTTAACCCAGTCTAATCCAATTCTGCTAGTCTGTTGTCTTTTCTCTAAGAGTTTGCATTTACACACACTTAAGAACAAGAATGTCCACAGCTTTATAACTCCTTTTTATAGCCATGGCAGAAGCAAAAGGAAAGATACATAGATGAAATCCAGTTTTCACTGGACTCAGGAAAAGAAACTCTAACGGGAGGCTGTTAGAGAGGGCATCCTCCAGCCGTCTACATCTTCCAAAATGACAACAGATTCTATGATGTTCGGAATCATAATCACTTGCAAGCCTTTCGTGCCTTGTACCCTGCTCTCCTCTAGAAGTTTTGGCTTTCTTAGTTCTTGGAAAGACTCACCCAGTGTTCTCCCATTTGTGTGTTTGCTGCAGGAAGAAAAGCCAAAAAACGATAACTGCCATGGCTTACTCCCTGAATCCCTACGTAACATTAAATTCTCCTGAGGTCAAATTTGGCCTTGAAAAAGACTATAGGACCGGCCACTCCTATGAAGAAAAAGCCATTTGTTCCTCTGCTTCCCACAGAGTTAGCAGAATGTATTACGACGGAAACAGAACAAGTCTGCCAGGACCTGGGCAGACAGGACTATCCTTCCACCAACCATAAACAGATCTGCTCTTGAGCTATAGAGAGTCATAATAGAAATATATATTGCCTTTTATCTTCTTTTCAGTGAGTAGAGTGAAGTGTCAGGAGTTATTGCTTTAATATCAGTAGAGAAGAAGCTATTTCTTTTTTGAGCGTGTGCGTAGGTACACACGTAATGGTGCACACAACTATGCGACTGTTATGCTAACCCGGTTCTTAGTAGCCTTTCTAAAAACACATAAAATTGGCCTGATAACATCATTCGTGCATACAGCCTCAAATTGTTCCCATGGAATCACGTAAGGAGCTGTCAGGGCACTTCTACCCAAGGAAAAGGGAAAAGGAAGACAACACTTTTACCTCTACTTAGCTCACATAAACTTAATTCAGAAGAATTAGAACACATAGGGGGTTTAATTGATTATTGACTTTACGTTTACAATGCCCACTGAAATCAATGGGAGGGTGATGTCAAAGACTCAATTGAGCCCCTGGATAATGTCTTAAAACTAAGAAACAGAAAGGATAAGTACTGATCTACCGAATCTTCTATAAACACTAACTAGGCTCGGGGTAATTTCCCCACAAGCAATTGGAACGTCTCGTTTTATGCCACAGCATTTAAGGCTAATAACTTGATTAACCTCCTATCCCTTACTAACCAGATTTATGAAATGCCAAGGGAGTCACCAAGGCATTAAGCTTTAGCTTGGGTATAATTACTTTTAAGTGAAAAAACAAAACCATTACCACAAAACTAAGGACTTCCTACATAGCTGAACTCAGACCTTCACAATTTCTAATGTAATATAGGACCTTGGTCAAACATAAAAGAAATGAAATAGATAAAAAATAATAAGTGATTGATCGACAATTAATAACAAAACAAAGATTGCATTTTATAAGCATTAGTTGAACCTCTAGCTTCAATTGCCCTTTTTTTAATGCTGCCCATTGGCCTCAAAACTGAACAATTCATGTTTCAGCAAAGCCACCTAGAGGATATGAATAGAACTGAAGTAGGATATAGTCTCTCCTATGATAACAAATTTTCCTTTGCCTCTTTTCCCTTCTTACTATTGAAAAGAAAAGTAATGAAATGAAAAGGAGGAGTATTTCATACTGAAAGTGTTAGCCATTGCTCATTTTGAATAACAGCTTTATAGTTTCAGCCATAAATATGATAGGAATAATAACCCAAGAGTGCACGCAAAACTTTTATAACTTCTTTAGCAATGAATTTGTCTCTCTCTACTCCCAGATCTTATTACTACGAGCATCTGTAGGCTTCCTTCCTACAAACATAGTAATTCAGACTCTTTAGAAACATAGCAATGCTGACCTTACAGTAATGTCTCAAAGACAACCTGCAAAGTTCAACTTATTTGGAGAATAAGCAGAATCAATTAGGAATTGGAGAAAGGCTTACCTGAATGCTTGCTGTAGAGCGATTTTTGCGGGTTGTGGTAGTAGCCATTGTAGTGGTGGTTTCCATGACAGTGGTAGACATTTCTGGTGGCATGGAGGTCGTCTGTGTTGTTCCCAAGATTGACGGGACTTCTCCCACCAGCCGGACGCTTCCATTGATTTTAATATTGGGGTTGTTCTCGGCCGCCATGTTCAGTACTTTCAAACCATCATAATAGAGCCCAGAGAGCTGGCCTTGGAAGAGACGTCCTTTGTCTTTTCCACCGATGGCTATTTGCGCCTGGGTGTTGAAGATGGTTAACTGCCGGCCTAGTGGGTTGGGTGGAGGAAACATTATTATTCCCATATGTTATCTTTCTTTGCCTTACCTGGTCTGAATAGACCAGGCATCAAAACAGGCTTCCTTGAGCAAATGAAGGGGAGAAAACTGGATAACAAAAATTCAATAGACATTAGCAAGTAACATTTCACTATGTTTATCTCTTCCACTGTCTAGCTGAATATCCTCGATAAGCTGAATAATGGAGTCTCTATTTCATTATAGTGAGGAAAGAGAAATCTTGGTTTAATGACATGCAGTACTTCAGTCTTCTTGGGTATGTAGTTGTGGATGACAGAAAGGAATTCCCCCAAATCAGGTAATGACAGTAATAAAGCATAAATACCTATTGCACTAATTTTCAACCTGCAAAGGCACATAATGGCAACTAAATAGAATTCTACATGGCAAACAATAACTCTGTGAGGTAATTCAGAACATTAAATTAAAAAAATAGGTCTTATAATTAACTGAAATGAAATTCCAATTAAAAGACTTGGATTCATCACATACTTGTAGAAATTAACTTTACCCACCAAACACCTCATTTCCTAATAATACATAAAAATCTTTATAATACAAAAGTTCTATCTATACTCGCTGTTTAATAAACATCATGACAGATAATTTCCTACCTCTCTAAATGTGGGGGAGGGATGGGATTATGGTCATACAACTGTATCTCTCCCCAAAACATGGGACATGAACAAGCATTGATAATGTTTCTGGGGTAGCAGGAAGAAAAAAAAATTCATTCCAAATCAGTGAAATTAAAAAGAGGGAATGGGTATTCATAAAAAAGCAACACATAAAATTCTTTAGAATAATAGGTATGTTCACGTGTTGAAAACCATCAGTAGTTCAACTATTTGGAGTTCCCATTTGGGGAACCATTTGTGCTTCTGTGAATAGAAAACTATCAGAATGAAATCATGACAGAATAGAGTTTAGAATAGTGCAACTCAATTTGTCTTCTTACCAACTACCCCTACTTAAAAAAGCCTCTCTTAAGTGCTAGATCTTTCCTGGAAAAACCCAAATAGCTTTTTAAGGCTAAGACATCCTATGCTATTATTTCTTCAGATTATTTCCTTCTGCTTTTCCATATGGAGATGGGGAGGAAACTTATTAATGGAATTAAATATATCCTTTTTGAATTTTTCTTCACTTAAGTCGGTAATCAAACAATATTCCACTCAATCTAATCACTGGAATTATTTTAGCTATAAATGGATGGAATGTTCTGTTATTCCTGCCTGCTTATTAAAAGGGAGTCTATTTTTAAAAGACTACGGTTTTTGCCCC
This sequence comes from Nasua narica, assembly GCA_028533885.1. NCBI lineage: Eukaryota > Metazoa > Chordata > Mammalia > Carnivora > Procyonidae > Nasua > Nasua narica. Next base: position 106,193,977 of record CM052797.1, on the reverse strand, counting down.
CACAATCTCTAATATGAATAGAGACATGCTGTGATGTTTGGGGTCTTAACCTCTACCACTATTACAGGGTCTTTAAATCTCTACAATGATTAGCTATCCTTGAATTTCCAGTGTATAATGTGGAATGCCTTCTGAATGCATAATAATGGATGAAATGGAAGAGTCACAGAAGGGGAAAATATATCTGCTCAGAAGGAACTCTTTATACAAGAGTCAGTTCTGCTTATGGGGTAACTCTTAAGGGCATATTCAAGAGCGATTTATGAATAATACCTTTATGGAAGCTTCAAACACTGTAGTATGGAGAACTGGGCAGAGAGCTTTGTTATAGTGAAAATGATCTGGACTCTATAAAAATATTTGGAGCTTGGAAATGGAATCTGTTGGATTTGATAACAGAATTGTCCAGCTCCTAACAAAATAATCAAAATAGATCTAATAGATTTCCATTATTTTCCCACCAATTCCTTCAGTGCCCTGTGCACATGCATCATCACCAGTCTTTTGGCCTCTCATTTCTCACATAAGATGCAGCAAAATGTTCAATGCACAATAACACTGGATAATGGCCTGGAGCTCAACTCTCTTTACTGTTATTTCTTTCACAACAGGTTTTTCTAGGGGGCCTAAGCTTACAGCAAAAGAAATGTCATGATAGAAGGGGAGAATAATACCCCCTCAACCTTGCATAGACTTTTGTGGGCCGCTTAATAAAGAAGAAGCTGCCTAGAAGGAGATCTCTAGGACTCAATCCAGTAGCTTACACCACATAGCCCAATGTCAAGCTATCCCTTCCATTCACATAACTGTCAGCCAACCATAATATTTATTCATCTCCTTTTTAGTAAATGCTCTAGCACTGATGATCGGTGAATAGGGATAGCTAGTTACAGGTAAGAAATTTTCTATTTCTCATATTTCTGAAAGTACTTCACATCTGTAATGGTCCTCATCTTACTTTCCTAGTGATATTATCCTGTCAGTTATTACAAATAAAAAGAAGGCCAGGGAGAATTGAAATGCAAAGTTGAATTACAGTGGCTAGAAATGATGGATCTCCTTCATTCCAGGTGCCACAGTGTACTGCATAAAATGGTCTTTGCTTGTTCAAGACTAACCCAAGCATGGAGAAGGGCAAGACATGTTTCCTGGGCTGCAGGATAAAGCCACTGCTCCATGTCTGGTTATTGCTGCATTCCCAGAGAGATCTAATGATTTCTTGAGAACAAGACACTGGTGGGATAAAATAGAGAAGAAGTTGTCTATGCTTCAGTTTTCCATCATGCTATAGGAAGGGTTGGGATTTTTGTTTGCTTCTCTGTTTCATGGTCTATTTGTGGCTAGATCTGTTTTTCTTCTGTTTCAGGAATCTTTCCTATCTCTATGTAACTTGAATTAGGTAGTTTAAGAGTAAAGCTGGCAGTCACTAAAGTAATAGTGGGAAATGCACGGTCTCTGCCAGCTCTTCCTCTGATCAATTTAGTTCTCTCAGCTAAGCAAGAGTAAGTGAGTAACTGGGAACTGGTCATTACTACCCTTTCCCTCGGAAGGGTGATTATAAGGGACAGACTGGAGTAGTTTTATCATTTGCCCAAGATTTCTCAAAATCAATTTCAGATCTCATTAATGTCATTCATTATGATCAATATTTTATAATAAGCAACTATGATATCTATATCAATATCCCAATCTAAGAATTGTTCTATCACCCATAATACTCAGTACAGGGTTTGTAGCAGGTTACTTTCTGTTTTGTTTTGGGTGCCCATCTTCTTGGAAGTCATTATTGTTATCTCATTTGGATATCAAGTTCACATACTGCTTAAATTAAATCTTTGCACGTCTCCAGTCAGTATTGCACAAAGACTAATTAATTAAACCTCAGAACACCCTTGGGGAATAGGCAGTATTATTTCTCCTCTCCTCAGATGGGAAATCTGAGATATAAAGAGGTTAAGTGGATTGTATAAGGTCAGAAAGTATCAGTCAATAGTAGACAGAGCCAGAAAACAGACTCAAGAATGCTGTGACCCAGATCTCTTCTCTAATGACAAAAATAACTCTAAAGAGGCATTCCAAGTGCTTCCTGATATGTCTGCCTATTCATCCTTCCATCTTTACCCTTTTTTAACTTGTCTTTACAAGGTGTTTGGTATATATTTTCTACTCCTTTTGAAAGGAAGGTTAGCTAGACAGAGGAAGGGGTAAAGCAATAGATGAATAGATGTTACTCACCAACGTATTTTTTTAAAAAAAGTAATTTCAGTTAAAATAGTGTAGAAGAGAGAACCTCCAAGTTTGGAAATAACCATTTTCAATATTATATGCATACATACATACATACATATCTCATTAAGAAACTAGCAAGCCGCCCTCCATCCCCCTGACCCACTCTTCCCCCTCAATTTGTTGTCTATTTGAAAGCATCCTTCTACGTGAAAGCCAACTGATAACAGTGCTATCAGAAGAAAAACTAAAAGCCTACTCATAACTTTATAATGGTTTATACAAATGAAAACGCCTGGCATGCTCTTAAACTTAGACTTCAAAAGGCGATGGAGTAAAATAAAATATTATTAACATAAAATTGAAAGAAAAAAAAGTTCTCTCAGGCACATGAGACTCAGACATGCATCTAGTTTTCTTCTCCTTTTTAAAAAGTGAGGCAATCATAGTCTTTAGTGTTAAAGGGACTTTATGAGCTGGTGATTACTGAACAAAATTATTTGCTTTTTAGAGTTATTCTTAATTTATTTTTAATTAGACCACATACGTTAAAAACAGGGCAAACAGTTAAGACTCAGTGAGGATTTTCCGTGTTTAAGGGTCTAAATGTTGTCACCCAACTTAAAACTGTAATTAAGTTTGCTTAAGTTGCATATTAATATATTCAATTACTTTTTATGTATAACTCAATCAAATCTCTACGAATTTTAAGAACTCACTGAAGGTCTTGAGACAAGAGTAGCTTGTACTGGCTCAGGAAAGAAGGGAATAAATAGCTTCTAGAAACACAGAATTTTCTCCATTGAAAGATAATAGTTTACATCCTAGCAAACAGAAGCCACACAGAAAATTCTAACATCAGGTATAACCGCTGCCCTCTTTTATTAACAAAGTGGTTGTTTTCTTCAGCAAATCAAAACTGCTGTTTTGCCTTTCATGAGCCTTTCTTTTCCAACTCATTGTCTTAGGCACTTGCACTTTTGTTGCATAAATATCAAACACATAAGGGTATTACACAACCAAAGTGTAAAATAAGCTTTGATTTTTTTTTTTTTTTTTTTTTTAGTTTCAGCCAGCAACTAGGACACAATTAACCTCTTACGAAACATTTTTGCCTCTGTAAGCTTGAATCTAAAGGCAAAATTCATCTTTCTCATTCTTTCTTCATTTAAAAACAAATGTTAGAAAACACTGCTCCCTTTATAACATTTGTCTTAAGCAGTTTAAGTTACAAGAGTCATTCTGATTTTTTTTTGTTTGTTGTTATATCCACGCTAGAGAGTAAAGCCAAAACAGCCTCAAGATGTAAGTTTAAAGAGTACTTTTGAAATTTCTTTAGAAAGCTTTGGTATAAGAGGTAATTTAAAACAAATTAACAAATAATGTCATGCAGTGGTTAAATTGCCATAATACATTTCTTTATTAGAGGTTCCTGGAATTTCTTGTTTGTAGTTGTCACGCTGATAGCAAGCTAGATGTTAGTCCCTTTAACTGTATTTTAATGGCAATGTATTATAGCATGATTTATCAACATATGGCAGGTGGAAGCTGACACAAATTATAATGAAAATTAAAACAGTCATTTATGCAGCAGGCGATTATCATTTAAGGAACATTTATTTGCAGGCTTTAAAAATGAGGGTTTAGAATCAAATGATTTTAAAATGAAAGTTTTAACGACGGTTACCTTTTTCCTGCAGCCACTCCTCTACGGGCCGGTTATATTTGAAGGGGATTTTCTGTTTTACCATTTGGAAGCGTTCATTATCAGTGTTGCCTTTAAAGTTTAAAAAACAGCTTAAAAAACAATCTGAAAAGTCAATATGTCATTAAAAAACATCCTAGGTTTTTGGTTTGTTTATGAAGTTTTTAGAGATAGATATCAATTTATCTTTAGTAGAGGTGGAGTTGAAGTCACTCTGCCCTTGGTTGACAGGTCTGAGGTCAGGTGAGTCCTAGCTATGCTGTGCTCCATCACATTTTGGAAATGTGGCATGGGATGAGAATCAGTAAGAGCTTTGGCTATTTATAGAAACGGGTTTATCTTCACTCTTCTCCATCTCACTCCAACCACACCTTAATTGGGTCAATGGAGGCACAAGGATTTTCTTGGTCTGTAAGTAATTTACCTTCCAGACCAGCTTCATCTACTGCAGGAGCCCCCAGTGTCTTAGTCATGCATGATCTTCTCTCAGGGTACTGTAAACATATCAGAAGCATGGGCCATCTACTTCCTCATTCTCAAGCGTTTATAACTCCTCTACGTTCTGGTGGAGGGAAAAAGACAATTTAAGCCTTGAATGGTCAAGGGAGACTTCTTACTCCATAAAGGAGACCCTGGCATTCTACCGGCTACGTTAAATAGATGGAATCTTATAGATGGCTCTTTACATTTCTATTCCTCTGCCTAGACTTATTCTACATTAAAAAAAAAAAAAAAGAAAACCCAAAGTAAATATTTGTAATGCCCAGAAGCTATAAATATAAGGATAGAATATTAGCAAACTTTTAAGTACCTACTTTTTATTACCACTAATAGATACAAACTCTATATGTTTATCTAGTCTTTCTCTCTTACTGTTCTATGAGAAGTCCTTTCTGAACAAGTATCTATTCCTAAAGCCTGTTTGGGTTAACTTCCTCCAAGCATGAAATATCTAATTAGTTTCAAGTCTAAAATATAATGCTTGTAACTGCTACTATGCCCCCTTATTCCTTTTGTAACTGTTGTTACCACCCCTGAATGGTCTGTCTAATTAGGATGGATTTGGAGAGTGGTATTGTGGAGATATACCCCTAATGAATATGCTTCAAATCACAAAATAATGAAGCTATGCTTTGGGAACTGTTCTATCTCATCAACCAACCTCACAGTGATCAAGCAAAAACTAGTAAATTCTAATTCATGACTTTTCACTCATAGCCCTATATTGGAACTTAGGGAATCCCATTTCAAATTGCCAACATTCAAAATAAAACCAAATCTCAAGACAGGTGTCTTGGAAATCATTTACAAAGGAGTCTAAAATCCAGAAAGAATGTGAAGATGAAATATAGCATCAGGCCAAGTAAGTAGAAGGTGACCATGACATTTCAATCTTAGGGGCACCTTCCTACAGGAGTTATTACTGACAGAGAAGATTCCATATGTGACTACACTGCCACCTGTTTTCCATGAGGGGCAACATGAGAAAGGGGTGGCCATGCTGGGAGATGTTTCCAAGATTCTCCATTCATTTCTGCTATGAACAGATGATTTTAAGAACCTGACTCATCCTTATTTCCAAGGAATAAAAAAACTAATAACAAAAATAAGAACAAAAAAAAAGCTTGTGAAAGAGACAATAATGTATCTGTTTCCAGTCTACATCATGGGATCTTATATGGCTGGGATAAAACATAATATATTAATATATCAAAGGATAAATGACAATAAATGGAGTATTACTTCTCACAGGAAAAAAAAGGGGAGGAGAGGGTGTAGGTAAGGAGAAAAAAAGCAGAAAGGCAATTTCTTGGTGTTTCAATAAGTTTGTGGTAAAAGAAGTTAATTTTACCTGTTAATATAGTTACCAATTAAAGATTATTATAATGATCCTCCTGAGTAGATTTGGGGATTCAGAACTCTACTAATCCAAAGTAAAGTTGGGTAAATTCTCACATGTCTTCATAGAAAAGGAGCATGCACTTTTCTGAAAAGAACCTATATCCCGTACTCTTAATCCTACCCTAAAGAAGACAGATAACACAAGGGATATCAGTCATCTTCATAAGCTTTGATCCCTCTCAAGTTTTAGTTACAACAAAGTACTATACTGAAAAATGGCAAATGGGTTGTGCCAGATTCACCTTAAATATATTCTATTACTTTGGGTTTTCTGTAACTGTTGTTAAATGTAGTGATAACCTTCACTCCACTCATTGTGGAATGGATTAGTGAAGTCAGTAGCAGACATAAAGCTAAATATTCTTAGAAACATGCAGGCAAAATCAGAAGTATCCAAAATGCCCAACTGTTAGAGTTCTATATGCACTAAATTAACTAAATAAGAAGATGTGATGACTTACTTCCTTGAAATACCTAGGGGCTTTTTGTCCTCTTAAGCATCCCCTCCTCATACACTATCTTTCAAACCTAAATCTCCATAGAAAATCATTTTGAGGCATGGTACAGGCTAGAAAAAGAGAAAACTATATTGGATAATCAATAAGTTGATCTCTTGGGAGGATAGCATAGCCATGATTCAACCTTAGACCCATTGGAAAGTGAAAGAGAGAGAGAGTCATTCTTCTCCATCTCAGCTTTAAAGACATTTAGAAAAAAATTTTAAGTTTTCCACACCAGATTCATAGTGTCTGGCACTAAAGATAGTGATCTTGCATACTGTTAAAAGTGAAAGAAGGTCATTTGGAAAACCAAATTGGTTTAAATTGCCACATTAACATTGTTCTTAGTCTCTTTTCATGTTCTTGTTGGTTTTTATTTTAATTTATCTCAAACATTAGAAAGAACTGTTTTAGAAACATGTGCATGAGAATGAGTTCATTTGTCCCAAGCTCCATTTTGCTAGACTGACTGAAAAGTAAACAACCTTCTAAACATAAGAATTCATATACAGGGACTACCCTGAAAGCTGAGAAAACCTTGTCAAATTCATATACATTCATATTAAATCCTTAATGACATTCAGTTGTACATTTCATATAGCAACCAGTATGAAAACCTGAACAAAGAGTGAAATCAATTCTTCAGCAGAAACTGATGATATCCTCAAGAAAGGATGGCCTTATTCATAGTAATGTCATAATGTCACTTGAAAGAGGCATATGTGTGTTACTAATTAGACCAAAATGTAATGACCGCACTTCTCAAACGCACTGAGAAATCTATAAATTGCACCATGAGATCTTCAAATAGACATTTTCTAAATATATGAATCTGACACTCACCTATGTAGAACTGAATTTTAGAAAAAAAAAGTTATCTTATTCTGTTTACAAGTGTGTGCACACACGTGTGTGTGTATCCATGCACTTTTTTATCAGAAATTGAGTTTTTTAATGCCACTGGCCTCCTACATTCATTTGCATTTGTACCATTGGTTCTATTACCAAGTATTTCAACTCCCGGAGACATATCTAACATGCACTGTTGAATTATAATATTCTGAAGAGCAGAATACTCTGAGGTAAAATTATTAAGGCCCAACTGGTTCACACAGACCTCCAACCTTTATTCAAAAATACCTCGTGTTTTCTACATTTGAGTGAATTCACTTAGGATAAAAAAAAGAGAACAGAGTAAGGAAGACAAAGAAAGCAAGTTGACTCTCCAACAGTTTCCCAATTCATCAGTCTTTCTCTGTGGTCCCAATGGAGTAAGTTGCAATATATTGTCAGTCCCAAAGGAATGAATATTTTTTAATTGAAGAATGGAACAAAAGAGAGAACTTTTGTATAGCACAGAAAATTACTTTTATGAGACCTTTATTATCATTATCTATTGGCCCAAGCAGAAATCCTATTCATTAGCTATCATACTTATTTTCTTTAAGCCATAATCAATACAGCACAGGAGTTAAGACCATGGGCTTTGGAGACAAATTTGGCTTTGAGTTCTGACATTAGCATTTAGTAGCTGTGTGATCTCATGCAAGCGACCTGGCCTCAGTTTCCCCATTTCCCAATCCACCATAGGACTTGTATAGAAAAATAAGAGGTAGAGTATATATAGAACCTGGGATATGAAAAACATTCATTTTTAAAAACTATTATTAATATAGGTCAGTCCTTTCCTAATGATCTAAGGGAAGCACAAAGATTCCAGGGTATACTTCTATGACTTCAGAACTTTATCAGGCCTCCATTTAAAACATGGCCAAATTTCATTTGGTCCCACAAAGATTATCTTCTAAAGATCAACGAGCCATAGAAAAAGAAACATCTTAAATATCCCCTAAATCTCCTAGCTGTTGCTTTTTATATTTCTGAGTCTTCTAAAATATACTTAGCTAACCCCATTTCCAAAACAAAGTGGGTTTCTAAAACCACTGAAAGTAAAAGAGCAATTCAGGCATTGACAGATGCGATTTCTTGGTCCAGCCACAGATAATGATGATATACTGCTGCTAAGTTGAGGAAGAGTGTCTTAAAGGTTCTGGCAATTTGCACCAGGCTGGCAGAAAATGCTTCCTTGCAGGTAGCCTATAAATACCATCTGAAATGTTGTCAAGCACACGGACATGCTAATAGGAATACTGTAACAACATTCATCTGAGCAAAATTAATGCCAGAGGTATTTTTTACATTTTGTTTTGAGTCCTAGAATAAAAGAAAAAAAAAGTTTTCTTTATTGCTTTGTTGACACTAAAAAACGAGACCACGGGTCTAATGAACAGTCAAAGAATGAATACTATGTATTAGAGCCAGAGGCAAGAGAAAATCGATGTGAGAGGCTCAAGCAGGATGGCGTTTCAGAGGTTCTTACAATGTCTCTCTCCCCACAGAACACTTTGTGAGTTTCAAAACGAGTATAAGACACTAAAGAAAAGGAACTAGTGAAACTAGTTAAGCTCAGCTCTGGTCTTGTTCCTGATGCTGACCCAGATGAACTCTCCCAGAGTCAAAAAGGGGGCTGTTGTGCTACCCAAAGGGCATCGGGTAAGTGATAGATGGACCTCAACAAAAAACCCAAATATCTGTTTTTTATAAAGTGCCTTTCAACCAAAGAGCTCAAAATGCAATTATAAGCATCATCTCATTAATCCCCAAATAGACCTTTGAGGTTGAAAGAAAAAGAACTATTTATATGTTACGAGCCTTGATCCCTTCATGTGCCAAGGTAAAGAAATTAATCTCTTAGAACAGAAAACTGATCGGCTGGGGGAAGTGAATTAATAGACACAGAGCACAAGGGCATTATTAAGTAAGCAAGCTTCTTGAGACTCACTTAGGTGGTTCTGTGACCCAACGGAACCACCTTTCCCAAGTGATTAGATGTCTGTTCCTGGACAGTAGAGTGGGTCACCCTGGCATACATTGACTTGGCCAATGTGTTGGGCCACACTGTCTCATGTGCTTTAGATATGTTCAGAAATGGAAAACATATGTGGAAAGGCATATCATTTCCTTCCTATATCAAAGCCGTCGTATTGATCCACCATTTCTAGGCTATGGGGGTTAAGCTGTTGAAGCAAAGATGACTCAGACATGAGTGGAAAGCGCACTGGCTGTGGAGTCAAGACTCTGGATGAAATCCTATCTTAGGCATTTACCATTTCTGTAAACTTGAACAACCGACTTAATCTAGGTGAGTCTCAGAGTTTCTCCAACATGTCCAAAAAAAAAAAAAAAATGAAGACAACAATACCTTTGTTATGAGGTTTTATACAAATTAAATGCAATAATCCAGGCAGACTTAGTTTATGAGCAGTTGGAAGAGGTTGGGGATGGGAGAGTCTGTGATTTACTTTGATTCTCAGGATCTTTCCCTAACACATATTGGAAAATGAGGACCATGTTAGAGATATACCCCTGGTGTTTTATTTCCAGGTATCCAAGTGACCATGTCTCTATTCCTTGACCTTTGTTCATGGCTGAGGTGACTTTTTGTACAGATATGCTAACACTGAAGTTCTCTTTCATATCCCAGATCTAACTGAAAATTTCATTCCTGTCGAAATGTAATTATATTCATGACCATTTGCCCTGATGCAACAATTAGGACATATATCACAATTCCCTATCCTCTTCCTGCACCTTGAGGCCATTCTCAACTCTCTTCCTAAAGCTCATTTCTCCTGGAATTCCTCTTCATTGCTCCTCATCCATCAGGGATACTTTCAATCCCAGGAATATTAATAAAACAGGGTCCAGGTAACTGCGATATCTTTATTTGATATTTGATTATTTGAAAGAACCACTTTCAAAAATGACATGCTATAAATTAAAATATAAATTGACTATAAAATTCAATTTGCTTTCATAATTATTTCAAAATGTGCACTAAAGCTAGACTAGTCAATTTCAATGGCTGAATTTTGTCTAGTTCCTTTCTGGTAAGCATGTTTAAACTATCTATGCCTTGGTGTGTCTTTAAGCTTTAATTTCTCCATATATAAAATTAGGATTATAATAATAACTACAACATAGGGTTGTCTTGAGAACTAAATGTATATAAAGTCCTTGGTACAGTATGTGGCACGACTGAAGTGCTCAATAGATGGCTTGTTAGTATAGTTGCTATTGTGATAACAGTACCTGATTCAAAAGGGTTAAACTAAAATGAAGAGAAACTTACAAGAATTACTTCACTACACAATTTTTAGTGTCAAAACTTTTCAAATTTCCTTTCAACATAAAGCCTTAATGTCCGGTCTTCAACCATTTGACATATGATCCCTTCCAGGTTCCCCCAGGCGCCTTTCTTCTTATCACTTATTTCCTCCTTGTTGCAAAAGCCACAGTGTTATTTTGGGGTCACCCTTCCCTGTGATCCATGCATTCCGGGGTGTCCACCCTCTGTGTCAGCGTGTGTCTCTTTAATGTTGTTGGTTTCTTTCATTTCTTTCTAGCAACATTCCTCTCTCCACTCCTTCACTCCCTATCCCCTTTTATTCCTTTCATGCAGAGGAAATCAAACTTAGTGTTTTTAAAGGCAGAATGTTAGAATATTTGGTACAAAAAGATCACGGAAGTGTGATGTTTCTATACAGCTCAGATTATAGGTAGGAAGTCTGGAGGGATAATTTCAATGGAGAACAAAGAAAAACATTTTCATTCTCATGAATGGGAAAGTCACACCAAAATCAACATGTCTATTGTCATAATAAACTGATGTTGTAGTAATCCTTCTGTTTAGATCTTATGGAATCCTGGTATTTATAAATTATAGGTCTTTAAGACCAACCTTAAACCTTATGCCTACAGGGATCTAAAGACCACAGAGTATCATGTACCACCCACACTTGACTTGGTTAATACACAAGTTTGCAACAGTTGTCTAAACAACCACATCATGTTACTGTCACATATTAGGCTTATTTACAATGAAAACCCAACAGTTTCTAACTGAATTGTTTACCCCAAAGTTTGAGCCATCTTGCACTCATGCAATACACTTTATGAACTTCAATGCAGGACTTTAATTATACCCTATTGAATGTATTCTTTTTTTTGTTTCATAACAGCATTCCAACCCGAAAAGAAAATGCTTAACCCTAGGTCTTTTGTCTTTTCAGGAGACACATTTCTTAGCTTTATGTCATCTGCAAGTTTGATAAGCATGTCTTTGTGCCTTTATTCAAGGCCCTGAAAAATGTACAGAATAGGATTGGTGGCTTCATAATGTCTATAAATTCTTTGAAATTCCTTTCTGTAAGAGATGGAGCTTGATTCTCCAACCTTACATGTGGGCTCAACTTAGTGACTCAATTCTAAATAATAGGGTATGTTGGAAGTGACAGTGTGTGGCTTGAGGGACGAGATTAAAAAAAAAAAAGCACTGTGACCTCTCTCTCTCTCTCTCCCTAACTTTCCCTCCCTCCCTCCTTTTCTTTCTCCCTCTCAATGCCCACCCCACGGAAGCTAGTGTTATATCATAAGGACACTTAAGTCCTTCAAGAATTACACGTCAAGGACCTGAGGCCACCGGATCCTCCATGCCTAGGTAAGTCCTGAGATGACTGCAGCCCAGCTGCTATCTTGATGTCAACTCTTCAGACACCTTGAGGCAGATCCACTCAAATAAACTGCTACCAAATCTTGACCTACAGAAACTGTGAGACAGTAAGTATTTGTTGTTTTTGAAGGAGCAGAGCAGGGCTGGCTTGTTTTGTTTACACCCGCCTTCTTGTGTGTGGCCCCCCGCAGGACCTGCCTCTGGGAGGGTCTGAGTGTGGCTCAGCCCTCCCTTGAGCTAATTAGCCCAGAGGGCCTATGGGTTGGGTTTGGGTTAGTCAATAGGAACGCGGAACCCCTGCCCGGGAAAGAATATAAACCCCGCCTTTTGCCCGCCAAACTTGTGCGCCAATTCTG
>CM052797.1:105964269-106181616 GCA_028533885.1 Nasua narica | reverse complement strand
TCTGTGTGTTACAAACTCATTGGCCACTGACCCCTCTAAAACTGTTGGTTTTTTGAAACTCGCTCTTTCTCTACACCACGCCGCCGTGTCGGTGAGTGTGTGAGAGAGCTCAAGCTAGCTTGAATAAAGGGCTCTTTTGCTTTTGCATCGGACTCGGCTCCCTGGTGGTATTTGGGGATCTCAAAATCTGGGCATAACAGTTTTAAGCCACTAAATTTGGGGGTAATTTGTCACACAGCAATAGAAACAGGGAAACTAGAAAGCTTCATCTGAGTGTTTCAGCTCAACTAGAGGCAGATCTCCCTGAAATGCTGTCATAGCTCTCTTTATACTAGCTTAGGGAAATGCAGACACACTGTCTATAACATGCGTCTCATCTGCCAATTTGTTAATGCCATCCAAAGAGAATTAGCCTAGTTCCATAAGACTCGTTTGGATGAGCCCATGTTAGTCCTTAGCCATTATCAGATTCTTTGTTAAATATGGTTAAATACATCACAATTTTTCTGTTAAAAACACTTGATTATTTTTATGTTATCAGTCTCAAGTTTAAGAGATACATCCTCTTAATGTAAAGATACATCCTTTAATGTAAAATTTGGGACACTTTTCCCAAACTCGTTTTCCATTCCGACTAAGCAAACATTAACAGGGGCTTGGGTTCAATTCTTTAAGCATCTGGGAAATTATTCACATAAGACCCAGAGATCTGAGCTCCTTTGAGAAACTTGGTTACCATTTGCTCAGCAAAAGGTGGATTGGATTTTCCTTTTTATTTGTACCAGCCTTTACTTACATTCTGAGGGAGGACGTGCTGGTGACAGATGAAGATGTGTAAGGGTGAAGGAGTGGGGATGAAGAGGAGTCCACATAACCACTGAGGTCCTGCTTAAGCAAATGTTGTTTTTTTTTTATGTTTTATAATCAAAAAGCACTTTCTGGGTTTCTGGAAGTAGAGTTCTTTGGAACTCACAGTTCGTATTTTGAGAGAAGGAGTCTATAATTTTAAAAGGAGTCTACAATTTTAAGGTTGAACAGACTTCAAAGATTATCTAAGAAATATATTTTCCTTCTTTTAATGTGTCTCAAACTTCCCACTTACAGCATCTTTAGAAGTAGGACTCCTAGCCTAGGCAAGCATCGGAGAGTAGAGATTTTAAAGATAACCCTCCCCCATCAAAGATATTAATTAAGGAATTGTTTCTACTTCTATTTGTTTGATTATATGGCATTTCCAAGGCTTTTCAACAAATGAACCAGTTGGAAGCCACGCATCATTTAATGCAAGATTCAAAGGTCAGAGATACAGTACTGCAATGTGGTACAAGAATCAAAATTTTCCCAGTGAAGAGATGACCTCAGGGAATGCAGCAGTTGTAGTATATCCCGAATTCATACAATGCCTCGTTAACTCTACTTGGCAAATTAATTCAAATTGATTTGTTTGTGAGAATTGCAGCACAGCCTCAAATCTGGCTACAAACAAAGGATAATGATAAACAATGTATGGAGCTCAGAGAAAATGTCTAGAGAAAAGTAGGATCAGCAAGGGGCTGCTTTTATAGCATAACTGTCTTTACTAAAAAGAAAGAAAAGAGGAGGAAGACAAGCAAAGGAAAAAAAATGAATCAAAGAACACAGCCTATATAAATACAACTCATTTCATAAATAACACCAGTATTTCACAAATACTCAAAACAAAGGCAGATAAAGAATTTGAAAGTAACCAAAGGAAATATAAAAAACAAGATTAAATTTTTTTTTTAAAATGGACATTTAATTTTTAAAGAAGCAATTAAGTCAATTTAAGCAAAGTGATAAGACATGCTGAGGGGAAAAAAAAATAAGAAGATGGCCATAGGATATGGCAGTTAGAGCCAAGATTAATTCCAAAATGTTGTATCTTAAAGAAAAGAGAAGGGAGGGCGATTCCTCAGTGAAAGTCATTAGTTTACAACTTCACACTGAGTCCTGAATGTAGGGTTGAGAGGGAGAAAGTTTAAGAGGGAAATTATGGCTGCCACAATCTTTCCCAAGCTTTCAGCCAAAGCTCTTTACAAAACAGCTTCAATCCCATTCCGACATCCATGCCCCTTTGCAATGAGACTCTTGTCACTCCTCCCATCAGAGGTTGAGTCTACTTTTCCACTCCTTGATCTTGGGTTGGCTCTGAAACTTGCTTTGTTTGGCATAGGGCATATTAGCAAATGGGATGTAAGCAGAAGTCTGAACAGCGCTTGCATGGTGAGCGCTTGCCTTCTCATGCTGCCGAAGCCTGAGACTGCCATCATTAAGAAAGCCAAAACCAGTCTCGGCTCCTGGAAGATGAGAGATCCCCAAAAAAGAGACTCCAGCCCTCCAAGCCACTTAGCCAGCTCAGCTGAGGGCCCGAACCTGTAAGTGAGGCAGTCAAGACATTCCAGGTCCATCCAAGCCAGCCTGGAATAGATAAAACACCTATACAACCCACAAAAACATGAGCCAATAAATAACAAAGGTTTGGAGGGTTTTGTTATACAGCATATATTTAGTGATACAGCCAGGGAGTTGGGAAGCCCAGGAAGGACCAGGAAGCAGAGACTGGGTAAATGAAGCAGTCTCCTGTGTGAGGGTTTCTACTGAGAACCAACCGGAAGAGGGGGAGGAGCTCAGCTGCTATCTGTGGAGTCAGAGCAGCTTCTGGTGGTGGAGGCCTTAAGGGTCCTGTTACCTATCCTTAGTCCTCTTCTTCATTCTTAAGAGAGAATGATCAAATCCAAGGAAAGGGAAGCAATAATGCAGCTCCTCAGAGGAGGGGGACAGGTCAGGGCAGGAAAACCAGAGAAGGATTGATATTTCTCTAGTCTCCATTTCTGGACTTGGACTAGGTTAAGGGTGGGAGAGTGGTGGGGTTGACTCCAGAGGTAATAAGGAGTAGAACTAATAAGGGGCCCCTCAGCTACTTGTGTCACCTCCTGCCATCACTATTCAAAGAGGGGTGGACAGAAGCTGGTAAGAAAAGCGGGCTGGTCTTAATGGGAAGATGTTCTAAGACTCTAACCCCTACCCACCAATGGACTTTTATTTGTTTACTCCTTAAAGGATTCCATGGGGAATCTGGAAGGACTGCCTTTCTTTTTCCTGAGCTAATGTTGCCTTTACTCCCATCCCTTAGTCCAACCTTCTAACTAAACCAAACCAGTGATGTTCCTGTAGGATATGAACAATTACTGATTATGAATGAATAGGTTTACTTAGGCTTAGAATAGAAAGATGTTCCACCAGACTCCCTACTAATGCAAAACAATAAAAACAAAGCAAAACACTGAAGACCTAAACCAGATAAAAAAACATTCCCACTGTACAACTTTGTCTTTTAAAAAGCACACACTGCCTCTTCAACTCCTTGTAAAGCTTACGGATCAGAAAAAAAAAATAGCCTCTATAAACTCACTGAGGAGAGTTTAGAAGTCACTTTTCTGGGACTTAATAATAGTTGGTATTAGAATTGTATTACCTTAGGTGAATGGCAGTTGGATGGTAGAGAAAAACATCAAAAATGAGCAAAATCTAAGGGGTTAAAAAACGAGTAAGGACAACTAATATCTAAAACCTTTTGACTGACAACTCAAATGACACATACTTGTCAATAATTAGAAGTATGTCACATTTTAAGTCATAACTCAAATATTAGTTCATACTGTAAATGCGATGGCCAGCATAGCAATTTTTTTCCAGCATAGCAATTTAAAAAAATGTGTTTTTTTACACTTTTAAGAAAAGTAGTCAATAATTATGTAAAATTATCCATACATTTAAAATATTTACCTAGAACCTAGACTCCTCTATCCTGATATTGCAGTTCTTGTGGGTATGATTTTTTGTTGTTGTTATTGTTTTGGTATAAAATTATAATCACCTTAGAAGCAAGATTAAAAAACAATCTTTTTATACCATCTGATTTCCACAATCCCCTTCCAACACACAGTGACATGAAATACCGACACATCTTAAGTGCTCAAGAATGGTCATGAAATTGATGACTGCTGCTACTTCAAGCAGAGGCAGGTGTTCTGACTCCAATAAATCATCAAGTTATTACCTTTGAAAGTTTAAATGATTACCAAGGTTCTTGTAACATCTGATAAACTACAAATTTGAGATATATTAATAAAATATTAATGATTCTCCCTTCTTTTAACTATTTAACATAAAATATTAAATAGCATGATATTAAATCTTGACTATCAGAGAACTAAGTTTAAAGACCTTCAGGCTATTTTATGTTTAAATATATTTATTTGTGCCAGGACAAATGCAATGTTTTTAGTATTTACCCATTAATGTGTGTGTGTGTGTGTGTGTAGCCTGTATGTATAGAGAGAATTTATAAATATCTCAAAGGAAAGAATGTCTTCATATATTCTCCATAGAAGTTTTCACCTTTCCACAAGAAATAGCTCCTAGATATCTGTAAGAAATAAATATCTTGGATTTAAAGAAATGACTGAGAATAATTTCAAATGACATCCCTAATGATAATGGAGTTGAACAAAAAAACTCTTCCAGCCAAAGAGGAGAATCAGACAGGTCTATTTTCTTGGTGGAAGAAAGGCAAACTGTATCATCTGTAACATTTCAAATTATACTAGTCAAATTAGAGTATCTGTTTTCTGTAGAAATTTCTGAACCAACCAGGGAAATGTACCAGATGATCCAGTATTATCACCATTCTAATTGCTAAGATCCTTTGAATTTTACTCTTTCAGAAACTCCACTTTTATCTTTGCAATAATGATCCAAAAGATTAAAAGAAGGCCTTCGAGTGACTCAATTTGCCCACTCAAGTTCGTGCAGGGTCTACTGATCCCCCATTGCTGTCTTGTCAAAAAGCACTTAGAACATCAGTAAGTATAAGGCACAATTGGGACAGGAGATGAGACAGGTGAGAGAAGAACATGTAGTTTTCTTGGTTTTATGTTTTAATTTCTGATTATCAGAGATGACAGCTTATTTAAATTTCATTGGACTCTTTACAAATGTTTAGACTTCTGAACAGGGATTGCAATTTCCCATCTCACCAAACCCAAAGGATGCTGTCCAAAGATTATTTTTTTCTTTCAAAGATTTACTTCTGAGTGTGACTCAGAAAGGAGAACCTAGACACAGTGAGTACTAAAGAAATAGATTTCTTCCTTACTTATCCTCATCCTTACTTAAATCATATTTAATTTAAATATGCTCTGATTGAATAATGGTCCAAATCCTATTTATTATTCAGTTCCTAGCAGAGGGATTTGTAGAGATGGATACTTAATAAATACTTTTACAGAAGAATCTGAATGGTTTCTCTTCACAAAGGAATGTAGATCCTAGGGTTGCTTCTGTCCCTAGAGGTTGGCTGTGACAATTGGGATTTTGGCTGTTCTGACACATTTAAAAGGCCGTGAGGTTTGAACATACATAATTACTGCTCAAACTCTTGAGCTTTCTAGTCAACAGTTTGCTGGCTCAAAGTAGCTGCAGTGGGGGGAGTGGCACAAATCAAGGGATCAAAGCCACAAGCAAGAGGAACAAAATACTGATTATTCTAATTGACCTGGAAAAATTAAGGCAACTGTCACCTGACAGAATGATGCAGCTATATAATTATGCAGCCACAGAATGAGCTGGATTTACCGGCTGAAAATTTCATTAATGTTTTGGCCTAAGTGTTTCAGGGGGATATTTACAATTACTACTGCCTTTCCACCAGATCACTGGAAGGCTGGCGTGGAGGAAGTGTTGTGGGTAAACTGTGTGCAATCACTGAGGATGGGCATAAGGCTAGAGGATTGTCGGAAAGGTCTGGGATCAGGGTTGGTGAGGGCTGTGAGTCCACGGGTTGGCATAGCACCCGGCTCAGTTCAGTTGCCTTATTTCCAGAACAAAGCTCTTAAGAGTATTTCAAAATCCCCTTTATGGGCTTCCATGGAACTCAACATTCTCTGAGGTCTTAGTAGAAGAAAGTCACAAAATGAAGCAAAACAATTACATTTTTGAGGAGATGTCAGTTGTCCCCTGGGAGTGGTATCTTCTTTTCTATGGATTACCTTCATTTTTTTCCCTCTCTGGAGGTCTAGCTCCACCCTCACCATATAGAAAATTCAGTAAAATTCCAGCTATTCATTTTGAGAGTCTAAAAGCATTTGGGTTCTATTTAAGTTTGTACTTCACTTATATAAATTCCTATTTTATTTGAAACAGTCAACAGTTTTATATAGGTTTGAAAATGAACTACTGAGTATTTCTAAACCTTCGCTGTCTGAGAAGATTTTAGATTTATTTTTACTTTACATACGTATCTATGTCAGATTTATATTTGGTTATTTTTTTAACTTTCACGGATGCTTGAATGTTCTTTTCTCTCTTCTACCATTTCAACTAAGTGTACTGGGAAATTTGCTCTTCTGGACCTACAGGGAATTATCTCAGGATGATTAAATTTAAGATGTAATTGTTTCAACAAACAATTTTCCCAGTAAAATCTCAAAAGCTATTCATAATAAAAACTTGTTATTTTCCTATTATTTTAAAAATGAATTTAGGTATATTTAATGCTCGTAAAAGATACTCTCTACCTTGGTATATACTATGTTATCTACATGCAGAAAATGAAGTCAGAAGCCTCCAATAATTTCGGTACAGATGTGCAGTTTAACATTTATTGAACACCTGCTGTACTGTCTCTTTGACTCAGGAAAAAAAAAAGAGGTGAGGGGTAATTAATAGCTCCTCCACTGTAACCACTTTGCTTAGGCTCTCGAAAGCCAAGTCTGGTGGTGTATACTTTCTATTCTGGTGGTGGAAACTTCGACCTCAGATTGATAGCTTTATTACATTCCATACTGAGATCGGTAAAATGCTATTTTGTGTAAACAAAATCTGGTCTTTCTCAGTTTGATTTTTATTTAAGGACTTATTTTAAACTTGTGCATGCTTGAGCATATATATATATATATATATATATATATACACCTATTAAAACTCATAACCTGGTGCTTTTTTCTTTAATAAATACACAGATTCTAAAATCTCTAAAACTCAACAGCAAGACGTAGGCTGGGTCACATCGAAGAAGAGTCCACCCTCAAATGGCCAGAAACAGAGTAGAAGCACAAGTAGGAAGCTCCTAAAAGCTGGTTAGGGACAAGCAATGCTGAGAAAATGAAGAGAAGTCTCTCTGGAACTCAGAAAATGGATATGACGTATTAGTGAGTGGATAGAAGAAAAGATAAATGCTAAGCAGTCAGTTGGCACCTTTATGCAGAAGGGCTATGGAGAATAGGCTAGGGCAGTTGAGCCAGTGGCTAATACAAAACCCATGAATTCAAAGAAAAGTATGCAACTGCCCTAAGGAGTGAGCGATAAAACATGTATTTGGATTACCATCACTTGTAATTATAAGCAGAAGTAACAGAACTAGAGAAATATTAAGGCTTTCAGTTTATTTTCATATCCTGCTCTAAGCAATGTATGGCATAACATCGATAAAGGTAGAACTGAATCTGTCTTTGGTGTTCAGTTAGGAAAGCAGTGTATGGTTGGATTTTTGTTAAAGTACAGGTGCATGGATTGCCTGGCCCACTTGCGTATTTCTCTATCCTGAATTAACCTCACCAGTGGGTCTATGCTACTCTACTTAACAATACTGTTCTCTGTGTCTCTCGGATTTAACTCATCCACTTAGGAGATTATCTTGCTCCCTTTATTCTGAACAGAGACAAGACAATCCAAAAAATAAAACTAATGGATCAGTAAAAACAGGGCTGTAGGCTTCAAAAGGCGCACGATCCAGATTGAAGGCCCCCTAATTACAACCAATGGGCAAATCGGGCTCATCATAATTTCTTTTTGTAAATTGTTTTATTAGAATATAGCAGTCCCCATTCTTATATGTACTGTTTATGGTTGTTTTTGTACAACAACCGAGTTAAAGAATTGCAACAAAGACCTCATAAGTTGCAGAACCTATAATTTTTTATTATTTGGTCTCTTAGAGAAGAAGTTCCTCTAACTGAAGGTAGTAAGAGGAGTGAGTGGGCCTGGGTGACTCAGGGGGAGGGCATGCGACTCTTGATCTTGGGGTTATGACTTGCAACACCATATTGGGTATAGAGATTACTTAAAATAAAAAAAATTAAATGAAGATATCAGGGTCTCCATGCCTATATTCAAGTCCAAGTTGGCTTTATCACTTGTTAGTTGTATGATACTGAAGAGTATGTTACTTACTTTTACTCTTGTGTAAAGTAACTCTTGTTTACTCTTTGAGACTCAGTTGCCTCATCTCCAAAATGGGAGTCATAATAGAATCACTTTCCAGGATGCTGTGAGGATTCAATGTGATAATCCATGAGCCTGATACAAAATAAGTACTGTACCAGTGTTGCTTCTTATTAACGAATATTCTCCTAAAATCCTTTACTCAAGGATATGTTGTAATATCCACATTCCCTTGTTCAGGGTATACAGCTCTCACACACTTGTAGGCATTTGGAATAAAGATTTCACCATTGAACTCTGAGAAAAAGCACATTTCAATAATGTGATTAAAATGAAAACAAATTTAGTTTAATTAAACATTGAGGCTGGCAATTGTGCATTGGGCAGAAACACATTTCTAGTAAATGTTTAATAATGTGATTACAGAGTGTACTGGATGCACTGGGATGTGGGAAACAATAGTAAATTTGCATGTGAATTTACCTCTGTCAACCAAATGCTTCTGCACTCTATATACAATATGAACTGGAGTATCCTGGGAAGCAGATGGAAAAGTGGGGTAACAAAGAGAGAGGAGGGTGTAAGCACACACAAATCTATGTAGAATCCCAGCATTGACACTTTCTGGCCCTGTGACTACAACAAATGTTCTCCAACCCCCTGAGCCTTGGTGTTTTTTTTTTTTTTTTTTAATTTTACTTATTTATTTGACAGAGAGAGACAGAGAGAGAGGGAGCACAAGCAGGAGGAGTGGGACAGGGAGAAGCACGCTTCCTACTGAGCAAGGAGACCAAAGCGGAGCTCCATCCCAGGGTCCTGGGATCATGACCTGAGTCCAAGGCAGACGCTTAATTGACTGAGTCACCCAAGTGCCCCTGCTTTATTCTGTAAAAGAGATGAATGCTTTTCCTCCTCTAACCATGCGGCAGATGACACAGAGTGAAATAAGGAATGAACAACGCCTGCTCTTTAGTTCACTCGGTGTGAAAGGTGGAAGGTGTCGCATCACAGTTTATGCTTCTGTATGTCTAGTTTGTTAGCATTGTCCCAGAGAACTGAAGATCACGGCCCAAATTCTACTCCATGCCACTACTGTCTGGTCCTCAGGCTCCATCAGACACTTCGTGGGCCGTTGAAACCAGATTTTACCTGAATGACAGCACCTTCTTCCGCTATCTGGAACCAAAGGGAACACACGGGGGGTAGTGCACAGGGCACTACATTTGCCTTCTGAGAGAGAGAGACAGAGGCTCGAGTTCCAGGGATTTCTGTACTAGCTTGTGACCCAGGGAGAGCTAATCTTGTAAGCCTCCATGTTTCCACTTCTAAGACGAAGATAAAAATAGTCTCGAGCTCTTAGGGCTATTTTAAAATTTTAATATAAGAACTTAGTGCACAGCCTGGTACTTAATATCTGCACAGTAAAATTTAAGTATTAAAACTATCTCAGTTGTGTACATGCACTTCTCTTTCACTAGACTGGAGGATCCTTGAAGCCAGGGGCTAGGTTTTATTTCCCATCAAGGACACATCATTTAGCACGGATTCATATGCAAAGTGGATTTTGAATTAACATTTGTGGAATGGCTGAATGAAGGAATGCCTAAGGAGACTAGTCCATTCAAACTCCCTCCATTGATGAGGATGAGGGATTAGCAACATCTCTTTTTAATAAAAGACAACCAACATCAGTAAAGAGACTTCTGAAGTGTTTCCGCTATTTGAAAAGTGCAATATAAATTTTTTTCTGGTCCATTTTCAACTCGTTTCTATCATATGCTTGGACATAACCTTTAGCTTTTGTTTTTTGTTGTTGTTGTTGTTTTCAAAGATTTTATTTAATTATTTGAGAGAGACAGACAGAATGAGCACAGGAAGGAGCAGAGGGAGAAGCAGACTCCCCATTGAGCAGGTAGCTGACTGTGGGACTCCCTCCCAGGACCCCAGGATCATGATCTGAGTAGGAGGTACACGCTTAACCAATTAAGCCACCCAGGTGCCCCAACCTTTAGCTTTTGGATTGAATTGTCATTTTCCACTTATACATCTAAGTCCCCAAGTGCTCTTATGTAGCACTGTGGATCAATCGCTGGCACATGGCAAACCCTCCCATCTGGGCCAACACCGAGGAGCAGGGACTTACCATAAGGCAGTAAAAGTATCATGGAGAAAAGCAACACATCCCATAAAACA
The DNA here is from genome assembly GCA_028533885.1 of Nasua narica. Lineage (NCBI taxonomy): Eukaryota > Metazoa > Chordata > Mammalia > Carnivora > Procyonidae > Nasua > Nasua narica. Next base: position 106,171,179 of record CM052797.1, on the reverse strand, counting down.
AACTAAATTATCAGTGGGAATCGAATCCAGTCCATATTAACTCCATGAACTGAAGATTAAAAGTGCCTCTTTGTCCTTGACTCATTCTGTCTTTTCTTCTCTGACCCTCCTTTCCCCTTCTTTAGCCTGCCGGCATATTGACAGGGATTTTAGAGGAGTGGAAGGTCTTTATCTCTTTGAGATGAGCTGCAATATGATTACAATCGATTGAGTGATTTATAGTTTAGAGTGCCTTTCATTATCCTCTGTGCTTTATGGAATTATAAATGACATACTGTATGTGAATATATATTATTATTATTAGTGGATATTTATGCAACCACCTTTCTGTAAGAAGCTAAATGTTCCTTTTAGACTTTAAATAACTACAGGGACCCTGCAACCTTGTGTAAAACTTAAACTGAAGAGAATGAACTTGGAAACTTTTTCAGACAGGCTCTGAGGACATTTGATGCCCATCTAACTCTGGGGCAGAGTGAAAGCAGTCCAGGGTAATTGCATTTTGTGGTTAGGATAATAATTCTGGATTTTAATAGTTAAGACAAATTTTACAGGCCGGAATTTCTATTTGCTATCTAAACTGGAGCTTCTCTGTGACAATAGGAAAAATAAAATGCAACTTAGCTAGTTTTGCAATTATGCGTTTGATGAGTTTTAATTTAAAAGAATTTGTGTTAATTACAGATGCCTTGCATACAGTGAGATATCATTAGTATTTTTCTGTCACATTAATTTCAAATGAGTAGAATTTAAAGACCACATGAAAGGTGACCACACTGTATTTCTCATCTTGGAAGGGTTAGACTTGGTTTAATACACACATACACTCATTCATAGGAATTGAGAAATCCTTTTCCTTACATTTCTAGTTAAAGAGTGCCTAGGAGTGATCCTCGTTTTTCTCACTACTTATTTCACTGAGTCCCTAGACCATAATACGTGTACCATTTAACATATGGTTAAATAAATACTCATCATGTCCGTTTGGTTAGATTCCACCTTCCCCTCTAAATCCCAAGGTAGTCTACTAAAGATGAGAAAATCATACACTAGGACCCAACATTAAGATGTGTATTTTCAAAAGTCCTCTAGAAATTTCCAGAAACATTATTCTTCTGATGAACAAGTCTCTATATCAAAATCACTGTCTTATTCACCAATGAATTCAAGATAATGTCTTTAGTTACTGTAACTGCTGTCATATTATCTGATGTAAATCTTCATAATGATAACAAACTCTTTTGTATGTTATTTAATTATATCATAAATAACCTTGAGTCATGTGTTGGCTTAATGTCTTGGGGACATGTGTCTTGTGTCCACATGCCATGTGTTTATGAGTTCCTTTTCCCTCTGTGGTAAACGTTCTTCTCTCCTCCACAGGGTGTATGTGTGTGTGTGTGTGTGTGTGTGTGTGTGTGTATAAATACACATGTGTATATAAACGTGTGTGTATGTATTCTTGCCTTTTTGACTTCTAGGTCATTAGGTTTAATTTTAGCATTAGCTAGAAGCCCACAGTTTGCTTTGAAATGCTTATCAGCTTTTAAGAGACATTCACAGGGACAGAAAGGCTCTAGGTTTGATAGCAGTAATTGTATTTAACTTGTAAGATACAAGGCTATTTATCTTGTGGCTGGGAATTCACAGAAGAGAAAGAAGGGTTGCCGGATAAAACAAAAATTAAAGAAAAAAGTACAATGCACCCTCTCAACACTCTCTCATCCCCCAAGACCTTTAAACAGTAAAAGAGACTTGCATCTAAGAAAGCCCTTCCCAATCACGTGGATATGGTGCTAGAAGATAAAAAAGAACTGTGAAAAGAAAGAGGCTGCCAAAGTCCCATAGGTAGAACCAAGGATGTAGAGGAAGGCAAATGTCATAAATACACAGGGAAGTGCTAACTTATAACTTGGCAGAGAGTAGAGATTTCCAGGCAAGTACCTAAGATCTCTGAATGGCTCCCAATCTGTAAAATGGGAATAAAAGTAACATCAACCTTAAGGGTCTGTATCAAGGGTAAATAAGATGTTACGCATGAAGTGGGATGATTTTGGTTAGGGTGGTGGCATCTGCCATTTCTACCTCTCTGGGATAACAATCCAGTGAATCGAAGAGCGGTGATTATCCCAATGTTGTTATTAGGACAACATACTTTAGCTGAGTTTAGAAAGTATATGAAGGTAAATGCTCATTAATGATGTAAAAAGAGATTTACATTCTATAAAACAAGTAAAAGGAAGTAAGAGACAGTATGTTCTAGTCCTTTGCTGCCCAATACTGACCACCAGCTACCAGCCTCATAGTGCTGGCCTAAGGACTGAATGAAAAAAATATATATATATATTTAAATCTTCAGTGCCTAGGACATAATAATTACACAATAAAAATAAATGTTCAGGATTACCTGTGGTTCAGTCGGTTGAGTGTCTTCTTTTGGCTCAGGTCATGATCGTGGGGTCCTGGGATCGAGCCCCGTGTTGGGCTCCCTACTCAGTGCGGAGTCTGCTTTTCTCTCTCCTTCTGCAAGCCTCCCACTTGTGTTCTCTTTCTCTCTCCCTCTCAAGTAAATAAAATCTTAAAAAAATAATAAATTTTCAAGGCCTCTTTCCTATCAGCCTCATCACAAATGTGGCTACATAGAGCTAGCGGCTGCCATGTTGGACAGCACTGCTAGGCAGTCTGACAGGAGAGAGAGAGAGAGACATTTAGCTTTCTAAATATCAGCGATTCTCAAACCTAGATGCATAAAGAATCACCACAGGAGCTTTGTAAAACTATGGATGCCGGGACCCGTGCTTCTCAAACTTGATACTACGCATGAATCACCTGGGTATCTTTTTAACATGCAGATTCTGAATCAATAGGTCTAGGGGCCGAGAGGCCCCATTTTCCACAAGCTCCCAGGTGAGGCCAATGCTGCTGGTCCACAGACCATACCCCAAACCAATCAGATTACCTGCACCTGGGACCTGAGAACTAGCAGTTTATTAAAAGTTCCCAGGAGAATCTCATTTGTAGTCACATTAAAGAACACTGCTTTGTAAAGAAATATCCACTGAAAAGAATTTTTAAACATCTTTTCGCCAAAGACCAACCCCAGCAAGTTGAAAGTCCTTTGAAAGTAGAAACTCACTTACTTGTGAATCCTAATTGATTCCTGACAAGCTGGACTATTTAGCAGTCAAAATCCTCAGGGTGCCCTGGTTTGATTGATTAATTGATAGATTCTGTAACCAAATGTTCGACGAACTTATTTATAAGATGGTTTAGCAGTGTTCCAACACATTCATTACGTAAGCCTTTCTCTCATTGCCGTTGTTCTCTACAGTCTTGAGAACATGTTCAAAAGCAGCTTTCTCTCAATTGCATTTATATTTGTTATCCCCCTTGCAGGACTTCACTATGTTGTGGGGTTTTTTTTTTTTTGTTGGTTTTTTTTTTTTTCCTCCCCTCCAGTTGAACAGAAAGTAACACTAGTTCTGAACGGATGAATGAGCAAGTAGATGGGGCTTGTTTTAATGTGTGCTTCAAATCTGGCAAGACCTCAAATGTTTGCAGGCAAAGGCAGAAAGAAGAAGGAACGAAAACCTCCTGGGTAGGAATTAATGAAAACCCAAGACCTGAGAAATTTCAGCATCATGTCAAGTACATAGACTTGTTTTTAACCCTTCAAAATCTCAATAATCAAGATGAGATGTGGACAAAGAAATCTCTCTTATTTCACTTGGAACATCACTAAGCACCACAGCAATGTTTTTGCTTTCAGTACCTGTAAAGACAAGATTCTGTGGAATTGGACACATTCCTATAGTAGGAATTTTCTAATCTACTGGCCTATAAGGAGAGCCACTTCTCCATCCTTTTTGTGTTTTGAGTTGGATGGTAGGGTAGCATTCAAACTCGGGTCATCAGAAGCCTTTTATTGACTGGAAAAGAGGAATCCAATCAAGAGCCCTTCAAATGAGTTGGTATGCAATTATCAAGAAAAAAAGAAAACCCCCTGAGGCCCCATTCTCCTCAGCACCGTCTATGGTGGGAAGATGGAAAGTCCTGCACATCAGAGCTGCTCGTCAGCCTTCATTTTCCAGGAAGCCCGTCTCTGATCCGAAAAGCCCCTTTTGGCACCACACTCAGCGTTCCAGTAGGCCTGGTGACCCAGCCAGTCACTTAGGCATGGCCAACAGGCTCCTGAACAATCCCAGTCAGCTCAGCCTCCCAGGGGACCTAGAGCTGGGCTAAAATTAACTCCTCATGCTTAAGTCACCTTTCACCTCCCCTCCCTTGTCGCCACCACTGTATTGTGTCAAGACAGTAATCAGAGGCTTTATAAGGAACATTTGTCTGTGCCTGGATGCCAGCTCTGGGCTGATTCTGCTTTTACTTCCCTCTCCTGCTCCTTAGGTTTTCTATTTTCAGGTTCAAAGGAAGAAGTTGCTTTTGAGTTCTATACCCAGAATTAAGTGATATAAGATCCCAATAGCTATAGAACTACTTTCCGTTTGGATCCATCCTGATTCACAAAGAGTCGATGCTGCCTGCCCTATGCCCAGCTGGTTTCTAAATATTTCACAGTGGGATGCTTCAGGAGAGCCACATAAAATCCTATGAATATCCAGAAGATGCTGGAGTTGACCCATTCATCATCCTGATAGACAGGGACCTGTTGAGCAGGAATAATTCCCTGAGAGCATGCCCTCAAAATGAGATAACTTACATAAATATTCTGTAGGAACTCCTCTGTATTTCTTTACTGTTTAAACATTAGCAATAGACAAGTAGCACAACCAAACTCCTTTTGATAGTTTCTACACTTATCACTATCAATAAAAGAGGATAGCTTAGAAAGAGAATACATCCCTTTTGTAGAAATTGTGTCAAGCTTGCCTGACCAGATGTCTTTGCTCTCCAATCCCCAGATACAGGGAGTATTTTAATATTATGGTTTAATATAAATTAAACATTTTCAGATTGCTCTAATGATGCTTTAAATTTAGTTAGGTGGCAGTAGCACAGGGAGGCAGGAGGGAGAGAAAATAAGGTATCCAAAGATAAAAAGGTAACTATCCCTAAGAAGTCTTGGAAGAGAGGAATATAAAACTAGACTGGGGGCGCCTGGGTGGTTCAGTCAGTGAAGAGTCCAACTCTTGATTTGGGCACAGGTCATGATCTCAGGGTCATGAGATTGAGGAGCCCTAAGGCAGGCTCTGCGCTGGGCATGGAACTTATGTAAGATTCTCTCTCTCTCCTCCTTCTGCCCCTCATCCTGGCCTCCCCAACTCCCACTCTTGCTCATTCATGCTTTCTCTCAAAAATAAAAATATAAATTAAAAAAAAAACTAGATTGTTCCAAGTAAATGTTTACCCTTTAAAAAACTAAGAAAAATGAAAATAAAACTAGAATGTTGGACTTTCCATTGCCACTTTCCAATCTAGGCAATGAAGTACGATGATGACTACTTCAAATACTCAGTATTCTTTCAATCGCCTCATGGAAGCGCATTGCCATTGTTGTGAGGAGGACAGCCTGGGCTCATTACAAATGAGCCTTCTAGCACAGCTAAAAAAAAACTTTTCTTTTTGAAAGGATTTTCGACTCCACATCTCACAATAACCGCCTTTGTATGGTTATTGGTACTGACCTATGTAATAGGACACTTTAAAAAAAGGAGTAAGTTTAAAATGACATAAGAAGAGAGATGCTCATTTCTATCCATGCATTTTTCAAAATATCCCCCAATTTTTGTGGGAACAAGAGTGGAAATTGTGCCCAGTTGAGAACAGGAGAATATGGCTTAGTTCTATCCCACATTTACTATGTGACCTTAGGAAAAACATAGCATCTTCCTGGATCTCTTTTTAAACTTTTAAATTTTTAAAATGGAGAACAACAATGTCCACCCTACCTAATTGGTGGGCTATTTAATGGTCACAGTGAAGAAATCTGTATAAGTGAAGATGTCATAGTAAAACAATGCTACCCAAATATTTGGTCATTATCTGAATTAAAATTTTACATACATTCATTCAATCTGCACATTAGCCCTGGAAAGTAAATATTAACACAACCCCATTTTATAGACCAGTAAACAGAGATTGGGAGGTTAAATAGCTTGCCTAAAGTTACTGAGGGGAAACTGCATCGACAAATAGGAAGAATACACACTTAGAGAACCATGAAAACAGAGTAAAAGGCGAGAATGTGGGGAGAAAGAATAGGATGTATTTCTGAAGCCTCATAGTGATCATCAGAAAAATCAAGTGTGAGAAATTCTCGCACTTATTTTATGGTATACTATTACTAAATCTTGAATTGCATATGGGGAGAGGCACCAAATAATTCAGCACTCAGGGCCTTTCAAGGTTTTAATCCAGGCTGCCTTAGACTCACAGCTGATGGCACCAACTCCAGCCAGGTGACTCCTAAGCCCATACTCATAACCGGTTTACTGCCTCATGTTCAGTCCTAACAATACTTATTATTACTAAGTAACAGTTACTAGTAGTTACTAGTAATAATCATTTTCAGTGGTAAGCAATGCCATTCAAGAAAAGTTTATTCTGTTTTGAAAACATAGTGAGCAACCCATAATCTGGAACCAAAGATACAAAGAGATAGGCACACAGCAAGGGTCACTGGTTTTCTTACTGTGGCTTTTAAATGACCATTAAAGAGTCTTCAGTAAACTCGTGGGTTCTATATTGGCTGAGGGCAAGTGGTTAACATCACTTTAGAAATCTCTGAAATTCCTAATAGAAACAACAAACCCTACAGCAGCATTAGCAGGGGACAGTGATAACATGCGTGGAGAGAGAGCAAGTTTTCTGATAAGCAGATGAACAGCTTTTCAGATCTCAGGCTATTTGGATTCCCGTGTCTACCCATCCCCCAGAGTGTAAGCACAAAACATTTAAAAATCAGGTCTATTAGTGCCTAGTGAATTTGGATGATGATAAGAATTCATAGTCGCTGCTAACACCTCTGGCTGTCTTCAAAGGCTCAAAGATAAATGCATAAGGTCATTTTTGTGCCTTAATCTGAGAAGTACTAAGCGTATGACAAGAGACTCCAAGCAAAGGCTGAGCAGGATATTGTATGGATACTAAGATGGTAGATAAATGGGTAGGCGGGGCTTTTCATATCAATAGCTTGGGAGTCTTGTATGCTTTTTGTAGATGCTCCTGTAATCCTTAAACCAGGCACAGGACGACTTCCGCTATTGAGGGAGGGGAGAGATGGGGGAACAGTAGCACCATTGCTTCTGATTGGCTTTTAAAGAAAATTAATGCTGAATTAAGCATGAAAATTACAGCCTTCAAGTCATTCAAAATTCTTGGGCTACAAATGAGCAAATTTACTCTATGTATTTCTTCCAAATGTGATGATTATTAGCTAAACAGCTCTTAAAAACTTCTGAAAATGTGCTTTGGGCTTCCTTATCTCTGTGCCCATTTCACTATTAAGGAAGTGAGAAGACAGCAGTTAAAGAATTATGGGGAATTTGAGACACAGGAGAGAGAGAGTCAAACACAGCCTCATGCCCACATTAGTGACAAGTTCAATATTCTAAGCTAGTCTCCTGCATCCACCAAGTGACAATGCCACTGTGGAACAGTGGCCCTTAGTCAAAGTATTTTCCCTTCCATTCCTGGAACTTTTGTGATCAGGGTTCAGGGCTGTTTTGCTAGGAGAAGTGAGAGATGAGATGGAAAGCTAAAGGATGATTTGAATGATCTCTTTAGAAGAAGGCAACCTTTCCTTCCATTGCCCTTGATTTGGCCATCTGGCTCTGGGAGTTTGCTGGCAAATGCTCCTTGACCATAAAATTTAAACAGATGATTAACCCCTCTCCCTCCCACACCAGCATGCTTGCTATTAAAATGCCTAGTAGGACTAATCTCTGAATATCAAAGCAGGCTTAGTGTTAATTAAAGAAAAAATTGGCCAAGTCAACCAAACGAACGAAACCCTACCCTTCGTTCTTCTCTCATCTTTACCCTGACTTGATGTTCATCACTTTAAATTCTAGTAAACTTCCTTTTACAGTCTTTCTGAAATCTCTGACCATCTGTACCTTCAACCTCACCTGCCTCAATGGCACCACAGAGTCCAGATAACAAATGGATTGTTCTGTGATTATCAACACTGGCTCACAACGGAGATAGCACCCCTTCCCTCCACCGGCCATCATTTGCAATGCCCTGGAAAACCTATGGCCATTGTCTTTAGTATGAGCCAGTCAGGCAGTATTGTCAGGTTGACAAAAAGTGTTCAGTGCATAGTTAGTACGTCTCCAGAAGCTCCCTATGCCGAACCAAGCCCTAATACGATAACTCATCTCTTACAAAAAAAAAATACATGAATGATGTGCTTAGTAATCAGTGTTTTATGATTTGGTGACAGTCATGAAAAAGTTGCCACTTAGGAGTAAGAATGGGAGAGCCAAAGAGAGTGTGTGGTCACTGAGCGTACGGTACATACCTGTGGGATAATGCTCATTCACTGGCCAGTTGTCCACCTGGAGTGTGGCATTGCCGCCGTTCCTGGTGAAGCGCACCACGTGATATTTACCGTCATTGACGGGGGTTCTCTCCTCCTTGATAGAGATGTCAACGGTGCCAATGTTGAAGACAACTCCAATTTTCCCCTGTTCCTATGATAAGGAAACACAAAAGGCATAGTTAGCACCAATCGCAAAGTGTTCTCCCTTTAAAGTGGATCCTCCAACAAGCAATAGACCTGTAGGTACCCAGAGGGAGCTGTCAGCATGAAGGTAACAATAGTAGCCTACATTTCTCCATGGGCTTTCATCTGCAACATAAAAGCCAATGGTATAAAGCCATCCAGATTGCTCTCACGGGTTGCCCTTGCACAGGTTACATCATTTGATTGCTCTCCACAGATATCAAAGCTGGAAACCACAGAACCACCTAAGAGCTGGGTAGTGACACTGCAAAGTGCATTTCTGTGAGAGGAATGAGGCCTGTTTTCTAGGGGAGGTAATTAGACACTGGACCCTGGATCACCTCGCAGTTTAGATTTAGGATTAAAGAGGAAATATAAGCATACTTGCACATTTGGTGGGGGGGGGGGGTCGAGGCCAAGGGGAGGGGTACAATGAATGATGAGCAGGCAACAGCAGAGGGGCTAGCATTATAGATCGACACCCGAGGATACACTGTGTAGGTCTCAAACCCATAGAAAACATATCCTCAGGAGAGGCCAGTGAAACTGAGCTGGGGTTCTCAGGGTGAGATGGCTGCTACTCTTCCCACAACTTGTGGGCCTATTCCTAAGGCTCATCCAAAGAGGATGTAATATTCAGTACTACACCTGTATGCTACATAGTGAATGAGAACCTCAGCAGCTCCCCAAAAAGACTTCTGGGAGGGAAAATACAATGAATTCTGAAAGAGAAACACTCTGGCAATGAAGGTGATGACTGTGGTGAAGGTAGAGGCAATGGCATCATCTGCTTCCTGAAAAGTGCCCAGAAACACTGAAACATGAATAATGCTATTAAAATTCTTACTCTTCTCCTCTAGTTATTGGTTATGACTAAGAGTTGGACATAGTATTCACAATGAGACGCAAAATGAAAGTAAGCTTATTGGTCAAATAAAATCAGTCTCTGTCAATCCCCTAGGAAGGTATCATAGCACACAGTGTGTCAGGAGGGACGGACGAGGAGGAGACCGCTTTCTCCATTTTTCTAGTTGTCTGACTTATTGGCTAAGCAATAGATTGGCCATTTAAGGACAATAAATTTAGTGGTAACTTTAACGTTCTATTTGCCCACATAGTCTTTGTTATCCTCTCTGTTCATATTCAAGTAGAAGGAGGATAAAGAGGAGGAGGAGGAGGAGGGGAAAAGGATAAGAAAAAGAAAGATAACAAAAAAAGAAGTCCAGAAGCCATATAAACTAAGTGTAGGAAAGATTTCATGGAAACTCAGATTTAGTAATTGGGTTCATTCATTTATACACAAAAATCCATTCAATACATAAATACAATATTTATGAAGCACTTATGTGCTTAAAGTCAGTAAATTAAGACTTCTGGTGAGATTTTAGGCATTGGTTTCCAGATACTTTGATACGCTTCACTTCTTTTTTCAAAAGATAGGCTTTCTTCATCTTGCCAATTTCCCTTTAGGAGGCAAACACATCTTATTCCTGATAAAAGAATAGACAAGTACCTAGGAGTCTTGATTTTAGAAAGTAGGCATCTAAGCTAAGAAAGGCTGCTTTCGCCACACAGGGATGCTGTGACATCGGGTGGACACTGCCGTCTCCTTTGTGCCCAGATTGCACAGCACACAATGTAAAATGATGTCTACAATTCCCATGTTCTGTTCTCTGTGAAAAGGAATGCAGGGGCCCTCCGAAATGGGGACTAAATGTACTTATGATTTCGTAAATCCCTGTTTATTGTGACATTATGTTCTCAGGGCTTTTTTTTTTCTTCCCATCCCTACATATCCGGCACTAAACAAAACACCTAGCATTAAAATGGAGACATGAAATTGATGATGGGTTCTTTTGCATCTTTCATGCCCATAATTAATAGTGTGATGATCCATTTTATTCTTTCTCCTTAATTCTCTAGGGATTCAGAAATGATGTGATTTTTCTGCTTTCCCCTACTTAAAGCACTGGCATCCTTTTCCAAGGGTGGGTGTGCGCGTGTTAGAACCTACTCATCCTTATGCCTAAATAAGCAAGGCTATAGTAACCTGAGTCATAACCTGTTTAGCAGAACGAGGGAACCGGAGGAGTTAAGAAACCATGACTGCAGACACCATCACTCCTCTGCCCACCCCGCAAGTGTGGGCTGTTTATTGCACCACTGTTCTTGAATGAGAAACCACTATATAAATCCTGGATGCACAGAAAGGGCTGCGGTGATTCAATTCACCTCTGAGTCACTAATTAATCATGGGTGGAGAGCAGTTTTAGGTAGAGAGAGGAGACCTTTAAACCAGCATTCTGTAGCTTTTCAGAATGGCACAGTACAGTTCTGGCTCAGTGAGTTGGCTGATCAGCGAGATATCTTCTTGGGCAGATTTTCTGCAAGATCCATAATAGATTCAGGGGAAGAAAAGATTTAATCTCTGCCAGAATAAATATTTGGTCCTTATCGGAGGCGCCACACATTTGCCACTGCAATCACGGCTTCGGAGAGATCTTCTTAATCCTGCGAGTGCTCCCGCCAACATCAGTGGAAACCCTTACCCAGATGCTTCATTGTGTTTCGCCACAGTGGTAACTGTGGCTATGCTAGACCTCAGATATGGTCTCTTTACTTGCAGTAATAAGATTTCATTACTGTGACCTCCTTGTCATTTGTCATGGGATCACAGTGGCATTATAATCTGTGGCTAACTGCTTTGTCTCAGTTCATTATAAGTCCTATGGCAAGTACCCATATAGTTGCCTAGGATTGAATCCATCATGCTTGGCTGCCATGAAAATGAACTCTGCTGGCTCATGTGTCCAGAGAGGAGATGACTTGAGGGATAAAATGCATTGGCTTTGGAAACAGCCCCAACTGACCTTTTGGGAAAGTGACTTTTCTGTACCCCTTTTTAATATTATATGGTGGGAACAGGATATCAGCTTTCCAGACTTCCCAGGGCCGTTATAAGGCTAAAATGATACGATTATAATGATTAACGTGACAGCACTTTACGAATAATAAAATATGATTCAAATAAATGGGATAAATGAGATTGGGAGAAGGAACAATCCAAACATTTGACTATATGTCACACTATGTAAGCACTGGAGAAGTTAATTGGTTCAATAGGATAAACATGGTTTTAGCATGGCCTGGTTCAAATAATACCTCTCTCTGGCTCTGAGAGCTATATGACCTTGGGCAGGTTATTTAACTTCTGATTTCCCCACTACAAACGGATCTGTGGAGGAAGGGAAAGGCGAATTGCTACCTTTGAAGCTTGTTGTGAGGATTTTAGGAGAATACATGTGTGTGAAACTCTCAGCACGTGGCTGTGCATACTTTGGGACTTTAATAAATGTCAGTCATCTTTTCCCTTTCTTTCCCCTCATCAGTATAGTTAAAAGTAGTGGTGCGAGCTAAGGGCTGGCTGGTTTGGCGATAGTGTCAAAAAAAATATTGTAAAAATAAATGTAAATTTTAGCAAACAGAACATTAAAAAACAACATTTGCACGGTTGATTTCCTGTCACAATTTGATAGTTGCTCTCTCTTCGCATTCCTTGGTGTCTTTTATAAGCCTTTCCAAGGCAAGCAAAGTGTAGCTGCAAAAACAGCATGACTATAAATTTTAATAACTCCACACCCATCACCACTAAAGTTGCTACCAAAGGCAATCACTTCAATCTATGTTCTTCCTTGATATTAAAAACACAGACAAGTGGTAAATCAGAAGACATTACCAAAGAATTCTCAAGTGTGATAAAAAAAAAGTCTGAAAAGTCTGTTAACACACACACACACACACACACACACACACACACACACACTAAACGGCACAAGAAAACAGTTGTTTGTAAATAGCCAGTAAGTAAGTCATTCTTCATCAATAATGACTGTTTATGAGCCCACATGGTTCCTCAAATTAGTCCGGCTCCAGCTTTCTGATCTTCCATCAGCCACATTACAGTTATTGCTGTGGAGGTGACCCGTGAGATTCTACCAACACCAGGGTCAGATTTCAGGAGCAGAGATGCACAAGGGCAAGAAAAATCCTCAGGAATAAAGACCTCCCTGCAGGCTATCTCTTCATTCATTCCACAGTGCCCCAGGGGAAGGTAAAACGCACCATCTACTATTTTAGACGACTGCAGCTGACAGAAACAGAACTGGGACTCTCAAAGGTATGCCCGAGAGATGTGCAAAGGAAGCAGTTCTCTATCCTGCTTTCTAGTCTTCCCACAGAATCCGTGAGTTCAGGGCTAGGGCAGTAATATAGGAAGAACGACAGGTATGTGATCCTTCTTGGGGCCAGGTCTGTTCCAAAGTCTGGGTCACAATAAATAAAAGTCAGCGGCAGTGTTACTACATGTCCCCCCCCCACCCCCACCCATTATCGGCTCATAGTAAGAGAGGATTTCTAGGTCCCCTTGTGATGTGTAGGGCTAAGAGACCAGTGGTGACCAAAAAATTAGGTGTCACTCCTGAGCCATGCATTAAACTGCTGGTGTGAGACCAACCAGAGTTCTCCCATTGGCTCTAAACCACCATACCCAGCAAATTTCTGGCAGTGGCCTCTTTGTCAGCCTGGGTCATTGAGTGAGGGTGGCAACAAGCCAACTCACAATGGACATGGAAAATGAGAAACAAAATTTGATTATTTTATGCCACCAAATCTTGAATCTGCTTGTTATGCAGTGTAATCCAGACTACCTTGAAGAATGGGTAGGTGCTTGGTAGATATTTTTTGATAGAAAAATTTTTGAATTCTTACAATTATGCTCCAGATATTAGAGGCTAAAAAGCTGGAAATTCAGAGAATTGGGAATTCATACAACTAATAGAAGATGCATTTAAGATTAGAATTCAGGTCTGTCTGACTTTAAAACCCATGGGTTTTCCGCCATGCAATGTTTCAGTCAGGTGTATTACATGTTGCAGTTATTTATATAAGACACTGTATACGTCACACATTATATACTTTGTTTGCCTAACTTGCCTAATCTGTCTAACTCATTTAACTGTGAGTATCTCAAATGCAGGGATACTAACAGGTGCTCAGTTAATGTTTGTTAAATTAATGGATAAGAGAATGAATGAATAGTGAATTAGAATGCATGGCTTTGGCAGAAAAAAACTTGTGTTGATAAGTTTTTATACCATGAGAAGTTAAGTAGGATTTGAATAGTAGATGATAATGAAGAGAATTGTTCATACATAGCAACATTTTTTGCAATAAATCTTAATCAAAACATGTAATCTCACTGTGCTTTATGTATGCAATCAATAAAAAACAAAAAGATGAGGTATGATTTTGATTCATCAGATAATTTTGGCTGAGGGAGAATTTTATTGAAATTCTCTAGGGTAAAATAGTCTTGTGTTTAGTCGAACACAGTATGGACACTTTTCATGGCTAGTCACTGTCTTTCAGTGAAGATCATCAGGCCATTCTTTCAATGTTATGGTCTCCTTGTTCTAGACTCAAGATAATTGTTAGCTCATAAGCAGGGAGTTTGTACTTCCTGTGTGCGGAGTTGTGCACTATTGAAAATTCAAGATATATAAATGACCAGGTCTCTCTCTCTCAAGAAGTCTAAGCCCATCAGGAATTATCCAAACTGACAAGACTTCAACTATGGAGCTTGGAGATGATTTGGACTTTCACTATCATCCCAGGCCCCTTCCCTTGGGGGAGGGGGAGGGTGGGGAACCGACAAGAAGGGTAAGGGAGAAGGAAAATGTCTGCTCTACATTCCAGAAGCCTTTGTGATTTAGAATCAGAAGACCTGAGCCCAGTCAAGCTCCATGTCTTATTGTCCAGGTAACCTTGAGGAAGTCATTCAACTATCTATACAAAAAAAAAAAAACAACAAAAAAACAAGACAACAATAGTAACACCTGTGTTAAATGGAATATAAGAGAAATGAACAAAGTCTTGGCAAATTCTGAAGTGCTCTTCAAAGGACAATATAAAAATGATGTCAATGGTGGGGATAGCTGGGTGACAGAGAAATAGTGTGACAGGTGATGAATGAGTCAGAGGCTTTTGCATACATCTTATAGGATACCGCTCTATTTAAAATGACTGTCTCCCATTCAAGATCATCAAAACTCTAAAATCTGTACAGATTGTCCCTAGAAAATTCACGTTATGGCTTAGAAACAAATTCTATTTTCCTAAATCTGCACAGGTCGCAGTGACCTTTGCACCCACCCAGCAACACGGCCTCCGCCCCTCCACCTATAGCTGTGCTCCTCCTGCTGTTGTGGGAGGTCAATCAATTAAAGCGGATTAGATCCAAGGACTGAATTACTAACAGAGGGCCAAGAGAGATAAGACTGATAAATTGCTCAAGACAGCTCCATCGCTAACTCCAAGCAAAGAAAAAAATAAATAAAATAAGAGCGAGCACGGATGACAGCTCAGGACAACAGGAACTCTGACCTGAAAGGGGGGAGTCAAGGAAGGACAAGACAGCCAGTGCAAGTAAATAAGATGCAAGGCCGAGCCAGGCCTCTAATAGTCACTGGTCACAAATGGCATCCTGAGTCACCGTGTCCTTCAAATCCACTCTGAACATTCACTTCCAATGCACAGGTCCCCAATGCCCTACCTGTTGGGGCAGCTTGGTAGTTAAGTCTGACCGCAAAGCAAAAATTAAATTTCATTTCCGTTGAAGCCCTAGGGTCACACCAAGACCTGGAGCGGTCTCCTGGCAGGACTCAGGTGACAGCCGGCGGGCCAGTGATGACTACAATCGGTACAGACAGAACATCTCCCGTAAGTGCCTTGCTTTCCCCCCAGATCTCTATCGCAGCTGTGAGGAACTACCCAATGGCTTTAATAAAGAGATCTCAGGCCCTGTGCTCACAGTAGCAACACTATAATCCTCAAATATTTAAAAAAAAATCATCATCAAGAATATTATTCTAAATTATCTTACATCTTATCTGTATGCTTACAAAATGTGGTCCTGGGACCAGCAGTATCAGCATCAGCATCACCTGGGAATTTGTTAGAAACGTAAATTCCTGGATCTAACACCAGACCCTCTGAATCAGAAACCCTGGACTGGGGCCCAGCAAATGTGTACTTTCACAAGCTTTCCAAGTGATTCAGACGGTTGCCGAAGTCTGGGAACCACTTCCTTATGTCTTGGTTTCACTTGGGCAGTGGTTTCAACTGGGAGTGATTTTGTGCCCAGGGACATCAGGCAAGGTCTGGAGACCTTTTTTTGGTGGTCTCATCTGGGGGTAGGGCGTGCTACTGGCATCTAGTTGGTCGAGACCAGGAATGCTGCTAAACTATCCAATAACACACAAACAAGAAATATCTGGTCTATAATATCCACAGTGTCACTGCGGAGAAACTCTGCACTAGGCAGTACGAAACTTCCGTCACACAACAAACATTTCTCTATAAAGCATGTCTGGCTTGAAAGAAGCTGTTCTAGAAACATTTATAGATATATGGTCTATTTTTCCTCACAGTGCTCCTTCTTTCAAGTTGAAGGAACATATACACATACACACAATGTTCTAGAAGCACACACTATGCAAGTGTATGTAAGCACATGCTTGTATGTACACACATGAGAATTTTCACATATTGGTCTAAAACTGTGATCTAGCCCCCAGAGCACAGGATGAGCTCTGAGCATCTGTGTACGTGGGTAACTGGACTCTCCCCAAACTCTATGTTGTACTCTAGTGCCCGTTTTCTTTTATTTTTACTTTTTTAATTATTTAAAAGATTTTATTTATTTATTTGACAAAGAGCAAGAGATCACAACTAGGCAGAGAGAGAGAGGGAAGCAGGCTACCCACTGAGCAGGGAGCCCAGTGCAGGGCTGATGAGATCATGACCTGAGCCAAAGGCAGAAGCTTAACCCACTGAGCCACCCAGGCGCCCCCCAGTGCCCGTTTTATAGATGTACATTTGGAAATGCAAGCTTAGGTGGCCAGAAAGTGGCAGGTCTGGAATATGTGTCTTATGTTACTTTCCCTGTCTGGTCTTGGTAATCCCCTTCTCTCTCTCTCTCTCTCTCTCTCTCTCTCTCTCTCTCTCTCTCTTTATTAACTTATAATGCATTATTTGTTTCAGGGGTACAGATCTGTAATTCATCAGTCTTACACCATTCACAGCACTCACCTTAGCACATACTCTCCCCAATGTCACCCCCCTTCTCTTTTAACTCATGGCCACTAGCCCCTAAGAAAATGTCCCAGTACATCTCCCAGCACAACGACATTAGCTGATGGTCCAAACTCCCATCTGGTCCCTTGACTCTTACTCCCGATGAGGTAATTTTAGTCAGTTTCCACAAAGATGGATGATCGGCAGCTCCCCTACGGAAGAGCGACCAGGAAAAAGCCAGTAACCTTTCTAGACCTAGTCTGTGACTGTAAGGAAACCTTTAGTGATTTTCCAAAGTGTTTTATTATTTACCTGTCTTTTAAGTGTACTTTGCATTTGAATGACCTCAGTATACTTCCACCTTTTGATTTGACCTACGGAAGCCTTGACAGGTTTTGAGTGTATCCTGTGCCTTGGAGAGGTATGAAGTCATTAAGGTAAGACCTAACATCAAAAATTGGAAGCCAAGTAACTTGTGCAGAAGAAATACACAGAAAACTTTGGGTGGTGTGAACATAAATAGGGCAGGTGCATATACTAGATTTTCTGGTTTTCAAACATTGTAATACTATTTTTTTGGATGAGCTATTTCAATTTTCAGTAGGAAATGTATATGTACAGGATCTTATTAAAATTGACTTATTTGAATACCTCTTAAAAAACTGAATTAACATAATTTCAAGGCGAATGGGCCTATGTGAATAATACACATC
This sequence comes from Nasua narica, assembly GCA_028533885.1. Lineage (NCBI taxonomy): Eukaryota > Metazoa > Chordata > Mammalia > Carnivora > Procyonidae > Nasua > Nasua narica. The sequence continues at coordinate 106,153,647 of CM052797.1, read as the reverse complement.
AGCCAAAATTTCTGGTTTAATAAGTGAGGCATTCTCAGTCATTTGCCTTGACGAATTCCAAGTCTAAACTTTACACCACTTTCTAGCTGGGGAAAAAAATTAGTATTCATGTTTCAGAATTGAGAGATTTAGTGTTAGGGATTATCAAACACTACGGATGCAGATTACTGCATATTTTAATGATGCCTTTGGAGAATGGGCACGCAAAAGTTTTAAGAGACAGATTGGCCTGACATAGAGACCAACAAATGATGGGCCAAATCCGGCTATTGTCTATTTATGTAAATAAAGTGTTATTGGTAGGCAGCTGTGCTCATTCATTTATATATTGTCGGGGGCTGCTTTTGCACTCTAATAGCAGAGCTGAGTAGTTGCAACATTGATCTTGTGGCCCACAAGCCTAAAATATTTACTCCCTGGCCCTTTACAGAAAAAGTTTGCTGACCCTTCTTACTGAGGCTTGCACAACTTAAGGCTAGCCTGTTAATTGCTTTGCCTTTTTTTTTCCCCCAGTTTTTGACCTATAGTTTATATTTACTTGGTCAGAAGAACTCAAATGTCAGTGGGCAGGTCAGACAGGGAGCTTGTCTGTACCTGGTCATTCAATAATTACCTGGAATATAGAGCACATTTCTAATAAGAAGACAACATATATAAAAATTCTCCCAATTTAGGTCGGAACTAATCTATCTCAGATCCATTAAGGGTGGTTTAGATACTAAAATCAATTCAACAGAGCACTGTTTGAAGGTAGGCAGCTAGGGATACAGAGAAATAAATTAGAGGTTCCTGGCAAAAGATGATGGTAGCTAGGAATAGTCTGTTAATGGAGGAGATGAAGCGAAGTTACAAAGTTATTAAAATTATAATGATACACCATTTCTTTCTGAAAATTTATCTAGTTCTCTGAAGTGAATCACGTACATGTTAAAGTCTTGGGAGTCTAAAAGCCAGCACACATCGCTCTGATGCCAGGCCTTCCGTTTCCTACTGAGATGGAATGAGAGAAGAGAACAGGATTGCTACCCAATGAGCAGCTCAGTCTCCAGGGCGCCAATGCATCTGCAAAAGACTTGAGTCCCTTGAGTGATAGATGGTGATTAACTGAACTCTCTTGGTTGACCTGCAAGGAAAATCTCCCGTGTCATCATCTTGGGACGAACACCCTGAAATAGGGGCTCATTTTTCCTTTCCTGGTTATCGTAAACAAAATGGCCAGCAGACTCCAATATATCAGCAGCGCCTGTCTGCACACAGGGACGCCAGGGGGTGTGTGTCCTGGAGATAGCGTTGCAGCGAGGTATTTCATGCAGGTGATATTTTATGGTCCTCCTCTCCGTCAACTATCACCACTGTAACAGCCCCTCCGGGTCATATCAGCATTTCTAATTCAAAACACTGATTGTGACCTACCCCCAGCCACCTTAATGAAAGCAACAGAGGGAAGGAAAAAAGTCAGGTTTAAACAGCTACAACACATCAAGAGGAAGCGGGCCTGCTGACTTCCATGCCGGCGTCAAAGCCACTGCAGGGGAAGTCATCGGGACCATGGAGCAGAAGTACAAAAAGACGACACTTTCCCCGGCCCTGGATGAGAGTGGTAAAGGCGACCCAAGCAGGAGACTTGCAAGCATGCCGCAGGGAGCTGACTCGTGCCTTTGGAAAAGTGTCCAACACACCGACATTCAGAGTTATTTCAAAGCTGCTTGCTCTTTTGATAGAATAATTAGGAACCACATCTCTTTATTTTAATTTACTTGAATTTTGTAGTCCTACCAAACCGCAAAGTGAGTCAGTTTTAGCCAAGTGGGGAAAATACCCCCAAGACACTAGGGAGTCATCAGTACCCGACGGTATGGCAGGCACTAGGCGCCATCTGGGAGCCAGCCACAGCCTTAAATACACAAATTGCCCCCTGAGTTTATAATAAATCCATACAGAATATGAAGAAGTGTTTACATTGTGGCATTTAAAGGGCACAAACATTCTTTCTTCTCTCTCTTCTTTATGGATGCACTACAATTTTATTCATTGACATAAAGATGCTACATGATTTCATCCAAATGGCTAAGGAGCACAGTGCTAGAGGAATAGAGCTGCGTGTGTATTTATGCCCATGTAAGTGTGTGCATGTGTTTGAATAAGACCTTAAAACTTAACATATCCAAGAGCTGGTTTCTCTGACCCTCTCTGTTCTTATGAAGTGATGATGGCCCAGGAGAACTCAGGCCCCTCTGTGTTCTTCGAAAGGCATCTATAGTCACACAGGAATCCAGCCCTTAAGACAGTCCCTGGACTATCAGTGGAGCCCTTGGGCCTTCACTTCTGTAGAAGGCGTCTCAGGAATGTGATTCTGTCATAGACCTGACTCAGAGCGAACTGTGGATCTCAGAGTAACTTAAACATGAGGGAGCTTCTAGAGTCAACATGAGCTCCAGGCAATCAAACTGGTTGGGCATTAGAGATCATTAATCTAGTAAATGATCCAAAGAAAGGACAGCTCTCCTAGGCCTGGCTTAGCCCAAAGCTGAATGAGCTACTCTTTCCTATATAGAGAAGGGACTTCCCTCTGCCAAAGAATCCAGCTTTCCTAACCAGCTGCAAAGATGTACAGAGCTGAATGCAATTCTACATGAATGCCCTCCCAGAGCCATCTTTCATTAACTAGGCCCGTCTTTCAATTATCCCACAACTTCTCCAGTATCTATTCAACATTAAGATACATTGTTTGCCCAGATTTTTTTAATAGAATGAGTCTTTCTCCCAATTAGATCATAAGCATTGTCAATGCAGAAAATGCATTTTTATTTTCTACGTCTTCTTCCATTCCGTAGACGCAATAAATGTTTAGCTGAGCACCTGACACAATGGTAAAGGCATTTTTGCATTTTTTAGCAAGCAACGCTTTGGTGTGGTGCACAATATCTCCATCCGTGGTTCATTTACTGCTTTTAAATTTTTGCTATGATTTTGCTTTGAGAGAGTGCTTTCAAAAATGTGGATTATGACCATGTCTCAGGAGACGATGGCTATTACTTTACTTCATGTAGTCTACTGAACAGTATTCGGGATAATTGCCAACATGCCTATGCAGCCCAAGGACAACCTACTCTGTTGCTCTAGAGATGAGAGGTTCAGTGATCCATTTCGAAGGTCTTCAATCCACCCTGCTTCTTTATTTGGACAGATTCAAACTAAAATCTTAGAGGTGAACACTATCATCCCATTACCAGATCCTTCAACCAGTTGGTTCCCATTAAACATCATTTAAGCTCTTGAAATATCTAAGATGCCTGACTTCCAGAGAAGCTTATTTTCATTTCCTTGACTCCTCCCACATTCCTAAGTGCACTGATTGCCGTCCGTGTAACATTCAAGCTCTGCTCGTTGGGAGCCTATCCCCTCATCACAGTCCTTTAGGGCTGCTTCTGAAGGGGCTCTACTATGATCACCATCCGTTTTCAATTTGCACTAGACCTGTTAAACTGAGGATCTTTACATATGGTTATATTTTGTAAGTAATACCTTCATTTCTCCAAATCAATGTTGCAGAAATCAAAGTCAAGTCAGAGAAATTTTGCAGTCAAATATCTACCAATCATGCACTCTGCATAGGGCACTTTGGTAGGCCTATCAGATGCTACATAAATATACTTGGCTCTATTCAGCCCTCAAGAGTATAAACTCCACTCCAGGGTTGCGGAAAGGGCAACAGTTTTGGAATCAGAATTGTTCACTTAATGCAGGTCCTGGAACAATTCATACTGGGCCTAGTTTCTTCATGTGGAAGATAGAGATGGCATCCTTGAGTTTGTTGGGTGATGATGAAGGTAAAAAAGAGATGTTTGTGACAATCATGTGAAAAATTGGGGGCACTGGAAAAAATACAGCATTAGAAAACAGATGAGGACAAAAGACAAACAGAAACAAGTACACAGTTCCCTAAATTAAGATAAGAAATAAAGCACACTTCCATATAATCTTTCTTTTTCTTTCTTTCTTTCTTTCTTTCTTTCTTTCTTTCTTTCTTTCTTTCTTTCTTTCATTCAGGATTTTATTCATTCACTTGACAGAGAGAGAAAGAGAGAGATCACAAGTAGGCAGAGAGGCAGGCAGAGATAGAGGGGGAAGCAGGGTCCCCACTGAGCAGAGAGCCCGATGGGGGGCTCGATCTCAGGACCCTGAGATCATGACCTGAGCCAAAGGCAGAGGCTTTAACTCACTGAGCTACCCAGGCGCCCCCCCCCCCATATAATATTTCTAAATACACATCCACAGTCAGTCCTTGACAAATTTCCCAAGTAACCGGAGGCGTAGGATTCATTATTTGCCCTTCAAGATAGAAAATGCTGCCTTATTTGGGAGGGGTCAGGCCAAGGGTTGGAAAGACGTAGGGTTAGAGAAGACATATTTAGGTAACTTTCGGTGAGGAGGGAAGGAAGAATAGGGGAAGTTTAGAATGTTGAAGCTGTTGGGATAGAAATGAGATTCAGTCTGTGAAAGGGAAAAATAGAAAATACTTGGCATATAAACATTTTAGAATATCGACCAGCTGGTCTGTTTTCTAAAACTTCAGTAATGTTTCTGATACAGAAACCTTTGAATGTTAAGGTAGACTCTCAGGGCTCAACATTATACAAACAAAGAGAAAGCATTTTTAAACTTCATAAACACGCTACATCTTAGAGAATATTTTCTCTCTTGCCCAAAGGGCCCTCCCCATATCCCCTGACAAATGTTTCTCTAATGGTGGCACAATTATACTTATGGGGTTTAGACAACTATAGATTCAAAATAAATATAAATAAAATCCGTTTTTCCCACCAAGTATGCCCTGCTCTTCGCTCCCCTGCTCTCTGCTATAGGATTCTCTCACTCAGCAAAAGAAGAGCTTTAGGGGTTTGGAAGGGCAATGGTTTGTGCTGTGCTTACACCTGACACTGGCCCAGAGGCTCAAGGCCATCAGGGAAGACATCACCCAAGTGATGCCAGAGCACCCACATTTCAGCAGTTAGCAGTGATCTTAGTGCTGCCAACTAGTCACATCCATGCTCAGTGATGCCTTGGAGTCCTTTGAGGCAGGGATTAAGGTCAGAAGAAGGGAAACATTTAAAGACGAGGGAAGGATGGGGTGCCTGGGTGGCTCAGTCAGTTAAGTGCCCAACTCTTGGTCTCAGCTCAGGTCTTGATCTCAGGGTTGTGAGTTCAGGCCCTGTGTTGGACTCCATGCTGGGCATGGAACTTGCTTTAAAAAATATTAATTAATATTAATTAATGAAGAGGGAAGGAAGTAATGGGGGAACAGATAAGGAATTAGATGAGTGAAGGAACCCTATCCATCAAGCCTCATCTGCAAGGATACGGAAAAGCAGCTCCCTAGACCTCAAATGCAGATGAATTTCTGGCCACTGCACTTTGTACTGATTATGAGGAACTTCCTGCAGGCATATATGGTGAGGCAAACACCCAGGAAAGCTAGCTAGAAGCAGACACACCTTCTTTAGTAGAGACTAGGATGCGATGCTGATTCAACGGCGAAAGCCTGCCTGCTGAGGAACCACACCAGACAACAAGGTCTAACCAGGGAATGCACAGAAACAAGACCGTGGGGCACCGGAACCCTAGCGTCCGGGACACACAGGTCTCAGTCCCACTCTGCTGAAGCACAGAAAGAGGACCAGGAATCAGGAATTTAGCCCAGAGCGGCACAGTACACAAACTGTACTGAATCTAGGGGGCACACGTTCTGAAAGGGTACTGAAAACGGTTTTTGGTGTCCTCTGTTGATTATTTTTCCCCCATAGATACCTATTAACTGTATTATGTAATAAAGAAGTTACAAATTCAGAACATATAGGTGGGATCAGGCCCTCAGGTGTGTTATTTTATTTTTTTTAAAGGAGGGGGTACTTTTTTCAGTGTTCCAAAATTCATTGTTTATGCATCACACCCAGTGCTCCATGCAATACGTGCTTTCCATAATACCTACCGCCAGACTCACCCATCGTCCCAACCCCCTCCCCTCCAAAACCCTCAGTTTGTTTCTTAGAGTCCACGTTCTCTCATCGTTCATTTCCCCCTCTGATTTCCCCCAATTCACTTCTCCTTTCCTTCTCCTAATATGGTTTCAATTACTTGCGGAACATAAGGAATAATATAGTATTTTTTAAAACGTGGCTTCGTTTTCAACCTTTAAAAAAATCAGTCTCTCATAAATAGTTGGATTTCTTTAAAAAAAATCTTTTTTTTTTTTTTTTTTAAATACTAAGAGTTAGCAACACTGGGACATTTCTAAAACAATTAAATTCCAGAGTTGACTCGGGGGGAAAAGGTACAAGTTCTTTAATTCACAACGGCTTCCACCATTCCCTATTTCCTATCAGATGCACATTCCTGAGTGTTGGTGGTCATTTATTATCAAGTTTCCTCCTTTTTTTTTTTTTGGTATAGTAGGGTAAAGAAGAAAAGGAAATGCTATTGTCACCATATGACTAGCAACTACTCCAAACCTCAACAAACAATAGATTGAGGGCCATGGGATTCAAGAAAAATAAAAGAAAGCACTTTTCCAAATATCCCACTCCATTTTAATCACTTATAAGTCTGCCCTTTCCAGACTTTTCTGTTTTTTAACCCCTAATGTACTATGATAATCATAGGCTTTTGAGTCAGACAGGTCTAGCTTTAAATTTCAATTCCACCACTTACTGTATTTTCTTGACCAAGTTGTATAGACTCCCTAAACCTCAATGTTCTCACCTTTAATGTTGGAAAAAGATTACCTCCCACACAAGCTTGTTATGAGGACAAAACAATATATGTAGGCATCTAGCACATAATGGAAGATGCTCAAGGAACTGAACTTCCCTGGCCCTTCGAAGGGCTGGGATGAATTAAACACACATGATCATAAAATCACACACACACACACACACACACACACACACACACATCCAAAGTGCCTGCCAAATTGTAATGACTCAACTGCTGCTTTGGAGCGATGGCTCAGCTCGATGTTTTAATACACTTTTCATGGACTGAAGCTCAACAACAAAATCTGTCACTGTTAGGCAGTGTCATAAGAAGGTCTGATTTAAACAAAATAGACTTCCTTCTGAACTCTGAAGTGTGGTAGCTACCTTCACCTTGACTCAGAAACACACCAATAAGGAAAAGTACGTGCGCTTAGCCAATAAACAATAGGATTAATAAATGACAGCAAAGATAATGATAATAGAATGCATTATTGAAAGTTGTATAAGAGGAGACCATTCAGTATAGAAAGGTACATATAAATTTTATGCAAACACACTTTTAGTTCTGTGAGTTCATATATCTGCATGGCTATAACCATCAAGAAAAATTTAATGTAGGCCCCTGCTCTAGAACTACCATTTAATTTTGAGCAGACCGTGATATTGAAAAAAATTATTTTAGTCATATAACACACTTGCCAAATAAATCAAAAATATTCATTGCAATAAAACAGCTAAAAAAACAGAATTGCTACTCTACCATGTTGAGGTTTTAAGTGGGCGATAAATCACAGCCCTCTCCATTCTGAATTCCGAGCCAATTGAGAAATAGACACAAGCTAAGGATCAGCAAACTTTATTGCTTATGGAGCTGAATAAGGGAATGGGTCTGGGACAACATTCAGACCTGGCCACACATTAGGTTTCTTGCTCGTCTTTCAAGTTCTGTTTCCTTCCCCATTGCCCCCTACAAAGAGGAAAATGGCCTGGGTCTGGGTACTCCCAGCACAGAGAGAAGAACCCTAAGAACAGGAAGAAGGAAAAGAAAGGGTCTCACCAGACATGTGCAGATTCTTGATCCAATCGCACTGACTAGATAAGGGATTGGAGAGAATGCGTAATAAGTGTTACCTCAGGGGCACCTGGTTGGCTCGTCAGTTAAGCATCTGACTCTTGATGTCATTTCAGGTTGTGATGTCAGGGTCCTGAGATCAAGCCCCGCATAAGGCTCTGCACTCAGCATAAAGTCTGCTTAAGACTCTCTCTTCCTCTCCTTCTGCCCCACCCCCATTAAAATAAATAATTTTTTTTTAAAGAAGTGCTATCCCAATACTTTCTTTCCAGTGAAAAGCAGTTGCTTAATTGTATAGCATAGATGGGGAAATCATTCCTCTTCTAGTACACCAGAGGCCCAAATAAAAGCATTTCCAGGCAAACTTACTGATATTGATTGACTCCTAAGAGGACCTAAGGAGCCATTCCTTGGGGATCTAAAGACAACTTGTTAATATAAAGTTGATATATGTTCAAGAATCTTGATATGTTACTTCACGGTCATGGTGAAGCCTCCTCTGTCTAACTAGTTAACAACAACCACTATTTCTGCTGATGGTTGAAAATCTTAGCAACATACGGCCAATGGTGTAGATTTTTGAAATTGTGGTGTTGGGAAAAAAAAAACTATTAGAGAGAGGAATGTTAAGTAAGACTTTTAAGCAAAGAAATTACAATCCTAACTGATAAAATTTCAGCAGGCCCATGGAGCTTTCTTTATATCATGAACTTCTGCATCCTTCCTAAGGGGCCTAGAGATCTGCTTTGCTGTCATTTATGTGAATGCATCAGCCAAGACTCTTTAGCACAGCCCAACTACGCTGTCAATGCCAAATCCCAAGGGATGCATATAATCACCATATTTACTGTGATGGCCCAGGCAATAATGATACCCACCGACTCTAATGAAACTAAAGTGCACGTGTCATTTTGGAGATGCTGTTCATTCAGGCAGAGTTGCCTGTCAGCTCTCTCTGGCCAAGCGATACAGCCTGCAATTTAGTTAACAAACTGAGACATCATAGAAATCAGTGCTTGTCACAGGCTTCCTTGATTCACTTGGGCTTTTCCACCTGTCTTACATACTGCAGGTCTCTAGCAAAGTGGCACTGGTGGGTGGAGGTCCCAGTGGAGTTGAAAAGACAAGGAAAAGAAAGGAACAACAACAACAAAAAAGCAAGGAGTTTGCTAAGTTCTAAAGTGGAATCTGCCCTCGAAGAAGAAAATAGAGAGAAAACATTTCTTGGCTCCAGTAATTCTACTATTGCCCGTTGGGCAACTTTCAAACTGTTCAGCCTGGTATCTCAGATCTGCCACTATCAGGTTCCAACCTTTATTTCCAGTTTTCTTACCCTTCTGCCCCATCTATAATAATTGATTAATCTAGCCATTCATTCAGCAAATATGTATGAAGTACTTACTCTGTACAAGATACTGTGCTAGGCATTGGTTCCAAAATGAACAGAACTTTCTCCCTTTCAAATACTCTTCGTGCTGATGCAGTCTCAAGGATGGAAGGATGGGGGCAACTATCAAGAAGAATGGAAATTCCAAGGGCCCACTTTAAGGAAGAAGAGAATATAGGGAACCTACTTCCATATAAAGGCATCCAGAGAACCACCTGATAGGATGATCTGTGCATTTTCAAAAGAACTTTAACAGATCTTTTATGATCTATTTAAGGACAACAAAATTATGGAAGAAGAACTGGCTTTAGGTTAGAGTGATATGGAAAAGCTTTTTTTTTTTTTTATGGAAAAGCTTTTTAACGGAAGTAGAATTTATATTCAACTCTGAATTTGGACAGAATGTGGATGGCCCAATTTGGTTGCTATCGTGTCAAAAGAACCACAGGGATGCAAGATCCCTGAAGTTGGGTTTAGAATCCTGGAAACCTGGGTTTAACCCTGGACTGCTTTGTGAGTCATGTGACACAGAACAAGTCAATTAGCCCCTCTGTATAGTAGCTTTATTGTCTTAAAAATAATAAAAATACTTAGATTGTATACTACATAAGAAAGTTTTGAGAACCTAGATAATACATATAAAAGTGTCTGGTAAATTGCAATGTACAATACACATATCAGATCATTAGAGGGGTTCCTGGGTGGCTCAGTTGGTTAAGCATCTGACTCTTGGTTTCTGCTCAGGTCATGATCTCAGGGGCTGGGGATCGAGGCCCACATTGGACTCTGTGCTCAGCATGGAGTCTGCCTGTCCCTCTCTCTCTGTCCCTCCCCACCTGTCCCTCCCCACCTCCCTCCACTGCACTCTCTCTCTAAAATAAATGAATAAAACCTTAAAAGAAAAAGAGAAGATCATTAGGTGGTCTACATTAATTGTTGATTTGATTTTAAACATACATGGCTATTTCTCCTTCCAGTTTCTACTCTGATAATTTTTAAAAGGCTGTTTTCACCCTCTTTAAAACCTTCAACAGAAGCAGGAAATGCTTTGCTTCATACTAACTTATTTCTTTTATCACAGAAAATCAAAGTGCTCCTTGGAAATCATCTCATTAATCTCTTGGAGGGAGGTAAGAAAGCGGACACATATTTTGCACAGTTGTACATGAATATCAATTTTACAAATAGAAAAGCCTAACACAAACTTTCCTAAGTTACATAGTGAGTAAAAGCAGCACCACAAATGATCCAGGCATCTCTTTACCTAATTATCTGCTCTTCTCATTATATGCATCCAAAAACCTTGTTCTCCCAATAGACTTCCATGTACAGATCTAGTTTTCCATCTCCAAAACAAGTAATGTTTTATTTAACTTTTAAAGCCTCTGCTTCTTCACCTAAACAACAATAAAACTGCCAAACAGGAGTTTTGAGGAGATAAAAAAAGGAATAATGCATTTGTAATATTTATGAAAGAAGCCTAGTCCAGTATCGATAACACACCAAATGAAAAGTACAGGCTATTTTCTTTTGTTTTACAGGGTAAGAATTTGATTTTATCAGTTGCAAGGGTAGTTGTGCCAACATATAGCAAATTGAGTGTGATTTTGAAAAACACTTAATCACTATTAATAAGTCCCAGAGTTAATTATTCCATCAATCAACAAACATTTGTTGAGCTCATATTATATTCAAAGAATTGTTCTAGATCCAAATGATATAAAGATGGACAGGGCATGGTGTAGGTTTTTCATAAGCTTCTAATTGAGTAGATGAAAGAAGACATGGATAAAAAAGCTGTTAAAGAATAGAAAGTGGTGGGGCACCTGGGTGGCTCAGTGGTTGAGCCACTGCCTTCGGCTCAGGTCATGATCTCAGGGTCCTGGGATCCAGCCTTGCATGGGGCTCTCTGCTTAGCAGGGAGCCTGCTTCCCCTCTCTCTCTGCCTGCCTCTCTGCCTACTTGTGATCTCTCTCTCTATCAAATAAATAAATAAATATTTAAAAAAGAATAGAAAGCGGTAAAAGCAATAACATACACAAAATTCAATAGGATTTCAGTGGAAATGGTTATTCTGCAAGGGAGAGCAGAGAAAACTTCATGACAGAAGTTATCTATCTTCTTATAGGCTCGGTCAGGAAGGACACCTAAGATTTCAACAAGTGGAAGGAGTGAAAACAAGTTTCATGAGGTAGCATTCTATGCAAGGAGGCTAACATGATCAAAAGGCAAGATGAAAAGAAACAAAGTCTGATCAGCTGATGAGTTTGGCAAGAACACAGTATATTCTAGAGAGAAATGGATTCTGCTGGAATAAAACAGTAGGTTGAGGCAAAATCATGGTAGGTTTTGAATGGTGTGCTAAGGAATATAAATTGTGTTCAGTCAGTATTGGGACACCACTGAGTGAAATCACACACACAAAATATATGTTAGAATATCTGAGCATGTTGTGAGCAGATGGGGAAGAGGTAGAGGAGGGGAAATTTAATAGATAAAATGGAGATGAGGTAACAGATGGCATGAGATCCCAGAAGAGGCAAAAGGGCAGGAGGCCAAGGGCATAGGTAGACTTAACTGTGGGAAAGGTGCAAGCCAATTTTTCCACTGAGACAGAAAGGTAGGAGAAATAGTTGCCGCTGCACTGTGGTATAGTGAGATCACCCTAATTTTATAGACATAAAAAAAAAATCTATACAACCATTTGTTAGAAACATTAGAGAAGGGATTTTTAAATTGAGTGGGGACTAGACTGTGACCTTTATGGTCCTTTTCAACTCTACAGCAGGAGATGTACTAATATGGCTCTCATTTTCAAAATGGAGGAAAAAGATATGAGTTCTCACAAATATGAAACAAGTACACTTATTTGGAAGAGGAATCAAAATGGTAGGTGAAATTAGCTAACAGAGGGATTTTATTCCACTGGCAAAGAGCCTTCTAGGTAAAATGGGCCTATTTCTGCTCACCACCACCATCAGAACAAACTTACACCCAGCTTCTGATCTAAACATTTACTACCTTCTTGGACTTTATGTGCACCTGACTTTGTCACCTCTTGGCTTCAGAAAGAGGAGATGCAATAAGCTAGCACACCTTCATTAAGAACAGTCACAGTGAACTAATTTCATGTTCTTAGAAGTATATTTACCAAATGGGAAGATCAGGAAAATGATGTGGACAGAGTGTACGAATCACAACAAAGTATCAGACAAGGTCTTCTGTGATAAATGGAATAAAATGGGGAATGCTTACACATATAAGGATGTATATGGCCCACTAAAAGGATGGCCAGATCTTGTAAGGCTGACCACAAGCCTAAGTCCTTAACAACTACCCGGTCAATATTTGTATCAGTGACCTGGATGAAGAAAGAGAAGCCATGGTTATAAGTTCACACTTGTCTTATATATGAAAGGGATATGTTGGATATCAGAATGCAAATACAGTGAGATGGGAAAAAAATAAAATTCAACGAAAGAATTAGGATAAAAATAGGTTCATTAACATATAATAAACAACCATGTAAGTAAAGGATTGGGATCACTCCATCAAAATGGGATGTGAGAAGAAGAGCTGGAAACATTAGACAACTAGGAGCTCAGTAAGATCTAGAAGTGGGATGGAATCTCTAAAAAGTTTTTACATAGAGTCTTGAATAGATAGAAGAATGTTGTTATTGGAGACAAGGAGAGTCTCCTGTGCTTTGCAGGGCTCAGGTAAAGTACAGAGCATCCTGCTCTCTGATAAATATCTGAGTTAATAGTCATCAATAGGCTTTAATGACAGTCTGTAGTAGTGTGCCAAGAAAGGTGACATTTTGGGAAATACTTCTGTGTCATCTGAAGAATGATTATGGAAACTAGAAAAGCAAAGATTTCAAGATGGAAATGTGTTAACAATCATCACAAAGAACTATCCCATGAAGAAAGGAGTACATATTCACCTTTGTTCTGGAGTATAGACTTCTGAAGTGTGGGAAGAATGTACAGGGAGGTAGATTTTCAATAAAAATAATATTTTTTTTCTCTTTAGAATGTCCCTACAATGAAGTAGGCTGTTTTGCAACATCATGATAGAACTACTAGGAGAACTCAAAGAAGCCACTGAAAATGCATCTGTGCTGTGGAAAGAATTGGAAAGAATTCCTGCACTTGGAGGAAGGTTAAACTAGAAGACTTATAGTAGCCTATCCATCTGGAAGGGTCTAAACTTTGTCATCAAGTAGAGTGGTAACTAGCATTGTTCATGTGATAAATTATTGTCCCATGCCTTCGCTCCTTGGAATATTGTGTAACTTTGCAGTGCCTTCCCACCAGGGGAAAAAATACTTTCCCATCTCATGGACTAAGGCTTTTCAATATGATCTGTCTGGCCAATGGGATTAAATAGAGGCTATAACCATGCTTCTGTAGTTTGAGTTGCCTGTTTGTGCTCCAGAATGTACCATGAGAAGAAGCATGGAGAATTTGCCCCAGGTAGCCACTGAACCTTCAGCCTGAGTCCTAGAATAAATGCACAATGAGCAGACCTGGACCTAATTCCAGCATGGAGCCAATCCTAGTTCACCGTCAGCCAAGAGCAGAGCCCAGCTTCCTGAGCCGAGCTGAGCTAAGCCGAACTTCAGTCATCCTCCTGGCCTGTGAGCATGTGGATACTTAATAGTGTAAGCCACTATGTTTTAGGGTGGTTTGTTATGCAGCATTATTAAGCAGTGGCCAGCCAATATATTGAGCTTTAACATGGGGGAAGGCATGTGCTATGGCAAATGCTGTGAAATGTGTAAGCCTGATGATTCACAGACATGTACCCTGGGGCAAATAATACATTATATGTTAATAAAAAATTAAAAAAAAAAAGAAAACAAAAGACTCAAACACTTTTTCTGATTGGTACTAAGATTTGAAAGTTGAGACCCAAATGTAAGATGATGGCCATACAGCATTTTTTTTGGCATAAATATTAAAGAAGAGATGCCAAGTTATATTCCTTCTTTGCTACCTAGTTTACACTTGCAAAATTTTGGGGTGTCAAAGTGGATTAGTGGGTTAGGTGTCTGACTCTTGATTTCAGCTCAGGTAGTGATCTCGGGGTTGTGGGGTCAGTTCGTGTCAGGCTCTGCACTCAGTGGGGAGTCTGCTTGGGATTCTTTCCCTCCTTCTCCCTCTGCCTCTCTCCACCACATGATCTCTCAAACTAACTAACTAACTTGCAAAATTTTGGTATTATAATCCATTCTAAGCAGCCACTGATAATATAGACAGGAAATCAGTTTCCCTTAGCCACTAGTAGAACTACTTCTCTTACCTTAAAGCCAACAGTAATGACCTCTGAATACTGTTATTAATTTGGAAGAGTTCTTTCAATTTGACACCATAAGTCTATTTTGCTGTTAGTAAATCAGTGGCCATAATTGTTGCTGTCGCCTCTACATTGTGATAATGTAATTTTTACTCCGTCTCTCTTAAGAATGGATGGACTATATCAAGTAGAATATAAATCCCCAGCTTGGAACTGAAGCTTCCCACCTTGGAACTGAAGTCAAGATTGAGCTTTTGAAGACTGTATATTTTTTTTCAGGAAATTCAACTGTCCACAAAGGCCTGGCCTGGTTTTCTTTATAGAACTTAAAATACATGGATATACTTTAGGTATTACATTTAGGACTTTTCAAAGACCCTGTTCACAATCAATATAAACAGAGAAGGACAACATTTTTAAAACTTAAACAAAAGGAGCATTAACACCAAGATGATGAGCAACACGTGTTTTGCCCATTGCAGGGGGCGGAAGGGGGCTCAATGCATAGTTCTTGGTAATGGTCAAATTAGTGTGGACAGCAGGAAAAGGAAGACAACTCGTTGCTAGCTTGGGAAAAACCATTAGATCCCAATGCAGACATGCATGCTCTTTGCTCTGATCCAAAGGAAAACACCAAAATTTGGTATTATAGAATTTTTGACAATAGTCATATAGAAGCATCCTCATTCACTTAAAATCATATACCAGCAATCCTCCACAACAACTTGAAGAGTGGTCCTATATAATATCATTAAAAGCAAAGAATTCCATCCTACAACTGGAAATACCGTCAGTTACTTCAAAATCCAAGAAAAAAATCCATACACTACTTTATAAAATTAATTTGGACTCTCTGGCTTATGTAAATTCTCAATTTCTTGCTCTACCTATTGAACAAATTATTTTTCTTTGCTTTCTGCTCCAAAGAATTGCTCCCAAATAGGAAGAACAACATGAATAACCTCAACAGTGTCCCTATACAGATAACTGTGCCACTCTAGATGTCCAACTGTGCAAACACTGAAACCATTCCTTCGGAAGTCTCTGAAGCACCTGATTCATTCATCTTTCCCTGAGAGGAAGTGGGAGGGAGAAGGATTTATTATCTGAAATAGAAGCCAAAAGGTAGCAGCCTCTGTTCAAGGTCATAGCCAAAAGCACAACATCTGATTCTCTGCTACAACTGCTTTTTCCGAGTTACCTGTATAAAAAAAATAATCATGACTTCAGCTACTTCAGGTTACCTACATTGTTCCCAGCAGAAAGCTACTCTGCAATTTGATATAAGAGGTTGGACCTCAATTTGTTTCTTCTCCTACAGCAGAAATAAGTTCATACCCCGGTCAAGACTGTCATTCCCAACTATGTGTCCTTTCCTTTGCATTTCTCCCTTTTATCCCTGCTCTGAATTTGCCAATCATGACAAAGTCTTAATGGCAGTTCAACGTTTTAAATTCAGATGTATATTTTGATTACTCCACGGAATGACCAGAGCCACATTAAGACTTAACCACAACTATTCAAAACGGTCTCCCTTCCAAAAGAGTCATAATTGCTCATGTGCCCAAAGCCTCTTCAAATTTTGTCTGGATGAAATATCTATAAGTACTTAAGTGTGTTTTTTCTTCTGTTATTTCTTTAGGTGTGTGCATGTGTATCTCAGGGTGTGGGTCAGGTGAGGTGGCCAGAGAGAGTATGCAAATGAGGGGGCCTGTATGTGAAGGAGGTGGTGACAGAGAAGCACATTTGAGGGATGGAAGGCCTGGGAAGCGTGACTTACCACCTTGCTGGTTCCTCCCCTGGCAGTTAAGTTCTGTCCAAATAACTCTCGATTAATGTACCAAGCAGAGACATTTCACATTTCCTCCTTAAGATCATTCTGACAGCTCACCAGCTGTTCCATGCTATTTTTTGCCACGATGGCATGGGTAAGCCACAGCGCCTTCTCTGTTACTCTGCCAACAGCAATGCTGCCTGCTGCTCAGCGCTCAAAGTCTGTTCCCCCACCCAAACTCTCCCATCTTGTCCATTTCCCACTCACCTTGCACAATGGTAATTTTAAGAGTCATCAATATAGAGTCTCTTGAGGAAACCTAGATGGTGGTGGTGACTGATCCATGAAAAGCAAAGGTAGGGACACCAGTGTGTTTTTATCTCAACATTAATTAATGAAAACTCATTCATGTCCCTATGTTGCAAATATCTGTATCTTTAATCATTTTCAAAACTTGAAAAGAGTGCCATTAAGCAGAAGAACACGGGTACTTTGTTGGACAGACCCGGATTTTGAATTCCTATTCTCTTTCCTAGCTAGATATCTTTCTGAGTCTCAGTTTCTATACCTGTAAAGTGGGTTTTTGTTCTGTCTGAAGATACCAAGAGGCTGGAATCAGACCTTGAAACAACTAGGACAAGAACCAGAACTTGAATCTGAATTTCATTAATCCTATCCAAATTTTTCCTCTGCTTAAAGACCACCCAGTTGAGGAAAACAAAAAGGAGAGTGATGCAGCATGGGGCATGAATTACACGAAGTCTAACAAGCATGGAAATCCGTTTTCCAGGCTTACGGCATCTGAAAAGCCACTGACTAGAAAGGAAGAGGGTGAGAGACATGTATCCAGGAGGCAAAAACACTGACAGAACAAGAGAAGACACTTGACACAGAGAAAAGAATGAAAAAACACAAGCAGATGTATGATGGAGGGCCCGGAAGTCAATTTCCTGTATTTCCTACCAGGCCGTCAGAGCATCGTCATTACAACAAAATCACCCTTGTAAGTTAGCTCTGAGGTCAGAGGTTCTAATCAGGACAAAAAGAGCTGATAAATGTCAGCCTTGCATTTCAGATCTCCCACTCATTTGCTGCCAGCCCCAGAACTGCTCTCCATTTCTCTGAGGGGTGACTTCTGCCATGGCAGGGGGGTGCCTTCAGTGAAATTCCCTTTCTGCTTCACTCTCTGGTGACCATACACTCAGCCCATGCCCACCCTTGATGCCCTGACTCCACCACCACTCCCGCCACCCTAAACATACTACGGCTTCGGGGACATGAATGCATCTTCACAAAGCAATGGGGCTCTGATCTCTGAAGAGATGTACAATGTTCAGGACACTTTGATTATAAAGTAAAGGACAAAAATAAGAATAAGAATAATAATCCCAATATCAACCCTTCCTTAACACTTGACATGTATGAGGCATTGTCCTTTTAAACACATCTGAATTTGACTCTCCCATCAACTCTATGAGGTAGATAGTATTATTATTATTGCCATTTTACACATGATGGAATTTGTCCCAAATCACACAGCTTCTAAGTGAAGGAACCAGGATCAAAATCCAGGCTCTCTGGCCACACTCTTAATGCCTGCATGGTCATGACTTGTACAGCATCTACTGCCTGTATGAAAACAAAAAACTCATTGCTTTGTCACTTAAAGGGGCACCAGCTGGCTAGATGGTCAGAGTTACACATGCATTCCTAGTCATCCACCTGGCAATAAAGTATTTAGTCAAGTCATTTACCCTTTCAGAGCAGTGAAATGGACAGGATAAACCAGAGGTCCTCAAATGCCTTTGCTAAATGAGCCATGTCTGTCCCTTTGGTGGGGGAGTCCAGATCTCTGGGGTGTGGCTATACCTGCTCTGTGGGCTCCTTTGGTCTCCCTCTTCACTGAGGGTCAGAAGGCACTGTGGAGGTAGTGCTCTCTGGTGTTTATACTTAGTAAGAGCTGAGCGGAATTAATGTTTCCCTTAGGGACTACTCACTTGGATTTCTAGATCAAGCACCATATCCATGATGTACTGGCCTTCTGGATATATAAACAGATGACAATCTGAGAGAAGGCATTTGGGTCTCTGCCTTTCTGTCCTGGGTTAGAGCCCCAGGGATTTAGGCTTCACTTCATCAGAGGCCAACCCACACACCCTGCATGACACAAAAATTATTGCAACCGATGGGGAAGCGACAATGACAGCAAAGTGTGATGTGACAGCAAAAGAGAATCCTAGGGCTGCCTGTCAAAGAGATTAAATCACTCGATTTCCTCCCACACCTCAGCATATTAGCAATGATACATTTGGCGACCATAGGCATCAGCGCACAGAAATTCCGAAACACGTTTACAACTTGGTGTTACGCGTTGAATTGTATCCCCTTGAAAGATATGCTGAAGCCTTCATCCCTGGTACTTGTGAATATGACCTTATTTGGAAATATGGTCTTTGAGATCAAATTAAGATGAGGTCATTAGGGTACACCTTAATCCAGAATGACTGGTGTCCTTACATGAAGAGGGAAATGTCATACAAAGAGAGAGACAAACAAGGAGAGTGCCATGTGATGAATGCAGAGACTGGAGAGATGTAGTCGCAAGCCAAGAAATGCTAATGACTGACAAACATCACCAGAAGTCAGGAAGAACAAAGGAAGGATTCTACATGGAACCTTCAAAAAAACACAGCCCCGCCTTGATTTTGGACTTCTAACCTCTAAAACTATAAGACAATACATTTCTGTTGCTTTTAAAGCCATTTGGTTTGTGATACTTTGTTATACTATCCCAAGGAAATGGATGCAGTTCGTGAACCCCCATCCCAACTCCTGGTTTCTGGATGATTAGTCTTAGATCAATTTCTCTTGCCTTTCATGTCTGAGGATTTAGGCAAGAGTTGAACTTTGATATTCCCACTGTCAAAGCTCGAACAAGATCCTCTGACTTAGCTAGTGACTTTGCTTTTTTTTTTCTTTTTTAAAGATTTGAGAAGGAGAGTGAGCAAGAGAGGGCAAGCAAGCAAGCAGGAATAGGGAAGGAACAAAGGAAGAGGGAGAAGCAGACTCCCTGCTGAGAAGGGAGCCCTACGCAGGGCTAGATCCTGGGATTCCAGGATCATGACCTGAGCTGATGCTTAGCTCACTCAGTCACTGAGGCTCCCCTATTTCTTTTTGTTAAACGAGTTTTCTTTTGTTTAATATGAGACCAGTGTTGTTGAGGTTGGCTGGGCTTTAGATATGTATAGACAGTGAAGAAATAGGAAAGAACTTGGCTCTTGGAGGCCAATAGACAACCCCCCCCCCCCCCCGCCCCCGGCTCACTGGTAGAATGGCCACAATCATTTTCCTTAAACAGTTGAGTCTCCATTCCTTTATTTGTAAAATGGGCACAATCAAATCAACTTCACAACATTGTTGTGAGTTTCAAATTACTTGCTTTGCAGAAAATGGCCTATTTTCCTATCACATTTTCCCAAAAAGCAACATAGTATCAAAAACCCAAAAAGGTTCGGTCAAAATCAAAAGTAGTAATGAATTTTCCGGTTATTATTTTCACTTGGATTTAAGCCAACCCTAGAATCTGTATGAGGCTTTTTCAATATGTAACCTGTCAAATGCAAAACAGGAAAGGTTATGGGTATACATTGTTATCTCTCTAATATAGCCTAACATCTGTCTTTCCCTATTACTCAGCCATAGACAAAGGGGATAGATAAAATGATACAGTATGTAACCGTGCGTTAGCCAGTAAGATTGCTATGGTTAACCACTCTGTTTTCTGTTTATTCTCTAGATTGAAGAGAATGTGTTCATGTTTTACCTTGTGTCTTCCCCCAACTACAGCTGTTTCTGTAGAAAAATCACTTTTCCTAAAGATCACATGCCCCATAGAATAATGCTCTTTGGTCATTCCAAAAAATAGCAGAGATAGCCTAAGATCCTTTTTTTTCTTTTTGTAATTTGGTTTTGTATGTGAGGCCAAGTGATACATCAGGTGACACTGGATGGAGTACGAGGTGCTGAGAGGTTCAGATGGCAAAGCTTCCTGGGGCATATCCCATCCTGGAGAGGCCCCATCTGGCCCAGGTAAATCCTAGAGCTGCAGGGCCAAAACTCCATTCACAGAGGTTAAAACACATCCAGTTAGTTCCCTCCCGCCCCCCCGAAGTGGGAGAAAACTTTTGTTCTCTCTTTCCACAGGGACAAGAGGCACAGACATCAGATGGCAGAAAGCAGGACAGTTCTGTGGCCATTCACCTTGTACTGAGGTTTTCTCCCACCTCAGAAGACAGTCTCATTATGTCTCATTAAAAATATTCCCTGGCGGCTTTCCAAACAAAGCCTCTGGAACGCTTGAGTCTAAGAAATAGGAAAACAGGGATAGGGTGGTTCCCACCCTTCCTGACGCATCAACTACTTAGATACATTTTTACTGAGCACCTACTCTAGTGACACATTAAGCAGCTAGATGTACAGACGAGGTACAGAGGAGGGAGACACAGTCCTATTTGTTGGGGAGTGAATACACATACAGGACCTAAGTAGAAAGAATGAAGCACTTACACACGTAACCAGAACTAAGGCAGAGTGACAAGTGCTATGGGGTTCACCTGATGCTGACTTTGTATTGGATTCGGACTGATCAAGAGATAGCTCATAGAAAATTCTGTATTTGATAGAGAAGAAGAGAAATGAGTAAGATTTTGTTCAGATGGGAGCATGAAATTATACTGGTAACACGATGCACGTTTTAAATTTTGTTGGGACAGAATTTGCCTAACTTATAAAGTTAGTCCCCCTGCAACCTGGACCTGTGTTTTCTAAGTGACACTCTGATGACATTGGGAGGCAGGATGTAGTTCAATAGAATGTTTACTAGGATAGTGATTAGACTGACAAGGACATAACTCTGAATCCCAACACTGCCAATTACTGATGTTTGGCCTCAAGCAAAGCCTTTCAATGTTCCATTTCTCAGCCTTCCTACTTGCAAATAGGAATAATACCTACTCCATAGGATTAGTTTCTATATTGAGGTAATATGTATAAAATATAGTGCGCCTGGCACATAGTGAGAACACAATGGCAATGCTGGAAAAGCTATAAAGTTTGAAAGTAAATCTCTCCCTTTGGAAACAATCCAATGCAACTGACTAGCTATGCCTAAATCTTGGGAAATTGGTTCATTTTGAGAAATTTTGGTTCCATCACTATTTCTTAGCACTCACGTGAGGATTAACTCAGATAACGTGTAAAATACCTAATGTGACAAGAATATGTGATGGATTTAATACATTTATTTTTGTTATTCCTAGTTAATAATGGCCTTGGGCAAGATAGGAAAAATACAGATATAATTTTGTTTTTTTCTTATGAAAGGGAATTTTGTAAAAAGTGTCTGAGACTGGCAACGATCACTGTCAGTGAACAAGCACATACTTCAGAGGAGCCAGCCCCTGCTTCACTTCTAGAGTTCCCCTCCTCACTCTGGTCCCGCCACTCTGGCTTTCGGGCTTCTGTCTCTGGAAACTTCTGCTCCCTCTGTCTGGAATCCCCTTCTTCCATGTCTGCTATCACTGGCTCATTCTCATCTCTCAGATTTTGGATAGGATGTCTCCCCCTTTCAGGGGTCATCTCCAACCGTACTATCCCCAAAGAACCTCCTGCCCTTGTTCAGTTCCTTTGTATGCCTGCATTCACGTCTATGGGCAACTGATTTGTGACTGAGGGATTTGAGTGTCACCTGACTCTTCTCACTAGCATACGGTATACATGGAAACAAGGACCTGCTCTCACTTGTTCCCTTTAGAGCCCTTCCTGAAACATAGGAGGCACTCAGGAAATAAATACCGGAGTGAACAGTCAGAACTTTGAAAACTCCCTCAGCCCAGCCTGGGCTAAGATGCTTACCAGTTTCCTCAGTGAAGAGAAATGAATTAGTATCAGCTATACATTATGGTGAGTGTAATTTGTCATGGAAATGTCCATCAGACCTCAATATCATAATCCCAACTAACCCAATTTCGAAGTAGAAGAAACTCTCTCTCTTTTTGTTTTAAAAGAGAGAGAGAGAGCATGGGGAATGGACAGGAGGAGGGGGAGAGAGAGGCTCTGAAGAGGGCTCCATACTCAGCATGGAGCCCGACTCACAGCTCAATCTCAGGTCTCTGGGATCATGAGCTGGGCTGAAATCAAGAGTCAAACGCTTAGCCAACTGAGCCGCTCAGGCACCCCAAAACTCCTTTTATTTTTAACTTGAACCAGGTGTACGAAAATGACAGGAATAGCCAAGATCCTAAAACCCAGTGTGGGCTAAGCCGATACACACTCCTTAGAGAAAGGTTTTCTGAAGTAGGCTTACTTGGCTCTGTGTAAGTCATGTGTTACCCAAACCTTGGAGCTTCCTTTCCAGTTATGGAACTCTCAAAAATGAACGGGCTCAGAGTTGTCCTTATGGTAAGCAGGGGAAACCACAAGAATGTTTTTCTTCTTGCTTTTGTAGCCTATGCCCTTCTAATAGAAACCAGCAGCATTTGCTTGCACCACAATGGCGCCATTTGTCAAATTACCTTCCAGCTAGTTAAATCACGCCCCCATGGACAGAAAAGTTAATCTGTTTCCAAAGAGCCCTATTTCCGCCCAGGAAGGGGCTTATTTGCATTGCAGGAGCTGACTCTGTATTATTATGTTTCCACAGCAGTGAGGTTCAGAGGTTAACCACATGGTGTGTTAACAACAATTTCTTTTCATCCTTTTAAAGTTATTTTCATTTCATTAGCTACCCCCTTGCTCCTTAATTATTCTCTGTTTAGGTTTTGTTGCTGCCATCATCAAATTTCTATCAGGGGAAAGGGTTGCTACCTTCAAGCCAGCGTGCACGTGCACGTGCTCCAACACACACATCTTCTCGAGACCCTGCCTTTGACAAAACTCAGCTGGATGGTGCCAATCTTTGTGTTTCTTCTTCCTCGTTTAGGCCTTTTGATATCATCTCCCTGCAGTCTTTGCGCACTGCCGCCCTGCTTACCTCCCACCCACCCGTAGCCTCCACACAGTGTCAGGCTCCCTCCTGGAATAGGAGACTCCAAATTCCCCACATAGCTTGTGCCTTTAATTAAATTCTAGTCCCTTACCGCCCCTGCCAAGATTCACAGATACCCTATAAGGTTCAGCATTAATTAAGCAGAGCTCTGCAAACTCTCTAAGCTGGAATACCAGGGAGGAAGCATGGTAAGACGGCGATACGTATCAGGATTTCTAGCTGTTGTGTGATGACATGCTTGAGGGAGATGCTTCAGAATCAGCAGAAAGTCAGGTAAGCGAAGGGGAGATTGATAAATGACCATAATGGCCGGGCACAGAGCTACATTTATTTTTTTCAAATTCAATTTATTGTTCTTTCTTTCTTTCTTTCTTCGGGAAACTGAATATGCTCTCCCTTTCTCTGCTGTTTTCTCTCTCTCTTCTTCACTAACAAAGCAGAAGAAATCAGAGTGCTGCTAAAATAAATAAAACACCCAACAGAGTTTTCATCATTTTAAAAAGTAATCTGGGGGCGCCTGGGTGGCTCAGTGGGTTAAAGCCTCTGCCTTCGGTTCAGGTCATGATCTCAAGGTCCTGGGATGGAGCCCCACATTGGGCTCTCTGCTCGGCGGGGAGTCTGCTTCCCCTTCTCTCTGTCTGCCTTTCTGCCTACTTGTGACCTCGCGCTCTCTCTGTCAAATGAATAAATAAAATCTTTAGAAAAAAAAAAGTAATCTGGGGATATTTTTCTGAGAGGAATATGTTAATCAGTCATCACCTCTACATGCTCTGGATTTCCATCATTTCTTGCAAATTCCTAAGAGGAAAAACTGGATTGGCACATTAGAGAAGAACTTTCCAAGGTGTTTTCTAAAAAATGTATCTAATTGAACAGTCACTGAATCTCTAAGGCAGAGGAAAGCTTAGTATTTAACAAAGTCAACATGTATCCTTTAGTATGAATTCCTTCAGTAACCCTGAAGTGCTTGCCTTTCCTTTTTCTCCAATACCTCCATCAGTGGGGAACTCACTCTCCTAGAAGAGATCATTCAGTATCTAATTGATTCTTGGAAACGCTACAGCTTCCTCCAGTTAGTTTTCTGAGGTCTCACAGGACACGTCTTACAGCTTTATTCCTGGGAAGTCTTCCTTCCTCAGGAGGATACTCCAGGTTTTTGAACTACTCTTGCCTGTGTGCCCAGAATCCCAGGAACCTGCTCTATTACTGCTGGCATTCTCTCAGCAGAAGGCCGGGCTCTGCCGAGACATTACTGACTTTCTCAAAGGCTCCAGAACATAATTTTCCTCCTCATGTCCATTCCCTGTCCTTACCTGGACAACTGAGGCCTGGCCTGCAAAGGACCTGGACCAAGTTAAAGAAAGCCCTCACTCTTCTCCCCAGCAAAATTCAAACAGAAGAATCTTGAAACTGGTTGAATACAAATAAGATCTAGAGATCTAGATACTTTAAGACACACAGAATTGACATATTAGAAAGGAATTGGATACTTCCAAAAATATCACAGCTACTGTATAATGAAAAACATAGCTTTTCACTTGTACCTAGCCAAAATTCTCAGTCAGACTTTGAGGGGCAAAATTCTCTCTGTTGCACAAATGCAGCAGTCTTGGAAAATCAGTCTACAATTCTTGACTGATTTTATAAGAGTAAGATACTATTTCCAATTTTCCCTAAAGGTAAGGCTCTTGACTACTTTTTAAAACCTCTAAACTATCTTCTTATGGGGGAAAAACATGCCTTCCTATTATCAGCATTTGCTTATGAACTTCCTATTATTTTGCATTCCAAAGAAATCTCAGTGCTTGCTTTCCTATTAATAGATCTATTGAAACCAACCTACTTTTTTCTTTTTAATCTTTTTTTCTAATACAGTAAGAAGAACAAAATCCAACACCTCAAATTCTTAAAATTCTACAAATAGAATTTCAAAATGCTACTACTATTAAGATTCTACAAATACAAACACTTCCTGTATTGAAAACAGTTACCCCATCTGGTACAAAAAAAAAGGTAAGAAACATCTTTTTCAGCTCCCAGCTCTTGAGCACCTTCTACATGTCGTCGCCCCCCATTCTGGAAGCTTTATATATGGTACCACATTTAATTCTCTAACAACCTGATGTTAGTTACTATTGCTCAAACTTTAAAAATAGCAGCAATGGCCACAATCGCCAAACTGTGGAAAGAGCCAAGATGCCCTTCAACAGATGAATGGATAAAGAAGATATGGTCCATATATACAATGGAATATTATGCCTCCATCAGAAAGGATGAATACCCACTTTTGTATCAACATGGACGGGACTGGAAGAGATTATACTGAGTGAGATAAGTCAAGCAGAGAAAGTCAATTTATGGTTTCGCTTACTTGTGAAGCATAAGGAGTAACATGGAGGACATTAGGAGAAGGAAAGAAAAAGTGAATTGGGAGAAATCGGAGGGAAAGAGGAAGCCTGAGAGACTGTGGACTCTGAGAAACAAACTGAGGGTTTTGAAAGGGAGGGGGTGGGGGATGGGTGAGCCTGGTGGTGGGTATTAAGGAGGGTACATATTGCATGGAGCACTGGTTGTGGTGCATGAACAATGAATCTTGGAACACTAAAAAAATAAAATAAAATTTAAATTAAAAAAAATAAAGCAACTGACGTTTAATGAGGTTAATAACCAGACCCAACATCTGTAAAGCTAGGAAGTGGTAAAATCAGCATGTGACCCAGTTCTAGCTGATATTCATTCATTCTCTCTGATTGAATTGATACAAGGCTTAATGAATAAAGGATGTGCTAACTATTTAGTGACAGGTAATCAAATCAGTAAATGCATTAAGCAATTAAGTTATCATTTTTCAACCTGTTCTGCCTTCAGAGATAGAGGCCTTAGATGTCCATTTCTTCTTCTTCTTCTTCTTTTTTTTTTTTTTTTGCAGCGGGGCTGGAATGAACCAGGGTAGAGCTCCACGGCTAAGCATATCAGTCAAACCAAAGGGAAGAAAAGTTGAGTAGTGGTGTACCAGGGAGTAAATCAACAGTGCAGGATAATAAGAATGCCTACCTCACCCTCTGCTCTTAGATAGTGGGTACTTGATAATACTCCTGGGGTGGCATAGTCTGGTGGTCTAAAGAATCTCTTCCCAGAACTGCTACAGGCATTCTGGAATTCTGAGTAACACCTGTATTTCTCTCACTATCCAACTGGCCAGAAACCTACCTCAGGAACTGGCTATGCGAAGTCGTAAATTGCCATCTTGAAAACTAAAACACTTACTTCTTATAGCTACATGCTTATGGCTACCAAAGAAAAGGTGCTTTCTAACTGACACATGTGTCATAATTTCATTTTCCATGGGGGTATAGGATTCAGCCAAGGCTGTTATTCTTCATTCTTCCTATTTCTCCCCTTGGCTCTTTAATAGGCAAGTACCTGTAAAACCTTGATGGTCTGATCATTGACCAGTCCAACCCGGTCATCTTACCTATCTACTGCTTTGCATCAGTTCCCTTTCCTTTCACCATCTGTTAAAAATGTAAAATAATATCCTTAAACATGATTGGTGTAGAAATATTACTTTATCTGAATAATCTGGAAACCATGGGAAGGAAGAGGTATTATCAGGGTTAATGGTGTGGAGCAAGCTTGGAAGTGTGAACCCTCAAGGACAGTGGCTAGTTCGCAAACAGGTAGTGAGGCATAAAGAAATGAAACTGGGCGAGGGATACCTTCCACCACAAATAAGTAATGGGTC
This sequence comes from Nasua narica, assembly GCA_028533885.1. Classification (NCBI taxonomy): domain Eukaryota; kingdom Metazoa; phylum Chordata; class Mammalia; order Carnivora; family Procyonidae; genus Nasua; species Nasua narica. Next base: position 106,126,568 of record CM052797.1, on the reverse strand, counting down.
AATCAGAGTAAATGTCATATTTCATATCTGTTGTGCCTTACAGTATCTGCAGCCTATTTTTATGAAGAACAATGGAGATTCTGAGCTAGAGGGGAAAAAATGTGGGTTTGTCTCAAAATTTGCCATATTTTTATTGCTTTCCTTAAAAAAAAGAAGAAAACTTAAGATTACAATGAGCATTAGCAAATTGAGCATGTGGGTTACTGCATGGTGCAAAAGAAAATGTGTAAGGCATAAAACCAATGAATGAAAGTGAACGTGACTGAGAGCCATGTTTCTCTCCAGAGACACTGCCAAGAGTCCACACCCCAGATGCCTTGCAGATCTAGCTTTGGCTCCCATCGCGTTAGCACTAAGACCATTTTAAAGAAAACTCCCTAAGGGGAAAAAAATTATCTGAAAATTGTTTCTTTGACAATTATAGACTGGAAATTATTATTTGCTCATTCATACACTGATTCATTCACTATTCATTAAACCACTAAATGCAGAGCACTGTACTACTTTCAGAGACACAAAAATGCAATACAACCTCAGTCTCGTCCTCTAACAGTCTATAATGTAGTGTCAGACCTGTAGGCTAATAAGTAATGAAAACAACTACTTCATACCTATGTAGGGTTAGTATTGTACTCGGTACTTTGTACCAACTTGCTGATTACATTTCATTTAATCCTCACAACAAGCCAATGAGACATGCATTATTATAGTCCGTATTTTACAGATAAAGAAACTCTGGGTCAAAGAGGCTCAGTTGTTCCTGTAAGTCTATGGAGCTGGAAATGGCTAAGCTAGAATCTGAATTCAGGACAGTCACTCCAAAGCCTGAGCCGTTAAGCACTACGCTCTCATGTTCAACAGCTGTGTTGTTTATAGATACTGGGCCTGGAAAACGGGATACACAGCACCATTGAGAATAAAGAAGTATGTTCACATCCGCCCAGAGGGCAAACGGAATCTGGAGAGGCTTCAGAGAGGAGCTATTTAGGATGTGAAGACTTACCTGATTTAGGAGCTTATATCATGGATTTTATCCCATTTTAGAAATGGAATATAGAGTGAAATTCCAAACTGGTACGTAACAATGAGTCAGTAGTAAAATATTTTCTCCTGTCATTATTTCCTATGAATCCGTGAAGAGGTATCACATTGATAGCTTAAAAATGGAACTGATATAAGCCCTAGAAGAAACACTTTAGACAACATGTTTTTAACGTTCCCTGTAAGGGAGTGATAATGTGGGTCTTTGATAGTCTTTTGAATTTTTAATCATTACCAGTGACTCAGCCATGTGGGGGAAAGCAACATGTGCAATATCATCTGTTTTGCCCCTGGGAGGAATGGAGTCACTGCTGGTGGGGGGTGGAGTTAACCAAAGGCAATCCTTATCTTTAATAAGCGAACAGCGGTGATGACGACACATGAGGCATCTATGTGAAAGCATCCACTGATGAGGGAGAGAGTGTACTATCAGAACTTTCCAAGAGTTTGGAGAATAGACTTACGAGAGTGGCAAATGAAGAATAAAAAATATAATCAATGAAATTAAAAGACTCTAATGTTCTACAATTTAAGGAGAACATATGCGCTAAAGGCTCATGGATTTCTTTCACGGTTTCTAAAATATGAAAAAAAATAGTATTTTAGATTAAGCAAATTAAGAGTTTCTTCCAGTCTCATCAAGACAGTCAAAAGACGCCAGAAATGACAGCTGCTGGGTAATAGGCCAATAGTTCAGAATTAAATATTCTGAATAAGAGAATGAATTGGCATTCCATTAGAAGCAATCACTGTGTCTTCCTGGAAAATATGAAAGGTTACAGTCATTTATATCATTTTGACGATGGTGGCTTAGTAGCGGAATTTAATATTAGGGCCAGAATACCGTTCATGCTCCTACTCAATTGTATCCAGTCACGAAATGGGAAGACACTCTGCCAGCTTGTCCTCTTTCTCTCAAAGCCGATAAACTAAATTCTACAGCTGTCATGCCTTCCACTACGTTGATGCACTGAGTTTAATTAGGTTGTAAAAATGGAAAATAAGCCAAATAATTGAGTAAATATAAATGGAATAAAGGCATTTCCAGACTAAAATGTATTCCTAGGAAATGTAAAGTAAGATGAATTGTGGCAAAGGAGGGTAAACATGTGTTTGTGGTGCTGTGTTCATCTGATCAAACCTGCTTCTGCAGCTGTTGAAGGCACATGCGCAGTGTGGGGATGGTGGACCCATAGCATTGCCTTGAGAAAGAGGGGAGAATTTTGTCTCCAGTGTAGCAGGGAGAAAAGAAAATAAATGGTTTTACTGACCAAATAATAGAGACTAAGAAAGCAGATTCCCTAAGTGCCACCTCGATTTCTTACATCATGGTATTTGTTGATCTCACTTAAGTTAAAATTCCTGAATCCATTCAAAGTATTTAGAAATCTATTATTTTAGTGTCCTTATGTGAGATTAGATAATAGATACCAATTACAATAGAATAATAAACTAAATAATAGGTAAGTATTTATTGAGCCCTACAAGGTCTCAGATACTGTGATAACTACTTTATATATCCTAGTTCATTTAATTTCCCCTCAACCTAAGATAGAGGTACAATAACCATCCACATTCTGTGAATAAGAACACTTAAGTTTGAGAGGTTAAAAAATGCCTGAAGTCGTGCAGTTCGCAAGTGACAGCAAAGTTTATGTAAACCATCAATGAAGCTCTTTGCCAATATTTTGGATTTCTGGAAGGACTCTCCAGCTTTCACTTGCTTATGAGTCTAGAAGCACTTTTCCAGTGGCAAAAAAATCAGTTCTACCCCTAACATGAACAGGACTGTTAGGGCTTCTATAGCAGAAATAACATAATCTGGGTAGCTTATAAATAATAACAATTTACTTTTCATAGTTCTAAAGGCTGGGAAATCCAAGATCAAGGTGCAGGCAGATCCTGTGTCTGGTGAAAGCCTGCTTCCTAGATCATCATCTTTTTGCTGTAACCTCACAGGGCAGAAGGGCCAAGAGAGTTCTGTTAAGTGTCTTTTATAATATAAGCATTAATCCCATTCTCAAGGGTTCTGCTCAATACCTTCCAAAAGCCCCATCTCCTAATACCATCATGTTGGGGTTTAGGATTGCAACAAATGAACTGGGGGGGGCACATAAATATCTAGTCTATTGCAATCAGAAATAGTTGTGCTAATCGATATCACATAACTCAGATAAGAGAGCAGTGGTACCTTGTTCTAATGGTGGTCTCCACTGCATGGACTATGAGCTAAACCATAACCCAAGATTCCTTCATGATGCTCTGACATCACCCAATAGTACAGCGAAGCAATAAGGGGAATGTGCTCAAGTTCCTCAGCCCTCAGATAGTATTCTAGCCCAATTCCTTTCAACCTACAGACAGTTCCCCTGAAGTTCTGCCAAAATGCATATTCTGATCCAGTAATTGTGGAGTCTGTCTTGAGATTCTGCATTTGAAAGAGGTATCCAAGTGGATGCCCATGCTGTTGGTCAGAGTAACATTTTCTTGAGTAGAATAGTTTGAAAAAACCTGACTCAGCCAAGGGTAAAGTGATCCATTCCTCAAAGAGTAGCGCTAGGAAAGCTGTTGGATTTGGCCAAATCCTATTTTTGACATGCTATAAATAATTTATCTGTTTTCCGAATTTAAAATAGGTCTAAAGATTCAACCATTGTTCAGGCTCCAAAAAATGTTCATTGTTCAAAGCCATTCTGATTTGTCTATGGTAGAGGAAGTAAACAAGTCTATGCACAAAGGAGAGATATAAGATCCTGAATCTTTGCTGTTCTCTCCCAAGAGTTTGTCCTCCCAAGTTTGGACAAGGAACACAATAATTATACAGATTCAAAACTCCATGAACTAGCTCAGCAAATTTTACAAGTCTAAGAGCGAAATTTAATGTATAAGGCTAATCTTATCATTTATATCTGACAAAGGACTCATAAGGTGTTCACTTTTCCCTCTTAGAGCCTCTTTCTACTACATTTACCCATCTTTCTCATAGAACCAATACTATAAAATGGTATAACCTGTTTACATCTTTCTCTTCATATTGACACTCATCTCTTTGAAAGTGAGAGTCACAGCATATTCAAATGCATAACTAGAAAAGCACTCATCATAGTTGGGAGATGATTAGTAATTATAATATTTACAACGCCAGATATTGTTGGCCAAGTGTTTTTCTTGTATCTGGCTTCATGTTAAATGCTTAATACACACGGTTTCATTTAATCCTTAGAATGACCTCATAGTATACTATTTTTTGTTACGCAGCAGAGGAACCTAGTCCTGACATTCCTTGCTTAATGATTTCTCTGTAGTATTTTGATAGAGTTTATCACTCCATGGCTCCTGAGATGCTTGCTTTCCTCAGGTTCTACTTTTCTGCTCCTTTCCCTTCTTTAGTCACTTCTTTCTCTTCCTTTCTCCTATCACCTCCTAAATTGACTCTTATCTCTATGTATATCCTATTCCCTTCAAATTCCATACATTCCTTTTTTTTTTTTTTTTAGATTTTATTTATTTGAGAGAGAGCACGCGCGAGTGAGCAAGTGAGGGGAGGAGAAAAGGCAGACTCTGTGCTGAGCAGGAAGCCCCTTGCAGGGCTCAATCCCACAAACTTGAGACCATGACCTGAGCTGAAACCAAAGTTGGAGGCTTAACCAACTGAGCCACCCAGGCACCCCTCACTTCAAATTCCATACATTTGAACTCAAGAACTCAACTATTTCCTTCATGGAAAAAGCCTCTGAAACCTCTTCTTTCACCTCTTTTCATTGTCTTGGACTCCACTCCTACATACCCAACTGCCTCCCAGGTATCTCTGCCAGCTTGTTTCTCTATTACCTTAAGTGTCTTAAGAAAGCACGGATTTTTCTCTCTGCTGCACCAAGCCAATTTCCTCTAAATTAATGATCTAGTTTTAGAAATGGCACCATTAATTTCCATCCATTCAGGAATGAATTCTCTCTTTCTTCCAAAGCCCAGTCAACCACCCTGATGGGGAGATTCTTCCTTTAAAATGCTGTAATCTTTTTTTGCACGCCGATGCCGCCACCTTAGTACAAGTCTTTATAACACCACAGCAGTAGTTAGCATCCTAATTAGCTTTTGTTTTCATCTATCCTCGTACATGTCCTTAACTATTTTCCCATGAGGTCACTTCTCTGCTCAAAATACCTTTATAGTATCACATTGCCAAAAAGACTAATCCTTAATCCAACAGTCCAGATCAACTTTTTAAACTCAAACTTCTTTAGAAATTCCCAGTGCTGGCTATATTAAAGTTTTATTCCTAACCACCATCCTATAGCCCTTAAATTCCAGTCATATACATCATTCTCTGGTCACTCTCTACGCTTTTTGCTTTCATTCTTGAAATTACTTAAGATGAACCATAAATATCCCCATTTTTCTCTTGGCATATCCAAATTCTACCTGGTCTTTAAAAACCAGGTCACGCAATGCTAACTTTGGAAATAGTTCTAGGGTCAACTGCAGGTAGAAGTAGGCCTTGCCGCCCATGAATGGATAAGACAGTAATTCCTTTTTGGAAATATACATCTAAATCACTTACAGGGCTTTCTGAAAATACAAATGAATAGGTCTGAGGTCAGAACTTAGAAAGTGTAAGTCCACCAGGCAAATCTTTTTTTTTTTTTACCAAGCTTTTTTTTTTTCCCAAGCTTTTTCCCCCCCAAATACTTTTATTTTTTCAGTGTTACAAGATTAATTATTCATGCACCACACCCAGTGCTCCATGCAATACATGCCCTCCTCAATACCCACCACCAGGCTCACCCAACCCCCCACGTCCTCCCCTCCAAAACCCTCAGTTTGTTGCTCAGAGTCCACAGTCTCTCATGGTTCATCACCCCCTCCAATTTCCCCCCATTCACCCTTCCTTTCCTTCTCACAATGCCCTTCATGTTATTCCTTATGTTCTACAAGTAAGTGAAACTGTATGATAATTGACTTTCTCTGTTTGACTTATTTCACTCAGCATCATCTCCTCCAGTCTCATCCATGTTGATACAAAAGTTGGGTATTCGTCCTTTATCATGGCCGAGTAATATTCCATTGTGTATATGGACCACAACTTTATCCACTCATCTGTTGAAGGGCATCTCATCTCTTCCACAGTTTGGCTATTGAGGACATTGCTGCTATGGATATTGGGGTGCATATGGCCCTTATTTTCACTACATCTGTATCTTTGGGGTAAATAGTAAAATTGCAGGGCTGTAGGGTAGCTCCCATTTTTAACATTTGAGGAACCTTCATACTGTTTTCCAGAGTGGATGTGCCAGCTTGCATTCCCACTAACAGTGTAAGAGGGATCCCCTTTTTCCACATCCTCACCAACATTTGTTGTTTCCTGTTTTGTTAATTTTTGCCATTGTTTCCTACTACAAATGCACCTTCAGAAATAACTAGGTGGTCTTGGTCACTTGATATGACTTTTAGGGGGAAGCATTAACAGATACAAAGACATTCTTCAAGATTTGATCAGTATAAGACCAAGAACCTTACAAGTAAGAAGAGTAAAAGATTAAAGATCTCATATGGGATTGCTACAATGTGTACAAGGGAAAAAAAGAAGCCTAGTTGTCCTGGAGAGATGAAGATGCAGTCTGAAATCCTTGATTTTCAGTGTGAGGACTGACATACTTTCTACAGTGAGGAAGAGAAAGAATGTAATGCTAAGGAGTCCTAAATGAGAGGTGACTATAGAGACATAAGGAGAAGCATGATGTGATGGTAGGAAGAACCCAAAATCCACGCAGGGTAGTATTGAATCATTTCCACGAGCAGAGGTTCACATTCACATAACTAAGAGAAGAGTGGAGTTCTTTTCTTTTATTCTCTCATTGTTAATTTTTTCTATTCTTTTAAAATTTGTTTGAATTAAGAGACAAAGTGATCGGATGAGTCTTCTCCAAAACCCTGTGGCAAGTTTTCCTGATGAACCTTTAGGAAAATGCACACCAGGCAAATCTTAAGTCTCCCTCATGTCGCTGCTATTTAGCCACATTCTCTGAATTCAAAATTTAAAACAATGGTCAAGTCTCAATGTTTTTATAGTACTCAGCCTTCAAGTTCCAGACAACCCTGTTGATGTTACTTTTCGATTCTGCAGTTAGTAAAGAGTAGGTTGACTAAAGCGCCTCTGACCATCTCATATTTTACCTTTACCTAATAGGCTTCTTTCTGCATCCCTTCCTCCATCACACTTGGTTTTGGTCAGAGTCTAATTAGAGAAAGCCTCCTCTGTGAGTGAAGGGGAAAATTATTGCCTTTAATGAGGCTCATTTCAAGTGAAAAAAAAATATGAGATTTGAATATGGGTTCCTGTTACTGGTCAGTTTTTAGCATCTTCTCTATTTTTAACATTTGTCATTAACGCAGAAGATATAATTTCTTAAATATATACTTCATATTCTTCAAGGTTTGGTCTACTTCTTTAACTCCTCACCTGAAGCTTAGTAGAATCCAGAGATGCAAAATGAATTAGCTTCTTAAAGAATGGTGAGAAAAGTGGTGAAATTAATAATATTGAATACTACTATGTGTGTGTCGATGTCCACTTTTGAAAAACCTTTTGGGAACATGTACCAATCATCTGTATCATGTAAAAATTCAGGATAATGTCACTGAATCAGAAATTCCACCTCTGTGAATTTATCTTATAAGCATAGCCCTCTCCCCACTCCCTCTTGACAACAAATATCCTCTGTACAAAGTTTTTGTTTTTCAGTTTAATTTAACCATAAGACAGGTGAAGTCCTCCTGCAGAGAGCAATGCCTGGAAAGGTACCCAGCTGAGAGCAGTCAACAGCCCAAACTCCCGGCAGCTGAGTGTGTGGATGCTTGGACGAAGAAGAGGAATCTGGGCAGCACACGGCAGTGTCCCCTACAAGATCTGTTGCAGGCATCTTAGGACAAAATTTCATGTTTAGGGATGCCTGGTTGCCTCAGTCGGAAAGTGTCTGCCTTCTGCTCAGGTCATGATCCCAGGGTCCTGGGAGGGAGTCCTGCATGGGGCTCCTTGCTCAGCGAGGAGCTTGCTTCTCCCTCTGCTTGTGCTCTCTCATGCTCTTGTGCGCATGTGAGCATTCTCTCTCTCTCTCTCTCCCTCTCTCTCTCTCTCTTCGGGACAAATATATAAATAAAATCTTAAAAAAAAAAAAAAAAGACTGTGTTTAAGGATTCTCTCCCAGGGAGGAAGGACTAGGCTACTACTTGAGGGTGTCACGGTCCAAAACAAATAGGAAGCATACATTTGGCTCTGTAACAACGTACCTAAGTGACCTGAGATCAGTCACTTCAATCTCTCTAGACCTCATTCTTTACCCATAAAACAAGGAAGTCAGACTATTCAAATAGTAAACTCTCTAAACTATGCCCTTTAAACTGGTTTGTGAATCTCAATGGCCGATCCACATGGAATACTAGAACAGTTTGCAGACATTTCTCAGGCTTACCAGGTCCCTTGGAACACTCTCAATTTTTCAATTCTCCCTCTGAAGCCTGTTCTCTCTCTCTCTCTCTCTTTTTTTTTTTAAAGATTTCATTTATTTATTTGACAGAAAGAGATCACAAGCAGGCAGAGAGGCAGGCAGAGAGAGGAGGAAGTAGGATCCCCACTGAGCAGAGAGCCCCATGCAGGGCTCGATCCCAGGACCCTGAGATCATGACCTGAGCCGAAAGCAGAGGCTTTAACCCACTGAGCCACCCAGGCGCCTCAAGCCTGTTCTCTTTTAACCTTTCTTCCTCTTTTTCAACCCTTTTCCCTTGCTTCCTGTTTTGAGATACCTGGTGGGTTTGGAGATAGGGAAAGAGGTTAAGAATAGTAGATTAACTGATTCTAGTCCCACATCTATCATTTCAATCTGTTACCAAGTTATGTCAAATGCACTCCTTAAACACTTCTCATAAATATCCTCCCTTCATACCCCAGGTGCTGTTCCCATGGCATGGCCTCTTAACCATCACCCCTGGCTTAGACTAATGTGGAAGTCTTGATCTCCCAGCCTCTAGTTCAGGCTTCCTTCTAACCAATCCTGTCTACTTTCACAATAATATTTTTAAAACACAAAACTGACTTTGTTGTTTTTCTTTGGTTGCCTGTTGCCTACAGATTAATTTCAACCTCCTGGCATGACTAATATAATTCTTGATCTCTGTCTTCCCTGCTGATCTGTGACTTCTTCCCACTGCTGGGTCTGACTTCTAGCTCTATTGCTTATTAGCTGTGTGATAACCAACCAATGCCATTTTATATTCCTTAGTTTTCTAATGTTTGAAAGCAACATAAAGTCATCTAGTTCCTTGCCTCTTCTAACTGGTTGAGTAGGAGTGTCTGAGGCAGACATTTTGGGTATCTCCATAAACAGTTCACACCACAGATGATCAGTGGTCTCTTTAGAGTCATTAGCATCTTTAATCAGATTAGAGAGCCAATTCTAGAAATCTAAATTTAAAAAAAAGAAGATATGGTCCATATATACAATAGAATATTACACCTCCATCAGAAAGTATGAATACTTAACTTCTGTATCAACAGGGACAGGATTGGAGGAGATTATGCTGAGCGAAATAAATTGAGCAGAGAAAGTCAATTATCATATGGTTTCACTTACTCATGGAGCATAAAGAATAACATGGAGGACATTAGGAGAAGGAAAGGAAAAGCGAATTGGGGTAAATCTGAGGGGGAGATGAAACATGAGAGAAACTATGAGATGAAACTATGGACTCTGAGAAACAAACTGAGGGTTTTGGAAGGGACAGGGGTGGGGGGATGGATGATCCTGGTGGTGGGTATTGAGGACAGCACATACTGCATGGAGCACTGGGTGTGGTACATAAACAGTGAATCTTGGAACACTAAAAAAATGAATTAAAAAAATTAAAAAAAAAAGCCTCATCCCTAAAAATCTGTTCCTCTAGAACCATCTTGGTTCCAAAATCTGTATTAAGCAGGGTTCTCTACAAAATCATACATACATTATGAGAAATTGGATCACATGATCATGGAGACAGAGAACTCTGATGATTTGCCATTTGTCATCCTGAGATCCAGGACAACCAGTAGTGTGATTCAGTCCAAGTCCAAAAGCCTGAGAAACAGAAAGGGCCAAATTCTCACTTCCCCTGCTTTTTGTTCTATTCAGGCCCTGGATGGACTAGATGATGCCCATTCACACTGGGAAGGGCAACCTATTTCACTGAGTCCACTGATTTAAATACTAATCTCATCCGGAAATACCCTTTAAGGCACACCCAAAAATAAGGTTTAATCTGGGTACCCTGTAGCCAGTCAAGTTGACATATGAAATTAACCATCACAGTTGGGGTAGTTTCTTAATTTCCCAGGGCTTCATTTTCCTCATCTAAAAGATGTGGATAATACCTCTTAGTGTCATCATGGGGATCAAATACTTTGGTACATACAATGAGCTTCAAACTAGGATGATACAATTAAATGTAAATGCCTGTTATTAGCATTGTTGTTTTTTTTTTTTTTATAGAATGCCCTTCTTAACTATGTCTGCTTAACGAACTCCTACTCAACCTGCATTGGTCAACTCAAGTGTTAATTTCTCCTTTAAGATTTTGGTGAATATCTCAGTCTTCTTAGGCAACTGCAGTATACTCTAAGTTATCAAGGTACCCTGAAGATACATCTGTCAGTATAAACAGTGCTTTATGATTATTTGTTTACATTTTGTCTTCCCTTGTACCTAATCTGTGAGTTATTTGGAGATAGGATGGGGGAAGCTTTCAGTCAATGTCTACAGAAAGCATTAGTCATCTGTCACTATGGGCAAATCTCTTGTAATCTTTAGGTACAACACTGTGACAGCCCTGGGGATCCTCTGTCACTGCTCTCCTAATTACTCAGAATGGAATGAGGCTCTGTGGGATTCAGTCAGTCATCTTCCAAAAGAGAAGAACTAGTCTCGTTTTAACACACCCACTTCACTCTCATGGACTGCTTGATACACAATATATCAATAACTCGCTGGGCAGCTGCAGCTTTGGAAAGAAATTTGCTTTGTGCAAGACTAGCCTGACGGAGCAGTTAGGAAAGAGTCATGTGAGGAGATGCTAGGGATTCCGGTAATGAAATCCCACCAGTTTGTTATGGAAATCGAATACAATCTGCTTGCTGTGGGTATTTAATGTAACGTTTCGCTGGGTACAGGAGAAGCAATTAGGCTGCTGAAAATTGCGTTCGCGTTCCCCATAATTCAATACTGACCACTGTTAGCAGCGCAAGATGTGACAGGACTGATAATTAATTTTGTATGCAATCAGCGTAATAAGAGGGGAAAAACAAGGAGTGGAAAAAAATACCTCTATATTCAGAGGGGAGAAAATGTTACTTTCAAGGGTTTGACAATGACTTCTGCAGAGCCAGCCTCTGAGTAAGAGAACAATCCAGACAAAATCCAATACTGAGAATGAGTTTCTATGCTTCAGATGGGAAAAAAAAAATCATAAAGGCCATCCATGACAATTTCCTCTCTGCGTCTCTCGTCCTTGAAGTGAAGACTAATTGGGCTTTGTTTACATTCTTAAATAAGTGAAGAGTAAGCTCCTCTAAAGCCAGTAACAAACCTTGGGGCTTCTGTTCCCTTCGTGCTTCTTCTTGAAGGAAATTCTTATTTCAAACACTCTGTGTACGTGTGTACATGTGTGTTCTGTCTCCACAGAACTGTCACAGAGGTGAACTGTCTTGAGATATCTCTTGTCTGCTTACTCGGTTTTCTATCAGATTTGAAGTCTTAAGTTTTCGGAGGACTTACTGTCTTCTAAAGCTTTTCACAACAGCAGTGGGTATCTTTGGTAATAGATAATTGTGCACAATTTCTGCTAACAGAAAATAAAGCATCAGTCTGTCAGTGTGTGTGTATGTATGTGTCTGTCTATCTATCTATCTATCTATCTATCTATCTATCTATCTAGGAGACAGCCTTAAAATGCCAGCATTGGTGGAAACAAATTAATTCAACTAAGCCTACTGCTCGGAGAACTATACTGTGCTGTGCGGGACGCATCACCAACTATTGGTGCTCCACATATTTCTGCTCTGGTTTAGTGTACTTTATGCTGGATGGAAACAAAAGTTTGACTTAGAACTGTTTCCGATTCATCTGTACATGCTGTGAACCTACCTAGCTCTTGGCGGGCAAAAGTGATCAACATACGGGTTGAAATAAGTATTTGTGAGCATCGATTAGTGAATCATTCAACAGTGTGTTGACTGATTTGGGAACCTGAGGTTTCTTTGGGCAATGTCTATCCAGCTGGTACAAACTTTGTCAATTACTTGGATGAGAAGAACCCAAGACTAAGGCAAAATGTGAGTTATTTCTTTGCTACTTGGAGTGGAGTGGTTTGGCTAAACAAGGTTAAACAAAGAGTCTGAACAGTTGGGAATGTATTTTCTGAAGCTTAGAACATCCATAGAGTCCAGAGGCAGCTTGGAATTAAGCTCTTTTTCTGTTGGAGGTAAGATAGTTGATTAGAACCTGAGCAAAGCTTATATACATAGTAATTAGGAATTGTGCTCAGGGTGAATAACAGGGCTATAAAAAAATAGTGGTATAAACACTACAAAGATTCATTCTCTCACATAAATAAGTTCAGGATTAGGTAATTTAACACCTACAGGGAATTTTCTAGAGAGTCATATAAGACCCAGACCCTTCTACCCATGTGACTTCCACCCTAAAGCTACTTTACAATCCAATATGAATGCTGAAGTTCCAGTCATCATAGCCAGGCAGCAAGAAATGCAAGGGGTGTCCCTTGCACCAAAATCAGGTCGCTTTAAGCAGTTGAATTATTTGTACCATTGAGCACTTGTGCAGAGCTCATCAAACTCTACGTTACTTGCCCACTTAGCTGCTAGGAAGGTTGGGAAATCTTTTCTTGTTTGGTTTTAAAGCTGGGTGCGCCGTCACTGTAAAAGATATTGAGTGTTTATTAAAAGAAAAAGAGAAAATGGGTATAAGGGAGAAACTGGCAGTTTCTTCACATGGTTACATAAAGTCTGTCTACCTTTGCCATCACTTTGCCATATTTTAGGTGGCTCTCTTTTCCCCAGAACTTTTTAGTCATTAAAAAAGAAAAAGTCATCATATGTTGTCAGAAGGGAGCTGTCCCTGGAGTAGCTCTTTATCTACTTGGAGCATGTTGCTCATAAACAATTTGTATTTTGCCTTTCTCACTTAGTATATACCGTAAGCATTTTTTATAGTTTTTTACTTGTCTTTAGCAATTAAGAACACAGAACCTGTCCAACTGTTTGAATTGGTCTTGATCTTCCTATGCTTTTTCAAAGAAAGAAAAATACAGTTATTTTTCACTGAAACTGCATCCTAAAGTTGGTTTTCCAAAAGTTGAGCCATTTCCTTGTGCAGTGCCTGATCTTTCCCCAGGGAGCAATCCGACAGACCCATGGCTGAATGTGCCCCTTTGGAAACCTCATTCTAGAAGGGGCTGTGTCACATCCCACTGGCAAATTGCTCTCTCCAAAGGGAGAAGTTACACCATTTCCAGGCATTCGAAGCTTTCAGCCCAGAACTCAAAGGATAAAGAATAAATGGGTACTGTACTTGTCTTTAGCTCCACAAAGGCTCTGCAAAATAAGTGAGCAACAACACAAAAACGTATAAAATGTCTAGTATAAAAATGACCATGTCTTTGCCCTGCTTCTTTGAGAAGGCAACAAGGCAAGAGCTATCATGCCTAATAAGGAAGGACATGAGTTTGCTAGGAAAGACTACATTTATTCTTTTAGAAGTAGTTTAAATTATAAGTCAATCGACAAATATTTTGAAGCATCTACAAATGCAAACTATTATACTGGAAAGTGTAGGGGATGCCCAGAGCATCAGAGTGCTTTCTGACTTTCATCTTTGAATGAAGTAACATGGGTTTCATGCCCAGGGTCCTGACTAGAGCATAGCAGAAGATCCACAAATGTTACTTTCCTTCTCATTTTCCTTTCTCATCCTTCCCCTTAAGAATTTTACATTTAATTCTAGGAAAAAAGGGACGAATATGCAAAACGTTAAATACCAACACAATATCTATAGCCATACAATTTCATGTTACTGAACACAGCCATCTCAAGTTTGCTAAGTGCTTCACAATATTTTCTAACATGAATTTACCCAGATAACAATATGCTTTCTTTAAGAAGATGTTGTTAAAGGGATGCTGCATACCTTGTCTTTTGTTTTGTTTTGATTTTTCCACTCTATGGATCAGAATCTTGATTCTAACAGTTAGGTCACGCCCACATCATCAGCATATTGTACATAATACTATTTGTGCATCCTAAGCTTAATTCCAAATTCTCTCTACACAGTAAATTCCACAAAGTTAGCATGTCTGGGTCATTCACTTTGTTATTCTTATTGCTAGCAAAGTAGCTTGTACACAATAGATGCACACTCACTCTTCAATGAACATATGAATCAATGAAAATCAACTGAACCCACACTATGAAGGAAACCATACACCATTTACTCTACATAGCAATCTAAAGGGATCAGGGAGTGACATCCAGTAAATTACGTCTCTATTTCCTCCTCATTAAGGATCTAGTGACCATCTCTAAGTGGCTTGCCAGACTTGTTTTCTTTTCCTCACTGCATGTGGTAGAATCCCTCTTGTTGCTTCACAACCTTACTATAAATTAGCCTTTACCTTTACATGTGATCAAAATAATGTCTCCAAGTAGACACTAACCACTCTATCGATTTCTTCTCAAAACTTTTACTCAATAGACTCATTTAAAGGCTCTAATCTCTTGCTCCTCCCATTCTCTGATCTGGATTTTTCTCTGAACTGATCTTTATTCCAGGCTTGTGTTTATGGCAAGAAGACCTCTACCTCTTTTGGTGGGATGAATCATTTCTAGTTTGAAGTACAGGCTGATAACAGTTTCCCCATTTGCACAGCCCTGGGACACCCATCATTAGTCTTTTGGTTACGTCTTTTCAGTCCAGTATCACGTGGTGGGCACTTTCCCATACAAACTCACCACACTGAGTCACAATGAAGGAGGCCTAGGGGCTGAATTATGTGACTAAAATACACACAGGAAAGATCAGGAAGTAAAACGTGGCTCTTCTGATTTGCAATTCAATTTTCTTTTGACCATAATGTACTTGCCTCTCTTTGAAGAACTGAGTCAATAAAAATGATGGCTTTAGGAGAGGGGGAAGATCACTGTGAACAGAATTATATCTGGGAAAACATTTTGAATCATATGGGTCCCAGAATTGGATCTTGAAACATGAGGCCTAAATTGGAAATGGCCAATTAATAAATACGCTCTATTAAGAATATCCTTGAACTTCTTATACAAAATATTTTTTTAAAGCATATGAAGGAAAAAAGTCCACAAATAAAAAAAGAGGTGTTTTTTAGTTTGCAGGTATTTGGAATTTTGTCGCACTTCTATTTGGCACTTTTACCCATTAACATATTGCCCCATGAGATAGGATAGAGGTGCCCTAGGCTGGCTGGACACCAGCCAAGCCAGACAGGGAAGCAGCTGAACCAGTACCAGCAAAAATCCATGGGCATCAGATTCCTTATATCTATATAGACTAATTATATCCTTATTCACAGAAAACCCCTTCTTATCTCCACCAGAAAATGGGAGTGCAATATAACTGCTACAGAGAGCTCTAGAAGGGGAAACTCAGCCTATCCTTCAGTTTTCTTTTTGTTTAAATGAAGAAAGAAAAGATAACGGGGATCATCATTGCCCATCAGTAGTAGATAAATCAATTCACCATCTCTGATACCCTTCCCAGTTCTTGTAACTTCTCCAAACTTCTCTCCCTCCACCAGCTCCACCACTGATTTGTCACCAATCCTAATCTAATCTGAAAATTTCACAGCATCATGTTAATAGGAGGGAAGATAAAACAGAGTATATTACCCAAACATCACCAAATTCTCAAACTCTCCTCATATTTTGTCTAGAATAAGTATATTAGTTATACACAGTTTTGAGCCTTGCTTTATCCAGACCCCTTTATGATGTGTAACAGTAATTTTATATAAAATATCAAGACAAAAATATAAGCACTGAATTGAAAGAAAAGGAAACATCGCTAAATCTGGGGATATTTATCAATGAGATCAGATTATCGGTAGCCTGAAAATATAAGAGAGTCCCCCAGAGTGATCCCATGGGGGGAAAAGTGTTTATAGGCTCACAGAGCCTAGTCTACTATAAAAAAGAGTTCATGGATTAACAGCTAAATATGTGGCTGAAACTGTTCTTTTCCCTGTGGCCTTAATAAAGTATATTCCCTCTGCTCGAATTACCTAAATTATATTTCTCCACTCAGGCAAGATGTGTTCCTGGAAAAAATAAAACAACAAAAAAAAAGCTGAGTTACAGGCAAATTCTGAATTTTTCTCTTTTCTGCTGTGGGAGATGATGGCTCCTTTAAGTCACACTTTGTAAAAATAGCTGAAAATTATATCTGGACCTACACAGTCTCGTCTAGCTCTCTGGGGCTGAAGTCTCACACACTGCTGAATAATTATTATTTTTTTTCTCAAGAGTTAGAAGAGCAAATTGCTGGCCAAGAGGAAAGCTGTCTTTGTCACAACCCCAGTGTTTTTTGTCTGAAAAGTCCACTCCCAATTAACTAAAATAATAAACTTTATGCTAGATTTTTGAAAATGGAGTTGCATATACAAAATGTATATAAATGTTGTTGTTTGAATTTTGTATTCTCCATCACATACGTGAATAACTTTCAAATGTGTTTGGATGCTAAACCCAAAATAAATACATTTTATTGTGACAGAGTGTATGCACAGACATCCACGTACACAAATGCAAATGACATGGGCACACATACACAAAACACATTCAAATATATATAACTTAGCCATTTTGTGAACAATATCTACCCTTTTGTCAAAGTAAATTCACTGAACTGGATTACTTAGGGCAGCATAAGCTGTCAACGCATCTGTAACGTAACCGCCTCTTCTAAAACTCCCTTCCTTGCGGTTTTTCCTAGTAACGCTCCACAAAAATGTGTCCAAGCTGACCACTTCCTTTGTGCCACGGTGTGTCTAGGGCATTGGCCCTTATATATTAGACTGTAACTATTTGTTCATATATTTATTTTACGTTCTACTGAGTTTCTTGAAAACCATGGCTCTGGATTAAACATCCTGGTGCTCCCAATAATCTGAATATTCTATGGCATTTGGTAGACGCCGAACCACTACCTGTGGACAATTCATTCCCTGGAAATTCCAACATGAACACAGATGAGTAAAATCAACGAAAAAAGCCCACGAGAGAATTATCCTACATTGTAAAAATCAGATTCATGCAAGGACTTCTTAGAGAAAAATGTTAACTGTGACCCTTTAAGATGGTCCATGCTGACTGAAATGAGTCAGGTAACTGCCACTGTCTCCTCATTAGCATGTGCAGATAATGCCGCCAGCTGCTGAGGGTCATCGATGACATGATAATCACATTTGCACAGACTGTGGTCTATTTCAAGTACCACCCACGGGGCACTTGGGTGGCTCAGTGGGTTGAGCGACTGATTGACTCTTGATGTGGGCTCAGTTTGAGCCCCTAAGTGAGGCTCCACGCTTTGTGGGGAGTCTGCTTCTCTCCCTCTCCCTTGCTAGAGCAGGAGAATACACAGGCACACTCTCTCTCTCTCAATAAATAAATCTTAAAAAAAAAAAAAAGTGGGGCACCTGGGTGGTTCAGTGGGTTAAAGCCTCTGCCTTCAGCCTAGGGCCCTGGGATCGAGCCCCGCATGGGGCTCTCTGCTCAGCAGGGAGCCTGCTTCCCCCCTCTCTCTGCCTGCCTCTCTGCCTATTTGTCATCTCTGACAAATAAATAAATAAAGTCTTAAAAAAAAAATCACCTGAAGACTGTGAACCTCACAACCACTTGTAACTAGCCCTTACTCTTTAAAAACAAACAAAATAATAAAGTATAACAAAGAAGAAATTCATTGCCGCATTTATTTATTTATTCACATTTATTTATTATTTATTTCGGCCTCCCCGGTAATGGAACATCCACTGGGGAAGAAAAAGGGAGAAGACTGAAGAGGTGGAACGGCTGTGCATTTCATCATGAAGATTTACCCAGCGGTAACGAGAAAGACATTTGTTAATTTCCCTCCCGAGTGGGTTTTGGAGACTTTCCAATGCTTAAACAAAGAGAGCCTCATTAGCTAATTCCAGAACAGACAACAGACAAAGCTGCAGCCTCAAGTTCAGGCCCCTCCCACTATGGAAATCATGGAGTCCCTCCATTATTCTGGCATCATTAACCAAGAACTCCACAGCATGTGTCCTATATACCTTTGGATCCATTACTTTCAGTAACAAATGGTCATTTGTCTCCTACTCCTTATTCTGGCCAGAAGGGGACAGAAATCTGGGCACAGACAAGTGTGGTACCCATCGATGACATTACCCATTAAAACAACACGATACCTTGATGGTATACACAAGGACCAGGCAGGATCCTATCTGGACCCTAGGACTCCTTCTCTTAGACTATTTAGACTATTTAATGATAATCTTATCAATATTTCTGATGAAAATATTATCTGAAATATTTGTTCTAAGAGTTTATCCTGATATAGGCCCAGGCACCACCTTGAAAACAGAGCTCCTAGATATTTATGAAGGCTGGAGTCAAGGTGACCAAAGAGAACCATAGCCTGAAGCTCTCCCAACATAGAGGCATGGGCCCTTCTTGCCTAGATGGCTTGTTCATTAAGGTACTTCAGAAGAAAGGCTGACTCCTCATCGGACCACAAGAAAAGATCAGTAGTGTAGTTTCACAAGGACTGTAAATCAAATCATGTTTTTAAAAGACAAAATGAACAAAGAGCCTCTGCTCTGACACACAGAAACCATGGTAGTGTTTTTTGTTTCTGCTTTCTGCCATGTTCCAAATGGTATGTGGGTACCTCATCAGAGTAGGTTGGGATTTTAAACCTAATTTTCACCTTAGTAGAAAAGTTTTCTTGGAATAAACTTTGGAGGGCATGAGAAAAGTTGAAAAAAAAATCAAATAGAAAATAATATTATTCCAGGAATTTCCCATTTTTATTTATATTTCTTCTCTCCCACTCCTCTATCGCAGACCATTCTGACACCTTTAAGTGAGAAGATTTCTCAGAGAACATAGTAAATACTGATCATTTTTTAAACATAGTAAATACTGATCATTTTTTATTGGTTTCACCAAATTTTCATTAAGAAGAGAAATTTTCAATTAATTATTAAATTGATTTTCTTTCCAAACATTTATTGACTATCTTCCCTGCGCAAGGGAAGAGTTAAACCAAAGGATCAGGAAGACTTGGGTCATAACCTCTCCTCAAAAGGAAAGAATGTGAAAAAAAAATCACTAAAACAAGGGCTAACTGTATAAAATGTCATAAGACATGTATCAATCAGATATTAAAGAATTCAGAGAAGGGAACAAATATCCTTCTTCACAGAAAAGGAAACGTGAATAAGGTATTAGCTAATCCAAAGTAAGCTAGAGAACCCATTCAAGCAGA
The DNA here is from genome assembly GCA_028533885.1 of Nasua narica. Taxonomy (NCBI): domain Eukaryota; kingdom Metazoa; phylum Chordata; class Mammalia; order Carnivora; family Procyonidae; genus Nasua; species Nasua narica. The sequence goes on along the minus strand of CM052797.1, from coordinate 106,106,928 downwards.
AGGAATAACATGGAAAAAAAGGCACAGAGGTGTGAAAGAGCAGAAGAGGGGAACGATAAGACAGTTATGATTCCAGCTTGGGGCTCAGGAGGGCATGAAGTAGATGAGTCTCTAAAGGCATATTAGGTGTTGAACACCACAATAAAGAGACTGAATGCTTGTGCTTACTCTCTCTTACTTCCCCTGGCCAAGGTAGTGTTTTGACAGTCTTTTTTTTTTTTTTTTTTAAGAGATTTTATTTATTTCTTTGACACAGAGAGATCACAAGCAGGCAGAGAGGTAGGCAGAGAGAGAGGGGGAAGTAGGCTCCCCACCGAGCAGAGGGCCCACTGCAGGCCGGGTACTATCCAGGACACCGAGATCATGACCTGAGCCGAAGGCAGAGGCTTTAACCCACCGAGTCACCGAGGCGCCCCTTGACAATCTTTTAATAAAACAAGTTGTCATCCCATTGTAAAGAAAATAACATTGGGAATTTGTGATAATAGATTGGACAGGAGGCAGTAGAAAGGTGAGAGTATCAGCTCAGAAGCTAGAACAGGAGTCCCTACATAGGGCTCTGCGTTGGGCTCCCTGCTCAGTGGAAGTCTGCTTCTCCCTCTCCTTCTGCCGCTTCCGCTGTTTGTGCTCACTCATTCACAATGTGTCAAATAAATAAATAATCTTAAGACTCACACATAATAGTTGATGTCAACTGATAAGATCATCTATGGGAAAGTATATTTTAAAGAAAAATACAGAAAATAGCTATATCTCTAATTTTCAAATATTCTCTAGTTCTTAGAGGAATTGGCTAAATCTTTGCTTAAAGATGTGTATAAACAATACAAGTTTCGTCTTTGGGGAACCTTAGTCTATTACATTCCTATCTCACAGAGTAGACAAGTAAACTACAAAACACCATGATGGAGTGACCTCCCACCTCCACATAAATACACTACTGGGGACACTATCAGGAGGGAGGATGAAACAGACAGAAACAAGAGACGAGAAGCCAGGGGGCAAGATGATTTTAGTAAGCTGAGAAAACACTGCACAGCACCATAAAACTTGGAGTTGAGAAAAAAGTGCTGGATGAACATTTATTTTCTTAAATTCGAAAATAAGTGAGATGGAAAGAAACAATAAGCATGGTGAACTCACTCAGAAGCTGCTCTCTCTTGACACCAGAAAATGATTTTAGAGCCTGTACGATCTTGTTATGAGATAGCTCATTATGACATAATTTCATAGACACAACACGGAATAACTACATGGCTGCTGGGAAACTGTTCACCTATAACTGGGATATTAATCCTGTTCCCACAGCAGGAGGATTATGAAGATGGGCTCCTGCGCATCTCCTTTTTCTTGAAACACAGAGGCACCACTCTTGTAGGAGGTGAGTAGTATCTTGCTTCCAGATTTATTTTAATCTAATCAGTGTTTTCAAGAAAAGAACGTTTATTTTTTTAATATTTATTTATTTGAGAGAGAGAGAGAGAGAGAGAGAGAAATGAGCAGAGGGGAAGGGGAAAGAGCCCCATGCAGGGCTTGATCCCAGGACTGGGATCATGACCCAAGTCAAAGGCAGACATTTCACCAACTGAGCCACCCAGGCACCCCAGAAAAGAACTTTTAAATGCAGGTAATGAATTCAAAGAGTAAACATAACAGTCTTGACTTCTGGCTCATCTTGAAAAATAAGAAAATGTCATAGGTCACAGTCCTTACTACTCTCTGTTGTATCTTGGAGTTAGTGCCTGAACTGTTTTCCTGACCTCAGCCCCTCCCGGCTCATTAATTTTATTTATTTATTTTTTTATTAAAGTATGGTTGACACACCATGTTTCATTAGTTTCTGGTGTACAACACAGTGATTCAACACCTCTGTATGTTATGCGATGCTCACAAGTGTAGCTTCCGTCTGTCACCACACAATGCTATCACAATACCATCTAGTAGAGGCTTCCAGTAATAGAATGTCTAAGTCACAGAGATGAAGGGTATAGCAGAGGGAATATAGTTGATGGCTTATTTATTTTCAACTTAATTTTTTAAGATTTTATTTATTTATTAGAGAGAGTGCGCACGGGGATGCAAGCAGGGGGAGGGGGAGGAGGAGGGGCAGAGAGAGAGAGGGAGAAGCAGACTGTGCCCACAGAGGGCTCCATCCCAGGACCCTGGGACCATGACCTGAGCCAAAGGCAGATGGTTAACCGCTTAACTGACTGAGTCTTCCAGGGACCCTGGCTCATTTATTTTATATCCTTTCTGTAGGCATATGAGTTTGTAATCTCTATTTTAATGTAATGAACTGAAAGTGACCTCTAAGAATAGAATGAAGACCATCAGAAGATGGCGTCTTGATCTGTTCCTTCCTAAGAACACAGGGCACTGGTTGTGTAACATCATGGAGTCAACATCTTACATATTCTGGGTATGTTCTGGTGAATGAGGCCAGAATGAAACTGTTGAAATGAGGGCTTACCTGAGATCAAGACAGGACAATGTTGTACCTTGGAAATGAAGAAGGTTAAAGTTCAAATGAAAATATGGTGGGGTGCCTGGGTGGCTCAGTCAGTTGGGCTGCTGCCTTTGGCTCAGGTCATGATCCCGGGGTCCTGGGATTGAGTCCCGCCTCGGGCTTCTTGCTCAGTGGGAAGCCTGTTTCTCTCTCTGCCTCTGCCTGTCACTCTGCCTGCTTGTGCTCTCTCTCTCTCTCTCTCTGACAAATAGGTAAATAAAATCTAAAAAAAGAATTAAAAAAAAAAGAAAATGTGGTAAACTCAGGCTGTTTACTCGAAATGAAAAAACATGTATGAAGGATCTATTCATCAGGTGGGAACAGAGTACAAGGTAGAAAGCGTAGGTACGTCCTCATCATAGGAATAGCTTGGGGACCCTTGGACCTCCATCAGAAACAACATAGAACAGATGCACAATCTAATGCCTCACGGAAAAGGTTGGTAAGTACATGGAGGAAAGTAGACCACAATCCCATCCAGTGGAATTGAGAAAAGTTCCCACAAACCTCAGAGTCAATACCTTTGAGAAAGGACAGATACCTGAGAAACCCTGTGTGCCCTAGGGACGAAGCTAGAGGGGCCAGGTAAGTAACCTGGCCGTGCCCCAGGGGTATTCGAGGGGCTTTCTCTCCCCCTCACTCATGTCTCTAAAGTATTTTAGTACTTCATCCTTTAATAAAGTAGCAGCAGGGACTATGTCTCTGGAATGCCAGAGTCTGAATGTCAACTTAGGCCATTTCAGACCTCTTAGTAATTTGTTACACTCTAATTAATATTGCCCCCTTTTCAATGCATGCACTTATGTACACAGATACTCACATGCACCTGATGTAAAATGAAGGATGATATAAAAAAGCTATAATCTTGAAATTGGAGACTATGGTTTATTCCAAGAAAGCAGAAACTTGAGGGTAACGAATGAACCATAGGGAAGGAATAGGCCATGGTACAGTCAAAAGCTGGCCTTATACTAATTTTGTTACATCATTATGTCAAGGCACCTCCATTATCTTACTTTCAGAGGACCCCCTGTAGTGATGATGTCATAAAGTACCAAGGCCACTTCCCCCAGAGCTTTCTAAGATTTTCTGGGCAATAGTAATCCTCTGCCCTTGATATTTTTAAATAAACTTTTTATTTTAGAATAGCTTGACTTACAGAAAAATTTCAAGGAAAGTACAAAGAATTCCTATTTATCTTATATCCAGCTTCTCGTGATTAACATATTATATTAAAGTGGGACATTAGTCACTATTAATGAACTGATATTAATATATTGTTATTAATCAAAACCCATACTTCTTTTTTTTTTTTCTTAGTTTTTGCCTAATGTCCTTTTTCTTGTTTTGGGGTCCCATGTAGGATATCACATTAAATGAAGTCATGTTGGGACGCCTGGGTGGCTCAGTTGGTTGGGCGGCTGCCTTCAGCTCGGGTCATGATCCCAGCATCCTGGGATCGAGTCCCACATCAGGCTCCTTGCTCGGCGGGGAGCCTGCTCCTCTCTCTGCCTGCCTGCCTCTCTGCCTGCTTGTGTTCTCTGTTAAAATAGATAAATAAAATCTTTAAAAAAAAAAAATGAAGTCATGTTGGGGCACCTGGGTGGCTCAGTGGGTTAAGTCTCTGTCTTTGGCTCAGGTCATGATCTCAGGGTCCTGGGATCGAGCCCTACATGGGACTTTCTGCTCAGCAGGGCCCCTGCTTCCCCCTCTCTCTGCCTGCCTCTCTGCCTACTTGTGATCTCTCTCTGTTAAATAAATAAATAAAATCTTTAAAAAAAAAAAAAGAAGTCACGTCTCCTTAGGCTCCTCTTCATATGACAGTTTCTTCAACTTCCCTTGTTTTAAAGACCATGAGAGTTTTAAAGAATACCAGCCAGATATTATGCGGAATGTTTCTCAATCAGGATTTGCCTGACATTTTTCTTATGATTAGACTGTGGTTATGGGTTAGGGAAAGGAAGATTAGAGTGCTAAAATGTCATTTTCACCATATCACATTACGGGTACATACTATCAATACGATTATCATTAATGATTTTGACATTGACTACCTGGGCAAGGTAGTTTTCTTTCATGGAAATTACTTTTTTCCTCTTTTCTACATTGTACGCTTTGGGAAGAGGTCACAAAATGCATTCCACACTTAAGGAATGGGGAGTTACACTTCATTTACTTGAGGGAGGAATATTTGCATAATTTATTTTTAATTCTTCTACATGGGTGATATGTCTGTTCTCTCTCATTTATTTATTCAATAACTTATTCATATCAGTATAGACTTATTTTGCACTTAAGTTTATAGTCCAACATTACTTTAATTTGCTGCTAAAATTGGCTTTGGCCATTGGGAGCTCTTTCTATTGGCTCTTGTATCCCTGTGACATACCCCTATATTTTTGGGGGGTGTTCTGTTTCTTCCCTCCTCCCCTTACTCTCCTTCTTTGCCCTCCCTACCCCACCCCCAGGAACTTTCTTACTTCCCATCACTACAAGTTGCTACAGGCTTGCCTTGTACATTCCCTGCAAAGTTCCAGAAATAGCCACTTCTCCAAGGGCCCCTGGGTCCTTTTCCTGGAGAATGATGGTATTAGGGACCCCAACTAGATCTGAGTGTTGGGTCCTCTGGTTTTTAAAGTTTTCAGGAGAACTGAGAATTTCTAGCTCACTCTGTTTCCCTCTTCTGGTATCTTCCTCCATACCTTCCAGCTTCACTGATTTAACTCTGTTGGCCTCACACTGCTCCCCCGCTGAATTGCCTTATGCTACTTCTTTTCCCTTGCTGCTTAACCAGAACAGTGTTTTTGTAGATTCTTGCATTTGACCTTAAAATATTTGGGGTTTTATCTTCCTTTGAATTTTATTATGATTACTTGAGCTGTGATACTTTCTCCTTCAGGCTCTGACATTGAGCTTTGTGCATTTGAAGTACTCATGTGGGTTTTATGTGTGATGGAAAACACTCTCTTCCATTCAGAGACTATTCAGAGGACCTAAAGAAATTTGGTCACGCTGGAAAATCTCTAAGGAGCTCAGAGTTTAAAAAGGTATAAAAGATAAAATAAGGTCCACAAAACCAGGAAAGAACATAAAAGGATGCATACTCGCATAAGTAGACATTGCGGCCTGGTGTAATGGTAAAGACATTGGTAAACAATGGACCTTGGAGCCAGATGGCCTAAATTCAAACCTCAAACCTAAGCTCCACCACCTTTTGGTTTGGTGCCTGAGGACAAGCCACTTTCCCGAGTTTCAGTTTCTATATCAATAGAATGGAGATATTAATAATATTTACCTAGAGCAATTGTTAATGTCAACTGAGTAAGTATAAAGTGCTCAGAACAGTGTGTAGAACAGAGTAAGCAAGCTCTACACAAATATTTATTATTACTGTTGTTACGAATAACATCAGGTAAATCGAAGACGGGGATTAACCACGTCTTGTACAAAAGGCCAATGATGACCTATAAAGTTTTGTTTTGCCTCGTTGTGGGTTAAAATCATGGTATTTATGATCTGTCTAGAGCAACAACAAAGAACACGTAGGGCTATTGCTTGAACCAGAGGTGTAAAGGCAAGGGAAGTAGGACCAGGTACTTTAAATATTCCTTCTCCAAAGAATGATCTTCACACTAAAAGAATACCCCTGGTAAGCTCAAAATAGGAGAAGCAAGAATGGGGGAGCAATTAGATTCTCCCAGTGAGTTCAAGGATAAGGCTCAAATGAGTGCTGTTCTACTTATACATATGATTGTGGCACCAGTGTTAGGAGTCTTTTAAGTAATTATGAAAATAGATTCAAAACCCGGAGGATGGGAAATAATGGCCCAATTTTCAAAGTGGGTGCTGGATAGTGAGTAGTTATCTTAAAATATAGGAGAAGTTCTAATCCTCCCACATGTTATCTATTTATTTCAAGACTGCAGAGTTGGGTTGCATGAGCACAATATAGGAAATAAATAGCAAATTAATTTAAGAAAAATTTTTCTGAGCATTTGAGCTGTCCAAACACAGAAGAGGTCACATTGAAAAATACTCAGATTTTAAAGCAGGTGATTCTTGGACTGCACTTCTCCCTCCCAAGTTCACCTCTTCTCATCTACTTCTAATCTCTTCCATCATGAAAGGGTTTGATAATCTGGTCAAATTTGAAGCCATTTACTATTTACTTTCAACAGTAAAGTGACAACACTTTACTGTTCGATGGGGTCGCTATATCTCAAAAAAACATAAAAAAATATGTGCTCTTTCTTTTCCAGGTTCTACATGGCATTGGTCTCTCTGCCTCCCCCAGCCCCACATCCTGCTGGACACCTTTGTTCTTTCTGGCGCTTAGAAATCTGCTCTGGGGAAAGCAGAGAGGACTCTGCTTAGGCTTCAAGCCCAAGTATAGACTTTGAAAAGCTCTGCTGTGTGAATAACAGAGCTTCCACAGCTATCAGTAACATGGCCCTTGGACACTCCTTCTCCCCTATTAGCAGCTCCCTCAGGAACCCTGACAAGAAGATACCTCTATATGCTGGCATTCACAGCTTTCTGTATAAAATACTATCAAGTAGAACCCCAACTCCATCTTAACCTGTAGCAGGAGACCCACAAGGTCGATGGGGTACAAGACAGACGATCTTTTGTCAGGAATGTCCAGGAGAAAATATCTGCCTTGGACAGGAAATGGGACTCAAGTATTAAGATTCTAGGACAAACTGATAACCGTGACTTGACTTTTAGGAGATAATGTTGCATACGCCCCAAATCCCTAAACACATCTCTGCCACAAGTGAAGTTCTCTCCCAACTCTGCACTAACTACACTGCAAAAAAAGACTGTGAGTTTATCTATCTTTGCAAAATCTCTGCTTTTTCCTATTCAAACTACGTGTCTTAAGTCTCCTATTACCTTTCGTCTCTCCATCCCCCCATAACCTCTACATAGGAAGTTAAAAAATTAACTTCTACATTTTCTTGACTATTCAAAATTTAAAATAATTAGTGTTTACACTGAGGATGGGGCTGCAGAGGCATAGGATAAAGAATCTTCTAATGAGTATCTTAAAATGTTCACCCTTGAGGTTAGAATGCATTTTAACCCAGTCCTTATGCTTTGAGATTAATCAGCTTGGTGCGATCTTCTCCCTGGCCTATATAGTTTACATCCAAAGAACACTGACCCTAAAAGCCCTGTCTGAGTCATTTAGTTTTCCACACCTCCAAGGGCCTGATTTAGTCAGTGAATCATTTACCTGAGTTCTCAGAAAGGACTAGGTCTTCTAAGACCAAGGGTCACACTGACCACTACTTTCAGTAAATTCTCTGTAAACAGGAAGTGATAGTAACAGATAAGAAGATAAGGGAGGTAATGGGTTTGGTTGGGACCAGTCACCCAAACTGAAAAATAAATTAACAACAACAATAACAAAAATAATACCAATGGGACATTAGGGAATATTGGTAGAGAGAACTAAGATTTGACTAATAATACTGCACTTTATTTTTGTGTACGTGAATGCCAAATGATTTTTCTACTTAGTGAAAAAAACAACCACTTCACCCTCTTTGTCTGTTCTGTAGTGTAGGAAAGAATAAAGAGAGAAATTTGTCCCTGGAGTGACATTTTCTTATGCAAACTAATGTAAATCACACATCTCTGTGTTGAAAGCTTGTCTGACAAGTATTTCTAAAGCACAAAACAAATCTCATATCAGGTTAACTTGCACTGGGCTCATGTTGGTAAAGGACTTTTAGTACTTCAGAGAAGGCTAAAAAATAATTTCTATGCAAGGAAAAAAAAGGTACCCAAATACCATGGTGTATTAAGGGATTAGTGCTAGCTTAAAGTATTCTTTCTCCTCTTCATAACCAGGGACAATCTTTTGATCTAATCTAAGCGGTAATTCAATTTTAATGTAAGTGGAAGAACTGAAGGGTTGCAGAGTATAGAAAGAGAGATGAGATCACTGAGAAACAGGATCTTCCCTTCACCAGGTAGGGGAGCAATCTGGTTAGCTGGTACCTGTGTCAGATTCACTGCTGTAGAGGTCTTAGCAGTTACGATTCCATGTGGTCACTAAGTAAAGATAGAAATTGAAAGCTCGGGTTGTTTTCATTCATAACAAATTTGTTTGTGAACCCGCTACATACAAGGTTATTTTCCTATTTCTTGTTTCTTTTAGATCTCATGGATTTTGATATCCAAAATTTCTTTATTAGCTATCGTGTTTTAGATAAACTGAAATTTGGAAAAACCAATTTCCCCAAGGCCACGCACCAAATAATGGGAAGAATGAGGATTCAAAGTCACATCTGACAATACCATGCTGAATCTTTAGTACCCTTGGGAACTATCAGCTTACCTATTGTCATAATGTATACTTCATGGATTAAAAAAATAAAGATGGGAAAAAGCTCTTAAACCTATTGCCAGAAAGTGATGAGGGAGCCAAAGGCTAGCTGAGGACAAAGCACTAGCTGATACCCTGCAACCTTCCCCTACCACCCTACCCCTGGGTGGGACATATGTGACATTTCTCTAGGAATCCCCCAACTGTCTTCATGTTACTACTGTCTTATTAGAGGGAAAAACAACCTTAACTTGACAATGGCAAGGCCTCCATCCAGTATCCTGTGAGTCTTCTTTAACATATGAAAAACCTTTTGAAACCTCCTTTTTCCTTACCTCCCCCAACTCCCAAGTATATAATCAGCCACCCCTCCCAACCCTGGTGCAGCAGCTCTTTCTGCCCCTGGGTCCTGTCCCTGTGCTTAAATAAAACCACCACTTTGCACCAAAGACGTCTCAAGAATTCTTTCTTGGTTGTCAGCTCTGGATCTCAGCCCACCAAACCTCAACTATATTCCCAAACCACATCAGAAAGATTGTACTACATGCACAGCGGAATGGTAAGCATAGGAGAAAACTAAAGGTGAGCCAAAAAAAAAAAAAAAAGAAATTACGAGGCTTATAAGACCCCAGCCTGGTCCTCTTATATACTGGGAAAGAGGCCCCTTCCCCTTATGGCACAAACCACGAAGAAAATCTGCTGTCTTCAGATTTGTATAACTAATCCTCAGGCTTGGACTAATATTCTCTTTATGAAACCACAGAAGAATAATTGCCACACATTTCAGAATGATCTAGATCAGCTCTGCACAATAGAAATATAATGTGAACCACCTGTGTAATTATAGATTTCCTAGGAGCCATATTAAAAAACAGTACAAAGAAATAGGTTATATTAATTTGAATAATATATTTTATGTAACCCAATCTACTCAAAATTTTATAATTTCAACATCTAATTAATATAAAAATGGTTAATGAGATAGTTTATATCTTTAATATTAAGTCTTTGAAATCCACTATACATTTTACACTTATACTGCACATTGCAATTCAGATGCTAAATTTTCAAAGCTTTAGATAAAACACAGTCCTATCAGAACAACAAAGTTTTATTTTTTAATAAAGTTGTGTTTAATGGAAAATATTTTACCCTGCTTCAGTTTTTAAATTTAAATTGATTATATTTAAATAAAATTTAAAACTCAGTTTCTGCATTCATACAAGCCATTTTAATTACTCAGTAGTCACGTGTCAGTGGCTATTTTGAACAGCACAGTTCTAGATGAACAGGTAGATATCATATGGGAAAAGGTTATACTAAGGCTTGCACAGTGACCAACTATGAAAATAAGAGCTAATTCCCATGTATCCAACACAGACTAGAAGGCATTTACTGTAAGTAAATATTCCACATGCCTTTTCATCTCTTGATTATTGCCTACAATATCAATAAGACAAGGTAGAGCTGCAGGCAGGTGGTCTGTTCTTCCGATTCCATTCTCTTAGAGACCAGAAGCAGAGCTGGTTGAACAGAGGAGTGGCAATGGCAAATGCATGCTGGCTAATATAAGACTTGCATTCTGTGGATGATGACTTCTGAAACTAAGTTTTGGAAAGCATTTTTAATATCATCATAGAATAAAACACCAATGGGCAACTACTAATTTTCAATTAAAAATACGCATAAGTGATGTCAATTGTGTGGATTCAATAATTGCTTAAAGTGTTGAATAAGCTACATACAAGTAATCTTGAAATTGTCTAATGTATAAGGAAATAAAGAAAAAAGAAAAATCCATGATGTCCTCGAAAGATATGTCTAGAAGAAACCCACACCTGTGCAGTAAACAAACATTTAATGGATGCCCCAAGGCACTCAGATAAACACTGGGGTCACTCTTGTTATCTGTTCCTTAAAATCTCACAGACTCGGAATTTTTTTCCCCTTCAACTGCCCTTCCTAAGTTTCTCTCTCACAAGCTTTTGGGCCAACATCACTCGGACCTGGACCCCTAGGTCCAGGAGCTGGAGTTTCTTCTTAGGCTTGAGATGGCACTTGTACTACTTTTGACCATAACTTATTCCAGGGACCATCTTCATGTATAGGCATAAAGAACCAAAAAGATACGGTATTTATTCTAAATGATGGAATATTTCTAGGTTATTATCATTCATCTCTTTTTCTCAGTCCTCATATATCTCAAGGATCCAACACATTCTGATTAGGATCAGTGACTCTTCATGGCACTGATTTTCATCAGAGCAGGAAAAGGACATAAAATTCAAACACATCCCTAACCCCAATGATTCTGATAGCCTTCTGAGGACCACTAAAATACCAATGCATTTATACTCTGTAACAGCTGATGTATATATGCTTATACATTATTTTCAAAGAAACTTTTACACTTAGATAAATATGTCACTTTTCAACAAAACTAGTATGGAAACACCCTAATTTACAAAACAGGTAAGTCAGTATTGGTTTTTTGCATTATAAAAGAATACTTCAAAGGGTTTTTCTAAGCAATGAGTTGCCTGAAAACATTCAAATGATTATTCAACTTTTAAAAAATGATTTACACACTGCACCTTAGGAGGGCATCTATTGTAAAGTTAAGTGCATCCGTATCAGTTAAATAATTATTTGTTCTAACTGAGGTTATTACTGTTTCATTATGCAGGCCAGTGGAGCTGTCCCAATTGCCTGTGGTGCTGAAGAGATTCAGGAAGGCATATCTGTTGTTAACATATTTTCTAAAAACTATGATGCCTCTTTGTTAAATAAGGATCCATCAAATTCAGAGTTATTATCTCTGCTACCACAATTAAATTCACGTTTCATTCTGAAGTAGTACCAGATCAATGAAAAGTAATCTGTCTGTTGGTGTTTATTTTGGTTTGTTTCCCCCAAAGTTGATTTTTTAACTACCATTGTTTAACACATACATAAATACACACACAAATATTTTGTGAAATATATTTTGCCTCCCATTTTATAAACTGTAGAGTTTTAGTTTCTTAAGAAAGTAAATGATTACAATAGTAATTTCTTCTCATTTACTGAATTGATACTAAAAGCAATTAAGCTGAGGGGAGAAAGTTACCTCAAAATGAAGATTTTTCTTTTCAAGAATTCTATATGAAAAGGGAATAAGATATGGACGGTCAGCCTAATAAATCTTACCATACAAACAGAACTTGATATTATGACAGATGTGTAATATCAAATAAGGGAATAAAAACAAGTAATTGCTATATATTTTCACCTTTAAAATACAAGAAATTTAAAATATATGATACTTCACTTTTCAAATAATATTCTAAATGATGTAAAAAAAGAAAATATTTTAAATGATGTCAGAGATGTGTCATTATTTTTCATAAAACCCACCATTGAAGACCTCTGGACTTCATCTGCTATTCTTCTGAGCATTCTACAACATCTTATTTTGCCTTCTCTTTTCCATTTAGAGAAAAAAAAGTATTGTTTGTTGATAGATGATATAATCTCTGTTTGACTTGTATACTTAAATAACTCTTTAAGATTTTAGCTACAAAGCGGAGCCTGGGTGGCTCAGTCAGTTGAGGAGCCAGCCTGCTCTTGATTTTGGCTTAAGTCATGGTCTCAGGATCCTATATCAAGTCCTGCTCAGCGAGGGGTCCACTTGAGGAATCTCTTTCTCCCTTTGCTCCTCCCTCCACAAAAACAGTAAATAAATCTTTTAAAAAATGATTTTAGCTAAATGATCTAATCTTTTTTTAAAAGATTTTATTTGCTTATTTGACACAGAGAGAGAGATTACAAGTAGGTAGAGAGGCAGACAGAGAGAGGGCGAAGCAGGCTCTCTGCTGCAGAGAGCCTGCTGCGGGGCTCTATCCCAGGACCCTGAGATCATGACCTGGGCTGAAAGCAGAGGCTTTAACTCACTGAGCCACCCAGGTGCCCCTAAGTGATCTAATCTTAATCACATTGTTTTTTATTTAAGAAAGTGAAGGTCTTTGAAAATTTTGTTAGTAAATTATTTATGAAAGGTGTACAAGGAAGATAAAAATAGGTGACTAATTTGTTAGTTGGTCTTACTGTTGATGGGATTAATCAGTATTCAGGAGATTGAGCATGAAGGTACATTACAAAGGAAAAGTCTTTGTGATTTAGTTCTTGGGTTAAATAAGTTATTTAATTTATAAGAGGATACTGAAAATTTCAAAGCAATAGTAGAGAAGATCAAAAACATTTTAGTTCAGTGGCAAAAACCCTCTCAGGGTCTTAAAAGTTACTGAAGTACATAGTTTCATCTTTATCATTCAGTAGGTAGCAAATCACAATGTCTAATTTCATAAGAAATTCTAACTTGTTCAGGCCGATAAGACTCATTTGTATATATATATTATCAAAAGGCAATCTACCAAATCTCAAAAGCAGTATGCTAAGTAAAGAAAGCCAGACAAAAAAGAATACGATTTATAATTTCTTTTTTATAAAATTCTAGAAAAGAAAAAACTAAACAATGGGGATAGAAATCAGATCAGTTGTTGCTTACGGGGAGACGAGGATTGGGAATGGATATGAGGGAACTTTTGGAAATACTGAGAAGTTCTGTGTCTTGTTAAGGGTGTGGGGCACAAAACTGCATGTATTTGTCAAAACTCCTTGAACAGTCCACTTAATATCTAAGCATTTCACTATATGTAAGCTATACCTCAACGAATAAAAATTAAGACCAGCCGAAGCAAACCACTGCTCTATCCATACATCAAAATAAACTCCAATGTAATAAGTTGGCTCTTTCAAAGAACTTAACGAGCTCAACACCCAAATAACAAATAATCCAATCAAGAAATGGGTAGAAGACATGAATAGACATTTCTACAAAGAAGACATCCAAATGTCCAAGAGACACATGAAAAGTGCTCAACATCACTTGGGATCAGGGATATACAAATCAAAACCACAATGAGATACCACCTCACACCAGTCAGAATGGCTAAAATTAACAAGTCAAGAAATGACAGACGTTGGCGAGGATGCAGAGAAAGGGGAACCCTCCTATACTGTTGGTGGGAATGCAAGCTGGTGCAGCCACTCTGGAAAACAGTATGGACGGAGGTTCCCCTAAAAGTTGAAAATAGAGCTACCCTCTGATCCAGCAATCACACTACCGGGGAGTTACTCTAAAGATACAAATGTAGTGATCTGAAGGGGCACGTGCACCTGAATGTTTACAGCAGCAATGTCCACAACAGCCAAACTATGGAAAGAACCTTGATGTCCATCAACAGATGAATGGATAAAGAAAATGTGGTGTACATACATACATACACACACACACACACACACACACACACACACAGGAATACTATGCAGCCATCAAAAACATTTTTGATGTTGCCATTTGCAATGACATGGATGGAACTAGAGGGTATTATGCTAAGCGAAATAAGTCAATCAGAGAAAGACAATTATCATACGCTCTCTCTGATGTGGGGAATTTGAGAGGCAGGGTACGGGGTTGTGGGGGTAGGGAGGGAAAAAATGAAACAAGATGGGACCAGGGAGGTAGACAAAGCATAAGACACTCTTAATGTCATGAAACAAACTGAGGGTTGCTGAAGGGGAGAGTGGTGGGAGGGCTAAGGTGGCTTGCACCTGGCTGGGTGCAAGGATATTGGAAGGGTATGTGCTATGGTGAGTGCTGTGAATTGTGTGAGACTGATGAGTCGTGGAACCATACCCCTGAAGCAAATAACACATTATATGTTAATAAAAAAATAAAATAAAATTGGCTCTTCATAAAAATGACTATGAACTAATAAGAGTTCACTTGCATCGAAGTAAGGGCAAGTAAGTTAGAGTATGCCCATCACACACAAGTGGAAACTATTGTTACTGAATCTTTAAAATACTAAGTTAGAAATCTAGGAAGCCATGACAGTAAGAAATAGTCATTCATATTAAATACATAAATTACATTAAGTTGAAAGAAATATGCAAATTATAGTCTCCACAAATATAGTATATAGGCTAGTTTTAATGCTCAAATTTGGATTAAAAAAATCAATAACTTTAAAATCTATTAAAGGTGTATCTTTTTATAATTATTCTGTAAGGTTCATTATTATGATTATTGTTTTTAAAGATTTTATTTATTTATTTGACAGAGAGAAAGAGATCACAAGTTGGCAGAGAGGCAGGCAGAGAGAGGAGGAATTAGGCTCCCTGCTGGGCAGAGAGCTAGATCCCAGGACCCTGAGATCATGACCTGAGCTGAAGGCAGAGGCTTTAACCCACTGAGGCACCCAGGCACCCCTATAAGGTTCATTATTATTAAAACTTCACTTTGAACTTTGACAATTGTGATTCTGTGAAAATATTAAGCAGTGGAACAAAGTAGAACAAAAATTTTTATCCCTAAACTCCCAACATGAGGTTGCTTTTTTTTTTTTTTTAAAGATTTTCTTTATTTATTTGTCAGAGAGAGAGAGCAGCTGGCAGAGTGGCAAGCAGAGGCAGAGGGAGAAGCAGGCTCCCTGCCGAGCAAGGACCCTGGGATCATGACCTGAGCTGAAGGCAGCCGCTTAACCAACTGAGCCACCCAGGCATCCCGAGGTTGCTTACTGATAAGGATAAAATATAAGATTGTGGCTCAAATCAGAGTGAATTAGTGATAATGATGATTCCTAAATGAAGATTTCACTGAAGGTACGGTGACAGAAGAGTGAACCTTCACAGTAAAAAACAAAAGAAGAAATCAAGGAAAAAGTAAAAAAGAAAAAGTAAATTCCTTTAAATTTCATACTAAGTTACCTAAGAAGTACATTTCACATCCAGAAACATAAATAGCATATATTTTTGTAAATATTTTTCATCTAAATGTTGCTCAAAGCCATACACAGGGTGAATAAAATTATAGCAAAATTCTTCGTTGGCAGTGCGAGGCCTCAATGCTATTCATGAAAATATTATCTCAATGTTCTTTGTCCTTTACTATGTACCACTGTGTTCCACTAATGTTCACAGGGAATTTCTTTTCTAATGGGAGAGAAGGAAGGAGTTTTTGTTGGAGCTAAAGCTCTGAGACTTTAGGAAAATAGGATAATAAGGCTTAAGAGATGGGCTGTAGCCAAAAGCTGAGAAAACAATTATAAAAGTCAAGAGAAACTTTTAAAATTTGAGCTATAAACAGAATTTCTTAGCCCAGGTGAAACTCCATGGCATAAAATTAGGGAAGAGACCATCAATAACATTTCTATGGAAAACTCAGCATCACTCTGACACTCAGGGGGGCTGCAGGTCTGGGGAGAGAGAAGCTCCTATACCAGGAGTAAAGGTGGTTCTCATGATGAATAGTTTTCATGGTGGTGCATATGTAATAAGATTTGAGGCCAATGCTTCACAGACAATGAGATGGTGGACAAAGTCTAGTGTAGATAACATGATGCCTTAGATGATTGCCTTGTTTGAAGGCATATGTGACACTCTCCTGACATATCCAAAAAAAATAACAATATAAGAGTGCTAATTTCTGACAATGAACCCAGTATGGATTAGTGTCATCGTAACCTTGACAGTGGTTACAGGCTGGTGGGGTCTAAGGCATTTGGGTTAAATGCTGATATTCTTTTCAGCATATTCTGCAACTATTCTATTATAGAAACAAGGTAAATGTGCAAATAAAATACGTATGACTCCATGTTTTATAGAATATACTACTGAGAAACTAAATTAGGCTTAGGTCTTTGTGGATAACATCTATTACTCATGTTTCTGCAAGCTGCATATATATGATATATCTTCTATTTCATGTCACAAACCTAGTTTCCACTCCACAGGCACTCAGTAGCATTTACTAAATTTTTATTACGTCCTTATGCAATAGTACTATTGTTATTTTACAGTAAAGTTAAAGTCAGCTTGATTTTAGCACCAGAGACTCATTAAGAGTGAGCAATTTGGTGCTTAATGAGTTGTTAACCCTGAGTAAATATATTAAAATAATAGAGTGATAAATTTAAATTGAATTGCATGGGGATTGTTTTTTGTTCAATAATGTCTTCTGCAGCAAGAGAAAGCGCCACTTAAAAAGCAATTTTTGATAAAATATATTCTGAATTACTTATACTTACTTCTCACTCACTATCCATCTCTTCCTTATTTCTTTTTCTTAGTCATCCTGTTGCCTATTCTCTCTTAAGCATTCATTACTCTGAATATTTCCAATTCTGTTTCTAAAGGGAATAATACATTGCGGTCTACACAACTAGAATACAACACTAAATAAGTCTTAGACAAAATGAAAATTTTTCTGCAATAACTCCACATATTTGAAAGATATTACTGATATTATTGAGAAACTGAAATCCAAAGCACATTTGCTAACAATGGGTTCGTGGACAGACAAACATGGAACCTCTTGGTCCATTTGTTATGCACTTAAACCCTGGTCAATATAATGCTTCTTAATCAACATCTCAGTTCTCTGTGGTCTCTATCAAGACTGTCAACATTACTGAAATAAATAAAATTCTAGTACTGTAATAGAGCCACAGAGACTTGGGAATAACTGAAGAGCAACACAGCATTTAATCTGTTTCGTGGCTCACCAACAAAAACTGTCAGTTTAGTTCAAGTAGAAGACAGCCCCCTCCCCACCGCCACCCTGTAGGAAACCAATTGGATAGAGGTGGGTTTAAAGTTCACATGTGGAGTCTGAGGTGCAAGTGACATGAAAAACTATTCTTTGATTTAGAAAAGCAGATGTGAGTTGTAACCAATTGAGAAACACCAAATATGTAATTCTAAAACAACCATATTGTAGCTATTTACATGCCACAACAACATTTTGGTTTTTGATGTTATAGTGCTCAGATAAGACCACAAACTCAGGAACAAGCTACCTCTGATGAGAGCCACTTCTATAACAAAGTGGGCACGATGGAGCAAATGCTCAGAATTGACATCTTGACAGGTACCATTTTCCTGTCAGGAATCTGAAACAGCCTTTAACATATTTGAGCAGGACTGTGAGGTAAGTTACACAGCTGGATATATCACCTAAGGATTATAGTACTCCAAGAGAAACTGGACTCCAAGGACAAACTAACAATATGCATGAAAAGTCAAACACAAATACAATTTCAGAAATTCAAACTGAGACCACCTTTTAAAGTGCCACAATGAAAACAGATAAACACTGAAAATTAAAGACTTTCCTACTTCAGGTTCTAGGTCTTACCATCAACAGTCTACTAAATCCTGTTCACCAAGACTTGCTGGTGCATGGGAAGACACTGTGTTTTTATCTATGTAAGGAAGTATTGCACATATGTATGTGTGATGCGTCTTAGTCTAGAAATACGATACTCACACACGTAGTGTCCCTACCTTGGCTCTTCCATTTACATACACAGACCTCTCTTTCCCTCTCTTCTGCTCTCTTTGGCTGTCTTTTTGAACTCTATACATGCATGGTGGAATGTGTATTTGGGAGCATGCAAATTTACACATTTGTCTTAAATAAATTTGCCATCTAACTTTAACACATTGCTAGCCTGATTTTAAAACCAGGCAATTAAGAGAGGTGTTGACAGCACTTGAAAGAAGTGTCCAGCAAAGACACACCACAGTGGTGATCCAAGGGCTTCCTTGACAGAAGTGTGTGGTAGAAATGACAAAGATCTCACAGAGAAAGCGGAAATAAACGTTTTCCAAGAAGTCAAGGGAAGAGATACTTATAGAGGCAAGATTATCTTACAGAACAACTTATCCTGCTTTATTTTTTTAAAAGAGCACTGCCTTAAGCTACATAGCACCTTTCATTCAAAAGAATGCATTCTACAATTAGTTCAGCTGATTTTAAGATATAATACTCTGTGAAAACCGCCGATGAAATGCTGTCATATTCTGTCATGAGGATAGCAAAGCCTTTATAAATGAGTCCCCATGAATAAGTCTAGCACAACCATTTTTTTAGATTTTATTTGAGAGAGAAAGAGAGGGAGAGGGAGGGAGAGCAGAGAGGGAGAGGCAGGCTCCCCGCTGAGCAGAGAGTCTAACATGGGGCTCCATCCCAGGACCCTCAGATCATGACCTGAGTTGAAGGCAGATGCTTCGCTCACTGAGCCACCCAGGGAACCCAGGGATGAATAAAACTGTCATAAAAATCTTGGATGATAAAGGATTTGAACAATACCTTCTCTTAAAGACAAAAGGGCTATATTTTCGACCTGATTTTAATGCCCACAGAATTTCAACTTCCATGAAGGTAGTATTTGTTGGCAATCTGCCCTCAATCTATAATCAAGATATGTTCTAGAGATATATCTCTATCATTGCTATAGACTAAGAAGACATGAGAAGGAGCAATATGAAAAGGAAGGAGAGGAAGGTTAAGATCTTGGTTGGAGATTTAGGATTAAAAAGAGAATCCCATGTCAGTAAATGATTTGTCTTATGGACCTCTTCCATTCCTCTCCCAAATATTGGGTACTGCAAAGTAAGTCAGTTTGGGTTTTTTGTTGTTTGCCTTTAAATAAGTGAATTGAGTTCTAATTCAGGCTCTATCACCAACTACTAGGATCTTCAGTAAATTATTTAACTTCATGGAGATCATCCAAATATGTCCTCTCACTTTAAAAATGAGGAAGTGGGGTCTCAGAGAATTCTTTCAGCTTAAGCTCTAATATGGGAGCAGATTATAGCTTTAATTCATTATGGTTGATAAGGGTAATGCTCTTCCATATCCAAAATGAAAGTGTGCTTTCTTTATCAAGAACATTTTCAGGGCACCTGGCTGGCTCAGTGGGTTAAAGCCTTTGCCTTCCACTCAGGTCCTGGGATCAAGCCCCGCACCCGGCTCTCTGTTCAGCAGGGACCCTGCTTCGCCCTCTCTCTCTGCCTCTCTGCCTACTTGTGATTTATCTGTCAAATAAATAAATAAATAAAATCTTAAAAAAAAAAAAACAACAAAAACGTTTTCCCCTTCTTAAGGTATATCAATAGATTTTGAATAAATTCAAGTAGAAATTATTTTTTTACATTCATCTATGAAACAACTACCAATGAAAATCAAGCCAAATCAGACTCCAAGGGCAAAGTCAATGGAATGACTGACTATACCATGTTCTCTTCCCCCAGTTGATTTCCTATAAACCTCCCACCCAGTATCTGACCACATCCAACATTATACAATGGACATTTCAAAAGAAAACAAACTATTACATAAAAGAATAGTTTCAAACAAATCTTTTTATATTTCGTACTTTTTTGCTTACTCAGTTTATCCAACATTCTGATAAAATAAAACTCCACAAGATTACACACGAAAAATGTGAGCTTTACTTGTTTCTATTCTTTTGCTGTTTTCAAGTTATATTATATTTGCTCAAACAAATAATATAAAACATGACATGTCCTAGCTGGCAATGTACTTTAATTTGAAATCCTAATTATGATTGACTCTGTTACTAAGACTGCCAAATATTTGGCACATACATCTCCCAGGGCCTGGGGAAAAGAAAAATGAAAAGTCAATTTCTCTGTTGCTATGATTAGAAAAGCAGAGATGCGAGCAGTTGTGCTTACTGGAAGGAGCACCATATGCTAAGCCACAAGCTTGGCCTTCCTATGTTGTAAAACCCATGTGCACGCACAGGAAAATCAGTGGTGTGTGTCTGCTAATTAATAAGTCTGTAGCAGTTTGCTGTCCACTTATAACTTATTTATAAGAGAATATTACTGAAGGTGCACCTAGGTGGCTCAGTCGATCAAGCCTTTGCCTTCGGCTCAGGTCATGATCTCAGGGTCCTGGGATAGAGCCCCAATTCTGGCTCCCTGCTCAGCAGGGAGCCTGTTTCCCTCTCTCTCTGCCTGCTTGTGATTTCTGTGTCAAATAAATAAATAAAATCTTTTAAAAAAAGAGAATATTACTGGAAAGGAATGTTAAGTTTCTTTCTATATTCAGATTGTGTTATTAAGTGTCTTCTTAAAACTAAAAAAGAATATTACACTTCCATTCAGTCCCTATCCACTTGACTAGTAAGAGTTATTCAGTCTTTACCAAAGTTCTCACATAGATATCACCCTGATCTTGTCAAGCTTATCCTTGATATGATCTTGTCAATCATATCCTTCCAGAAAGTGGGAAGGCTACTTTCCAGTTAACATCTTGGCTACGATTTCCCTAGAGATCTGGCAGATCAGGTGAGAATGAGAGTCCTTAGGTTTATAGGTCTACCAATTTCCTTCTTTTGACCAAGTTCGTCCTGGCAATGCAGACATGAAATCACCTGACTAAAATTAACTCAATGTTTTTGGGCAGCTTCTAACACAAAAGAGGTCACTTGTCATGCTAGTCTGATAGGAGAAATGCAACATATTTATTAAGACATGAAGAGCCCATTCCCTTAGAGAGCTGTGTCTGTCCTCTAGAGTCTAGCACCTAAAAGTTTCTTTTTTTTTTTAAGATTTTATTTATTTGACAGAAAGAGAGGACAAGCAGGGGGAGTGGAAGGCAGGGAGGGAGAAACAGACTCCCCACTGAGCAAGGAGCCCAATGCTGGGCTCAATCCCAGGACCCTGAGATCATGACCTGAGCTGAAGGCTGATGATTAACCGACCAAGCTAACCAGGGGTCCCTAAAAGTTACTCTTAATTTAGAGAAGAAAGGAACTTGGTTGCTTCGCCTGATTTATTCTCAAATATAAATAGAGTATCCCCAGGCACCATCTATTGCTCAAAATCTTTTCTTTGGTCTGAAAGGCTGCAGAAGGTAGTCTTACAAGTCCATTTGCACCATAGAGGCTCCTGGTCTATTCATCCCTTTGCTCTTCAGGGAATTCCCCACTCCCGCTGGGCAAAACCTCAAGGATCCTGACCTTACAGCCATTGTAGACTCTTCTGTGGTCACTCAAGCAAGGCAGGTATCCTCAAGGAGATCCGTGGAACACCTAGGGTGCTAAAGCTAGTGCCATTCCCGGGAGGGGAGGAAACAGTCCCTTCTCCAAATATGTATAAAACAGAGGACCTCAGAGTTACAGTGTTTGCATCCCCAGTCCCACTGGGTTTTGAGTCAGACTGCTGTCTGGGACTCCTACCTGCATTCTCTTATTCCTTAATCTCCATAGTCATGTACACCTCTAATTATCTGTGTAGTTAACTTCCCTCTGGTCCCCCAGGTATGAAAGTACACTCCAGGCAAGAGGTCCATATGCATATGGACCTGCAAGTAAATGCCCACCTATGGAAAGTAGGGTTTTTTTGTTCGCTTCTTTGTTTTACTAGATACTCTAACTCAAATCTCTGATATACTCAGGACATTCCATCTGACTTTGTACTGACACAATATCCCCTCTTTTCAAATGACTTTTTTTCCCCAGTCGTCCCCAACCATGGTTTTTATTCTTCATAGGTTTCCACTTGGCTGAACCCACTTACGGATGACAAAACAGTCTATACCTGGAAAATGGTTCAGTTGAGCTCTCTATAGAATTTACTATCACTCTGGCCAAAAAAAATAATTAAAATGTCCAGGAAAAAAATAATCTAGTAATGGCCAGATACTCTACCACTTCGAAATCTATTTTCTTAAGTAATACATTGCGAGTCCATGATGACTTCATGGAGTTGGGGCAGACATTTCTTACAGCACACAGTACTCTAAAGATGTAATCAGCTTAATCCTTTCATCTAGTAGTTATTATCACTGTAAGAAGGGCTGCCTCTCTCCAGACATGAACAGCCTGTAATGATTTGGGAAGAATTGTCCACAGTCATTTTTCTGGAGTGGTTTAAGTATAACCTTAAGTTCACGAAAAAGGAGAGAGGAAGCGAAAGAGTGGACCCAGAAAGCAGAGATTTTTTTTTTTTTTGCAGAAAATGCTGTTTAGCTAGGGCTGCCTTCTTCCTCCATCATCCAAAACATACCTTTCTTGACCTTCCTAGTAAAAATCACAGGCAAAATATAAATTTATTAGAATAAAGATGTCCATGCTTAGAACAAATGCCAAAAAGAATGCAGGAAAAAATTAAGTAAAATTCACTATTGAAGCTTATTTCTGACTCCTCCCTGCAAAAGGGGGGCAAAATGCCTTTCCTTCCTTGGTAATGTTGGGATAATAGTAGCTACTTAGCTACGTCTATATCCAGGCACAGTTCTAAAGGCTCTACTTAGCTTCTCTCAACCAATCCTTATTACTTTGGGAGGCAGGTACAGCTATTTTCTCCATTTTTAGATGAGAAGACTGAGGCTCTGAGAAGCACCTGTCTTACCCTTTTGACATGTATCTATGTCAGCCACTTGGGAATTCAGAGGGAAATTACCTTCTCTAGGCTTGTGTTGAGATCACTCTTTGAATTAGACTATACGTTTTTGCTGTTTTACTTGATTTTTATGTAGTTACTTGAAGTACAATGAGGAAGCAAAACAGTTTTTGAATACTGTGGAATTTGCTTTTAAACAACATTTGTTACTGAAGGAAATATACATAAGGCTACCTTGTTCTGACTTACGGATTTTTGAGAAAGACAAGTATCACTAATGAAGTGGTTTCATTTCTCACTTGGCAAGTGCTCTGAAAATGATATAGTGCAGTTCTGCTGAATTATTAAATTCATCAATGTTATGCATAGTGCTGTTGCCATTCATTCATTCATTCATTCACCCATCCACTCATTTGGTAAACTGGTATCCTTAATTTGCAACCCGTGCTAAGCATTATGGTAGGCACAAAAATTATAAAGCAGCCATGATCTATGAAAAGAACATAGGATATAGTCAGAACTCCAGCATTTTAAAATTTGGGTCTAATACTTATCAGCCTAGTGTCCTTGAGCTTCTATTATTTTACCTGTGAAACTATGGATGATAACTATACCTCCTCAAAATGCTACCTTAGAGATCAAACGAGACTAATTGAGAAAAATCTTATTTAGGCTACAAAGTACAATACACATACAGCTTAATTATATTCTTACAACATGACCATTTTAAAGAACCTTAAATTTAGTTGGTGAGGAAAAACACATACAATAAATAAAGGTAACTAACTGGCCAGTTAGTAAGTGCTGAATGAAAAGCTGATGCATTAAGATTTAAGGAATTTAGAGTACGGGGAAAAGGTAATCTCCAGTGGGAGAAATATGATATAACTTTGGCTTTGAGATACAATTAAGATAAGAAGAACAAGGATGATCTACCAAAGAAACAAAGATATGGACAAAAACAATGAAGCAGTAACTAAAATACCCTGAGTCTAGGCAATGCCTGTAAATCCCTGTGACTAGAACCCCTCTCAGCCAAGGAGAACTGGAGGAGTTGGGATGAATATGTGGATGGGAAGAAAATCATGGGTTGCCTTCAACACATGTTGAGGAAACTGGGAAATTTTAAACAGGTAACCAAGACACGTTGAAAGCTTTCGAAGAGAGGACACCAAAGCTGAACTTCAGTGGATAACTCTGGAGACTCGACCAGAAGAGGCTGGAGGGAAAGAAAGGATGAGACCTGAGAATTCTTGGGGAAGCTTAGCACTAAAAGCCAAGATTGGAGGCACCATGTCTAAAGGTTCTTCCTAACTAGGATAATCAGGGATTTGCAAAGGTCAGGTGACAGAGCGAAGGTCAAGTTCAGTTCTGGTCACAACCGTGCCCCTGAAGCTGAGCTGATTCCTATACTCTACAAGAGCAGAGTAGCCAACAGAGATTCCAGGTCCCTGGAAAAGGTGTCCTAACCTGACAGCAGAAAGAAAAAGTTTCTTTTTCTTTCTTTTCTTGAGAAGGCACGCAAGTGCCCTGCTCTCTGAACAGACTGGTTGATCCCATTATGGCCGGGTGAAGTGAACCAATTTCTCATAGACCTGAAAATAAGATTTATTTTTAGTTGTTTTGAGGGGAAAAAAAGTTGTCAGAAAGGATTAGGCCCACATTTTTTTCCCCTATGGCACTCACACCCCTCCCTACTTCCATTTCATTTTGCTTTCCTTCTGTCCATATTCTACAATGATGGAGAGTGATTCCTCTTTTTTTTTCCCCCTACTTTGATCAGCATCAGGAGATTTTTTAAAAAGCCGAAGCAAAATAACAAAAGCAGAACGCATCCTGAGTTAACTGAACTTCAAGGGAGAAGCGCAGCAATGCTCTTCCCACACACTGAAGAAACAGATAAAATGGACCAACCTATTTATAGCCACTTTCCCATTTCTAATAACCTTCCATTTAATTAGGACTGTAAATAGCACCAGTGAATGTTCTGCAGCAACACAGCACTCCCGGCCCCTCCTCAGAATCTATGCCACCCCAGGCAAGGAAAGAATATCAGAGTGGGTTCCACAGCTCAAAGACACTGAGTTAAGGGAAAAAAGAAAACACCATTATTTTTTTTTCCATGCTACATTGAAGAAATGACTGAAAGTTTAAATAGACAGGAAATTCTACTTCCTTTCCACAATTCTAAACAACGTCAGTGATAAAATACTCCATACACATGAGCACATGTACAAAATCGTACATTGGTCAGAATTCTAAACTATTGCTGCAGACACTGTTGAGTTTCGTGTTATATATGTAAGCTTCAAATTAATACATTTTTTATTATTTCTTATTTAACAATGTGGAAGATAATTCAGAGAAGTCCCATTTATACAGTCAATCCCCAAAACCTGAGAACTTAGCTATACACATTCACTTGGAGAGTACATTTATCATGGTCCAGAATCATTAGCACTTAATTTCGGTGCAGTGGGCATCTCCGACCCTGTGATACTATATGTCTCTGTTTAAACAATATATTTGGAATAAAGAGTAATAGCATAGTGATTTTAACAAAAGAAAGAGGGCCAAGTTATTTAGTTCTGTCATTTTCTGAGACCACTTGGAATTTTCAATTGTTTTACTTATGTCCATTCAGTGAGTAAGAGAGAGCTGTGTTGTGCTTGTTTGTTAAGTTCCAATTTTACGTCTGAAATATTTCTACTGAGTTTGAATAATAGCTTTAAAAATGAAATGTATCATTCTACTTTAATTATAAATTGTTTTAAAACAAAAGAGTAAAGCATGAGAAATACTAAATTATTAAATGATTATTACTGAAAATAACTGTGTCATAGAGAGGCAGAAAGTAGAGTGAGGATGTTAATAAGTGATTTCCATACTCTAGGGATTCAGTTTCAGTGAATACACACACAGACACACACACACTTGCTTGAAATTGACTCAAAGGGATTTTTCTCCTTGCAAACTTACCCATCCTGACTGAAATGTCCAAAAAGCCTGTCCTTTTGCCCTTGTCTCAAGCTGTGGAAGCCACACTAGATTTCCTGTTTCTCTCATTGGGAAATGATGGGTTTGGTGAGACCTTTGGAGAACAGCCTAAAATGTGAAGCATATTGCACGATGAAGAATTTAACTTCATCAAAGGAGAAGTCTGGCCTTTGCCCTCAGCTTCTGAGAAATAATCTGTAAACCCTTGGATTATTATACCTGGTAGGAGCACTGTCTTTGGTAAGGGTGGGGCTGGCATGCCAGAAAATTCCACACTGGGACTTACGGTGGGGCTATGAGCCACACCAATACTGTGACTTAGGTGGGGACTTAGGTAACACTCTCAGCTCTACCTCCTGAGGAGCTTAAGACAGATGTCAGCCATGTGGGGAGTAAACCATGTTTACATGATAGAGTGCTCCCTCCAAAACAAGAACAGACAACAACTCTGGACAACAAGGCTTGGGTGAGCTTCACTGGTTAGCAATATTCTGAGCATACGGTCGTATCTCATTGCCAGCAAGAGTCTGGCATGCTGTCTCTGACTCCAGAGGGAGAGGACAACTGGAAGCTCCACATTTGGATACCTGGAGTCTGTCCCATGTGTCTCTTCCCTTAGCTGATTTTAATCTGTATCCTGTCCCTTGTAACAAGTACAAGAGTTTTCAGCGAGTCCTCGGAGTTCTACCAAATCATCAAATCTGAGAGTGGTTTTGCAAAACTCCTGAGCTTGCAACTGGTGTCAGACTGCTCCCTCAAACTTTTCACATACAGATCATTTATCCTTCATCCAGAATTGGCATGATAACAAAGAGCATATTGTAAATGTCTTTGGTTTTTTGAAGCTGAAAGACTCCATATAGGGAAAACACACTCCTAGGCAAGAGGACAGCCCTTATATTGGACATTAGTGTAGGACATCACACATAGCTCAGGTACTGTGAAGGAGGGTATTGTCCTGGTCCTGCATTGATCATGACCTCTAAGTATACATCAGACTTGTTTTATCCGCTACCAGCAGCATGTCCATTCGACATGCGTGTGCGGAACATCTACTGTGTGCCAGGTCTTGTAGCTGAAGATACAAAGATAACCTGGGGTCTTTGAACTTGAGGAATTGCCTAATCACTCAGGAAATTGTGTACACACACAAACACACACACAAACACCCTATAAAAGTAGGTACAAAGTGTGGTGGTGTATGTCAAGTTCAAAGGATCTAAGTTTTTCTAGGAGTGAGTCATTGACTTCACAGAAGAAGGCATGTCTGAGCTAGGTTTTGGATAATGAATATGCAAAAGGAGAGAAGAAGATAAACTCACCAACAATGTATCCAAACTGAAAGTAGTCTAAATTAAGCAGTAAGAATACATTCAAAAGGCTGAAAAATAGAGGCTATGACAAAAACTCCCAAGTAGACTTTATTAATCATCCTGGAGAATGCTAACAAGCAACGGAAAGCAATTGCTTCATGCTCTTGAAAATACAACAAAAAAGCAATGGATTTTATTATACCAGGAAGAATTTAGATGTGGCATTTGGAACATTCTACTGCTAGAGTTAAGAGACATTGATGACTCCTGGGAATTTTAAAAATATGGGTAGGGGTCACATCTGCAAAAAGTTTGGGATAACAGGAGAGATGACACTAAGCTTCCTCTAAATTCTGGGACTCTATGAAAGTGAAAAAAAGAAAAGATAAAGGCCTGAGATAAAAGTAGGATCAAGAGAGGGAGTCTGTGATATGAGTCAGAATCTAATCCATGGGAGGCCAGCAAAACGGGACCTGAACAGATAGGAGGTGACAGCGGGGCCATAAGGCTGCCTTCTGTCCAATGCCAAAATGAGAACAGAACCATCTTCCCATTTGTCTCTCTCCTGGGTTAGGAATCCTTCTCCCCCATCCAACTGTTGTATAACACAACTCTTCAAATAAACAAATCACTTACCATTTCCTTTTTTTTTTTTTTTTTTGCTTTTTAGAAACTTGGATTTTGACATCTGTGGTCTAAATAGATGAACCTCCTTAAAGCATCATATTCAAAAGAAACTACGGTGCGATCACGGCTGTCACTGAATTTCTTTGCTATTCTGATATCTATCTTTCTGTGCGTGCTTTTAGGAAGGTAAATAAATGGAAAAGGAAGAATATCCAGGAGAACTTTTGACCTTCGCGCTTTCCCCTAAATATATATTTACACACAGTTGGCAGAGATTGGTAGAAGGAAGCATGTGTGAATAACATCCTCAGAGCCCTTGGGAAAATGCATTTTTAATTTATTTCTGCTTCTTTCCTTACCTAGATCAAATAAGTGGATAATGCCAGAGAGACGGGCGCCATCCCAGCAGCCTGAGAGAGAAGCAATTACACATTCTTTTGCTCTCCCCTTGAAATCAGCACAGATAAGAAAAATACCATTTTGGCAGCACCTGCTGCTGCTGGTTTGGGGACTTTTTTTTTTGTCTTTCTTCTTCCCAGAAAGAAAGCAGAATCTAAATTAAAAAAAAAAAAAAAGCACAACTTGGCCAGCTGATCAATTTCACAGAGGACTCTTGCAACAGCCGGCTATTGTGTCTGAATCCTATCTTCCCCGTTGGATTATAAATGCATGATTGACTGGAAGTACTTACAAATGCATATGAAAAGCAGAAGCAGCATCCTCCTCCCTTTCTGCATGAAAATAAAAGCACAAACCTCAGATCCATCCATCCATCCATATGCTTTGGTAATAATTTCACTGAGGGTTAGGGATGGAAACTAGGGATTATAAACCATCACTGACAGGGAAGAGGAACGAAAATGACAGGGAATTCTGCTTTAGAGACAACAAAAACAAAACCCCAAAATAAGCCCAGTGAGACCAGAGTCCAGAGAATAACATGGTGCCTTTTTCCAGTTATTTTTGTACTTGAAAAAACAAACAAAATGCAGGTCATTTTTTAATTCAACATTTTACCTTTTGTCCTTTCTTAAGCATTTCAATTTATTTTGTTTCCTTTTTCCTTCCTCTGTATCTACCCTCCCCCAACCACTGCAAGTATATTTCAGAAGAATTTGCTTATGCCTTGGGTTCTTGTTCTCTTTACCATTCTTCAATCTTCTATAGAGTTCTTGGATTCCAAGCCCCAAGAGGGTAGGCAGCAGGCCTACACACTAAGTTTTCTGTTTCAGTAGCAAACTCAGCGCTATGCACAATTAGGTACTTAATTGCTTTGTGATGACTATGATTGATGATGTTTTCCACATATACTAATTCCAGAGAGAAATTCACTTCCCCTATCAGATGGATTGCATACAAATGACTACTCCAAACACATGACTACAACAATAATTCTAGAAAATAAGGTCTTCAAATTTTTACTAGAAGGTCCGTTTCACTTATATACACTCAAATAGTAATCCATGGTGATGCTGCTTTTATAATTTACTTTCTTAAAGGAGGAAAGTCATGTAGATTGGGGGTTGGGGAAAAGTATCAGTGAATAAATTATACAACTTATTTTGTTTTCTTGGATGTGCAGTCTCAATTACTTCATGTGTAAATTGAAGATATCAACCCTTTATCTTCCAGTGATTTTAAAATAGGTCTACAAATTCTTTAATGTTCCCGCGTTCAAAATATAGAACCTATTCTCACTCTTCTTTATTGTATGGGCCAGATGTAGTATCTTACTTCTAATAAGCAGCTATGGCAGAAGTGATGCTTTTGCCGGGTTCTCTTTTAGTCTCTTTACATATCTCTCTCTCTCTCTCTCTCTATCTCCCTGTCCCTCTTTCCCCATTTCCCTCCCTCTTTCCTTTCTTTGCCTTCCCATTCCTTCTTCCTTTCTTCCTTTCCTCTCTCTCCCTCATCTTCCTCTCTTTTTCCTTTCTTCTCTCTCTCCCCCTCTCTTTCTCACTTTGTATCTTTCTCTCTGTGCATCTCTTTCTCTCTCTTTGTCTCTCTCACTTGGTTCACTCATCCTGGGGGAAACCAGTCACCATATCTGAATATACTCAAGCACCTTGTGGAGAGGCCCCTGAGTAGAGGATCAAGGCCCCGTGGCCAACAGCCACCACTGATGTGCACCCAGGTGAATGCCTCATCTTGGAACCTCCAGTTCTAGTCAAGCCTTCAGACAACTGCACCCCTGGGGAATGTTCATTGTGACCTTGAGAGAGAGTCTGAACCAGACTAACTCAGCTTAGTCATTACTGAATTCCTGACCCATAGGCACTGCAAAAGATAAAGTTTAATTGTGTTTTAAACCACTACATTTCTGGGTAATTTTTTAATACAAAGTGGTGTCATTCTGAAGGTCAAATGAGATATTATATAAAGCAGTTAGCATATAATGGTAATCAATACATATTAGCTCTGCATTTTTATTTGGCAGTGATCACATGTTATGATGACTACATTAATTTCATGACCTTTCTTAATTCAGAAAGTTCTTAAAGTACAAGTAGAACTCTACCAAAGGCTGAGGAGAAACAAACCTATGTCACTTTAGCCACTTTAGCCTCTCTCCTTCATTTCAACTAAGTCATGAATTTCATCCTAATGGCTTCTAAAATTGTGGATAAAAAGATGGCACCTGGTTAAAAAAAGAAAGGCAACATGTAGGAGAAAATAGCACTGAGAAGCTGAGAATGGGGTCTAACTGTCTCATACCTGTCAATAAGAAAAAATTAAACAAAGAAAGAAAACAGGCCAAAGAGTTAAAACTCCAATAATACTTACATTAATAATGATAAAATGTATTAACAATGACTACATGTGTCTAGAAATGCTAGATGATTTACATGGAGTACCTTATTTAATCATACCTAGCAGTCACATAAGCTAAGTACTATTCTTATGCCCTCTTTACAGATGGGAAAACTACAGCTCAGAGACACAATATTTTTGTAATAAATAAATAGTAAGTGGTGGAACTCAGAAAGGATGAACCCAAGTCTGCAGTCTTAATCTTTATGCAGCAAAACATATAGCCCCTTTGGACTATACATGTAGTGATTTCTGAGCAAATACCATATTGTTGATAGAATACACTCATATTCTGGACTACTTCTTCTACATTTGATTATTCTTTTAAGCTCCTTTCAAATCCCTCCCTGGGTTTGTATGTAGTTGACATGGATTTGCCTTTTTTTTTTCCTTTTATACCATGTAAAAAGTGTAGCTCTGATAAGATAATGTCCTGTGTTGGTCATAAACTTCACAGTGAACTTACAATATAATCTATTATTATTGTTGTCTGTTATTGTATTAATAGTATCTCTTATCACAGTAAAGGTTCTAATAGAGATTGGACTTGATTTGAAACCACTTAATATTCTGTTCCATACCCTCAGCCTGGCCAAGCTGTTGAGGGAATTGATAAAGGATTACAAAATCGGATAAGCAACTACATCATGGACATGGCAGTCCTCCAAGACAACTTCATTATCATCTATAAGCCTTGTGAATGGCCAAGTAACCACACAATCAGCTGAGAACACTAGAGTTTCCTTATGGTCCTCTTAAGAAAGGAATACATCACACACACACACATACACACACACAAAGGGATGACATCCCTGCTAGATCCCTTCAAGCAACCAATGGAGGTGCATGGTGTATAAATTGGAACAGCTAAGGCTGGGTATAGCCTTCCAAGAACTGACCCATAAGTGATCTTTTAAAGGTTTGAATTAGTTTCTAACTTTCACAGATGGAAAATTCCACATGAAAGTTTACACCTCTAGTTTTTTTTTCCCCAATTGAAAAATCAGATAAAACTAGTCCTACATGACAATTGGAGGAAGCTCAAATTAACTGGCCTCTTTAGATGAGCTACCTATTTCTCCCTATCTTCTCCGTCTGTATCACTCCCTGCTGTATTATACCTGTCCAGGTACCCTCTTTTACATCACCCATTGCATCTCTTAGGTATTTGTATGTGTGATTTCCAAACAGGACTGAAACTTTATGACGACAAAGCCTCTATCTGTTCAGCCCAGGATCTAGCAGACTCAGGTACTTAAATGATAACTGCTAAATGACAGAATCTCTCTCTCCCCTTCCTTACTTCTTCTGCCCCCATACATTTAAGCTAATGACATATGGACTTGAACTGTGTCAAAGTGACAAAAAGGAAAAAGACAACATTTGACTGATCGACAAATCCATGAGTCCTTCTCACTACAGAGAAGATAGTTGAAAAATGTCGAACTAGAAAAACGCAACAAAACAAAACTCATCTAGCTCTACAGAGCCTTGTTCATATGCTAGCAAAACTGGAGTCTCTTGGGGCGCCTGGGTGGCTCAGTTGGTTAAGCGACTGCCTTTGGCTCAGGTCATGATCCCGGAGTCCCGGGATCGAGTCCCATATCGGACTCCCAGCTCTGCGAGAAGTCTGCTTCTCCCTCTGGAACCTTCTCCCCTCTCATTCTCAGTCTCTCTCTCTAATAAATAAATAAAATCTTTATTAAAGAAAACCTGGAGTCTCTTTATAATTTACATTCTAGCCACCTTGAATTATTTATTCAAGTACATGATCTTGGTTCATACCTCTGGACCTTAGTACATGTTGCTCCTTATGAATGGTTTCTTTCTAGTCTGATTAAGTCTCATCTATTTTTCAGGCAAAAAGGTAATACCTCATTAATGTCATGCCTTACCAGAAGCCATACCCCCAACATTTGCCTTCTATGTTAATTTTTGTCTCTGTACATACTTACATTATGACACCTGTCATATAGTATCATCAACCAAAATGTCTTCTTTGTAGAATGTTAGTTCATTAAAGATATGTTTTGACTTTGATTTATCATTATCCTCAACTCTCAGCATAGAGGTTGATACAAGTAAATATGCAATGAAATTAATCTCTACTCTTCTCTCAAGACTCAAAAGATGAGTCAAGGCAAGTCTATTTTCAGGGTCCAGTTGGCCTGGGCTGCCTTGCTCCTCAGCAGCAACACTAGAGATCATGGTACTGTGGACCTGTCATGTGGATACAAATGTGCAAATGGGGGGACTCAGCAGGTTACCAGGAACACTTAGGACAATTACAAATATACCCAAGATAACTGGCTATTCTGTACTTAAAAGTTCTGAAGCACATAAGAAAATAAAACAATATTTCAAATATTTTCAATTTACTTTATTGATTCTTTGGGGATAATTTTGTTGTATCTTAGGTTTTATTGAGGCACTGTCCTATTCACCCCATCAAAGTGAAACAATAGTTTCAAGGGATTTACATGAAGTACATAAAATGCATCTGTGTCTGTAGTTGATATGAGTAATAAAGGGGAACAGGATCCATAGAACACACTATTAAAGGGACGTGTAATAATCTGAAGTTCTTATTTGGGAGATTTATGTGATTAAAAGCAATAAGAAATAGTTGTCATGATAATATAATCATTCTCATTGCTTTAATAGTCACCACTTCAAGCTTTATGCACACACACAAAAGATTCCTCATTTATTCTGTGGAGGAAAATCTGTTGGGAAATAGCCTGTTGACTTACTTTCAGTGATGACCAGATAAATGGCAGCCTGTAAATTTGAAAAGTTAAACTGAAGAGCCACAGATTTTTTCTAAAACCTTGCATGAGCATAAACACCTCCTGCTAATACATCTTGGGCTCTCAACCCCATACTTAGGAAGTTTCTACTGTACTTTGTTCATCTATCCATATTTCCCACAGACACACACACACACACCTGTGGACATACAGACTATAATTTTCTATAACTAAATTTAATTTTCAGGATTAATAGTATAAAATAATAATATCAATTGCTTCTCCAGAATTCCTACTTATTGAGAAAATGATCTTATGGACCAATAACTCAAAAGACAGGAAATAAAGACAAGGCCTAGGGAAAGCCTTGTAGGAGCCCACTTATACCTGCCTTTGTTTCTTTCATCAATCCTGGATGCCACTTTGTATTTTAGCCCCATATATGAGCTAAGTTGTCATTTTCTTTAACTTGTCTTACTATATACTTTATAGTGTCTTGTATGTGTTAAATGTGATATTTCAAATGACTCCCTCTGCAAGTAAGGGTATATATCTTGCAATATCAATACATTTTTACCTCACAGAAGTAAAAATGGAATTTTGTTCATTTTGGTTGTGAAATAGTCCATTTGATTATTAAAAGCTAGACCAAGCTAATATATTGGCCTTCACACGGTCACTAAACCATGCTATAACTTATCTAAAGTTTCTGATCTGTATTGCAATCATCCATTGGATGGCAGCTTTCCATGGCAGTATTTGGATACTCAGAATTGTATCAATAGTACATGAGTTTAAATATATACTATTGCATACCACATGTTTGTGTCCCTCTAACATTTATTTGTAGAAGTCCTAATCCCTACTGTGGCTGTATTTTGAGATGGGGCCTCTAAGGAGGTAATTAAGGTTAAGTAAAGTCATAAGGATGAGCCCTGACTTGACAGGATTAAAAGTTAGTGTCCTTATAAGAAGAGATACCAGAAAGCCTACTCTTCCACTTTCCCTCCCTCCCACGTCTCCATGCACACACCAAGGGAAGGCCACACACACACACACACACACACCCCACACACACCCATACTTGGCCCATCCAAAAGTCCTTCAGTTATTTCTTCCTTAATCCTCTTCTTATAGTTTTGGAAACACACACACTGGACGGTATTGTAGAGAAGTTGTACATTTCTACATATGAGTCAAATATGAGTCAAAGCCATCAGACCTTGCATAGTAAATTTTAATGCAAAATCAGTATCATCTAACCTGATTAGAATGAACATAAAAAATCTGGGGATGCAATACCTATTCTTTCTTTTACTCACAAAAAAAGGAAGTTTTTACTCTAATGATTTTTTTCCATTAGAGCAAGTAGAAAAGGCAATGAAAAAATGTTCTTTCCTAAACTGTAAAGCTTCCCAGCCTTCTGCTTACAGAAGATAAGAATGTATTTCTAGTATAGTGGTGGTAGGTATTCTCTAGTATAGTGCAACAGGCAGGAGGTATGTGTCTTGTGCCTCCAGAGTGAAAAAAAAAAAGAAAAAAGATTTAATACGCAGTTAGACAAATAGTCACACAGAAACCAGCAGGAGTTTTTCAGACCTCTGGTAATTAATCTTGGTGGGGTTTTTGTTTATTGTTTTGGTCATTCTGATGTCAAAATCTTGCCTGATATCTCAAAGTCAGAACATTCTGAAAATTCCCCTTTTTAAAAGTCTGTGAGTCATAATCACATGTTTAAAAATGCATTCATTAACAATTTTAGGTTGTGAAACCCTCAAGAAATCCACAAGAGATGGACTAACCTAGGACACTATTACCTTACCCTGGCCACCTAGCCAAATGCCCATTTTGAGTACAATTACTAGCCAATGTCTTTCTGTTACTGTTACTCCTCACTGCCATTTCAAATGCTGCTAGTGAGTAAATGGTGTTCCTAGTCATAATAGAAGCCATGTGCTCCTTCTGATGTAATTGAAATATGAGCAACAGTGGAGGACAGCACACCGGATAAAATGGGTTATCCCCCTCACTAGCTGAGTCGTGGAGAGGCCATTTGAGTCAAGGGGTTGCAGTATCATAGCAAACACTCTCTGCTTCCTAAGTAAAATCCACGGGAAGAGTCCTCCCATCTCTGGCTAGAACACAGGCAAGTAGAAAATAGAAGGAACACTGTATTTGAGTCTTTTAGACATTCTAGTTAGCCCTAGTGAGTTCGTTCAGTCAGAACATCTTTTTAAGGTGGTATTTTGGTGAACATTTTCAGAGTGGGTAAAACTGAGGTCAAAATCAACATGTGT
Source organism: Nasua narica (assembly GCA_028533885.1). Classification (NCBI taxonomy): domain Eukaryota; kingdom Metazoa; phylum Chordata; class Mammalia; order Carnivora; family Procyonidae; genus Nasua; species Nasua narica. The sequence continues at coordinate 106,071,028 of CM052797.1, read as the reverse complement.
GTCTTAGGTTTGGAAAACACAATCCATGACTGCAGAATTCTTGAAAGTTCTAAGGATTTTGCTCACTGAAAAGGCTCAGTACTTATTGACTAGTGAGAAAGAGGTTTGATTCATCTGAAACTGCTAGGGAAGTAATACAGTTCCACCTAACTTATTTCACTAAGTGACTCTTACACACTAAGGGTAGACTATAAATAAAACCTTATGTCCCACCACCTGAACTCCAAGTAATATATCCCAAATCAAGGGTTCAGATCTTAACAGGCTCAGGAATAATCTTTCCTTCAGAGGGAAGGCTGTAGTGTGGAACACCTGCATATCATTGGGTCCTGGGTTTTGAGGAGAATAAAATCTTTTAGACTCATCACTTTCTATCTGCATTCTTCTGCTCCATTAATCATGATCAAAAAGAATCAAGATATGCTCCACAATAGAGATATTCTCATTTGGGGAAGGCTCCAGAACATGATGGATCCTTAAATGGATCTAGTTGTGAGCTAACTTTCACCTACCAATGCTCCATACTTGATTTTAGCCCTGGAATTAGGACACCGAAAATCCCGGTCTGTCTGGAATCCATCTCTGAGTTGTCGCAACCATATAATGAGTATGCCATGGGCCCCTCGTGGGCCAGTGGTTCTAAATTCTCAAACACGGGTCTGGAAAGTCCCTACATTATATTAACATAGCATGTTCCAGCCTAAATAGCTAAAAGTAGCTAAAAATTTTACAAGGTTTTGGTTTCTTTTCTGTCTATATTCTATATAGACAGAATATATATTCTATATTATGATAACAATAATTATCAAAAACAAAGAAAAAGCAAACCACACTGAACATAGAAGTAGAAATCAGCAGATGTTCTAACAGCCATACACCAAGAGCAAATAATAGTTAAATATTGCTAAGTGAAGAAAAATAACATTCAGAAGCAAGAGCCAGGGGAATTAGGTAGACAGATTGTTATTAGCAATTACCTAAACTGGATCATGTCCAGGACATAAGGGCTAACATCACCTCTACCATTCTAAGAGGTGCCTTGGGATTCTTATTAATTCTTAAAAAACTAAAGTAAGAACCCCCTCCCCACTTTATCTCCCATTAACATATGGAAGTCCATTCCTGTCTTATACCCAGAGATCAGTTCTGATCAGCACAGAGAACTTTTTTTTGCATATATACAAAACATGTTATTTTTCATTTATGTCATGCACGAACTTCAAAATCACTAATTTAAAAATCTGTATCAATTTGAACACAAGCTAGCCTGAACTATATTTAAGGAATTATATCACTCAAGGGTCAAAAAAAATCAGTATTGAATTAATACCTTGAACAAAACTACCAGAGAACAACTTACTGCAATACTTTGATGCAACCTTATACTCACAAAGGGAGCAAGCATCAGCCAGGTTCAAGGATATATTCTTGTATGCTAATTAGATGCAAAACATTGTGAGATCCTTAAAGTAGGACCTCTACAAGCAACATTTTGTTATGAGTTTACATTATTTAAAAAGAACCCTTTATTTCTTTTAAGATAATATACAATTATTACCAATGTAAACATGCATTTCTCCTCAAACTAAATTACTGTCTTTGCTCCCCATGTACAATATTAAGAATATCCTGATGATACGGGGATACCTAACTCATCTGACATTGCTCAAGAATGAAAGAAGTACTGCAACTAAGTGATGTTTACAGATAACCAAGAGTTATCTATGTAACATTTTTCTTAAAATTAATAAATTAAAATGTCAAGTATTTATTGAACACTCACAACCTGAAGGGCACTGGGCTTGAGGCTTTTTCTCAAGTGGATTACATCATTTTATACCAAAAATTATTTGACCCCAGTGATATATATCTGTGCATTTATGGTCATGTGTCTCCATCATAATGCAATCAACCCCCCAGGGTCTCCCAAGTTATATAAGGGTTGTTTCTGTAATACGTATTTCCCCATGGGGGCAAAACTCACAGCAAGACTGGGCTTTAACAGTTTGTTGGTAGAAATTCTGGAAGAAGATGTAGGGTTTGGAAAACAGAATTCGGTTTTAACTGATAAGGGGTGATGGGTCAGGGAGAGAAGGAAGAAGGGAAGGGGCAGGTAGGCTCCTCAAAGGGGGAACTAAAAGCAATGAAAAACTCATAATCCTTTAGTTCCAAAGTAAAAACTCAGGAAGGATGGGCTTTCTGCTCATACATCAGGGAATTTGTTCCACAAAGTTAATTACCAGAGTTAAGGTGGCAACTTGATTCCTTTGTTTTGATAAGGCTAAGAGCCTACAAAAGACTTGTTCCCTGGGTCTTATTAGAGCAGAAAAAATGCCAGGGTCAGAGACCACGGAGCTGGAACATACAGCTTCCCTCTTAATAGTCCCCAACAATATTTAAAATAAATCTGAAACTGAAATAGGGGGGAAGAATTCATGCCAAGTTTTGGTTAAAGTGATTAAGTTATGTGCCCATGGTTTGGTGCCTGGATTCCTTCCATTCTTGCACTAAATTATTTTGCACTAAATTATTTTTCTTAATATTAAAGATAATATTTGCTTTTACCAAGTAATTCATGTTGAAATTTTAATAAGACTCTATTTATGGAGGAAAATAAATGGCCAACTCCTGAATTACCCTTCCCCCCCGCCCCATTACCATCTCTAAGAACAGTCCAAAAGCTTAGCTTTATGCCCTACAAATGGGCACATCTCTTTCTCTCAGTCTACCAAATTAACTTTGAGGTAGTATTCGGCCTTAATATTTCAAAACCAAATGTAATATGTGATAACAACTTTGTCTTTTTCTGGCTATCAGTAATTCCTATTGCCCTATGGAAGTCAGCAAACAACTGCAACTCAGGGGGAACTGAATGTTCTAAGAAGAAAACTCTGCCTACCTCTGTTAACACCCAATCCTGAGTCGATAGCTTGTGAACATTTCCTCTACCAGTGACAAGACTTCTCAAACTTGAATAAAATATAGGCCCTTTTTAAAAGAAAAAGCCACTCTTGGGGACCATACCAATTACTTTCATTTTAGCATTATATCAGTATATACAAGCATAAACGTAGTTATAATCCGCTTATCCTTACAGCCTGTATACCACCAAAACAGACTTATAAATTACATACAAATAAGTCTAGAAAAATTGTAAAATTTCATTTAATAATATTAACTTAACATGGCAGCTGATGTTGCTTAGTTTAAATGAAATTACCAGCTGCATAGTAAACACCATACTCCTGACCTCTAACACGAAAGTTCTTCTGAGCTCTTTGTGCTCCTGTCAAGCAATTCTGCCCCCAATTTGAAATCTGAATTCTCCATTTGAAATATCATGAAGACTTTGTTTTTGAAAGCACACTCTGACATCATTTCATATATTTCAAGGCACAAACACAACTCTTATATTCTCCACCTCATCTGCTTCTGTTCTTTTCTCATTAGTCCTTGACAACTAAAGAAAGAAAGGTCGGGTCCCCATGTATTCATGACCACAATTCCACTCAGGCATTAAAATCCTGTGAAAGCATCTGGTTATTAAGTGGTCATGGCTAGATCATTCAAAATATACCTGTATTACAATTACAATTCTTTGGACAGTCATGCTCATCTACCACTTACAGGGAACTCAGACCTGTGAGAATGCATCCTTGGGAGTCCCCTCCTGGTATGAGCAATTTGTTTCTGTGAGCCCTACCCCCAAAAGTTCAACCATCCTAAAGTTCAACTGAAGTATAAGGGATGATGGGGGTTGGCAAGGATGGTGGTTGTGATACTTACTTTATTTATTTATTTATTCATTCATTATTTATTTATTTAAAATTTTATTTATTTATTTGACACAGAGAGAGAGAGAAAGAGAGAGATCACAAGTAGGCAGAGAGGCAGGCAGAGAGAGAGGGGAAAGCAGGCTCCCTGCTGAGCAGAGAGCCCGACGCAGGGCATGATCCCAGGACCCCGAGATCATGACCGGAGCTGAAGGCAGAGGCCTCAACCCACTGAGCCACCCAGGCGCCCCCTTCTTCTTACTATATTTAGCATGTAGATAAGATTACAGCTCAAATTCTAATTTTGGTCTTTTGCAGGTGGATTCCCAATATTTTTTTCACACTCTACCTTGGGCATTAGATAAAGCAAGTTCTACTGAAGATTCATGGCAAACTTAGATAACACCAATCACATTACAAACCTGACTGTCAGCTATTTGAAGGACTGTGTCTGAGACTCAAAGCATCTTCTCTTCCTCTCCAAGGCCTTCTTTATTCTCAACTCTCGTTAGCATATCCATGAAAGTGAAACACCCCAACCACTATGCAGAGAAAAATAGAACCCAAGAACCCAGGAACAACCTTTTTTTTCTTTTTTTTTTTTTTTTAGATTCTTGACATTTGTTACATCATGAAACTTAAAAATGCAGTTATGCATGTAACTTGACTTATTACTGTAAACTACAATCCTTGGTCACAGTTCCTCTCCCACATCAACTATGTTGCCTGACCCCCGCTGACTATGCTTTTCTTCTTTCCTACGATGGACCCTCTTGATCACCTCTTCCATAAGGATAGAGATCCACTAAGTAGCCAGACTATCCTGCCTGTGGCTTGGACTCATCTGGGCAGCAATTTGGGCTCCCTACCCAGAAAAGTCAATAAGGCCCAGCTATTTACAAGAGGGATGGCTGCTGTGTCCCGGTTGGAATCATTTGAGGCCATTTTCTTCCACTGATAGAGGAGAGAGATCCACTTACAGTCGAAATGCAGTCAGCTTGCACCACTGAATTCAATTACCCAGCCCTGCCACTGGCCACAGTGTACCCTGTGGTTAGAAAAAGGGAAATGGGATAAAAGGTTTATCTTGCCTTCTTCTTTCCTTTTCTTTAAGAAAAAGTGTCATTAATTGAACTTGTTAGCCTTCACATTACTTGTGGGAACCTCCTCTCTGATAAGATGGAGATTTATTTAATGAGACCAAATTCTGACAGAGTGCACTGTAATGGGGGGGAAAAAAAGTCCTACAGTTAACTAGTCAAATATTAAGGTTAATCCCTGTCAATTTTATGGTCACATGCTCAAAGTTTAGATGGGATTTTCAGGAAGTTAAATACCTTCATTACTTACATAGCATCTTTATTACTCCCATAAGCCCTTTGAAAGTAATACCTACAGAAGATACTGCTCCCTATTTCATCAAGGGGTATCCTTTGTGAAATAAACTGCCAGACAGACACTGGGGCACAAATAAAAGGTGAGACCCCACTGGGATGACCCTCAGTCAAGTCTTCATTTTGACACACTGCACTTGGGTAACTTCTATATTCACTAAGTGTCTCTAGTCCTCAGTGTCCTCCTCATAAAATGGGAATGATACAATGCTAGGCCCACACTGTAGCATCAGCCCCCATAAAGAACTTAGCCTTGAAGAAAGTCTGTTGAATGCTTCCAAAGAAGTTATATTCTGGTCAGAACTATAAGGGCTCTGCAATGAGCTAGCCTTTCCTGGGGACTCTGATGTCCCTCGTGACCCCTTGAGTTTACAGTGAGTAGAATTTATTAAAGCAGACTAAACATTTCTCTTGTATCCAGGGTCTTGTCTATTGTAAATTACTATGGATCAAAGTTTCTTCCATAGTCTATGAAGAATTTCACTTTCTTCATCGATGAACTGAGAACAGATTCTGATTGTCAGTCAAAACAGTAGGAAAAGATAATTTTTTTTTATATTTAACATTATAGATAGAAGATAAATGTTAAAGATGAATTTATAGGTAAAATATAAATGTTATATTTTTATATTTAACATTATAGATAAGTGTTATGTTTTTCTTTCTTTTTCATTTTTTTAGATGTATACCTTCTTAGAAATATAGGATACGGTTTCTATCTCAGGGACAAGCAAGGTATAAGTTTTTAACTGACTTTAACACAAACTAAGGCTCTCCTGAACTCCAGCATCGAAGCTGAAGGGACTGGGATGTTAAACCAAATCCAAAATTCTATGACATTTACATGGAAAGCACTGAGACTTCAAAGTACTATTATCAGCAGTAATTGGGCAGAAAGTAGCGTGGGTGGAGGCAGGGAGCTGGCAAGGAGATAACCATTTGGCAGGGCCACCTGATACCATCATTCGTGTTGATATTACTGGCTGATCTGTATAGCAGGCAGGATCTTTCTATAGGACACAACAGACTGGTAGCTCATACAGTGCCAACTGCCATTGAGATCAATGGTCCGACTCTCCTCTTCGTTTCAAAAATAAAGGCAATGCTGCTTGACACGACAGGCTGAAAGCAGCAGCGCGACCATAAGGGAAGACATTATTCACAAATTTAACTGACAAACGACATTCACACGCATCCCACTCCAAAGGTAAGGCCTATAACATGCAATATTGTAGCACTGGATCTGGTTATTAGAGGAGTAGAATGGGAATCAGGACACCTGGTTTTTATGTCCAGCTCTGAGATGGTTTATGACTCCTGGCAAGTCGTTTCAGTCCCCTGCACTTTAAACTGGCATTCTGAAATGGGCATATCGCTACCTGCTCAGCAAGGGAGAATCCTATGAAGGATCTGACATTTATATGATGTTAAATACATTTCAGACCGATTTCACTTAAAAGTCCAATTTATAATGCGGGACTTACACTATTTTTAAAAAATAAGTAAACATCATGAATGGTCATTAAGCTTCTTCTGAAAGGTTGATAAGATGAAAAGGTGATAAGAAAGAAACCAATTCATGCATAGAGGATATCCCACGGGACGACATTGTTAGATGAAGCATTATTGTCTGAGATTGTGAACAATAGCACGAATAAAAGTTAGAGTATTTGGTTCTGCTTTCCAAAGCTTCCTAACCAGACGTGAGGTTAGCTTCTTCTCAAAGACGGATTCCAGTTAGAATGAAAATCCCCCTCACTAAATCTAATTATGTGAATTCTTCATTCTCTACAGAGTGGCCCTCCCACTTGCTATCTTAGAATAAAACCACGGAAAGATGCTACTGGATAAATCAATAATAGATGCCAACAGTTGATAAAACTGGCCTGATTGTGGGGATAGAGGCATCTGCCAGTAAGATAACAGCAATATGTACAACTAAGGAGGGATTCCATAGTCTCTGAATCAAATTACAGAGTCCATCAATCTGAGTGAGGAAAAAAAAAAAAATAAAACAAAACCTATACCTTTCCCCTCAGCTCTAAGAATGAGGAAATATCAGTCAACCTGCCAAGATGGCAGATTTGTGCAACTGCCAACAGATATTTTTAAATTTGTCTTTTACCTCTTGTTACATTCCTACATTACTGCTCTGTGTAGTCAACTTCACAACATGGCTTTGCTGTCTACTCCAAGAAAAGTCGGATCCATATGCTCTCTTCTTCTCTCACAATGACATCTCTCCCTTCTCTCACACCCTTATTTTCTTTTGGTTTTATGGGACAGCATTGCTAATTTTATTCAACAGCTGGAGAAAGACAATTTGATGACACTCATCCGTCACGGCGCCCAGGCTGGCCTGCTTCTTTCCCCTCCAATCTCCCCAATGAGCCGCGGTAATAAAGGCTCAACAGCTCTAAAAGCAATCGATTCTGAAACGGTGTGGTACAATTACCAGCTGGATGGCAGCAAAGAGTTCCAGTAAAACAACGGCAAGACAAATACAGTCTCTGCAGTGGGACTGGCCTCTGTTGTACAAGCAGCCCTCTGGTCATAAAGGCTCCACGCGATGGAGCAGGTGAACGGCGGGCAGCGAGGGGCCCAGGACGAGATGGCACCCCTAAGTACCCAGTGGACTGTGGACAGGCTGGTTGTTCCAAGGCAATGATCTCTAAATTATCCTCCACTGGATCTGTGACCTCTGAATAGATTTTGATGTTGCTTTCTGTACAAGTCTTCCCGCTGCTACACAATACTTTTCTCATTCCTTTCTAATACGAGCCTGTCCCTCCCAGCTACCGGCATGAAGAGACACTACTGAAGCTGAATCATTAGTGTCCATGCATTCAGGGCTTCCCGGTCCCTGAGAGTGGTCTTGGCAATGTACCCATTTTATAAAGTGTGCTCAGGAGCTACTTTAACTGCAATAGAAGAAGACTCTAGTACTTTGTCCTCAACCTCCCTTGCATCACACCTTCTCAAGAAGGGTGTAAGGAAGTGGCAGTCAGCATACCCGGGATCTAACTAATGGGAAGCTGAGCCACATTAGCTGAGTGGGATAGCTTTACTTAGTTTGCTATCTGGCCCTTGCAGAGTTAAGTTATTGCTCACGGTGCAGGTGTAGAAATGGCTTCTGGGAGGGTTCCAACACCTCTGTGCTATCTCACCCCGTGGTCTGCTCTGGCCATCCAGAATCAGAGCTCATATCTTGAGAGAGGTTTGCCCAATGTTTAAATAATCCTTAAAATTCACTTGAATTCACCAAAATAAATTTAAACTATCAATAATAAAAAACACAAAGTCTGATCAACCAGGCTAAAGACTGAATTACCTTTCTATTCTATCCGTAAAAAATGTATTATAAAATTGCTTGTATGAAAAGACATTCAAGAGAATATAAATAACATTGCAGGGAGAAAGTGTCATAGGAGTAAGTCAAACAGTTAATTTTAAAATAGTATGTTATTTTATGCATTTTTGTAATGTTTATGATATGTATTAGCTTTTTAAAGTTTGTAATTTTACAGGGCGCCTGTGTGGCTCAGTCAATTGAGCGTCTGACTCTTGATTTCCACTCAGGTAGTGGTCTCAGGGTAGTGAGATCAATTCCCACCTTGAGCCCCACTTGGAGCCCCACATGGGATTCCACGCTGAGTGGGAAGTCTGCTTTTCACCTTCTCCCTCCCCCCTCTAAAATAATACATCTCTAAATAAAATTTATATTTTTTCAATGTTTCTTTTAGCATGCTAACTTGATAGTCATTTTTATATTTAATTTTGAATCTTTTTTCTTAAAGAAGTTGCAACAGACATATACAGGTAAGTTTCAGGTCACACAAAGTAGGGGCCTTTCCCAGAGCCTCCTTGATCTGATCTTCAGTACCATCTTCAGGGAAATCCTTGCTTTCCTTTAGGCATTATTTTTCTCTCCCCCCTTCAGGACTGCCAACTGGCTTAGAAGCCTCCAGCATAAACACTTTGACCTAGTTTACACAATGGTCCACAGAGCACAAGACCGGTTTTAAGTAAAAATCTGTATAGCTAATGTTTCATATGAAGCTTTACAAACACTTCAGAGTCTGAATCCTTGGTTTGAAAGGTAGCATTTGCCTAAGTGCATTCAAGTTTGCTAATAATGTGGGATTCTGATAGGCTTTCATGTATTCAGACTTTTATGACCTACTAGGTTTGGGAGCCAGTAGGGTCTTTTTTTTTTCTGGAGAGTGGAAAGAAGGGGGGTTTCTTAACTGAAGGAATTTCCAGGCTTTAATATGTTATTTGACTAATTGACCTTGTAGATAGCTAAGAGAAAGGATATAGTATTCACTATTCTCCCAATTTTTTTTACCATGATTTTGATTTTTACTTTATTATTTATTTTTGGTGGACCATCCTACTAGAAAGAGACCAGAAACCTGGAAATCAGTTTTTCAACTTTATGGCAAATTGAGAGTAGTTTTACTACCAATCTCAAGACCTCAGATACATTAATACTGCATTTAGCACACTATAGTCAAATTATACGGACCCAGCTCCTTTGGATCATGAGCCTGTCACAGACAAGGGACATGGCTTCATTTCACTAAGTATATCTCTTCTGATTTGTTACACCAGCTACTAGGGACACAAAGATGGCCTTGACTGAAGGAACAGAGCAGGGCTGGCTCCTTTTGCTTACACCCGCCTTTTTGTGTGTGGCCCCCGCAGAACCTGCCTCTGGGAGGGTCAGAGTGTGGCTCAGCCCTCCCTTGAGCTAATTAGCCCAGACCGCCTGTGGGTTGGGTTTGGGTTAGCCAATAGGAATGCAGAACCCCTGACCAGGAAAGAATATAAACCCCGCCTTTTCTCCTGCCAAACTTGCGGGCCAATTCTGGCCAGGGTGATAGGCTAGTTCAAATAGTTACTAAGCAACTTTCTGTGTGTTACAATCTCATTGGCCACTGGCCCCTCTAAAACTGTTGTGCCTTTTGAAACTCGTTCTCTTTCTCTACACCATGCCCGCCATGGCGGTGAGTGTGAGAGACTGAGCTCAAGCTAGCTTGAATAAAGGGCTCTTTTGCTTTTGCATCAGACTCGGCTCCCTGGTGGTCTTTGGGGATCTCAAAATCTGGGCATAACATTGACGTCTTACAGAAAAGTGAAAAAGGAGGTAAGTAGAACAAAAGATGGGATAGAATTCTTTGAGAATCAGTATGGTAAAATAAACACTGTGTCTGCAGTGAGAGGTAAGGGGGAGTCAAAGCCAAGCTACAGATGGGAGGTGACATTTGGGTAAGACCTTAAAAATAAAATAAGAGCAGTTAAGTTAGGTAAGGCTGAATTGGGGATAAAGTGATCTCAGGAACAGAGAAGAATGTGAACAGAAGCATAGGATTATAGTTTTTATTTACATCCATATACCATGTTCCTCACATTATGATGGAAACATAATAGATACTCAAAGTTTGCTGAAGTGATTTTATTGTTCTACCCACCCATTCAGTAAGCATGTCCTTTACTCAATTTCCCCTTTCACAAAACGGTGATTATGCTTGTCCATGCTTGCCTCACAGAGAATGATACATATAAAGTCCCTATAAAAATAATTAAAATAAATTAAATTAATTAAATTACATAAATTAAAATAAATAAAAAATACATATCAAAATGAGTGTTCTGAAGGAATGGAAGATTCTGGTCGTGCTTATAGGTACTGACTTTAACAACTGGTCCCTACACCAGAGCCCGGTCTCCCAATGATGTTCTTTGTAAAGGCCAAGTATCTTTCTCTCCTTCTTGCTCACCACTGTAGATAAAAATACTGCTTATGAGAGATAATGTGATAATGTTTCAGTCTACCTACACTCTGCTGAAGAGAGGGGCCCGTGTTCAGTTCTGGAGCAATTTGTATTTCTCTTTCCAGTCTCACTGAGGTTGGCTGAAAGGTAAGGCCACAGCCAGTGACGGCAGCAGCAGCAGACAGAGGTGATACATTTCTAGCATTATTTTAGTGGGGTAATTTGGCTGGAAAACCACAGTAGAAATAAGCTGAGGAATTATGGTCTGTGAATAAAACAACTTGGCAAGGTGAAAACATGTATGGTAGAATGCAAATGTGTATTGTCCCCAGCATCAGTGAAATAGGCTGTTTTGTGGGGTTTTTTCCTCCTTAGCTGAAATAACGAGAAACATAATTTAGAACTATACTATGCCTTTGAACATGCTGTTCTCCCTGCCTGGAATGACTCCTCCATCTTCTCAATCTGGCAAATTCCTAGACGTCCTTCATCACTGGGTTCAGACCTCACTTATCCTTGCAAAGCTTTTTCTGCACCCCGCAGGCAGAGAAAGTGGTTCCTCCCGCACGCTCTCTTAATAAGGCATATATATTTCTATTATTATGACTTTAACAAGATGAAGATTCTGAGGACTAAAGGCCAAACACCAGACCTCATCCTTCTCTTATCCCAGCACCTGGTACACTCCCTACCACTAAGGTAAATTCAGCAAATGGTACATTATTACTTTACAAGGTAATCCAAGGTGTATAAAGGAACTAGCTGAGTTCCTGACATTGTGTCTATTCAACAAATCTAACCTTACCATGGTCTTACCCTTCCCCAAATGTCATCTCCTTTAGACACATCATGCTTTTGACTAGAATGCCCCCTCTTCTCATTTCTACCCATTCAGATCTCAGTAATGTTCAAGGTTCAGCTCAGAAATCAACTCCTGAGGCAACCTGTGGAATGGAAGTGAATATTTGCTATATAAAGAGCTTCTACAACTCAATAGCCAAAAAAACCCAAACAGTTTGATTAAAATACTGACAGGGGAACTGAATAGACATTTTTCCAAAGAAGATATACAATTAGCTGACAAGTGCATTAAAAGATACTCAATATCACTAATCACCAGAGAAATACAAATCCAAGCCACAAAGAGATATCATCTCACATCTGTTAAATGGCTATCATCATAAAGACAAGTGATAAGAAGAGTTGACAAAAACACTTGAGAAAAGGAAACTCCTGTGCACTGTTGCTGGGAACATAAATTGGTGCAGTCACTATGGGACACAGTATGGAGAGTCCTCCTGAAATTAAAAATAGAGGGGTTCCAGGGTAGCTCAGTCAGTTAAGCATCTGATTCTTTTTTTTTTTTTTAAGATTTTATTTATTTATTTGAGAGAGAGCAAGCGAGCGCATAAGCAGGAGGAGCAGTAGAGGGAGAAGGAGAAGCAGGATCCTCACAGATCAGGGGGAGCCCGATGTGGGACTTGATCCCAGGATGCTGGGATCATGACCCTGAGCTGAAAGCAGTTGCTTAGCCAACTGAACCACCCAGGTGCCCAAGCATCTAACTCTTGATGTCAAGTCATAGCTTCAGAGCCCCGTGAGATCAAGCCCTGCATTGGGCTCCGCCCTGGGTGTGGAGCCTCCTTAAGATTTTCTCTCAGTTTTCCCTTCCTTCTCCTACAGTCCTCCATGCTATTCCTTATGTTATACACAGATAATGAATCATGGAACACTACATCAAAAACTAAAGATGACTATATGGTGACTAACATGATAAAAAAATAAAATTAAAATTAAAAATAAAAAGAGTAGTGCTAGGTGAAAGTCCATTTATGTTATTAAAAAAAAAAAAAGATTCTCCATCTGCCCCTCTCCCCAAAGAGTAAAAAGAAAGAAAGAAAAAAGAAAAAAAGGGAAAAAGAAATTAAAAATAGCACTACCACATAATTCAGCATTTCTACTTATGGATATACATTCAAAGGAAAGGAAAAAAGAATGTTGAAGAGATATCTGAACTCTCATTATTCACAATAGCCAAGATATGGAAACAACTTAAGTACCTACTAAAGGATGAATGAATAAAAAATGGTGTATACACACACAATGGAATATTATTCAGCTATGAGAAGGATGGATGTCTTGCCATTTGCAATAGCATGGATGGACCCTGAGGACATTAGGCTAAGTGAAATAAGTCAGATAGAGGAAGACAAATACTGTGTGATCTCATACTTATATAGAATCTAAAAAAGCCAAGCTCATAGAAACAGAGTAGAATGATGGGTCCCAGAGACTGGAGAAGAAGGGCAAGGAGTATGTGGGAAATGGAGAGATACAGGTGAAAGTGTTCAAGCAATTAAAAGTTCTGAGGATCTAATGCACAACATTAAAATTAAACATATTATATATGCACTTGAAAGTTATTAAGAGAATAGGTCTGAAATGTTCTGACCACACACACACACACACACACACACACACAAAGGTAATTAACGGTATGTAATGGAGGTGTCAGTTATAGTGGTAATCATTTTGCAATATATAAGTGCATAAAATCAACACAATGTACACTGTAAACTTACACAATGTATATGACAATTATATCTAATTATATCTCAATCAAGCTGGGAACTGGAGAGAGAAAGTACTATCTCTTTGATAACTTCCTAGCTACTCTAGACCTTACTGAGAGTTTTTCTCCACTGAACTCATAAAACACTGTGATGGGATTTACTTATTAGAACCGTCAGTGGGACCTGAATTTTTCACTCCCCACACCTCGGTATTTTATAGTACATAGTTTTACAATTGATTAGATGATGGCATAGTTCTTCCGTGTGAACCAGGCAGACCTCCCAAACCACATAGAATACACTCCTTGAAGTGGAGAGTGCTAGGCACATTAAGGTATTGCTCACAAAAATTAACCATTTAAAAGTAGGCCTGACGGAGCGCCTGTGGGGCTCAGGTGGCTAAGTGTCTGCCTTCAGCTCAGTCATGACCCCAGGGTCCTGGGAGCAAGCTCTGCACCCCGCTCCCTTCTCACCAGGGAGTCTGCTTCTCCCTCTCCTTCTGACCCTTCCTCTGCTTATGCACTCTCTCTCTCTCTCTCTCTCAAATAAATAAAATCTTTAAAAAAAAAGTTCTGACTATAGAGACTGGGAGGTAGAAATCCATTCTACTTGTACCTGAATAGGAATGCTATAATTCTTTTCTCTGCAATACTTCAAGCCTACCCTATCCTCCAGAATTCTCCTAAGAGGCAATCTTAGGCTGGACTGGCCACCAACAGACCCTGTGTACCTTCCACAGACAAGACTGGTGCTAATGGTTTCCTCCTCTTTCCCCTTAGGATAGCTACCGTTTGACAATTCCCGTCTCTCCCACACAAGTGTCACACAAATAAACATTCATGCTGAATAATTCCCCAGATGATGCTTAACCTATCTTTTTAGTAAGGACCAAAGTAAACAAGTAAAAGCAGAAATTGTATATATTTTTTCAGTCTTACCTTGATTTGCTGAAGAAAATGCCTCTCTGCTCTGATGAGGAGGAAAGAAATCTGAGTAGTTGGGTTATTTCACGTTCAGTATGAAACTAAAAGCACTGTGAATCCTTTGGTAGAGAATTAACGCAGCAGGTAGCGTTTCAGCAGCCCCGGCTGCCATCTTGTGAGTCTTCCATGCAATCCCAGCACCTTCTCTCCAGCCTGTTTTCTGCCCTCCCCCTCCAAGTTTTCCTACCTCACCTGCATCCCATCAAGGAGCCTCAGGTGGCCTTTGGCTTACTGAGTAGCTCTCTGTTGTTTATTTGGAGTTTCCTTTCTCAATTATTTTCCCAATTCCAACCTTTGGGACCAAAACTCTTATAAAAACAGGACAAAACAAACGCTCCAAACAAGCAAACATACCCACAAACCACTGTAACTCATCAAAATATAGGAAATTTGCATCCAACTGAACTTCCCTGGGTTTCCTTTTTTCAAAGCCTGCTTTCAGCTGTGATACGAATGACCCCATTAACTCAGACTGACCCAGCCCGAACTCCGAAAATAACATGTTTCCATCTCAACGGAGAGATTTCTGGTCATTCCTTAACAGGTATCTTCCACATGGTGTGCTGAGGGTTAATAAAACAATGATAAAGAGGACAGAGGGAAACTGAAAACATCTTTGACAGTTCTGTCCAGGGGGTTAGCCAAGGTGCAAGGTGGGACTCAATAAAAGGACACTCAGTTGAGCTTTTAAAGGTATATCCAAATGTTCTGCCACTACCCTGGGCTTTTAGTGACAGGCTGTCTTCTGAACTGAAGCGAAAGATCCAGAGTGGTTAGCATTTCTCTCCTGCGTTGGAGATAACTTTCCTTGTGACCTCTCCAACTCTGGTGTTACTTAAATAGATTTCCTAGCATCCTGCCCATGCGACAGACATGTGTACGCATGAGGTTATCACAAGGTGGAAGGACCGGGGGGAGCGGGGTGGGTCAGGTGGGACGGATGTGCTAAATTAACTAGTAAACAGCAGGTTAGAGTGTAAAATCAGACATACCTGACCGTGAGTTTTGACTGAAACTCCTATTAGCTGTGAGTCTTTTTTTTTTCCAGCTGTGAGTCTTTAGGCAAAGTAAATGATTCAGTTTCTCTGGGTCTCATTTTTTGGTTTTGTTTTGTCCTGTAAGAGGAGCTCTCAATACTGACCAACTCAAGGTCAAGTAAAGAAAAGATTTTAGCCCTTCAGATTACAATCATGTTCAACCTTCATGACAACCCTATTAATGCTATTGTTAACTTCATTATACAGAGAAAAATGAAGCTTGGAGGTGTTAAGTAATTACCTGAATTCCCAGCTGATAAGTAGCAACCCTATACTCTTTCCAGAATACTGGGCTACTTTCCACTTGTAACATGCCATCATCAAGCCCGCACACAGTATGGGCTTTCAGACAGAAGGACATTAAATATTATATGCAAAGTAGCTATACCAGTGCCTGGTACCTAGGAGGCACCCAGTAGATGTTAATTGCTTTCCCTTCATTTTGCCTTAGAGTTAGTACATTTTGCTATTTTGATTCGCTGCAGAAACAAATTTGAAACAAGAACATATATTTGGAAATAAAGACACTGAAGCATTCTCAGCCACAAAGTAGAAAGATTATTGCTAGGGGGGCTTTGTCATTTCTAACCTGTGAATGGAAAGAACAATGTTAACATTTTGTTAACACAAGGACCCACAAGGCTCTCTGTGCAAGTAACCAGGAACATCTGGGCAGATGAGCAGAGAGCAGTGGAAACCAGGTGCGTCACCTGGGTGATGCAGGAGAGCAGAGAGTTGTCTCCTGGTACTATTGCTCCTTCTGAAATCAAATGCCAACAAAGCTCTGGTGCATCTTTCATGAGCTGTGCACTCAGTCAAGCCCAGAAACACTAGAAGTTTCCCCAAGGTTATATTAGCAAGCATCTTACCCCTCCCTGCACTTCCCAGGGCTTAGGAGCCCCTCCTCCTTTTCCTGCTTCAGTTTCACTGAGAACAAAAGCCAGTCCCTCCCCAAGCCCCTGGGGCCTGAGCTAAATGCTGGCCAGCATGCCTGTCTGAATGACAGGCAGCTCACTAGCTAAAGTTGCACCTGGGTTCTTCCAATACTCTTACGGAAAGAAACGTGATCCTGGTGTGTTAAGAAATACCCATCCAGATTTTTTTTTCTTCCTTTCTTCCTTCCTTTCCTTCTTTCCTCTTCTTCCTTCCTTCCTTCTCTCTATTTCTTTCTCTCTTTCTTTCTCTCTTTCTTTCTTTCTTTCTTTCTTTCTTTCTTTCTTTCTTTCTTTCTTTCCTTTTTAGAGAGCAAGATAGTGGGAAAAAAATTTTGGAGAAATGGTGATAGAGTAATCATAGCTAATGTTTCATTAAGGCTGCATTTTCCACCAAATCCCATTGATGTAAAACACTGCTGTATTTCTTGGTCCCAGTGGGAGACCAACTCCTTCCAGATCAGACTATCTGGATTTGCTTTTTTGGTTACTATTTCCATGCTCTTTTTTTGTCATTAATAATAATAATAAAAATGTTTCTAAACAACCTGCTCTCATGCTCCTTCTCTCTCCTTCAGAGATGTTCCAAATTCTGTGCAGAAGGTTAGGAACCAGGAAGTGTGGGGATGTTGACGGGGGGTGTGGGGTGTAGTGGATGAACTAATTAAGCACCTAAGAGGTGCCATGCACTATGAGTTTTAAAAGAAAGTCTTCACAATCCTGGGAGGATTGTGAGGGAGCTATTATTTAGCCCATTTTACAGTTGCAGAAAACACCACTCAGAATGCAAGCAACTTTTTCAAGGTCACCCAGCTAGTAAATGCCTGTGCTGGTGCTTGAACCCATATGTAACTTAGTTTTAAGTTAAGAGGTTCCTCCTCCAGTTTCTAAGACATACAGATTCCTTTTTGGTGAACAGGGGGAGTGGAAGCAGTGTGCTAGCTAACAGTTGTATGATCTGTGATTAGGGGAGATTAAAGAAGGAAAGCATTTACTCCAGAGAGATCTCCTCATTCCTTCCCTGACAAAAAGTCATTTTACCCATGCCAGATATTCTGTGTCTCAGTGGTGTCTAATCTTTGCACAAGGTTAGGTGATAAAGTCAGCAGAGAAGATAACTGAGTCAAAACTGTCTCTGAAGGTCTGCTACTTGGCCCATTGACTACAGTGCAGTGCAATTGCTCAGGAAACATAATGATTGGCATTTTGCCTTTAGCAGACATATTCTGTTTCTTTGGCTGGGCACCCGATGAAGTTATGTGTTTGTGTTTAGGGATCATATTGCATGAAAAATATTCACTGTACCTTTAAGGACCAGAATCCTATCCCATTGAAGGAAGGAAGATGTTCCCCTTGAGAAGACAGCCGGAATGTAGAAATTGGGGGCTTGACAGAGTTAAACCTCCCATTCACTCTGACTCTAGGCATATACTCACTGAAGGGAAGTGTGGTTAGAAATACCACATTATTTCAACGATTCTTGGGTGTTCTCTCACTGGCACTCCGTCTCTCAGCCTCCTCTCACCCCTCTTCCCCTGCATCATTAAGGTTGTGTAAGTCAAAAACCTGTGCAGCAATTCCACTGTGTGCGCATGAAGGGACGAGTCACAGGCAATGCAAATCCAAAATACAGGTCATCAAAACCTCTTTCCAATTAGCTCTGGATCGTATGTGTTGCATACTTAATCTCTATTCGAACACAGGTGCTTCAGGTGTTTGGGAAATTAATAAACCTTCCAATAAATCAATGAATCCATGCTGTGATTGCCAAAATGCCATCTGGCTCCCTCATCTCCTTACCGGTTCTCTCCCGCCTTCTGCTCTAGGAACATCATCACTTTAGAACACAAGTGTGCTGTAGGGTTGGCCTCAGCTATTGCTTGCTGATTCCCAAATTCCCTGGAGAGAAGAGACCTCATGAAGGAACTTGAAGTCCTCTCTTTAGGCTTCAGAGACACCTCATAGAAACCAAAAAGGGAACAGGTAATGTCAATATAATTTGAAGCAAGATCTGGCTCGCTAATTCACTGAACTTAGATTCTTCAATATTTATTCAGATTTCAGCACGTTTGGCATAGGGAACGTTAGTAGCATTGCTGCTATTTAAAGCCAGTTTCTGGAGACCACCATGTAGTTCCTCCATCTTGCACAGTGTTAAAAGAAGGCTGATGTAAAACACACACGGCTGTTCACGGTGATGTCTTCAGAAAAAGACTGTTGTAAGAATTTATACTACGGGATGTATTATAAGCACCGATGTTTTACAAGGTCACCCAATCTTTAGAAACAAAAGGTCATTTAAAATCTTATGGCTCCAGGTTGCATGTATGTGCGTGCTGGGGGTGGGAGGTGGGCATCGTCACAATATTCTCTGTAACATCCTCTAGGGCCTGGAAGGGCTCAATAAGTGTTCGTTGAACGAATAAATGGGAATCAGATCATTAAATGAGAAGTCAGTAAATTAGAGGATTAGTTGATCAATATTTGATTTTTCAGACGCAACTGGAGCTTTTCCTGGTTGTTTTACATCTCTGTATTATTCAGGCTTGACTGCGGTGAATGGCCATTTCTTTGAGTGCCCTCATTCTTCTTCTGGTCTGAGTTTGCTCCTCTCCCCATGCCAGAAGCAAATGGGCTCCAGCCTCTTAAGAGTGAATAATAAACACTCAGCCTGTTGGGCTTCAGCTGGGGTTATCGATGGAAAATGACTTGATGAATAGTCCTTGCTTGAGTGATAAACCTGTATATCAGAAAGTAAATCTAGTGGAAAAGAAAATCTATCCACTCCTTGCACTAGCAGTTGGGGGACTTATATTGAGAGTAAGAATTCATTTTCTCCATTCTGAGTAATTTGGAGTCTTTTCTCCTTGTATCCATCTTTTTAATCTCCTGATACCCCAGACACGCCAACCCCCACAGGTGGTAGTACCTCTTTGGTAAGGACAGTCACGGCGATTTGCACTTACAAAATCACTTTTTAATCTTTGAAACTCAAATATCTTACATATGCTAACATGCAAATCAGACAAATACCCCAGGGAAATGTTTTTCATTAAATGTAATTCATTAAACTGAAATATAGAGTTAATTGGTTTTACCCAGCAGTACCAAAATGGGACTCAGGATTTCAGGAAATAATACCACTGATTATATTTCTAATATGATTCCAGCACATTATTTCTATTTAAGCAAAATGATCATACAAAGAAAGTATTTTCCCCATTTCATAAGAAAGAAATCTGTGTCTCAAAGTTTTTTTTTACAGTGTGGCAGAAATTAAACAGCTAGTAAATGCCAGAGTAGGAACCTGAACTCAGGTTTGTGTGATTACAAGGTCCATGTCTTTTCCACTGAATATTACACCCTACCCAGGACATAGAAAAGTAGTTTAGGGTGTGAAAGAAGGGGTCATATATTACATCTTAACATATATTTATCAAATTACCCATTTCTTGATGTGAAAAAAAAATTACACAATCTCTCCAAACAGGAATATTGGGAATCGTGGTAGAGCATTAGCTATTCTGAAGATGTCCAAGTTCTAACCCCTAAGACCTGGGAATATGTGACCTTCTATGACACAAGGAAACTAAGGTTGCTAATCTGCTGACCTGAAAATAGAGCAACTCTCCTGGATTATCCAGGTGGGCCCATGGCATCACAGGGTCTTTGAAAATGGGAAAGGGAGCCAGAAGAGAGAGAACCAGACAGACAACACACAAGAAGCCCTCAGCCTGATGTTGCTGGTTTGAACCCAGGGAATGAAGTATACAAGCTAAGGAAAGAGGTGGACCCCCAAAGCTGAAAAAAGCAAGAAAATGGATTCTCTTCTAGAGCCTCCACAAGGGAACTTATCCAGTTGACACCTTGGTTTTATCCAGAGAGGCCTAGGTTGGACTTCTAACTTACTGAACCATAAGGCCATGAATTTTTGTTGTTTTAAGCCATAAAACTTGCGGTAATTTATTACAGCAGTAGTAGAAAACTAATACAGGAAGCAATGGGGCTTAAAAACAAAAATATAAACAGAGGCAGACACACAAACCAGAACAAAACGGACCAAACCCCAGCCAACAAGCAAGTGTGTTTTCCTAGGGTATGTGATCCTGGTGGTCTACCAGGTAGCTCACTGCTGAGGCTTCTCGGGACAGAAGAGACTGTCTTAATCTCTGGACCTCAAAAATGCGTTATCTGAGGGCTCTTCCAGGGAAAGAGAGTCTCAAACTTTACTGTTATGAGATTCCCTGGAGGGCTACTCTCCAGAGACTGTACTTTGAGAACAACCGATCTAAGCAGTGATTCTTGGGGGGTGATCTAGGCTCTCTGTCTCGGGATACTGTTGATTTCAATTCACAGATCTGTTCAAAGTCTCAGCTCTCCTTAGAACCAATGACTTAGAAGAACCATTTTTTCCCCCCAAAACGTTGCAACTTCTATAGAATTTCAAGGTCTGGAAAGGTCAACTTTTTATTGGTTTTGCCTGTTGATACCCAGTCTCATCCAACAGAAATGCTTATCCTCTAGTAAGTCATGTGATCAGCAGGCTGCTTTTCTAGTCTCTCTACTTCTCACCATCATTAAGAAGAGACACTTTTAAAGAAGGAAAGTGAATCATCATACTTTTTGGAGGGTGTACCCCACACTTGTTTATAGTATCTTGGCATTTTTTCGTAACTACTCTATGCATGCTAATGTAATACTTTCAAGGAATTCACAATTTTTTCCAAGGCCAGGCTTATGCTCTGCCTTCCTGGTGTACCTATCATCGTGTTTTTCATCTAGTGCTTCTTTAGTGACTTAACCTTGCCTCAGGGCACCATTATTAAGTGTTTAGTTACAGAAGCAGAACTGAAAATTCAGCTGGCCCCTTCATTCAAGCACCCTAACTCCATGGGGACACTGTGACATTTGAGAAGTATTTTTCATTTTTCTTGTCTATCTTTCTCATTTGCTTTCATTTACTGGCATGAAATTAATGATGTCTTAAAACTAGAGTCCACAAAGCTTCTGTATAGATATTAAGAGGCAATGAAATCAGGCCTCGTGGCCTTCATTTAACGTGGCAAAATAGCAGCTTACAAGGCAAACTGGTTTGGACTGCTAAGGGCTTTAATTAGATGCCAATACTTAAAAGTCAGGGGATTTAACATACACACCAGACAGTTGGCTTCTCTTGAAAGCAGAGCAACTCTAGATCCACATCTCTGAATGGTCATAATCAGTGGGAGCTGGTGGTCACCGTCCCCTTTAACTTGGGGCCTGGTCTCTTCAACTTGCCACCTTACTGGCTTCACTCAGGCATGTGACCTGTCTGGCCCCTCTAACAATTTGAGTTCACAACAACTGTTTTCAATGTGTTTATACATCTCCGCATCATCTCCAAGTTTTCAAGGTCTAGGGTGGTTTGCGCCAATCATGTCCTGCCAAATGCAGCCATCCCTCTAGCTCGTGCCATCAGTCACAGCCAAGGCAAGCCCTTCACCCTGATACCCAAGGAGCACAGAGGGCCCACTGGCATTTCCAGAAGAGAAAACCAGAGGACCCAGAAATTGTTAATGAGTCCAGCTCTTTGTCAGGGAGCTCTGGGGATTAACAAGCTGACCTGGAGCTTGGGGGGCATTGGGAAGCCTCACTAACCACCTCTACCCTTGGCTTTGATGCCTCCAACAGAATGTTAGAAAGGAAACCGGCCTTGGGTCTCAATGTTAGAAGATACTGCATGTCACTGGACTTCTGATCAATTTAACAGGAAGGTGAACTACGTCACGACGGTGTCAAGCCCATATTACATCTGATGAGTAATATAACAAATGAAGAGAGAGGAATCATCTCTTCTTGGCCATAATTGGCTATCAGGCGATGTGTTAGAAGATGCTAACTGGCTTGCATTTATGACGGATATCTCAGTGTTTACAAGTATGGATGATATCTACCAAACTCACTGTGTTGAGAAATCTACCTTGAAAAGAGCCTACAGAAGCCCATATCACAGGCTAATTAAAAGTTACAGGGAAAAAATATTTCCTCTCAGCTGAATGGCGCTGTCTTAATTTTAGAGAGCCCCCTCCCCATACACTCTCAGGAGAAAAGGGAAAGCCTCTCTTTTGTCATATGTCATTTCTAGGAGCCCTGGCTCTATATCATATCATGGTTTTTTTCTTGCTGGACTAAAAAAGATACTTACTTTTTTCATCTTCCCTCACAGAGAAGCCTGCTGTATAGTTTTGTTGGCTATTCCTGCCCTTCTGTGGCCCTTTCCTATTTCTGTCTTCTCTTAAAAAGGATAAATCTCTAACAGTGAAGGCTGCTTGTTCTGAAGGGACCTTTGCCAAGAAAGTGTTCAGGGTTCTTTCCCTTGTTTATTTTTCATTAAAGACAACTGCATTTGACTCACTTCTTATACTTAAATAGATGGAGCACCCCAGGAAAGGAAAAGAGAGGGCTTATATAGAAGACTTCCGGGTGTTTCTCACAAGGATGTGGCTGGGTTGGGTCACACAGAGACACTGAAGGAAATGCTATCACAATTGTTAGAAAAAACAGCATGCCAGTCAAGGAGCCTTTCGGTTAGCCACTCTTGTCTTTAAAACAGATGCTGTCCAACTAGTGGCTCAGAAGTAAATTAGGGAGGCTCTCATAAGCAAAGGCGAAGTGCTCTTTTCAGAAAACTTTGTGACATTTATTATAGTTTTTAAGGGGCAGTCTGAATGCTTTGGTTGATGTACTTCATTACCACTGCTAGAATTTTAGGCATGGTTGCTTTTATAGTTTGGTATTGAGGGAAAAAATAAATGAAAGCAAAAACAAAGGCACAGCTCCTAACCCCTGGAACTTGACCTGGCACCCATAGCTAGACTGGGTTATTCTCCTACTGGACATGAACTATGCCACCGAACACCAGTCTCAGACAAGGTCACTCCGAGACCATGACAAAGTGAGGCCAGACAAGGCTACTTCTTAATTTTGTCTATGTACGGACAAAACCAGTTCCTCCTTCACTCACAAAATACCAAACATTTCCCTCTTGGCTGGTGATTGCTACTTCTTTACCAATTACGACTTTATCCTTACTCTAGTCTGCTCTCCCTACAGATAAGATTTATCAAGATAGCCACTTTGAGAACTGCCCCTGCTTTCTGACAACATCCAACCTAGAGCAAACCAGGCTTCTTTAGATTCCTCCCCAAATCACCCAACCAAGGTCTAAATCCTATATTAGGTTTTCTAACACACTAGAGCTGAGACACTGTGGTTCCTCATGGTATGTGCTCTCCCTCTCTGTAACCAGTAATAACAAACACAACTCGATCAACCATGGTGGGCTCCTGATGGTCTTTGGTTGAAGGCATTAAGAGTATAAGTATTTCCCAGAGAGATGTCAATTCCATTATTAAAATTCCAATGGTTTCACAAGTCTTTCACAATAAAGCCCAGGTTCCTTTGCAGGTACATGAGGGCCTGCAGGAACCGGGCATGCTTCTTTCTTACTTCATCAGATTGCTAACTTTATCATTTGTAGCAAGTTGAAGGGTGGCCCCCCAAAAGATATGCCCACCTGGAACATATGAGTGTGACCTTATTTGGAAAAAAAGGTTTTTGAGGACATAATTAAGGATCTTGAAAACAAGATCCTCTGGGTTATCCAGTTGGGCCCTAATTCCAAGAAGAAGTGTCCTAATAATAAGAAAAGAAGATACAGACAGAAAAGGGGAAACACAGAGCAGAAAGTGAGGTGAAGATGTTTGCAGGGATGGGATCATGTGTCTACTAACCACCAAGACCTGGAAGAGAGGTGTGGAAGGGATTCTCTCTCAGAATCTCCAGTAGGAGCCAACTTGCTGACATCTCCATTGCAGAGGTATAACCTCTAGAAACTTGAGAAAATAAGGTTTTTGTTTTAAGCTACCAAGTTTGTGGTCATTTGTTACAACAGCCCTGGAAAACCAATATATCCCTTCCCCAGCTATGCAGAACCGCTCTCTCTGCCCATGCTAATCACTCAGCATGGACAAGCCTTGCTTGTCTTTTTAACTCCTATTTATCTTTATAACTCAGCCCAAATGTCATCTCTTCTGAAAAGCCTTCTTGGACTTCCCCCAATCTGATTTGCATGACCTCCCTTGTGTTTCCATAAGAACCCACGCTTTCCTTTATCCTGGCTCTTTTAAAACTGTCCTGTAATCCCGATTTATCTATTTGTCAACCTGCCTGGGCTGTAACATCTTTAGGGTAGAGACCACGCCATTTATCTCCTTAAGATTTATATGAATAGTGCTCAGCATACGACGTGGGCTGAATGAATGAATGGACGCTTTCTTTTGTTCGGAGCATTGTTGCTTGTTTCTTCACCCTTGAAAGTAAGCCTTTTTAAGCATCTTATACCCAATCCAGGGTAGATGAACCATACTAGGGGAACATAAAATATTACCAGAAGCCTGGACAGACTGTTTAAATTCACTAGAATAGTATTTGTCACAAAACTAAAACACATGACTCTCATAAAGCATATTTCAGCACAAGCTAGCTGAGCTTCTGCTCAACTGGAGGGTTCAAGGGTCACCATATACAGTGACCCAGGCTGTGTTGCATGTAGCCCTTTCCATATGTAATGCCCCTGGGCCCTAGATGGCACACCAGCATACAGCCGAACATGTAATACCAGTTCTGGGTGCATGTGACATACCTTTTATGACCTTGTTATACTGACACCCCAAACTCAGCACAGTAGACCTGCCTTACAAGTCTTTATGATATCCTCGAGAGACCAGAAGCTTCTAAGTCAGACAGAGCTGGTCTGAAATCCTTGGTGTCACCACTCAGCAGCTGTGCAAATCTACCTCTCTGAACTCCAGTTCAAGTGATACTAGTACTTTTTCACCACCTGTTGGACTGAGGGTTAAAGATGATAAATCACATAAAGTAACCAGCCTCTAGAATGTGCTCAACGTGTGACAGATCATCACACAATTTGTTATAAAAAGGTATATTCACTAGTACCGGAAATCCAATATAAACATTTCCAAAATCAATTGGGAAGAGGAGGGGATAAAAAAACTAAATATAGGCAAAAAGGAAAAAAAAAAGAAATGCTCCTTCCCATCCTGAAAGCATGAAGCCCCAACCTTTACCCTAGAGGTTTCAGTAATGAATTTCTATTTTAATTGACGCTGCAACCGATCCACACTCTGCCCGCCAGCACACTCCCTCTCCCGATGATGCTGTGCGGAAAGGAGCTTTTAAATCAGTCAGTGAGCATAATGAACTCCAATTTTCCTTCGACAAGGGCAAAATTACAAACGTGCTTTTCACTTCCAGACAATTAATTAATTTGTTTACATGACTTCTTTGCTTTGTTTTATTTCATAATTCTTTCCTCTCCACTTGCCTAATCTCAAGGGTTTATTATTAACTTTTTCAGGTGTTCCTCCAGGGCACAGCAGAGTGTAATTTAAGGGGCATTTTTCACTTTAATGAATTTTAGATTGGGGGATGAAAGAATCAAACACACCACCAAAATAGCTCCAGGAAGTAGTTTTGACAGTTTTCACAGCTATATATTATATTCTTCCTTTAAAATGTAAGGTTACCTGTCATAGGGCACCTCTAATATCAATGTCTAGAAAGGGATCAATACTTCTTCCAAGGTGTCTGACCACAGGAAGATTCATGGTGTGGTGTATGTTCAGTCATGTGAATATGCCCGACAGGATCCCAGATTTTTCATCTTTCTGGTGTTCCAGGACATTTCCTGATTCATTCTTATGCAAATTGTGTTTTTGCCCAAATGATCATTGCCACATTTCCATTATACACTTATATCTCGGCGTTTTCAAATGCTAACAAGCTATTCTTGGCAGGCAGGGTCTTTTCATGGTTTTCTTTTCTTGTTGCTGCCTTTTTTTTTTTAAACATTGCCATGCATTTGATTGATTTGGGGCTCTCCCATAAATCTGTGTTGTTAAACTCTGAATTGAATTCACACAGGTTCCCCTAGGAGAGTTTCATTTTACTGAGCAGACATAAAAAGCCATGCAAACTTCTGAGCTCTATGTCATTCAAAGAGTTCAAACAGAGTTTAGAGGGGCTGGGCTCGAACATTCACTTATTTATTCTATAGATAGGGTGTCTGGTACAGAGGGGACACCGTATCCACAGAATGAATAAATGAAGTGTGGGACATTTTAAACACAAAACCTCTTTTGATTCATTAATTTTACATGATTATGAATCTTAGAACCCCTTGCATCCCAGGCTCCCTTATTATGAAGCAGCCAGAAGTAGTTATTCATACAAATGTTCCATATTCTGTACCATATCATGTCCCAGCCCTGGCCACAAATTGGGCCCCGATCCGACTATGCCAATCGAAATTCAGGACATGGCCTGAAAGGTGACTTGAAAAAGTCAGTGGAATTCTATAAGCTTCAAAGTTTTCACCTGTAATATGATGCAAAGTGTATTAGAAAGATCTCTAAGCTCTCTTCTAGGAACGATAGAACACTATAAGAACCTTTACAATTTTCTCCGTAGAAGATAGAAAAGACAAGAAGAAGATAACCCAAGAGTCCCCAATCCTGGACTTTTCCCTTAGAGAAAAGGAAAAAAAAAATGGATTTGAAGTTAAGGGTCACATTTGTAAATTAAATACATGTATTAGATCTTAATTGTTACAAGTTGTTATCAATTACTATTAATTACTATGAAACATTAAGTAAGCTGAGGATTTTTGTGTTAGTTGTTTCTCCAGCTCTGGCTAATTAGAACAGACTAATTATCCATCCACTCCCTTGCCACTTGTAACTTGTGTGGTCATCGTTAGTTATTCATAGAATGGACACATTGCTTAACTATTATAAATTGCAATAATTACAGGTATACAACAAACTGATTTGGGGGTTTACATGTTTTGAACCTTGCCAAGATAACCAATATAACGGTTATTTACTTATATATTTATGGACAGAACACTAGATCTGCTGGGAGGATTTTTACTGTTTTCCAGATGCCAAAATACTCTTACATGAATGTGAAATCACTTGTCAAATTAAAGAGGTGGTGACACAATAGATGATCTTTTAATTAACAGCATAATTCTTATTATCACACAGGAGATTTGAGCTGAACTAAGGTGAGCTCTTAAAAGTCAAAATCACACCTCTTCTAAATATTTGGTGGTAATCAGAAAACTGCTTCCCTTTGAAACAGCTTTCAGCAGTAGTGCAAGAGGACAACTGGCACTGAAGGAAACAAAGTTATCAGGCTGGGAATGTCACCATAATGAGGAGGCCCCACAGCGTACTGTTTAAGAGCCTAGAGTTGGACTTCTTGCTTGTAATATGAACTCGATCACTTCCTAGGTAGGCAAGCATGAACAAGCTCTTTTAAGTTGTCTCTCCGTTTTCTCATTTGTATAATGGAGATAACCATTGCTAGTCATGAGGGAAATGCAAATTAAAACCACGATGCACTATTAGAATGACCATCACCAAAAAGCCAAAGGATAACAAATACTGGCGTGGATGTAGAGAAGAGCGGACCCCTGTGCACTGACGGTCAGATTGTAAATTGGTACAACCACATACGGAGACAGTATGAAAGTTTCTGAAGAAAATTAAAAATTGAACTACTACATGATTCAGCCATTCCGCTTCAGGAAATCTTTCCAAAGGGAAACAAACAACCAACCAAACAAACAAAAAAACAAAATGCTAACTTGAAAAGGTATCTGCACTCTCATGTTCATAATAGCATTATTTACAATAGCCAAGGTTATGGAAACAACCTTATCCATTGATGGATGTCTATAGATAAAGAACTTGTGGGGGGTGTGTGTGTGTGTTTATGTGTGTATATATAAATACGATGGAATATTATTCAGCCATAAGAAATGAGGTAATCCTATTTTTTCCAAGAACATGGATAGATCTTGAAGGCATTATCCTAAGTGAAATAGACAGATAAAGACAATACTGTATGATCTCACTTTTGTGTGGAATCTAATAAAATAAAACAAAACAAAACACCAAACTCATAGAAAGAGATATTAGATTTGTGGTTACTGGAGGGTGGGGAGAGAAAATTGGAGGAAGATGATGAAAAAGTACACAATCCCAGTTAAAAGATAAGTACAGGTATGTAATGTACAATATGGTGATTCTCATTAACACTGCTGTAGGATATATACAAAAGTTATTGAGAGTGGATCTTCTTTTTATTATATCTTTATGAGATGATGGATGTTAACTAAATCTATTGTGGTAATCATTTCACAGTTATGTAAATAAAACCATCACATTGTATACCTTAAACTTAACCAGTGTTGTATGTCAATTATTTCTAAATAAGACCAGAAAAAAATTTAACAGGGATAATAATAATATCTACCTCATAAAGATTTGTGAGAATAACATAAGCTAAGATATGTATATACAGCATATAGTGAACACCTGATAAATAGAAGGGATTATTAGAATCAAGTTTCTTGTGATAAACAGAAAAGATTGGGCTAACCTAAATGAGACACTCCATACTTCAACAGAGTTCAGTTACAAGTTCTCTCTTTTTTATAATAAAAATCAGGAATAGAATGGTCATTCTTAATTGGGAAGATGTTGAGGGTTGCTAGGAAACTTTCCCCCTATTAATAGATGCATTTCCCCAAAGAAAGAAGTATTGAGGTATTGCAGAAGTGCCTAAAATACATGTTTATTAATTCAGCAAATATTTGTTAAGAGTGCCAATCACTTCACAGTTCCTTCTCAAATTAATTGCACACTTGGGAGAGGACATGAGGGAGGGTGAAGAAGTGGGTATAAGAAATAAGACCTGGAAGGTAGGGATAGTCACATTGGTGCATCTGGACCTAGACTCATGGTTCTTCTCTACTTTTCTCACACCACAGCATATACAGAAATAGGTAACATTCCCATAACACACTGGGGTAAACAAACAAGGATGCTCCTAAGATTATTACTTGTCCAGAGGATCTGGCCCCTACCTCAGCAAACCATCATAGGCTGAGGGGACTGACACCTCAACACACTGTAGCTCATGCCCACATGTACTGTTTGGGAAGTTCTGGCTTTAGAGGCTTGCACAAGAGTCCAACTCATGAAATCTAAGACCCAAGAATGAGAATTTCAATAGTTCTCATTCTTCTTTCAGATTAGCCCACTTGTTTTATAACTTACAGTTTCTAGGGGCGTCTGGGTGGCTCAGTGGGTTAAAATCTCTGCCTTCGGCTTGGGTCATGATCTCAGGGTCCTGGGATCGAGCCCCGCATTGGGCTCTCTGCTCAGCAGGAAGCCTGCTTCCCCCTCTCTCTCTGCCTGCCTCTCTGCCTACGTGTGATTTCTGTCTATGTGTGATCTCTGTCTGTCAAATAAATAAATAAATAAATATCTTTATTAAAAAAACTTACAGTTTCTAAATATTACAATTAATGGTCTGTTTATATGATCAAATTTCAAGATCAGGGAAAAGCTTGTTGCAACAGTTAGGATAAGTGAATGCTGTGGTGCAGTAACAAACGAATCTGTAATTTAACACCCACCACCCAATACACATACATACACACAGACACACACACATTTATTTCCTGCTCATGCAAATGCTAACGTGGGTTGGTGCCCTGCCCCACCTTATGTAGGGCTCTCTGGAACACATGATCTCTAAAGCTCAATGATATGGCAGGAAAGAGAAAGATGGAGGACAAATGGAGAGGACTCTAAACGGTAGCCTAAACGTGACATATTTTGCCTTCGATCACAGTTCATTGATCAGAATTTGCTTCAAATCTATAGGCCAATGAATACAGAAAACACATGGGTAACTGACAAGCAAAGTTTCTGCCCCACTTGATCAAAATACTCTTAAGTTTTAGAACATATATTACTGTCTAATATCTTAGTAACTTCTGATGCTTTTTCTTAGCAAATCATATCTCAAGGCAACAGAAACTTAACAGGGGCACACTAAGTACAAAATATTATAGGATAAATAAATCTAGTTACTGATGCTGAGAAAAGGTAGATAGATATCATGGTAGAAGATAGATAGATAGATATCAAGGATATCAAGGATAGATAGATAGATATCAAGAAGATAGATATCAAGGTAGATATCTACCTTTGATAGATATCAAAGGTAGACTAGATATCATGGTCTGAACCTATCTCACAGCTAGAGGGAGACATCCTTGGTGGTTTCACAATCTATAAAGATCATGCCCTAGATATACACAGCCCTATCCTTTGCATAATCCTGCAGTCATATTGCTTTTTCTCTGACCTTATTGGTGGTGTATTAAACCTCGATGTAACATTTTCTGCAAAAGATCATCAATATTTTACTTTTCCCATAAGCATACTTTATAAAATTGGCATACTCTTAAATTCTCACAACACTACGGCCTACTCACCCTTTCCTTATCTGGACATTATGACATATAATGTGGTTCTGTTATTTACAGTTATATATTAAGGTCCTGTCCTTCCTTAAACTGACCTGAATTAATTTTACAAGATGAATTTGGTGAAAGATGATTGAATGCTTAAATCCAAGGCACTTAACCCTATGTCTGCCATTGAACAAAATGCTCCTGTGGACTAAGCATCTGGACTTAGAGATCGTATGGAGCAGTCATACTCCCGGTTTATGTGAAGCTCAAAAATCAGGCTATGAGCATAAAATTAGCTGAACTGATGCAATGGGACTTTGCCACTTCAAAGAGGATTGGGAAGGAGGCTAAGTACAGCTAATTAAGCTGTGTATTTAAATACAATTGCAATAAATGGAACTGGAGGGTTGAATTCTTATCTATGTTCTCAAGGCAAATGTTAGGACAGTGTGACATTTCTACTGAGAGATAAGAGGAAAAGGGGCCCAGAGATAGAAAACTTCAATGAAGACATTTCTTCAAGTTTCTGTGAGATAAACAGACCAAATTTAAAGACCATTCATTTTAGAGGGCTATCCTTAGTTTAGGTTGTTTCTACATTTTCCATCAATTTTGAGAAAAAAAAATGAGCACAGTAGATAGCTTGGTGATAGTGCTATATCTATAAGTCCTATTTTCCCTTCTAAACAGCATCCTAGCACAAAATTACTTTGCTCACTGGTGGAAAATTGCTGATTCTGTACAAGCAGTGACAATCCTATTTCTTCCCTTTCTTGGTTTTTTACTAGTTTTGCTTGCCTTATTTCTTTTCTTTAATCACAGCAAAAAATTTTGACAGTCCATTCAAGAAGAAGAAGAAGGAGAAGAGGAAGAAGAAGAAAGGAAGGCAGGCACATATGCCTTTTTCTTCACATCCAAAGATGGAGAGCCAAGAAAACAGAGGGTGGAAGCTGCATCGTTCATATGAAGAAGGTATGGAAAGAGTATTTCCTTGGGGCGCCTGGGTGGCTCAGTCGTTAAGCATCTGCCTTTGGCTCTGGTCATGATCCCAGGGTCCTGGGATCAAGCCCCGCATCGGTCTCTCTGCTCAGCAGGGAGCCTGCTTCCTCCTCTCTCTGCCTGCCTCTCTGCCTGTCTGTGATCTCTCTGTCAAATAAATAAATGAAATCTTAAAAAAAAAAAAAAAAAGAGTGTTTCCTTTCCATTCTTTGTCGAAGAGTCCCCTGAAGGGAATGATGAAGCAAGCTTTCACCAGTTCCTGTGTGTTATTCATGCTTGTGCACCTGACCTCCCATCACATACGTACACACCCCAAGAACATATAATTCAAAAAATTTAAATTGTAACTTAAATAAAATAATCCTGGGTAATTTTTCATATAAGGTTGGTTTTGGATTTGGTTTTTGATCTATTTTTTTATTTATTATTATTTTTTAAAAGATTTTATTTATTTATTTATTTGACACAGAGAGAGAGAGAGAGAG
This sequence comes from Nasua narica, assembly GCA_028533885.1. Classification (NCBI taxonomy): domain Eukaryota; kingdom Metazoa; phylum Chordata; class Mammalia; order Carnivora; family Procyonidae; genus Nasua; species Nasua narica. Next base: position 106,038,677 of record CM052797.1, on the reverse strand, counting down.
AGAGAGAGAGATCACAAGTAGGCAGAGAGGCAGGCAGAGAGAAGAGCAAGCAGGCTCCCTGCTGAGCAGAGGGCCCGATGCGGGGCTCGATCCCAGGACCCTAGATCATGACCTGAGCCGAAGGCAGAGGCTTTAACCCACTGAGCCACCCAGGTTCCCCTGGTTTTTGATCTAGCTCCTCATTTTTACTTTGTGTAAATGCCGCAGCTTCTCCCATACCAGCCTCCCAGTAACTGAAGTTCTCTGGGCAAAGGATCATGGGGGGATGGGGCAAATGTTTCTGGGTTTGGGGATGTGCAACTATTTCTGTTTACAGTTAGAGATGCTAATGAAACTGAGGAACCTTCTAAACATGTGACTTTTCAAGTTGTATTTAAGGTATGCTAAAATATTTCATCCTCCCATCGCCATCCTGGGCTCAATGAAACAAACCATGAAAATACACTTTCAAAGCAAAATGAAATGCTATGAACTGAATATAAGTAATTTGAGATGTACCAAATAATTACTTGGAGTTCTGTTTGTTCAAGCCATGAGAATGAACACAGGTTGTCAGTTTTCAACTTTGTTTGGTGTCATTCTGCAAACTGACAAATTAGCTTGATTTTTATTTGATTTGACTAATGAATCAGAGGAATGAAAACTCACACACACAATTTCCTGTCAAAATTCTCTCTTTAGACCTCATTCCACTTGGCATGCTTTCCCACAAATATTTAGTAATAACATTTTGGAGGTAGAACTTTATTTTTCCAGTAAAGTCTAGCTGAATTTATATTTTTTACACTTTTTTTTGAGATTTAACTTTTATTTGTACTTGGAAAATTGCCATTTTTGGTAGGACTGGGTGTTTTAATACTCCATTAACTCCGTGACTTAGCCATATTTTCTCCTTTCTCACTTATAAGGGGCATACTCCTCTGATGCAGGTGCTGCACTAAGCACTTAATACATAAATACCCATTCTCAGCTCTCTGAAGAGAGGACTAAGGCTCTCATACATTAAACAACACATTCAGAATATGACAGGAGAAGTGAAGCTGGGAACAAAACCAAGCTCTGTGTAACACCAAATCATATTTTTTTCCTTATGCGATACTCAGTTTTCAACAAAAGAGCTTATTATGTCACATGTTTAGCTGAAAAAGGAAAAAAAATCCATATTATCCTAACACCCAAAGCACACCATATTTAAAGAAGTCTATCTGTAATGTCTTTTGGTCCTCGTTTGCTAAATCATTTTTCTAGATTTACTACAAGTTTTAAGCACTATATTTTGCTGTACAAATTTTAGGAAATACTAGGAAATCAAAATCACTTGTGATCCCATCACTCATTGTTCATCTGCATATATATCTTCTCAGTATTTCTCTGATGCAGATATACGCACACAAGGATGCTACTAAAGAGAATCTTTTATAAATGGCTCTACATTTGCTCCATGTTTTATGAACATCTGTCAATGTAATTAAATGTTAGCCTAAAATATTATTAAATTAAACATTTTTCTAAAATATTATACTGAAGTACATGATGTGTATTTATACTACTAGAAAGTTTAATTTTACCACTCTCTACCTCTTGCATAACTATTATCCTGTTCAACTATGAGGGATAGCTATGCCTGTCAATTCTTTTCAGATATGAATGTTGATGAGAAACTATAATAAGCTTCCCTATAACTAAATCTTTTTTTTTACTTTCATGATTCTTTTTTTTAAGATTTTATTTAATTATTTGAGAGAGAGAGAGAACATGAGCAGGATGGGGGGAGGGGACAAAGGGAGAAGCAGACTCCTCGCTGAGCAAGGAGATGCAGGGCTTGATCCCAGGACCCTGGGATCATGACCTGAGCCAAAGGCATATGCTTAACCACTGAGCCATCCAGGCACCCCTTTCATGATTATTTCTATTGGATAAATATCTTCAAGTGGAATTGTTTCATTAAATTCAATAGTAGTTTCAGAGCTCTTGATACGTTTTTCCAAATTTCCTATCAGAGAAATTAGCAATTTCTATGCCCGGTAATAACATATGGAAATAAGAATTTCCTTGGATTATTGCTAATGATGGGTTTTATCTTTTACTATTAGTACTCCTGCTATAACTATCACTACCACAACTCCTCCTCCTCCTAGTACTACTACTTTTAATTCCTTCTAATATGAAAGTCTGAAAAAAATCTGAAATTCCCTTTTAACCTACCTTTATAATAGTAGCTTTTAATTTTCCTAATTGCATAATTATTCACAATAGCCTAATAATTTTAATTTTTTCTTCCCCCAGTGGTTTTCCCATGCCATTCCTCTTACTTAAAAGACCACTTTCCACGATCTCTTCCTTTTTAAAAAAGATTAATTTATTTTAGAGAGAGAAAGAGAGCACCCACGAGTGGGGATGGGTACAAAGGAAGAGGGAGAAAGAGGATCCTCTAAGCAGACTCCTCGCTGAACAGGGAGCCCTATGTGGGGCTGGAACTCAGGACCCTGAGATCATGACCTGAGTCGAAATTAAGAGTTGGACGCTTAACAGACTGAGTCATCCAGGCACACCAACAATCTCTTCATTTTTTGAGGTCCCCCTGAAATCCTTCTCTAACCACCATCCCCAACCTGAAGCACATTTCCTCCCTCAAATCCTAAAGCAGTTATTTCATTTCTACTTATTGGATAATTAACTATGTACTTCCTTGTGGCATCTCTAGTTTTTGTTGTTGTTTTAGACTGTTGCCTAATTTTGAATTAACTTGGCCTCATGTGGGCTTTTCTTTTGCATTTTGTGCCCCACATGCTAGTAGATATAGTAGAATGCTTGCATTTAGAATTTAATAAATATCTACTATGTTCATTTCTTTCCCAGCATTCTTAGCCCTACATTGTTACATGCATTCATTGCCTTATTACCTCTCTTTCCCATTAGTGTCTAAACTTGAAGAGAGCAGAATTTATATCTGTGCAAATTAAGTGCCTAGCCCTGTATTTGGCACACTGCAGGCCCCTAATAAATATTTGATGCTGCTTGAATTGGAGGAATAAGTACATTTACCATGGGAGTGATAACCCCTTCCTCAATTCTAACGAATATGTGATCAGGAGCAAATATTTTAGGGCTAGACGAGGTCAGTGATAACAGGATGAAAAAGGGACAATTTGAAGAATTCAAGTTCTTTTTTTATCCTGAACTGGATTTATAGATTTCATGGACCAATAGGGCTAACAGGTATTTTTTGTTTTTCAATAAAAACCCTTCTTCTTTTTTGTATGGGGCAAAAGTAACTTGCTACTTCAGGGGTATGACCTAAGCTCAGGCCAGAGAAACTTCTACAAGCTCATTTCCTTTGTTATCATTTCCTTTCTCACAATATCCTTTGCCTCTTTCCAACCCATTCCTAATATGTTTAACTCATTTTCTGATTCTACGTAATCTAGAACTTCCTTTTTGAGAATCTGCTCAATCAGAAACTTACAAAGCTCCTAATAAGCTTGTATTCTTCCCTGCCCAAGATAATAATATGCCAGTGTGTCAACCCAGCACCTTTTCCCAGCATTAAGTTGACTTAAAACATTTATAATGTGCATAAGAGGGAGACTTAGGGCAATAAAACTTAATGTTAATGATGGGAAACTAGCAGTCAACATTACTCCTTCTCCACACTTCACAGATCAAGCACAATGCTAAAAGGAAAATGAGCATCACGTACTCCAACCAGATCCCTTAAAAGCTGACCTGGAAGAGCCCTGTAGTAATACAGAAAGGGTATACTTGAGTCTGAGCTGACTGATTCATTTGCGGGGGTTGGCTGTGGCTGCATTTATTTTATGGCTGCCAACATTAATAGATTTGCAGCTAAGGGGAAAAATAAGACAGTTCAGTGTTCAGTTTCTGATAGGGCAAATTTTGGTCGAGAATTGTTTTAGGTCATGGGGAAATAAATAACAAAGATGTAAAATGGAGCTACCGCGTCTCAATGTATTTGCCCCCTACTTAGAGAAATAAGGCCCACTCACAAAGTTTTCTACTTGACCTCTGGTTATTAGTATAAGACTTATTTGCTGGAGGCAAAGACTATGTGTTGTGGGAGGAAAGGCCTTATGTTTTACAGCTTCTTTTAGAAATTTAAGAGAAAAGACAAGCAAGATGAGGTTGACTTCTTGTCCCTGCACCCACCTGCCATTTTCTTCTTCAATTGTAAACTCAAAGAGTGTCCATGGCCAAGTTCTACTGGAAACATCATGCCCTATCATCCTTCTTAGATCTTTGCCTTTGTTTGCTGAGGGCCTTAGGCAACACAGGCAAGATCCAAACTCCTATCTACAGGACGATTTTGTCAAGGACATTCTCATCATCAGTAATTTAGATGGGCAGCTAGCCACTACACACTTCCATCTGGTCTCACTATCAGCATTGCCAGTAGAAATAGAAGAAGCTCCCGTAGCAACCAACCCCTTTGAAACTTGAAGGAACACAGTTTAGCTATTAACCTGGTCCAGTCTAAAATAGACTCCTGTGATTTGGAAACTTACCCAGCCCCTCTTAGGCCCTAAAATCCCAACACTGCTTTTCCCCTTCATTACCTATGTCAGGTTAAAAGCATTTATCAAGGGCTAGGGCTTTGAATTCTGATCATTCTGTAATCTCTCTCTCTACACTTCTCTCTCTCTTTCTTTCTATCCCCCTCTTCCATTTTTTTTCCTTCTCATTTTGGCAAGAAGAAAGCAATTCTTCAAATGCCAAGTGACAGCAGGGCTGTGCATGTGTAGGATCAGCTGTCAATCACAGAAGTCCTGAGCAGTGAGTGCCATTTTTTTCATTAATAGAGGTGGAAGGGAGGCATTTTAGTTAAACAGTAATTGGAACAGATTTTTTTATCCCCATCACTACATTTTCAGGGAATTGGCTCGTTAGACAGCATGGTGGACAAAATCAATTAACATCTTCCAAAACAAAGCCTGCCTTATCTATTTTGTATGCAAACATGGCAAGAGTCAAGCTGAGACCCTATTAAAGCCTTGCTCCTTTAGGTAACAGCTCTCGACACAAGAAGGAAGAAATTCTTGACTATTAGTCTGAAATATATTTTTATTTTGTACTCACTAAGAATAGTTGTGTTGAGGGGCTTAAAAACCATATGGATACCTGAGAATTGCATTAAGAAAATGGAAGAGATCGGAAAAAAAAATTCCTTAATTGTAGAGTTTAACTAATGTGGGTCTAACAAGTTCTCAAACAGTGAACATGATTTTGTTTCCATCTCCAGTTGAAATCCCACAATCCAGTTTCCTTCAGAAGTGGCCAATAATGCTTTTCAACTAGAAAGGAAAGCAAGCAAGCAAGCAACCAACAAGAAAGAACCGAGAATCCAGTTGGTTGTCTGATAGTTACTACTTCTATGATATAATATAAATTTGCCTATAAGGACAACATGTTTTGCATAAAGCTGACCGAAGATAAAAGAGCAATAAGTAGAATTTGACAAGGTAGTTTAAAAATAATGTTTGATAAAGAAATGTGCTCTAGCTGAAACTAGCTAACTCTGGCAGCTTTGGCACGAGTGAAGAATGATAGATCTCCAAGAACTAGCTGGAAACTATTGAGATAGCAGAGAGCTTCCAATGGAGCATCTGGGAAAGAAAATGTTTTAGAACTAGTGAATATCAACTAGATTTGTGAAGGTTTCCATGATGTCCTTAGAGGAAAGAGATTTCACAGATTGCATAGGTGTAGGAATATGTACCCAAGGACTATAATGCCTTTTCCCCTATTTTAGAAAAGCCGGTATCATTTTATCTTTAAATATGACAACTTAGGGGCACCTGGGTGGCTTAGTATGTTAGGCATCTGACTCTTGATTTTGGCTCAGGTCATGATCTCTGGGTCCTAGGATAGAGCCCTTTATCTGGCTCTGTGCTCAGTGTGGAGTCTGCTTGTCCCTCTCTCTCTGTTCCTCCCTCCCACTCCCTCTCTCTCTATCTCTAAAATAAAGTACTTTTTAAAAAAAGATGACTTAATCCTTAATCCTTGCTGTTTACTGCTACAGAGGAAGGAAGTTAGAAATATAGCCATAGCATGAAAGAAACTCTATTATTAGTGTATAGATGTATTCACTTTCCTGTGTAATAGTCACTAGGCTGCTAATGAGGTTGGCAGGAACACTCAGAGAAGCTACTAGTAGACTAGTTTGTGAAAGATGGGATTTCTGGATCTGTGCTGTAAAAGCACGGGTTATAGGGCCCACAGGCTACAAGGAAGGGAAAACTCACAGACTCCTCTATATATCTCCCTTAAGCAATTCTAACCATATGTGTTTCTCCTGCCTCATACCATTGAGTGGCTTTCCCCTGTCTTCCAGGAAGAAGTCTAGACCCCTGGTATAGTAAATCCTTCAGGATCTATCTTCTCCTACCTATCTGGTATCAACTTGGACATATCGACCTTTTTCCTGCTACATTGTGGTTATACACAATCTTCCATAAAAGCTTGACTCTTTTTTACCTCCATTACTTCTTCCAGGCACCATGTTCTCTGTCTATATTTCCCTGATAACCACTTATTAAAAATGAAACACAGACATTGACTCTTCAGGGAAGGCTTCTCTGGCTCACCACGACTGGATTAATCAGTTTTCAGAAATATCTTCAAAATGATAAGGAAAGGATGACTCCCCACATTTTATACCCAAACTATACTTAAGTAAAAGGTCTACAGACAAAAGCATTTAATGGGTAAGAATACTGGGGATATTGAGGAAAGTATAAGGAAACAACTTTAGTCAATAAAGACATGATGGGGGAAATTATGACAAATAGATGAAGTAAGCACAGATTATAGTCCCTGAAGAAGAACCGTATCTAATCTAATGGTGATATGTGACAGACCAGAATAAAACTGATATATGACCAGAATAAAACTGATTTATGTCTCAACAATACAGAAAGAATATTACTGAAAATAGTTGGGAGAGGAAAGAAGGTAGGAAGTAGAGCAAATTTCTGATTGCCAGGAGTCAAAGGATAACATATAAAGGCTTTATCTCAATTAATGGAAAGAAAGGCACATTATTTTCTGTATTCACACAAAGAAAGATGATGATTCACTGCTCATAGTAGGGAGCTAATGCATATTCATTAAAGCTGTGTTTCCTGATATTTTTCAAATGATGGCTCTAAGAGAAAATTATATTTGCAGGGACTGAGGTAAGCAGACAAAACTATTCATGGCCAGAGGTTTGTGCAACTGTTCTTAGCGCTGTGGTACACTGGATAAGAAGCTCTGGTTTAAACATATAAAACACTAAAAATATTACATAATGCTGTAGTTACAAGAATGACCACCTGGGAGAAAATAAAAACTCCTTTAAATAGTATAAATACACACATGTGCACGCACACATATAAAACCCACTTACGCACCAGAGCACATAAGTTAAAACAAACAAGCAGATAATTAGACAGAACTTTAAGCAAGAGAGAAAGTACATGACAAAATGACATCAGAAGACCAGGTTCTGTCACATCACTAGATGTAATACGGCTTAACTTAACTATTAAAAGAGGAAGACTTTCACATGAGATCACAAAGTAGAACCAACCCTAGACTGTGAGCAGGATGCTTTTTGAAAATAACTGATTTAGAAAGATTGAACATAAAAGGAGGGAACAAGGTATGCCAGGAGAAGGAAAACAAAAAAATCAGTGGATTGGGATCTTAAAATCGGAAAAAGAGGCATTCAGATTTAAAATGCTCATGAATTCAGAAAAGACAGTATGTTTTAAAATGCTAGAAAGATGCAATTCACAATAAGGACATCAGAATTACAGCCATTTGTGATCCAAACAACATAATAATATAACATTCTGAAAATTCAAGAGATGCCAGGAGAAATAATCAGCAAACCCCCTGAAGTAGGATACTTTTAGTTACCTTGCTTATTCAATCACAGATGAAGTAGTAAAGAATAAGGACATAATTGGCACAAATAATATAATTAATAAGGTATATCAAATAATGCATTTTGAGCTTTACGCATTGAAAGTAAAGACTATACATTCTTTTCAGGAATCCATATGACATTCACAAATGTGACTACATATTGTCCAAAAAGGAAACTGTTTAATTTCTCCTTTTGAAAAAAGGAGAAACAGGATAATCCACATTTTCTGATCACAGTGTAAAAAGGAGGTATTAACAACAAAATCAGAAAAAGAGGCCAATTCCAATTGGAAATCTTGAAACTCCCTCTTAGCTCCTGGGTTAAATGAAATACAAACGAAATTTACAGGTTGCCTAGAAAAACAATAGTATAAAAGCACTACATATCACAATCTATGGGCAATAGTAAAAACAGTGCTTAGAGGAAAATCTATAGCCTTAAATATTTATATCAAGAGAAGGAAATAACAAAACTAAAATAAATAAATATTTTATGCTATTTAAAAAAACCCAACAAAGTATATTTAAAAAACTATAGAATAATAACTTATAAAGATAAAAGGTGCATTGATTAAGTTAGAAAACACAGAAGTGGTAGAATCAATGTATCATATAAAAGTTGTGTTTTCGGGGCACCTGCGTGGCTCAGTTGGTTAAACGTCTGACTCTTGGTTTTGCTCAGGTCATGATCTCAGGGTCCTGGGATCAAGCCCTCTGTTGGGCTCCCAGCTCAGCCAGGAGTCTGCTTGTCTCCATCTCTCTCTGACCCTCCCCCTGCTCACACGCTCTCTTTCTCTCACTCTAAAATAAATAAGTGAATCTTTAAAAAAAAATAAATAAAAGTTGTGTTTTGAAAAAATATTAAGGGTAAAACATTAGATTATTATATCATAAAAAAGAGGAAGAAAATTGTAGATACATACAGTTAAAAATTATAAACAGGAAGTAAGCATAGAGAATGAGATGAATATAGTCTTTTTTTTTAATTAAAAAAATTTTTAAAGATTTTGTTTATTTATTTGACAGAGAGAGAGAGATCTCAAGTAGGCAGACAGGCAGACAGAGAGGGAGAAGCAGGCTTTCCGCTGAGCAGAGAGCCCAATGCGGGGCTTGATCCCAGGACCCTGAGACCATGACCTGAGCTGAAGGCAGAAGCTTAACCCACTGAGCCACCCAGGCGCCCCAGAGAAGAATATAGTCTTAAATCTATACAAATACATTTGTAATAGGAAGAATAGACTAAAGGAAGAGATAATTGACTAAAAAAGTTTTAAAAAGAGAAAATAAAAACATCCATTTCCATAGATGAAACTTGAGCCCCCTTCAGAAAAAGCAAGCACTAGGTCCAAAAAATTTCACAGAAAAATCATTCCATTCCTTTAAAGGGTAGAAAATTCCAGTGCCAAATAAATTGTTCAAGAGTATATAAGAAAAAATAATAATAAAATGTTAGCAGCAAGAATCCAGCCCCACATTATAGGTAAAACTTAAGACTAATGGGATTTCATTTGAGAACTCAAGGACTGGGCCATTTAATGTTAGGAAATGCGAGGTATACATTTCCCAAAGCCAGCTTTCTGACTATTGGAGAAATACCAGAATCACTCTTACTAAGGTCAGGAACAAAGTTAAGGAATTCAGAATATCATTATTATATTATTGTATTGGATTATTAGCCAATGCAATTAAATAAGAGATACTGGAGATATAAAACCTGGAAAGAGAGCAATTAAATTATTTGTGGATGATAGGATTGAATACATGGAGTTCTCAGAAGGAGCAAAATAACTGTTACCAACAGGATTCTGTAAGGTGACAGAGAACAAATTTAGCGCGCCTTAATCCATGGCCTTCATATATACGAACAGCTCATTAGTAGGGGCAATGAGATAAAAGACCCACTTACAATTATGTATAAAGAAGAAAAAAAAACTTTTAGGAATAAAGTTAACAATAGAATGTGAGATTTCTATAAAGAGCATATACTAAAATTTAAGCAAAAGAAATGACATATCATGCCCTTGAATAGAAAGACTCACAAAGGCCATAAAGGTTACAATTCTCTTCAATTTATAAATTTCTTTTTTTTTTAAAGATTTTCTCTATTTTTTGACAGAGAGAGAGATCACAAGTAGGCAGAAAGGCAGGCAGAGAGAGAGGGGGAAGCAGGCTCTCTGCTGAGCAGAGAGCCCGATGCGGGGCTTGATCCCAGGACCCTGAGATCATGACCTGAGCTGAAGGCAGAGGCTTTAACCCAGTGAGCTGCCCAGGCACCCCAATTTATAAATTTCAATATAAAAAATATACATATATATATGTTTTTGTTTTATATGACACATATCCATAGTTATACATATGTACACGTACATATACAGACATACCCTTTGTTAATCCAAATGAACTGATTCTAAAGTTTATATATTTTTTTTAACAATGGGAAAAGTCAAGAAAACTCTGAAAGGTGATAGGGAGAAAACTCTGAAAGGTGGTAAGGGAGAACTAGTCCTCCTCAATTCTGAAATCTATTACAGACTTAACAATTTAAAAATGCACATGGATAGACAGACCGACATAGCAGAATAAAAGTCCAGAAATAGACTCCCAACATTTGGGAACTTAGACTGTCATAACAGTGGCTTAAATGGGAAATGATGGTCCATATAAACATTGTTATTGGGATAACTTGGAAGCCATGTGGAAACATATATAAACTTGGATTAACATTTCATACCCTATGAAGGGATAAAGACTACATATGTTAAAAAATATAAAAAAACAAAAACATACTAGTGCCAACAATGAGAATTACTTTATAACTCTAGAAGGTGAAAAGCCTCTTTTCTAAGACTCAAAACAGAAACCATAAACAACAAGCTTGCTAATTCCACTAGGTGAAAGAAAAGGTATAAGAGGGGCGCCTGGGTGGCTCAGTGGGTTAAAGCCTCTGCCTTCGGCTCAGGTCATGATCTCAGGGTCCTGGGATCGAGACCCGCATCAGGCTCTCTGTTCAGCAGGGAGCCTACTTCCCCCTCTGTCTCTGCCTGCCTCTCTGCCTCCTTGTAATCTCTCTCTTTCTGTCAAATAAATAAATAAATAAATAATCTTAAAAAAAAAAAAAGAAAAGCTATAAGAAGAATCAAAAGACAAACAAAAAATAGGGGGAAAGGGGATTGGCAGCCCATATCACAGAAAATTAGTTTTTCCGATAGAAATGAATTAAAAAACAAAACCAGCAAACCAATACAAAAGTGGGCAAATATACATATCAATGGAAAATTCATAGAAAAGATTTAAAAATGACTCAAACATATGAAAAGATGTACAACCTCACCAATAACAAGAGAAAGAAATTAAACTGCGCTGAAATGCCATTTTTTACATATCATATTGGCAAATTTCCAAAGGTTTGACAACATATTCTGTAGGAAAGATGTGGGGTAACACTTTCATTCATGGACGACAAGGTATGAATTTTTATATGAATTTGGATACAAAGGGCATTTTGGCAGTATCTACTGAAGTTACAAATGCATCTACTCCCTAACCTAGTCATTTCACTTTTAAGAATGTATTCTACAGATCTACCCAAACGGGCATAAAAATAAGGCACAAAGAAGATTAACTGTAATACTATTTGTAATAGCAAACAGCAGAGGAAAGGTTAAATAAATACGGTAAGTTCATGCAATGAAATACGACATAGCGGTAAAAAAAGAAATGATGAGGAAATTCTCAATGTACTGATATAGAAAGATACCTGTGATGTATGAAATGAAAAAAACAACATGTAGAATTTTATATACAGTATGCTAATTGCTTAAAAGGAGGCATGATGAGAATATAGGCTTGTATTTTCTTGTATATGTGTAAGAAAACTCTGGAAGCATGCAATTCTAATAACTGGTTGGTTTCTTGATCAGAAGCACAGAAATGGGGAGAAGCATTAACTAATTTTTATTTTTTTGGCTTTGGCAACCATAGTTATTACATAATCAAAAATTTTAGAAACTGAACTACGAACAAGAAATCTCCCATCATGATACCTACAAGAGAGAGAATGATATGAATGCAACATTCCCCAAGATGCAAACACATCTGTCCACCTAATCTCTTGCACCTTGTGGCTCTCCGAACACTCCTATTAACTGAGCAGGCAGTGGCAATTGAATTTTTGAAACATATTTACAAACCCTTGTGTGACTGGAGAGCACCTGTCCAGTATGTCTTTTCCATCTGCCCAGGGCAGTGATTGAGGTTGCCTAGAGAACAGGCAACACTAACTCTGCTGCAAACCGGAGGCCCTCTGACCCCAAAGGATTATTGCCATTTGCTCCACATGTAGTACTCTGGCTGTCTTCAAGCCATTTGGGGCAGGCCAGCTGGTTTGGCCTCCTCCCTGAAACCAACCTTCATTAGAAGGAGTGCTAATGACTTAACTGATCTGCAAAGACCTAAGTTTTGTAGCGCCTTAGAGGAAAAGAACCAGAGGCCTGGCTCACTGGAGTTCTAAAATGTCCTGTCAATTCAGAGAGGTCTCTCTTCGTTTAGGAATGGTTTAGCTTGAAAGATCAGAGTCCACAAGGCACTTTCCCTGTTGGTCCAATTTTTACTCCTAGCCAGACTTCTCTTTGCACAAATGTGTTTTGAGTTAGTCTCCCTTGATTTAAACACACAAATCCCTCAGAAGCTAAGGTACTGTATGTATTTCATGTCAGGCAAACCAATGCAAACTGCACTCTGCCATAGTTTTCCCTGAGAATCAATGCAGAATTGCTCACTTATCTGTCAAAGTCATTCTGCATTAATGGGAAAAGAGCCCTTATTTTTCATACTTGGAACACCTGAAGGTATTCTGTAAAGGCAAAAGATTCTTGCCCTATAGAAGTTTAATTCTATAATTTAATTATAGAAGTTAAAACACAAAACAAGTTCAAAAGAAGAGGAAGAGGGAAAGGAAGAAGGAGGAGATGAGGAAGTGAATGGCTAGGAAGAGGAGAAGGGGAAATAGAGTATGGATAGTAAGCACATATAAGAAACTAGCCCTTATTACTGGGGACTGTGTAGGTACCCTGGTGTGTCATCGTCCTTAAATGAAAGCCTTGTTGCCCCACCTCCTGGGAATGCAGTCAGCAGGCGGCTGACACTGTTGGAGGTTAGCCTCAGTTGCCATGGTCCTTCTTGCCCAAGATCACCGCACTTCTGGAACCGCCCATCTACAGAGACTGATCACTGCAGGAGCCCTAGAGCCTGGCCTTCTCAGCCCAATTTGGGACCATTCCCAAGGTCTATTCTAGCTCCAGAGGTCCTTGTGAGGTTTGCTGAGCCTGCCATCCTGCCTGGGACTGTTCACTTTCTCCCTCTGTCCCACGTCGCTTCCTTCTTCCCCCTTCCACATGTATTCATCTCTGGACTCTCCTTAATAAACATCCTGTATGCTAAACTCAGTCTAGAAGTCTGTTGCTCAGGGAGGCCCACACCATACCAAGAGGACAAAAGTGCCTGGTGTTTTCATCTCCCTCCCTCAGTCCTAGAGCACTCTATCTCAGGCCTTATCATCTCTCTTTCTTTGTAAATGAAGAAAACAAAGCCTAAGGGGGTTAAACAATTCTCCCTAAAGTCGATAACGAGTCCACTGTGGAACTAAGATTTAAACCTGCAAATACGAACTACGAAACCATCTATTCTTTGCGTTCCATCACATCGCCCCCTAGAGAGAATCAGTGAGATAAAAGACATCATTCCAAACTCTCTGGAGAGAAACAGTCCTTTCACTACAAAGCAAGACCTGTTTTGTGTTCTTCCGCGGAAAGCAGCAGTCCCGCCATCATCCGAAATTTCTTAGGCTGAGTCTCCTACAATTACCTTACCAGGTAAGCATGGTTCAGGCTTCAGCACCCTTTTCGACTCGAAAGCTGAGATACAGGTACTGATTCCTATTTCTTTACAACTGGAATCAACTGAAATGTAAAACCAACAGAATGGTCAAGGAGTCTCCAACATAGAGCCTCTGTCTCTACATAAGAAATAAGTTTAGGTTTCAAGGGTTATTATTGCCAAAGAAATGATGGAGATGATCTAGGCATTTATTTCTCTAATGGGCAATGGCTTTGGCTTACAATCAGATAATAATAGGAGGAGGGAGGCACAGAGCAATGATGTTATTTTTGAAGTCCTAAATTGAGCAAAACAATGAGCAGAAATCTTTTGACTTTTAGTGGAATGAACTGATAGGGCAGTGAAGTTCTAGAATCTTTTAGAGAAAGGCCTAAATTTTAATCCACAACTGCATTCCAACAATGCTGCTTGGTTTCTCCACTTACCCAAGAATGGGATTGGATGGAATTGTTGGAGAAGAAAATAAGTATTTGAAGATTTGAAGGAGGACTATTAGACGAAAGAAAAAGACAAAAATATATACAAATATATATATATATATATATATATATATATATATATATTTCCCCTTTCTATCAATCCCTTATTTAATCTTTCCTAATTTAGTCCTATGAAGTAAATGGCTGTTTAGAACCAGGTTACATGATGAAATACACTGTGTATTTGTATTGTATTTTTTTATATATGAGTTTGTTCTATTTATCACTTTATGACTGTATACAGTACTTTGGAATGTAAATATTAATTTATTGACAGAATGATATTTTATATTACTAAATAGCATTAAATTAAAAAATATCCCTGGGTGCTGCCAGCAGGATTGGTTTCTTGTAATCCAGTGACTAAATGGGAGGTGAAATTATTTTGTAGAATTTGCACCCACGGTCCTATGATTTGGTGGCAATAATGTTATCAGCAAAGCCATTAGTGCCACAGTAACCTCTGTCTTTGCACATTTGCAAATTACAGATTCACATCCTTGCTCTGATTAGCTCCTGAAGTGCTGAACAAGAACTTGTAATTATGCACTGCAGTCCACTCTCCTGACAGACTGACGTTACAATTTGTATCGAAGCCCATATAGCTACAGAATATAAAAGTACTATTGAATGAAATTAGTTCATTTGGATCCACTTGCATTAATGGAATGTGTCATTTATATTGGGAAGCAGGTTTTGTCTTTTATTCACTGCCGTGCTCAGTGCTAAGGACAGATTATTCCCTCAGTGTACCAGACTAACAATTGCTCTCCCTTGGAGCTCATGGCATAGGGTGGTTTAATGGGGAGTGAAATGCCCTTGGAGCCAGAAAATCTGCTGTCTTGTCCTGAAAGCATCACCAACTCTTTTGGTAATACAAGACAGGGCTTCTCACACCTAAGTACGTGAAACAAACCTCCCTCACTGCAAGAATCAAGAAACACATCTGATTCCAAGGAAAACTGTCCGATTACAAAAGAGAACCTCGGAAGCTCTGGACTCCTTAGAAGAAAATGCAGTGTATGAATCACAAATGATTCATTCGACTTTTCTTCTGCATACACCATTTGCAGGGGATTATACCCCACATGACCCAGCCAGTCTAGGCCTATTTAAATCATTTTACTTTTTCTCCTATGCTCTGGCTTCATTCCATGTTAGTAATTTATCTGCAAAATCTTATGCATTATCAATTCTCTTCCTTTTGCTAAGACTTGAAGTGTTCCATGATATTTCATTAGATCATTACAGATTGATCTGTCCAGATATATTCCCCCCTCATTTTTGGAAAAGTACGTAGGTGCCATGCCATACAGAACAGATTATACAGATGTAACTTCTAATCGGTGGGTGTTTCCATTCTAAGGGGGATGGATGTGGAGCAAATGGAGGTGTAGCAGTGGTGGCGAAGAACGGAAGAATTGGGAACAGCATATCCAGGCGCCAGAATAAACATTAAACACACCATCTAACATGGCATGTGTGCTACAGGTTCTGCCATATCCCACTACGTGGGCTACACTGGTTTGGCCAATTTGCCTGTCTTGAAATCAACTTCACTGTAAATAGCATTGCTTATATCTGGAACAAGTGGCCTTTGTAAGAATTACAAGGAGAAATTTTATTGTTTTTGAACTGAAGATTAAACATCAAACTGTCACTTACACTAATATATTCCATTCCTATACTTTTATGACAGTAATGGTAGATAGTGTATTATGGAGAGCTTATTCTATGCCAGTCACAGTGCTGTGCGTTTTGTGTGTATTATCTCCTCCTAACAGTCATCTGGGGTAGGTCCTTCAATTATCTCCATTTGATCAGGAAATGAGATTAGACATATTGGGAGGATTGTCCCAAGACGGGACATAATTTCTCCAAGCAAGCTCTAGAGCCCACTGGTTTGACAACCACTGGTTTGAGTAATTATAAGTTATAATTGATAAAACCATTATAGAGCTCTTCTTTCGGTGTCATTTTTTAAACTTTCATAAAGTAAAAACACTGGAGTAACAATTTTCTTTGAAGTTATTTACTCCGAGCTTGGAAAGGTCATCTGGTTGAAGCAAGAAGTCGGAAACCAGAAAGTAGGATTTCGAGTAAGGCACAAACCACAGACCTTAAGTGCAGGTCGGTTCATCATTGCGTTGATGAAGTAGGTTAAACTATTAAAAGGGAACAAGTTTGCAAAGATCAAGGGAGCTTAATGTTCAGTTTGAGAGAGAGGGGAGGTACAGACTGAGATTAATAAGTAAAACAGTTATGTAATAGGAAGGAAACTAAGGCTGATTAGTTTCAAATCAGCACTACACCCAAGAGCAAATTGTCTGCTTTGGTAACCTGGGATGGCTGGTGGTAAAGAAGTCACAGAGGTTCCCAAGCTCTGCCTCCTTTAAAGCATGCAGAACATGAGGAGAAACAACCCTGAGACTCAAGGGGTCCTGGAAATGAATGTCCCTCTTGTATCCTTGCCTCATCTCCTGTGTGCACTGGTGTGTCAGATCTGACCTTTGTGGAGGGAATGTTCTTGGGCTTCTGTTTGCATCTCCAGCAGCTGTTTCAGTAATAATTCCCTTGGAGATGTGCTGGGGAGCTAAAGCTTCAATACAAATTTCACATCACTGTCTGCACCGCCCCCCCCCCCCCCGCAGTTGCTGTGTTTCAAATGGAATGGATCAGACTGGCAAGAAAGGTAAAGCAATCAGACAACCCTTTCTGTAATAGCACTGGGTTAGACTTTTCTGTTTGCTTCTGTCCTTTTTTTTTTTTCTTACATCTTTCTTCTTAGCAACATAATGAAGAATCCTTCCAGAATCTAGAACCAAATACTCTTTAGTTGTTAACATTCTTCTGTGATCAACTCAAGACTGGGCAGAGGGGATGTTACAATGGGTCTCTTGCTCAAGAGTTGTGGTTTCACTATGGGTCGGAGCATGTGACAAGAACTCCAAGGAGGCAGGGAGAGGACTTGTTTTTCATCATTCTCAGCCTCCTCAGCCATTCCAGTCAGCCCTGAGACAAAGCTAAGCAGGAACAGGTCTTATTTCCCAAAAGGCCTTGGGGATATATTGGCAGGAAATAGTTTGGAATCGTCCCTCAGAGACCAATGGTCGAATGCTTTAGGCAGAGTCAATGTATCTGTCAGGCTTTGGGGTATTTCAAAAATGTGTCTCTCAAGCCTAGTCACATTCTAGATAGTCACCACCAGTCAAAAACTTTGTTTGGTTTGGTTCTAATGCTGGCTACTTCTGGCCAGGTGTGCGTTCCTCTTTGGCCTTTAGCTTCTTAGTTAGTGTGAAGTGCACACATGTTTGTGGTAAACCTTACCTGGCTGTGCTCCATTATTTAGGACGTTCTCTACCTATGCTTCTCACGAGCCTGTCAACATCCCTGCTCAGATAGACTGGATTCCTAAATGTGTGTGTGTGTGTGTGTGTGTGTGTGTGTGTGTGTGTGTGTGTGTATGCTTTCCTGATCTCTCACCCAACTACCCATTTCCAACAGCAGGCAGTGTATCTCCACTTGATATTTCAGCCCTTGCCTGAAATGCAACTAATCCTGGCTAGCCTTAACTACAACCCTTTTCTCAAGAGATCACTTTGTTAGCAGTATCATTTAACTTTAATGCACCAAGGGTGAAGTCCCTGAAAACATCTTTGGCAAAGGGAAAAGAAATTTTCTACTGGTAGGTATTTTTGTTTGGCCAGGCCAACTGGATCTCCAACTCCCTGAGGATGTTCTGGAGGTAGGTGGATCTTACATCTCTGAGCGTTGCACACGCAGCAACAGGCGAAGGCTGGTGGGGAGCTATAGAGGAACCTCAGGCTTCCTATGGATGTCTTCTTTCAACTTGGTGGAGGCTTCTCTGTTTTGTTTTCTAAAACCTTTGGTTCAAATCGATCAATCAATCAATCAATCCTTTAGTTCCATTGACTAAGTCTTGGATACACTCAATTTTGCTCTAATTTTGATCTTGAACCATCTCTTCAGAGAAGGAATTTAGTCCTCTCAAAAATCTAATGAAGCCAACAATGGAACTAATGGTCAGACTGAGCTGATCAGATATCTCCACCCTTTTTAAGAAAAAAAAAATCCCTTTTGACTATAATGACAAATAATGTTTCATAAAAAATGGGTTATTATTTTATAAAGAATCTGATAGTATTTATCTCTAAGAAGATATTCCCAAATGGCCATAGGGCTATGGTCACTGGAAATAGGATGCTGGAAAATATAAAACCATCTGAGTTAGGTATTATTAGTTCTATGTAACAGATGAAGAAACTGAACTATCAAGAAAGAGCTTCAGGAATTTGTTCAAGATCATGCAGTTCATAAGTGGCAGAGCATAAAACAGAGCTCAAAGCTGGTTGAACTCAAAGCCATAGCTCTTATTTATTTATTTATTTTAAGATTTTACTTATTTTTTGAGTCAGAGGGAGAGAACTAGTGGGGGGCAGAGGGAGAGGGATAAGGGGAAGCTCCTGACACAGGGCTCTTTCCCAGGACCTTGGGATCATGACCCCGGCCCCCAAAGCCAGGGCTCTGAATTACTCCCTAAGACATGTTGATGACAAAGTATTTACTTACTCTAATACAGTGATAAAGAATACAAAAAAGAAGTCTCTGAGTCACAATCAAAGTGAATGTGCATGTGCCCAGGCATCTCAACAAAACATCACAAATCTTGTAAGACACAGAGGGGTGGGGTTAATTTTCTATTCCGTAGTTGTATATAGGCAAGGAGGCCTGCCTTGTTCCTTAGAGAATGAAGACTAGGGTGTAACAGCCACACTAAGAGCAGCTCTTTACACCACCCCCAAGAGGACTTAATGACTTAATCTATAAACCCAGGGATGCAAAGTACGGCTGGGATGTGTTTTGGGGCTTTGACTGAGGAAAGATCAGTTAAGATAACTGAAATAGGGCAGGCCTTATGCAGTTAGATACCACATGGCTTGGCCCCTATCACAGGTGGAAATCTTGATGTATTTCTTACCATCCTCTTCCTCTTCCTGGTATATTATTAAATACAGAACCAGTATTTGTATTCAGAGAAATCATTTGCTTCCATCTGCAAAACTTTTGCAAGGGGAACTCCTTCCCAACTCACTAATTTCTTTTTATTGTTTGTTTTACCTTTTATTTCAAAATAATTTTAGACACATGATGTTGCAAAGTAGTACAGGGTTTCTGTGTACCTTTCATCAACTTGCCAGTTGCAATTCACACCAAACAGATAAGAATCACATGAAACTTAAAGATAGATGCGCTAATCTAGGAATGAATGCCTTAAAAAGAGGCTGATTCTTGTGAAGTCTGTTCTATTCTTCTCTCCCTGGAGCTCAGTGTCATTTTCCCTTCCAGGTTAGCTTTGGTTTTAAGAGTCCAGTACTGTAGGAATGATTATCCTTGTATTTTTAGCTGTTCACAGAGCCAGAAAATATCTTCAGAATTTGGTTCTCTTTTTTAGAAGTGTGACTCTATTAGAGCTTTTATATCTTTCAGTTTGATGCTCTGAACCTTTATATCCATGGGGCTATATCATAGACATCGTGGAAGAATTAACCACAGAAAGTCACTATTGGTGTTTCAAAGACTGGATTGGAGTATTTGGAAAGAATTTTTCTCCATAGCTGACATATAAATAAGCAACCCAAATTCTCTCAGACTTTCTCCTCTTAGGAGATCTAGTTGGTAGGAGAAGTCTGGAAATGGAAGAGTGACTGACATACTTTCCAAAGCAAATTAAACATGCAGACTACAATTTCATACTAGAGTCTTCTCTCAAACTTTCCCCCAGAAGACATGTTAGCAAGTGTCTTAAAAGATGACTGCAACCAGAAGGAAAATGTCAAGCAGGAAGACTAAGAAGAGGAAAAAAAAATCAATACCACCTAACATGGATAGAGAAGTAGAGAAAGGGGGGCTAGAAAAGACAAAAATTCAAAATGACAGCAAAGTTTCACAATGCCATATAATGAGGGCCATGGGGTAATATGGGAATGAGATTTGTTTGTAACAGGCTCAGGATGGTCTCATCTTATTCTGGACCCAGTTCTAAAGATGATCATGTAAATTAAGGTTGATATTTGTGAAGCCTAGCAAATATAGTTCCTGAGTGCTTGTTTTGATAGCACTGTTACTAGCTCTCGGCCATTAAGGGTATGGCTGAGAAGTATGTTCAGATAAAATGGTGATTCACTGGCTTGGGAAGAAAGACCCCTATTTTTTCAGTCACTTACTATGGTGGACAGTGATTATTGGAGTGCACAGGCTTTCTGGTAATCACTTCCTTGCATAATCACTTCTTCTTGGGTATGGACAGAATCTGTAATTTGCTTATAATCAATATTGCAAAGCTGTTGGGATACCATTTTTGTGATTATCCTACATTATATAAGATTCTATCTTGCTAGGAGTCTATTGCTGGCTTTGAAGAAGCAAATTGCCATGAATTCTTGGTTCATTGAAGAACCAAGCTGCCACAAGGAAATAAAATCTTCCAATAACCTAGATGATCTTGGAAGCAGACCCTTTCCCAGTTGAGCCTCCAGATGAATTGCCAGCACTGAAATCTTGAGTACAGCCTTGTAGAGGACAAATTTAAACTATGCCCACCCTTCTGAACTATAGAAAATGTGAGATAACAAACATTAATTATTTTAAGTCACTAAATCTGTGATAATTTACTACACAGCAATAGAAAAGTAATACACGTACCAAGTGCCTAATCTTCCCTGACTTCTATACTACATGTTATGGGGCATAAGAAAGTAATATGAAACATCTGCTCAGAGAGTACTTCCACTCACTAGGAAAGACAAAGTACAAACCAGAAAGACTTTGAAAATTATGCCAGATAATCTATAAAAGTGGTTAACCCTTCATTATAACCAATTTCTCTTCTTTTGGGGCACATCTGAGACAACATTTCCCAGCCTCCAGTGAAATTACAGGTGGCCACATGGCTAAGTTTATCTAGTGCAATGTGAATGGAATTAATGTGGATCACTTTCAGGTCTAGCTCATAAAATCCTGCCATATGAAGGTATTCATGTTCTCTGCCTTCCCACAAACTGTATTTAGACATCAAAAATCCCCTGAAAGTAATGCTGAGGATAACAGTGTTGCTGTTGGCCAGATCCCACAATGACAGTGTGGAGAAGTGTACCCCATTTCTTGCTTCCTGGAACTACATTGGACTCTATATATGAATGAGATAAATCTCTTTTATGTTTGAGCAATTGATACTTTGGGGGCCTATTTGTTACAGCAGCATTAGTCTTCCATATTTTTTACACCTTTATTTTAGTATAACTTGATATTTCAAAGTGACTTAAATATTATGAACACAAATAAATCAAAATGATGATAATTTCACTTTTTGCTTTTCAAACTCTAAAGATACAGATATACCCTCCAGGGAAAGAGAGAGGAAAACAGGTTATATATCCTCTTGTGAGTTCCAGATTTGTAAACTAAATACACCATCATTTTCAATTTGAAACACTTTATAATTCATCATGAAACATCCCAAATGTGTAACAGTCTTTTTTTTAACTCCATTTTTAGATGCAAAAAGGTTAAATGATCTGTGGACACCAACAAAAGGACAAAATTCAGGTTGAAAAGTTCTAGTGTCCCAAATCCTATCTATAGTAACAAGGAGGAATAAAATGATGATTCATGAGTTGAGTTAATCCTGGTAGACTTCTTGGGAGAGGTAAGTTCATAACTTGGTTTAGATAAACTTACATGATCCAGTCTAAGCAAACAAAGGACTCCTTTTGGACTGTGAATGAATGGCACAGGTCATTGAGAGAATAACAAACAATTTGGCTTGGATGGATGCAGTGGGTCACATTGAGAAGTAAGGAGTATAGAGATGAAAGGGACTAGTTGCCTTAAGTACAGGCTTGGTCTTCATATACTAGAGAAGCCAATTCAGAATCTTTCCAGAGAGGTAATAGAGTAGAAATATATCTTGAAACATTTGATTGAGTACCTTGTAGAAGAGTACATTATAGTAGAATCATACAGAATATAGATCCACTCGGAGACTATTGCAGAATTCCAAAAGGGAGATTAAGAGAGTCCCAGATTAGACTAGTATTTATGGAAATAGTAGTTTCATATTTACAAAAGGAATGGAGTTAGAGAAAAACAGGCTAGTAGAGAAGATTGCCCTGGAGAAAAAAAAAATTATTATGTTGTAATTAACAGATTGAATGAAAAGTAGAGAAAAAGGGAGCAATGGAGAATACAGGCCCCTTGGGAAGTTCAAGTGCTAGGGAATAGGCAGACTGATTAATTTCATCACTTCTCTCAGCCACAATGACTATGTCTTATGTTCCAGCCAGTCTGTGAGGCACATAGAATTCAAAGAAGAGTTAGACTTTGTTTACCCCCTGAAGATCTCCCAACTGAATGGGCTAGAGTGACAGGGAGCTGTCACAGGGATATCAGTAAACTATCATGGGAAAACAGAAGGCAGAACATCTGATTTTGCTCATGGGCATCTGAGAAGTCCTATCAGAGCAGATGACATTTCTATCAGGCTGTAAAAGACTAGTCTAAATCTTCCACAATTTCTTTCATGAGTATTCTATAGTTTTCTGAGTACAGATCCTTTGCCTCTTTGGTTAGATTTATTCCTAGGTATCTTATGGTTTTGGGTGCAATTTTAAATGGGATTGACTCCTTAATTTCTCTTTCTTCTATCTCATTGTTGGTGTATAGAAATGCAGTTGATTTCTGTACATTGATTTTATATCCTGTCACTTTACTGAATTCCTGTATGAGTTCTAGCAGTTTTGGGGTGGAATCTTTTGGTTTTTTCACATAAAGTATCATATCATCTGCAAAGAGTAAGAGTTTGACTTCTTCCTTGCCAATTCAGATGCCTTTTATTTCTTTTTAGTTGATTGCTAAGGCTAGAACTTCTAGTACTATGTTGAACAGCAGTGGTGATAGTAGACATCCCTGCCGTGTTCCTGACCTTAAGGGAAAAAGCTCTCAGTTTTTCCCCACTGAGAAGGTGAAGGATAAAGTGAAGGGTATTTCTGGCCAAGGAATAGCAAGTGTAGAGCAGAGCAGAGAAGTGCGAAAGAGGCTAGTTGCTTCTTTCTTGGTAATAAGGTCACTATGGAGGTTAGGATGGGTCAAAGGATGTGACAGAGAGGAATCACAGAGTTGGATTTGCTTCAAGAAACCCTGTAAATATTTATGCTATTATCAATAAGGTTTCGGGATTTGTTTCCAAACAGTCTTATCAATTTTTTCATAGGTACACTGGGATCTATTACCTTTGGAAGATATCCAGAAACAAGGTATGTAAAACAAAAGTCAACTAAGGGGATAAATTAAACTGGATGTAATAAAACACAGGAACCAAATCAGAAAGAGATAAGTAACTATCAAATATTGCAGAAGAAATTTATTCACTGTTATGTGAAAACCCACTCACTTAAACTCTAAAGGGCTATGATTACAAATAAGAAAACTTAAACAAATGGTCCAGCCACCAAAATCCCTGAATACCACGTCACTTGTCTGGGTGGAATCTTTGATCATTCAAGAGGAAGTAAGAAGGTAGCAGCTCCATTCAGCTTACTTATCTGTTCCCAACTGATTCATCCTTTTATACCACAAGTCAGTCAATTTAAAGTCTGGTGATAAATGAGGCATGAGCACGTGAGAGCTTGCAGTGAAAGGAACTGAGTGAGGAAAGAGTAAGAAAGATGGTAGCAGGGTGCAGAGGTTTGAAAACCTAGGGGGTTACTCTAATGGGGTAGGGAAATAAAGACCTAGTCCCTTCTTGGGTAAGACAATGGAGACCAAAATTAAGTAAAAGGGGGTAGAGACACACTCAGGTCTCTTTCTTTTGAGTCCTGACCAAAAGAGAAGAGAGCTCAGGCCAACTGCACAAAACACATAGACAGCCTAGTTTAATGTCAAAAATTGATGGCTGCAGAGAGAGAGAATGAGAGAGAGAGAGATGGACAACTGCTTTTAGTTCCTCTTGTGTTTTCTTACTTAAAAACAAGTCTCTGAATTAGACTTTTAACTACTCTCAGAACTCTAAAGAGAAGCATCAAAGTCCCCCTAAAGGCAGAATAGGCTCAGATAAGAGAAAGGGCCCTTCTCACTGTGAACTCAGAGTGTCCTCTCTCTCCACCTGTTAGGGAAGTAGAGGACAGCATGCATGATACTACTGCCTAAGAGTGAGGTCACCTTTCCATTTTGGAGAAAATACTGGACATTTCAGCTTGGCTTTTCAAACAGGTTTTAAGAGGTAGTCTCCCTCCAAATAGCTTCTCTTCCCTCTGTTCTTTCACTTTCAAAGCATCAATTCCTTGAGCTGACCAAGCCACACTTGAAAGTGGTCAATAAGTACCATTCGCTCAATACACAAGAATCAGAGCCTATGGGGAAAGGCAAAGAAAGACAACGTCCTTGCTTTCACAGACCTCTTTTCTCAGAATCCCCAGATATTAGATCAAATATATATTTGAAGATACCAACTAGTATTTTGCCGTTGCAACTTAAAAAGTATCAGACTTTTTTCCCCAAACAAATTCTTAATGTAATTTCAAATACCAAACAGATAAAAGTAGAAGGAGGGGGATTCTGAGCCCTACCTTCTGACCAGCCCAACCTCTCCCAATTCCACTCTCACTTCCAGTGGCCTCCCATGTTCTTCTACTGAACCCAGAATCTTGGAGAACATGGTTTTAAAGTCACCAATTTAGTATAATCTGTTTTTGGTTTTTGGTTCCTAAAGAGGAAACAGGCTTAGAAAGGAGAATGACTGGTTGTAGGAATCAGGGAATGGTGACCTAGAGAGAATATCAGGCCTAGAATCAGGAGATTTAGTCCAAAATTTCTCTCTAATTAACAATTTAACTTCAGCAAGTCCCTTAATGGCCTTTGTTCCTTTATTTTTATAGTTCAGTTTGTAATGGATGCCCTCCATTGGCCCTTCTATCTGTAATATTTTAGAAGTCTGTTAATTTTTCTATCCTTTGCTTCTCTCAAAGTGGACCTCACAATGTGAAACATTCAAATGCTTTAGAAGTAAAGTTGGCTGAGCTTAGCTAGTGAGACAGCTTTGTTGCCAAATGTCACTAGGTCAACATACATTGTCATAACATTGACAAAGGGGGGATGGACTGGTGGCCTTATTCATTCAGCTTAATAATAAAAACAGAAAGACATCTTCATCACAAAATACCAGTACATGGATTTTGCTCTTTCACAGTCCAGTCAATGGGCTATGGGAAAATTCAATGTGGGAGGTACTCTGAGCATTTTAATTTCAGTTTAATCAAAGAAAGACACTTAGACATTACCCCAAACAGGAGAGCATGAGATATATAAAAAAACTACTGAATATTATTAGCACCAGGCTTCCCAGTCTTTGCTTAATGATCAGATCATCTAGAGAGCTTATAAAATATATAGATCCCAATGCCTGTGAAGACCTTTGACTCATAGGTATGGGGCATATTTTTATCATCTGCCACAACTGATTCTGATTATTAGGCAAGTATGGGAAACACGATGTCAGTGCAAACCTTCTCTTTTACTACTCATGGAAAAAAAAAAAAAAACAAGACCAACATAAATCATGTATTAGTCACACTTCAAATCAAAGCTTTAGTGATTGCCAGTAATCACTGACAACAGGGGAAGAAAACTGCCAATGGCTTTATCCAAGATATCTTACGAAAAGGTCCCTCTGTAACTGAAGCACACATGTGGTATATATTCAGTTCTAGGTTATATATTTTTAATATCATCTTTGCCATTTGATTGCATATAATTGACCTCACTGTAACCTACAGAAGAGGGAGATTTAGAAGCAAATCAGTATGACAGGGAAATGGTCCAATTATGCTGAGCCTTGATGTTCTCTTAGCAAAGCAGATAGAGACAGCATGTGAAGACACAAAGGGAAGTGGGAGGCACTGAGAGTGTCATTAGATGAGGGAGATGAAAGGACAGCAATTATTCTAATCATCTACGAAGAGGGTACAGTAAGGCTTCCTATAATTGCTGAGTGATGCATGAAGTCAGTAATTTTAACTGGCCTTTAAAATTTTTTTCTAGAATGAAAACTAATTTTGCTTTTTATCCCTTGGGCTAGTGAAAAGTATTAATCAGTCCCCCATTAAACAGCAGCCAGCCAAATCTGTTTCACTATCCCTCACTCAAGATGAAGAAGACCATACCTTCTGTACTAAACACGATTTGCAACGTTCTGTTATTTTTTTGTATGTTTAGAATGCTGAAATGTTTTTGAAGTTAAATAAACAGTATTACGTTTAAAAAAAAAAAAAGATGAAGAAGACCAGTGATTACCAGAAATTCATGTCCAGTTTTGAATGATATCTGTTTCATGTGGACGAATGGTCTAATGGTCTAGTGACTCCGTATTGATTCTCATGTTTTGTTTTGTTTTGCTTTTTTCTCTCTTCTTTTCTCCAGATCCAACATCTGCTAAAATCAGTTTCCAAGATTTTGGAAAACTGACCATAAGAAAAATCCATCTCTGATAACTTGAAGATAAATGCTTATAAAGTAACTTTCTAGTAAGCAGAAATAGGAGCACTTGTCTTTGTCTTCTCAAAAAAAATAGTCATGTAAGTCTAGATACATAACTGCTACTAAAAACAAAAATACTTTTGCATTGCATTAGTTGTGTATTTACTTGATCCTCCCTCCAGTACACACGTGTACTCACACATGCAGTTGGCTAAGACAACTGCCAGAATACCAAATCCAGGGACCTGGAGAGAAAACCCTCCATGCAGGCCTAATGAGGGAAGAAAGAATGAAGGAGTGGGTGAATGAATGAACCAATAAATCAATGCCATTGCTTTGTACCTAGAAGCAAAAGTTTCTTTTGGCATTTGTGCCCTAGGTGAGGGGACACTGACAGAATGGAAGACCGTTTGTCAGGATTGTACTGGTCACCGTTTCTAGTCTCTATGTCACAAAAGCATTCATCTTTTCAATCCCTTATTCCACCCTTTATTTTTTTTAATTTAAATTTGATTAGCCAACATATAGTACATCATTAGTTTCTGAGGTAGTGTTCAATGATTCATCAGTTGTGTATAATGCCCAGTGCTCATCACATCACATGTCCTCCTTAATGCCCACCATCCAGTCACCCCATCCCCCTACCTACCTCCCCTTCTGGAACCCGCAGTTTGTTTCCCAGAGTCAAGAGTCTCTCAGGGTTTTTCTCCCTCTCTGATTTCTTCCCATTTAGTTTTCCCTCCCTTCCCCTATGATCCTCTGTGCTATTTCTTATATTCCACATATGAGAGTGAAATCATATGGTAATTGTCTTTCTCTGATTGACTGATTTCACTTAGTATAATACCCTCCAGTTCCACCCACATCTATGTAAATGGTAGGTATTCATCCTTTCTGATGGCTGAGTAATATTCCATTGTATATATGAACCACATCTTCTTTATCCATTTATCTTTTGAAGGACATCTTGGCTCCTTCCACAGTTTGGCTATTGTGGATATTGCTGCTATGAACACTGGTGCAGGTGCCCCTTCTTTTCACTACATCTGTATCTTTGGGGTAAATATCCAGTAGTGTTATTCCACCTTTTAATGACTATTTTTTTATGCATCTACTATGAGTCAGGCACTATTTTAGGGTGCCAGGGTCAAAGTAGTGATTTAGTGAAATCAGATCACCTGTGTTTAAGCCTCGCCCTGCCATTTACCAGATGCATGACTTTGGATCCATTACTTAGCCTTCTGTGCCTTTTCTCTCACTTGTAATATAGTCCCTCCATCACAGGGTTAGAGTGGTGAGTAAGTAAATTAATTAGTAGAGGCAAAGTGCAGAGAACAGTGTCTGGCACCTGGGAACGGCTCAGTTCATGTCAGCTGCTATTATTATCAGTACAATTCCTCCTCCCTTGCTGGGCTGTAACTCCTTGAGGGTTTCACTCACTCTTGGATCTCTAACATCTAGCCCAAGGTCTGACATTGGTTGGTACTTAAGGGTTGTTAGTTGAAAAACTGGAATTCTACTTGGAGCCCCATAGTCAATCCAGTAAACAAATTTACTAACACAGTTTTAGCCCTAATTTTAACTCATTCCAAAATCAACATTTGGGTTAAGGAACACTGCTCATTAGGCCCATCAATCTAAACACAGTATAATTATAGCAAAGGCTGTTTTATCCAGTGTTCTGTAATTGGAGCTTCCTATTCACTAGCACTTTCCCAAATTCCCACAATAATCACTGATGTTCGTAACAACAGCCCTGAGGCAGTGCAAAATCCTTTCGGATAACCAAGAACGATTACACCATGTTCTGTCTAGCTAGGGGCATTTCACTGTTTTCTTGGCCTTTGAAAATATGTAATCCCTGGTTATTATCCATGGGGAATCTCTTTCACCAGAGGTCAGATTTCTTAGAGTACACTACCCTTTGATCAGCTCAGATAACTGTTTACTGTACTCAAAACCGGAAGACCAAACTTGCCCATAATCATGTGTGTGTGTGATACATAATTAGGTCATGGCCTGGTTCATAAGGGGAATCATTATCTGATTTTTTTTCCTTTCCTTTTCTTTTTTAGTAGAATACTCTATAAGTTCTTCTAACAAAAAAGCACTCCTTCTCCCATTGCTGGATCATGGGGATTGTTTCAAGGTAAAAAAAACACAAAAAACAAACCCAACACTGTTCAATGCTTTCCCTCAAGCATTTTAAATTTCAGTTTACAGTTAATCTCTTTATTTTCAGTATTTGACTAATTGATGGAGATGACATCTTTTAAACATAAAATGACTGCTTTCAACCCTAATCATTGTGTTTATGGCTTTACAATTTTTTTTGTACATATCAATTTAATGTGGGTAGGGGTGGTATAACATTATCATTGTAAAGATCTTTATACATAATCTTAATTACTGAAAATACTGATATCTGAATGGAAAATATTTGGAAAAGTACTCTGAATTACCATCTGTGCAACTGCAAGGAGTTTTCTTATTGACTAGGTGCTTCAGTTTTCTCATCTGTGAAATGGTATTAATAATCAGTCCTACTTCACAGAATTATAATGATTACATGTAAAATGCTTAGAAAAGTGCCTGGTACATAGTGAGAAGTCAATAAATGTTAATTATAAATATATAATTTGCCCTTTGATTTATATATTGTACAAGAGTGTTGGGACTTTTGAGAGTCCCTTGTATTTATTATATAGTTATCACTTCAGATTGTTAGAGGACATGGAGTTTTCAAAGAAGGAGAAAATGAAGGAAGAGGAGAAGAAGAAGGAGGAGAAGGAGGAGGAGAAGAAGAAGAAGGAGAAGGAGAAAGAGAGGAAGCAGGAGGAGAAGAAGAAGGAGAAAGAGAAGAAGAAAGAGGAGGAGAAGGAAAAGAAGAAGGAGAAGAAGGAGGAGTCCCAGCTGCAGCTGCCCCATCTGCCTGCTGCTGTATCGAGATGTGTTGGGAATTCAGCATTTGGGTTATGGAACCCAATGCTTAATAAATATAGTCATTAAAAGGTGGAATAACACTACTGGATTCAGAATTCAGAACTCTGACTCAGTATGCTATCCTTGTTCCTGAGGAACAAGTAAAGCGCCCATTTATTTCTTCTTAACATATTTCTCTTTCAAATGGAGGTGGTATACCTTTTTCTTTAATGGAAGAAATCTCAGTTGCTTGGTAACAAAGCAGAAAATCAATGGCAAGCCTGGCCTTGGCAGTCCCAGTATACTTCATACCCAGGCCCTCCATCCTAAAGAACACTCCTTGGCCACTGTGTCAGCTTGCAGATTCTCAAAGCACTAGGCTCCTGGCAGGATGCCACTTAGAGAGAAAGCAAGGCTAGGCTTCTAAAAATTCCTTGTAGTAATGACTGAAATGACACCAACATGGAAATGAGGAGTTCAGAATAACAAGTCCTCAAGCCTACCTTGTCCCCTTATCTCTGTCCCCTATGAGTACCAAAGAAATGCCTGGAACATTCTCCAGTGAGGCTATAAGGGGGTAACCAACACCTCTGTTACTCTTTTTCCACATAGCTTTGATCTCCCATACCCACTTTATTTGGTCAAGTGAACGGAAATATACACATAAACCATCCAGTGCTTATGGCCAACACAAAGTACTCCCATAAACCCATACATCTTCTACCACTGTCAAGACCAGGCTGCCTGGTGAGGCCTCCAGCTCTTCCTATTTCAGCCACCCCCTCCTCCATACTACATGGCATTATTGTTCAGGTTTGCATTTTACATTTACAATCTCTATTTCATGCCTTATCTCCTCCTATCCCTAAGGTAACTCCTTGAAAAACAATGGGTGTTATCTTCATTCTAAAATACAAAGAACCACACCCTCTAGAAAGTTTGGAACTAGGATGCTAACTCAGGCATTCTGATGCAGAATGCAAGAATTGTTCTACTACCCTATATGGATTTCCTTCATTCATTTTTTTTTATAGACAAGTGTGACATACACCCCTACCATGTGACTACATCAATACATTTATAATGTGTGATGCAAAAATATCCAATGTATAAATTAGAATCAACAGCTAAGGAAGTTGCCCAAGTTTGATGAAGAAAGGAAAGATAGGAAGGCTGGTAATGATCTAATAAATATACTTCCAGATAATTCTTTCCATTAAAAAGTATTTGTGGACTGTTACAGCTTGGAGGATACTAAGGAGACATGAAGAATAAACGAAATGTTTATTGGTATCTTGGACTAAACCCTAGAACATAAGAAGAACAT
Source organism: Nasua narica (assembly GCA_028533885.1). NCBI lineage: Eukaryota > Metazoa > Chordata > Mammalia > Carnivora > Procyonidae > Nasua > Nasua narica. The sequence continues at coordinate 106,007,576 of CM052797.1, read as the reverse complement.
TAGTTGAAATATCAGGAAAATCTGAATAGAATTTACAGTTAATAGTATTGTACAAAAATTAATTTCTTAGTTTCAATAAATATACCATGGCTATATAATGTGTTAACATTGGAGGAAGCTGGGTGAAGGGCATGAAGAACACGGTATCATCTTTGCAACTTTTCTGCAAAGCCCAAATTATTCCAAAGTAAAAATTTCAAGAAATTATTAAATTTCTTAATTATTAAATTATTAGGTGAATAATTATTAAATTATTAGGTGTATTTCAGACTACATTTATCAACTGTCCTTTCCCAAAGCAACAACTTCAATCCCTATTTTTTCTAAAAAATTGACTCTTTCCTATGTATGTCTTCTTTTTAAAAAAAGATTTTATTTATTTATTTGAGAGGGAGAATGAGCAGGAGGAGGGGCAAGCTAGGACTCCCTGCTGAGCATGGAGCCCAAGAGGGCTGGATGTAGGCCAATTCCAGGACCGTGAGATCATGACCTGAGCTGAAGTCAGACACTTAACTGACCGAGCTCCTCCTATGTACGTCTTTTAAAGATTACCCTTTTTGGTCCCTTGCAGAAAAGATACACCTTAGTGATGTTCCCTTTCATTTCTTCATGCAAGGCCTCTAAGAAAGATGGCTTTGGAGGATGATCACATGTAATGAAACTGAAACTTACTTCTCCCTTCTCTTGCTCTCTGCATATAACCAGTTTTCAAGTTTCTGGGGAATTAGTTGAAATTCTGACAGAATAGAAATAGTCTCCTCAGTCCGCCTAAATGTAACCATTTCTCAAATGAAAAGGGAGGTTAATGAAGATGGCAGAATCCATTACTTATTTTTTGTGTCAGGATATAAATCTTTTGATGTAAAGAAAGGATTCTATTCATTTTGTTTTAATCTGTATTTTTAGGTAAAGCATTTCAGACGCAAATATAGTCAAATCTCAGAGAAAAATCTAGTAAGAGAGTAAGTGCCAGACTTCAAGTATACATTTCATATGTCCTTGTTAACTTTGCAATTAGATTCCCCTTTGGTGCATTCACTGGAGACATGTTTATTGAGCAAACACCGTGTATGCAAGGATGGATAGGACCAGGCCCCTGTCTTTAAGGATCATGTCACCTGGCAGAAGGAACTGAATAAGAAAGCAAATTATGACACTTTGACACTATCCCTAGTATGACCAGCTTTTTGTCATTCAATTCAGTATAGATATTTCTGTTAACTAATATAGACTTTGTGGAAAATTTTGTGGAAATACAATGATAACACTCACCTTAATTTCAAACTTGGTAATGATCTATTGAGTCAAAACAAATTCCATTGGAGATTTTAAGAAGTGAAGAGGCTCTTAATCCATCTTTTAATATATTATTGGTGGATGGAATAGCCACTTTTACAGTCCAAGAAAGCAGGATATGTCATAGCTGTAGTAAAATCCACACTCATTCATCTCATGGTAGAGTGTATTTCAGGCTTCATTTATAGCCTACCTTTAGAACAACTTCAATCCCTGTTGTTGTTTTTTCCCTCAATATTTGCCTCTTTCCCATTTACACAGATATGCTGGAAGGAATACCTCATTTGCTCAAATGTTTTTGGATGCTTGCCCAACAGAAGATTTTAGCAAGCATCTCTCAAGAAGACGTTGTCACCACTGTAGCTGGTCCACTTTGGAGGCACTGCTCTCGGCTTTATAAAGCCCTTCTGTAATTCTCTAAATCCATTCTGACGATACAGCTTTCAAGCTTTCAGATTCTATTCTCTGGCCTTGAATTGTCTGTTGTACTCATTAATTACCTTTTTGTGAAAGAGAAAGAAAAAAGAATAATAATAATAAAAAAAGAAATCTCTCTCAATTTCCCTAAAGCCCCAGACCTTTCTTAGGATTCACCAAGAAAAGCAATTATCTTTTTGTACGGTATTGATCTGTCTGGACATTGCCTCTCAGCGGATCATCTATTTAGTTCTGGAATCTAAAAATCCTCACAATGCCAAACTCTGTGTTACCACCTGAATTAATGTCCATTCCTCATCTGCAGGCACCCGCTATTGGTCAAGTTCACTATCATATTAAGCTGTTTCACAATGGAATTTCACTCAGGAAGGAAAATACTTTGGTGTTCACGGTGTGCATGTATTTGGAATTTCTTCACTCAGCACCATTTAAGACCCTAAACTTTGATTAATCAACTAAGCTTCAAAATTGAAAGCATGCTCTTTGGGAGGAAACACATGAGATTATTCACGGAAGCCTTGTAGAATTTACTATATCACAGTACTTCCCATGTATGATTGATAAAAATCTGTGTAGGAGTATCTGGCCATAGAAAGTCAGAAAGTCTTCTGAGGCTTCATGTAATTCACAATACCACTAAATTCTTTGAAGGTTTCATTGGTAAATATATTCTAGAAAATGATACATTAGCATTAACACTATCTTACAACCTCACTTTGAAAAGAGAGGCAGCACTGGAGAATAGGAACCTGCTGACAAATTCAAATTTTTTTTTTCTTTACTTACTGATGCATAAAATTAGAGTTAGGGTGATTTTCCTAGGTGACCAGTTAGTTTTCTCAATATTAATATTAAGTAAATATTAACATTAAACTGCATTTTAATTGATTCTTTTGAAGTTTGGATACAATACACAGGGACTCATGAGCTAGGACTTCTGGATATTCTTTCTTGAGTTGGACAAGCCAGTTTAACAGCAGTAAAGAAGTGGTAACTTCCTGATGTGAGCACTCTCATTCAGTAGCTATACCAGCAAGTTCCAGGAACTCATCTATGAGAAGGCAGATAGATGCTTACTTATGACTGGTCTGAGTCAGTTATTATGGTCTATGATTGCCAGTGGGTTATATCTACCAGACAAGTGATTGTCTCCTAAAATAGAGACATCTATAATCTTAAGATGATATATAAATGACAAAATTTTGACAGGAATAATATTTAAAACGAGTAAGATGCTTCTTAGTGCTCAAATATACTCTCTGCCTGAACTTACTCTTACTTAGGGAGAAAACAGATTACCTTCTCCAAATCAAATATTCTGTGGAAAATTTTGCCACTTGTCTGTCATGCTAATTGGCATTTGTAGATAGACTCATGCTCCTCCTCAAAGATATGTTAAGTCATATCTTATCAGACTACATAAAGCCCCCTCGGCAAGATTTTGAGGGCTCTGCTAGCAGTAACTAATTTTCAAGATTTTTCCAGCAATGGTTTCCCCAAAGCCTTGTGACTGGCTTTCTCTCTTGTTAGGAAAGGTAGGAACTATGCAGACACATAAGTGGAAAAGCTGATAAAACAATCTCTTGGTTTCATCTTGTTGCCTTCCACTCCAGGGACCGATATGACATGAGTGTGCCATAGAACAGAATAGTGTGGAGGCTGAAGGATTTAGGGGACAGATTGTGTAGGCATTAGGAAATTCCAGGAAGAAGAAAGAACCTGGATTTTGGTTATCGGTACACCTGGATTTAAATCTGGTCTCAGCTGTCTACAAGTGGCAGGAACCTTGGCAAGTCACCTAACCTCTGAGTTTGGATCTCCAATTGTTATATGAGGATAATAGTTCCTATCTTTGCGATCTTTGAGGAGATTACAGGGAAAACAAAACAAAACAAAAGCAGACTATCCACTCCCCCCCCACACACACTTGTGCACTAGTCAGTGCTGTATGAATAGCAGCATTTTTATAAGACAATAGTTACTCCATTTAAAGGGTGTTTTTAATTTTAACGAAGTATTTGAATTGGATTTGTACCTCACTTGGGGCCTTTCTCTTGAAAGGCAAATTATTAGATATGTGAAGGGGTGTCTAATTGTTTCTTAAGGAGTGTCTTCTTTCTTCTCAGATCAACTTCCACCCCTACTCCAATATGGGCTGAATGTTTACATTTGTGATTATCTGCATCATGTAATGCAATAAATATATCATGAAATGTAATAAAGAGGAAATCCTAAGAGGGATTTAGAAAGAGGGGACACTAAAAGGAAGTCCTTCGCAGTTATTCTTGGGCTATCTTTTGAGTAAAATGAGGCACATATCTGTGGTAGGTGGTTCAATACCAGTGCAGATGCTAAATTACTTGGCCAACCTGTGTAAACTCCAATAATCGTTCCTTCTCAGTTAGCAGCAAGGTGTGGCTTGGGGTTTACCTGACTGGACTGAGGTGCCACTGGCACCAATTCAGGAGCTCAGGAAATACATTACACTGTACAGAGACCCCCTTCCTCTATTCGGTCCATTACATAAGGCCACAAGCAGGCAGTAATGCACGAGAAGAGAAATATGAGGCAGGAACACCACCGCGGTCGAAGACCAGATTCTGAGAGGCTTTACACCTAGGAAGATATATTACGTAATCCTGGCACAAGCAGATTGGCCAACGCAACCCAACTGCTAAATTGGAAAGTCTTATTTAGCAACCCTGGATGTTTTATGCATTCCCTGCCATCGTCCCTGTGTTTCTAAAATAAGGAGGAGCTTTTATGTGTCAAGTACAATGTTGTGCACATCACATATGTGATCACGTTTCATTTTCTTAACAGGTGTGGAAGGTACAGATGATAACCCCGAAGTAAAGCTCCGGAAAGTGACAGGCGACTACTTAAGACCATCCCAGGAGGAAAAGATAGAGCTAGGGTCAAAAGCTAAGTTATTCTGATAGAGGTCAAAAACATTGTTGAAAAGATGCCTGTTGACTTCCTCTGAGATCCCCTTGCTCCTGTTGCTTGCAGCAGATGACCATAAAAGTTTTTTCACTGGGAAGTTTAAGAATATCAGATGTGAACTTCCTCGACTCTCCTCCTGTTCATAATTTTGGTGCAATTCCCCAACCCTGTTTTCATCTTTGTTCTAAGGAGAGGTGTCCAAAATTAAACCACCCCCTTGGTTTTTCTTTCCTTTCCCTGTTTCCTCCACCTCCAAGTTGGCCAAATTTGTCCACGTCGTCTTCCATGCAATGCCAATCTCTGCCTTTGTACTGGCCCTTTCTCTTGTGCCTGAAAACATCCTTACGTCTCCTTTATGCACACATGCACACTCTCTCCATGTCACTACCTTGATGGAGATGACCTACGGGTTGCAACTCTGTGAGTTAAGTAGGGCATATACAGGCCCCATTTTTGCATATCAAAAAGCTGATTGTCACAAACTAAGTGACTCTAACTCAAGACCCCACGGTCTTGAACCCTATGGTCAAGACCTCTACAATGGCAGAAGTAGGGGGGATAAAACTCAGGTGTCCCACTCTCTTTCTACATGCAAAGCCAATGACTACTCAATGCCCATCGTGACACTTAAGATGGCCTCTTTCAGGGAAGGTCACCACAGCAAGTTCCACTTTTGTCTCTGGAGCATGGAGACTGCCTCATGCCTGGAACAGAGCTTCCAGCCCCGGGTGCCGGGGCCCTACTTACGATAAGTGACACATCTCTAATTATCGCATTGCCCAGACATCATAATCCATCCTCCCAGGTATGAAGGCCCATTAATAACTCTCTGGGAAAGGGAAGCAGTGTCCCAGATGCAGTCCTGTCACATGATCTGCTTTCTGATACAGAGTTCCCGTAATCAGTGCTAACATGCCCTCCAATGTGTCACAACACTCATTGTCTCTCAGCCTCTCACAATATCCACGAGGAAGCAAACCCCCTTATCATTTAATAACACTCCCTGATACTGAACACTGGAGAAAATGGAAACACTCCAAGGGAGAGGAGAAAGCTAGTTATGTGAGGAAGTTATTAAAGTTGTAACGCAGGCTCTCAGGAGCTTGAGCGTTCAGACAGACGGACAGATCCTACTTTAACCCTATTGCTGCCATCACTCTCAGGCTGGACAGACTTCTGGCATGACAGGGCCCCTGTGCACACAGAGGACATGCTTCGGGGAGATGAGAAGAAAAAGAAAACTATGGAGTCTGTGTTTCTGCTCTGCTGAATGAGATTTTGTGTTATTGTTTTCAGCTTGAAAGGAAATGCAGTTTGACACAGAACACCAGTTGAGAGTCTGTCCTGGGATTCAGAACTGATTTTGGTCATAAGCATATGCATTGGCCTCGGGGTACGTGTTTATACAGTAGAGAATGCTTTCCTCTGCTTAGCATGAGGGCATGCTACGAAATGGAATGTAATGGTATAGGGCAAACTGCTTTAAGCTTTTCAGAGAAATTATTAATAAATAATTATTAATAAAATGATGACATTATTAATAAATTGATGACATTAACAACATTTAAGATGCTAACATTTAAATAACCCTTAGGATGGGGTCAGGCAGTTTACCAGGGCTTTCAAGGTAACATCTCATTTAATCCTCATGTCAACCCAATGGAACTTTATTATTCTCCCTTTCAACAGGTGGGGAAACTGAGGCAGGGAGCAGTTATGTAACTTGCCTAAAGTCACAGAACTATCGAGGAACAGAGATGGGACTTGAACCAAGAAAGTCTGGCTCCAGAGCATGCTCTTGGTAAATAGGTCTGCTATTAAGTAGAAACCTTGAATTTTATATTGGTGAGAGAAACAGAGAGAGAGAAACCGAGACAGAGAACCTGTAGAGAGGGCTCAACAGGAGTGAGCATGAGAGATCAGAGACCATGTAGGCAAACGATACTTCACCATCAACAGAACCCTAACCCACCTGTCCTCCAGCCTTCAGGAGCTCAGTCTCCACCTTCCTCAAAGTCCAACGGAAACAAAACACGGGGCATTGTCCTTACACAGTACAATCTGACAATCACGAGGCTTGTGTTTTACCCCCGCCTTCTCACTAGGTGATTATGACCCTAGGTAGCTAAGTCTCTGTGTCTCTGCGTAGTCACCTCTAAGATGAGCATTTGAATGACAGCCTCTCAGATGCCCTCTAGCCTTGAACCATTCATTCTGGGCTTCTGACTGAGCACTGCTGACACCGGCTACTCATTCCATCAGTACAGGGTTCCCCACCAGAACAGGTATCTCCAAAGTGGGCTGAGCACCCCCCAGAGGTGCCAAGGTGGGTTCACTGGGGTTATGGCGAAAAATACTGGAACGTCTATTTTTGAAATCTTCACTTTTAGAAATTCTGATGTTGCTGCATGTTTCATAATATAAACAATATGTTAGCACGGGTGCATACTACATTAAACACATATATAAGTGGTGCATGGTTATTTATTTATTTATTTTCCTATGTGTGGACAATCAAAAATGTTTGGAAGCCATGGTACTTGAGAGCTAAGCTGGGCCTGGCTCTTTGCAGCGCCCCCCAGAGGCTATACCCGATTTGCCATATTGGTGGAATCCTACCAATGCCAATAGACAAGGACTAGAACTTAAAGCTAGTGCCAAGGTGGTTCACACTGCAATTTAGTTTTGCTTCCTAAAATTCAATGCTTAATGCCGTTTCCTAATTTTAAACCACAGGGGCAGGAATAAATATTAACAATAACAACATCAACAATAATTATTAATGACTGGTTTAAAATCATGTGTACTAGGGGAGAAAATCCATCTTATTACACAACCATATCTGAAGCCCAGATTTTTAAGGAAAGTATTACTCTAAAGGACAGGTGCAAGTGCCCAATGGAATCAAGATATTCTCTCTCAGAAAAAAGATCATCATTTACCCTTAAGCCTCTGTGATTATCCTTACAGTATGTTAAAATATATGGAAACATGTTCACAGTGCCCTGTTAGTTTTCTCTACCATTCTATTTTTCTGAGTCACAAATAGATTAAGTTCAATTTTGAAGTAATCCTCTCACTTGATTTCCCTCTCTATATTCAGATACTCACAGTAATACCTGGGATATGATGTGCTATTCTGACCTCTTTAGTTTGGGAAGAATATTGAAATATCAGAGAAGCTACAAAGATAGGCTCCAAAAAAAAAAAAAAGGCAATGTTACAAAGGCTAGAAGATAAAACATATGAGGAAAGGTGGGAAGAGCTAAATTTATAACGTCTGGCAAAGCAATGACTCCAGGGGACTAGATCACAGCCTATAAATACCTTCAAGGTAACAATATAATTGAAGGGAAAGAATTATTCATAGTCTCAGAAGATGGCATGACTGGAAGCAATGGCCTGAAGCAATGGAAGAAAAAGTTTAGGTAAAATTGTCAGGAGTAGTGCAGGTGGGAGGAGGGTGGGGAAATTCTTGACTATCTGAGGAATGAAACAGGAAAAGTAATACGGGAGGAAGAATTTGAAGCACTTTGATCCAGACAGCCCAAAGCTTTTGAGTAAGAAACAAGCGTTTCTTCTGTTTCTCAATCATGAACCACCTTTCACTCTTGCGGCAATTCAGAGTTCTCAGATGCACCCCTAAAAAGCGGCCCCCTTCAGAAAAGGCTAAGTAATTGGATTTTTGTGTGAAGACTCTTAATTAGAGGCAAATAGTTAATAAGCATACTCTGATACACCAATATTGTAAAATTATGCAGTAAAATATGATAGAAAAATGTGTTATTTTATGTATATTATATGGAATGTCATATTTTAAGAATGACACCCAACTTTTCCCAGAAAAACTAATAAAATTTTCATTTATTAATTACCATTTTGTGTTCAGTATTAAGGTTCTCAAAGAGCCCAAATAAGTGAGCCATTGAGTTGAAATCATTAAATGTGTTATGCTAAATACCAGGTTATATCTACGAAACAGACATGTGAGCCCCACATATTTCTGAGTGGGTAAACAGGTGCCTTAGGACAGCAATGTAAAAGTCCACTTCTAGGCCCTTCTAAACTAAGCATTATAAATGGCTATGTCTATGAAAATGTTTGAGAGCTCAGTTTACATATAAAATGAAAAGGTATGACCCACACCATTAACACTACTTCTGGGTGAGAGGACCCAGAATGTCTAAGATCTGCAGGTATGGGACAGGCAAGGGGATGAATGAAGATGCTGAAGGATTTGTATGGCAGAGAGAGGGCGGAGGCTACAGTTGCTAGAAATGGCATCTCTATAAAAATGGCAACCGTCCGTGTCTCTAGCTGGCTGATGCCACATAGGAGCATTCAGCCCAGTATAGCTAAACCTTCTAATTTTTTAAAGAGAAACTGGAAATCTCAAGTTGTATATGAAACACCTGAGCTTTAAAACATATTTGTGTATTGGATGAGGCTCAAGGGACACTAGCTGGGCATACTCTCTAAACCTCTCACATTGAAGACAAGGGACACCTTGTTTTCTGAGATCAGGAACCAGGAATAGCACATTGGTGCTAAAGGGGCTTCTTTGTGCTACACTGCCAGATACCGGGGAGAGAGAAGGAAGAAAATACTTCATTCCTGATTTTTCAGTCCAATGGACCCAGGAAGGGAGGAGGTATTGAAGCAATTGCAATAGTTGCGTTTTTGATGGCCCCAAGCAGCTGCCCTGCGAATGCTCAGGAATCTAAGCACGCTGACCAGGTTCATAACCAGTAAGGAGGGCACAGCTGGCTCTGGCCTCACTGTCAGGCATCAGGAACAGTGGAAACTCCTCCTCAGAGGGGATCAAATCTTTGACTACTCTGAAGACAGAAGAGAACACTACTGTGACTACTGTGACTTTTTATGGACACACACAGAAACTTAGTGGAAGTTTGTTTCCAGAAGTTGCTATGTGAAAAGCAGTGGTTAGTTAGTAGGTTAGTAGTACTAGTAATCTAGTAGGTCTCGGTCTAAGTTTATAAGGTGGCTCTGGGTGGTTAGCAGTGGAGTATGAGTTCACAGAATGGTGTGGTTCAGTTTGGGCTCTTAAACACACACACATACACATTTTTCCTGTTGGGTAAAATGAACTGTTCTTTGTCAATCCCGTGCTGTTGGCCTAGGCCGCACAGAGATGTCACTGCGCTTATAAAGCCATCTGACCAGCTCACGTGGGCAAAATCACATGCAGAGAATTTGGCGTCAAGTCTCACTATTTCACAACATCCGTTGCTCTCTTGGAGAGAGACACGAGGGCTGAAGATGCGTACCTCATTGGGAAGTCTGGTTTTCTTGCTAGGGTTGGGGTTTATACCCTGGATAGTTTGCTATTAATATACCAGTCATATCAAACACTCACTTTTTACAAAGAAGCAATTTGTGGAAACATGGAAAAGTCTCCCACAGTGCCTTTCTATGTTCTTTCACAACCATTGTATAAAGTGGGTGTTTTTGTTTTGTTTTGTTATTTAGAAGGAGAGAGCTAATGGTAAGTTCTTAGTTCCAGAAGGGGGTTTGTTAACAAGATGGTGAATCTCCAATTTTGGATGAAACACATTTAACTGTTCTCTGGAGAATCACTGTAAAATAATCATTCCCAGAGTCTCTGCGGAGACCTAGCTCAAATAAAAGATCAAGATTTAGAAATAGACTTGAATGGTGTTCCCTAGAGCTGACTTACTGTGTCTGCATTTCAGTCCAATGTTTGCCTGTGTTTAACGCACACACACAGCTTGAAGAAGGAAGCGCACACTCTGTGTTTTGCAGTGTTTGGGTGTGAATCAAAGGGAAACATGTGGTCCCATTCTGTTTCCCGTGGCATTCAGTGAAGGGAAGGGAAAAACCTAATTTGTACTGATACTGTCACCACAGGGGGCGCTCTTGTCATTGGCTGGGTGTGGGGGGCTGGGAGCCCTAGGTCAATATATAGACAGGACGGTATAAGCAGGCTTAGAGAGTATATTGGAAACACTGCGGTCTATCTCCCAGGGAGGGTGAGTTTTCATTTGATTTTGGTCTTTGTCCTTTTTTTTTTCTTCTCAGTTAGTACTGTTTCGATGCCTCTAGCAATTTGCTGTCTGTGAAATATAGATGGATGTTCTGAAGGAATCCTGCATGATTACAGAATAAAACAATAGGAATGGCCACAGTCATTTCAAAGAAAAAGGCACAGAAATGGAGGGTAGAGATGTTATTCCTTTTTGTTTCATTTTGGTACCAGAAATAAACTAGAGTGGTTGTTAATGGTGGTCTCAGTAGAACCAGCTGGTGAGAGGGCCCTTTGTGCTCTTCTTTGATTATAAGAGTAAGAGAGGTTCACATGCAGATTTGGGACACTGAGAAGAGTACAAAGACGGAAATAAAAGTTTGGTGGGGATTTGCCAATCTGTTACTATGTCAATTAATTAAATATATAGGACATCGCATTTTCAGCAAATTCTGCAGAACGCAGGTTCTGATTGCTTGTACCCATTAGGAGGTAAGCTCCATGCAAACAGGGAGCTTGTCTATCTTGTTTTACTCTTGTATCACCAGGTTCTAGAATTTACCTGATACAGAGTAGCAGCCGGTTGAATAAATAAATGAATGAATTGTCTTTCACTAAAATAGGCTGGTAATCTTTGCCTGCCCGGCTAATTGTAACTTGGCAAATCGACTCCTCCCACCTGCCTTTTTTTCTAAAATCAAGTTTGTCGTGTTATACTTCTTGCTATATACCCCTCTTGCTATTCCCAGCTAAACCTCAGGGTGATTTTTGTCTTATTTTGAAAGATAGCTGCTCTTTGTGGGTAGTCAAGGACTTCCCCCAATGCACCTTCACAGTGCTTTGGGCAACTGTCGCAACAAACTCATTTTCCTCTTTCACACTTTACTATTGAATTCAAGCTCTGCTGTTTAGCCATGCAACAAAACCAGCTCCAGTATTGTTGATCTAAGGAGCAAGCATGAAAGCCCATTAACCTTAGGAATTAGGCTTCAAGTGAGGGGCAAGTTGAATGGAATCTGCTCCCACTCTAAGAAATGTGATTTCCAGTATAAAGGTCTCCCTTTCAAGTTTCTACTGTATTCTGCCACTAGATGTGAGAAGCTAACAGGCCAGTGGATAACAGCCTGGAGCTGTCGTGAAGATACTTACACCTGGTTTTAAATTAGAAATACAAAAATTAAATACTGACTGCAGGGAGACTAAACGTGTCTCCGTATTATCTGAGATCATTTAGGGTTTTCAAGCAGGGGTTTTTGGAGACTTCTAATATGGCATTTACCACACTAAAATATGAGAGTACATTTATCTAGTAATCTCTGCTCAGATACACTACATTTGAAAGGATTTGTGTTAAAATTTGGGGAAAAAAGGTACCTCTGAGCTTCTCATAGCACCATATTGCATTTAAAAGCTCATATTAGTTTCCAAGCCTATTCTGCATAGGGATGTTTCAGAGAGTAGTTTGGGAGTAATTGGGTGCCTTAAAGCCATTGAGCTTACTGGGAAGCAATAAAAGGTAATGCAAAATGGAGAGTTTCTTTGAATCCCAAAAAAGTGACCTAATTCCAATTATGTATTCTGCTTTAGCCAAAATGCTGTGCTCCATCCCTCTATTTCTGTTTACTGTTCTTTACGGTGTGGATCAAAAAAACCCAAAAAACAAACAAACAAACAAACAAACAAAAACCACAGACCCTATTAAATTAACTACATCTGACTTTAACATTGAATAGGTAATTATCAAAAGCAGTATGCATAACATTAGAATCAAATACATCACTATTTCATCTTTTTTCCTTCCCTTAACACGAGGAACAAATGGCTACTTAATCTTTTGAGCCTTTTTCTTAATCTCTAAAATTGAGGAAATCTCACCAATTGGACAGTGGTGTGAAGACCGAATGGGCTCTTATATACAAAGTGGCTAGCACAGTGACTCGACAATGAATAAAGCAGCAAATGCAAGAGTGATTACAAAAATAGGCGCACCATTAGGTAAGAATGTGTGTTTGTAGGGATGAGAAGTCATCCAGTAGAGTTTATTTCAAAAGGATTTACTACACCTATGTATTGTAGTTTTCATTTAAGAAAGGGCTGGATAATTTTATGACCGTTAATAACATTTACAGCTATCCAAGCTAACATGATGATGAGGGTAATCAGATTCCATGCCTCACTGCACAAGGTGATCAATGGGAGTTTGTTCCTTGGGGAACTATAGTATGACCTGAAATCCAAACAGCCTCCCCCAAAGTGATGCTCCAAGGGGTGAGGTGCAAGGTCTGAAGAGGCATACCAGATAAAAACAGCATTTGAAGACCACAGCCGTTCATGAACTCTCACAGTTGGGCCATTCACATTTTGGCTCTGATTTGCCATTTGACTGGTTGCTAACTCTTTTGTTGAAAACTGCAACTGCCTTAGCATCGCTTAGGTCCTCATTTCCAGGTCTCCAACCACAAACTCTTGGGCCTCAACAGCTTTGCTGGATGGTAGGTACACATATATTATTATGAAAATGATCTTATCTATTTTGTAGATCTTTCAATGGTGACAGGGCCCATTCACATGCATTATCTCATTTGATCTTCCCCACAATACTATGAGGTTGGCAGAATAGTGTCTATTTCTTCACCCTTCACATAAGATAACTGCTAGTTGGTGGAGTCTTCTGACTCTGAGTTAGCAATGTCCACAACAACTACTAAGAATGACTACTGAGGAGACTGTAATGACAAAGATTACGTGCTGTAATAAATACCAAAAAAGACAGAGAAGACATCCAACAAACATATGGCACATACAAGAGCTATAACTAAAAGGTATGGAAAAACTAGCTCTACAGCTACTTGTGTTTGAAAAACCTCTTTTAATCCTCTGGATTTCTGTAATATTTCACTATCTAGGTTTTCTCTGGCCCTCTAGCTCTTTCTTTTTCCCTTCCTCACTCTTCCTCCTGCATTTTGGAAAGTTATGTACATATTTCACAAGTTCCTACTCATTTACATCCCTGTAGATCTTAGCAAGCCTCCATTTCCCTTGTCATTTCAGGCTGCAAAATTTCAAGTCCCTGCTTCTGCCCGCCTCTTTCATCTGAGTTCATCATGCATTTTTAATTGGAACTCTCTAAATTGACTCTTGGATGCCATATGTATGTGTTGTATCATTAACATCATACTCTGACTGCCTTATCCTAAAATCCATTTTTCTTATGTGTGCCCTGTTTCACTGTTATTATTCATGAAATTTAACCTTCTCAGTCTCTTAGGTATTCCTTATTTCCCTCCCTTTCCATCCAACCAGCTGGCAACACCTGTTGATTCTCTCTCTGGGATGAACATCCTTTTGTTTTACCTTTATTACCTTCCTATGATCATCATCATGGAATAAGTCCTTAAAAATGTTTATGCCAGACTACTTAAACAATAGCCTGCTATCTCCTTTCCTTGAACCCATTGAAAGCCTCTCTTTCAACAGAGCCAAAATAATCTTTCTGAAAATTAAGCTTTAGGCATTTCATCTCCTGCTCATAGACACTCAATGTCTTCCCATTACTTTAAGAAGCAATCTATCAGTATGGCATTCAAGTCCTCCTCACTATGGGCCTGAAGTACCTCGAAAGAAAACAAACAAATAAAACTGAAAACATAAGTATCATGAATTTGGCAGGAGCCAGTTACTCATTAAGCATTTTCATACATGTTATTCTAAATCTTCACACAGACCTGCAAGGTGACATTACTACTATTCCTATCTCCATTTTACAGTGCAGTCAAATAATTTATCCAAGGCCAGAGAGCTGGTTGGGAGGTAAAGCTAGATCTTGAAACACAAACTACTTGCTTCTAAAACATATACGCTTTCTGCTATTCCACACAGTCGGCCTTTTCCCTCAAGACATTTATTCTGGTCAAACTGAATGCCTCACAAATTTGGAAACATAGCCTGTATTTCTCTCCTTTGAAGAAGGAATCTTCATCTAGCATATTCTTCATGTTGGGTATCTTCATCCAGCATGTTCCTTTTCAGGTTCCATCAGCCATAATCTGTTCCACCCTCCCTGTCTGTGTTCATTTCTTCATCTCTACATCCTATAGTAGTCTTACCTTCCCTGGAATCTACCCAGTGCTGTCTGGAAACAGCCATACGTACAATTTTTATTTCCCTCCTTGATATTAAATTTTGCATCGCAACCCCAAATAAATTGCTATTCCACAAATACACGTTGAATTAAAATGATCACCACTGCACTTTCTACTCAGAAACTTTCATTAGGAGTGTAATAGTAATTAAGAGTCAGAACTGGATTTGAATGCCTGCTCAGTGCTATCTTGGGAAATTTCTTTAGCTTCATTAAACATCAGTTGCCTCATTCATAAAGTGAGGATATTAATAGTAACTACCTCATTGAGTTGTTGTAAGTTCATAATAAGATGATGTAAACAGAATTCTTACGCAGTGTCTGGTACCTGGTAATCTGTCAATCGGTATTAGTGGTATACGTGATAATAATGGTAGGAGTGTAAGACGACTTACTTACGGTCCTAAGTAAATGTAGGAAATAATCATCTGTGTCATTAAATTACCTGTCATTTTATAGAAAA
The DNA here is from genome assembly GCA_028533885.1 of Nasua narica. Lineage (NCBI taxonomy): Eukaryota > Metazoa > Chordata > Mammalia > Carnivora > Procyonidae > Nasua > Nasua narica. The sequence goes on along the minus strand of CM052797.1, from coordinate 105,992,288 downwards.
CAGAGCAGAAAAATAAACCAAATTAAAAGCTGTTAACTAAGGAGTCAGGAATAGAATAAGAGAGTTAATTGTCAATCATCTCCTGTCATCTTGAGTATGAAATGACTTCAGGCTGAAGGTTAGCTTGATCGATCAACAGGGCTTATCTAAATGTCTTTAAGTGATTCCAGGCTCCAAAGGTGTCATCTCGGGCTGGGAAACGACAGGTCTGGCTGTCAGAAGTATCTTTGAGGCTAATACAGTTATACAGTTCCCTCTGCCATCTCTCAGGGACACACTAACACGTTGAAACAGCATCAGCGACAGCATCAGGGTGTAAGCATATGATGCTATAGAGTGGGTGGCTAATGAATTTCCCCATTAATATGCTGAGCTTCCATGCCTTCTGAGTGCAGTCAGGGATCTAAAATCCATCATCTCTAGCTTCAGGGAGTCAATGAGTTATTTCTTGCCCTGTTGCAGTGAACAATACCCCAGGAGTAATGACTAGGAACAGTGTAAGTGGTGGGTCAATGAGATAACTCATCCAGCTGACAGTGTTAAGGTAGGCCTGCCATTAAGTCATATGAGCCCCAGTGTTCACGTGATGGTATCTGGAAGTTTGCCTTGCTTGCTGCACCTCAAATTCACACGTCCAAAAATCCTCTGCTGTTCACAACTTGTGCGGCTGTCTGATAACTGCAGTAATCTAGGCTGTAAGCCACAAGGTTGGGTCTAAATCAGTAGCATCCTGACTTCATAGAATTTTATATCACTTAAGTTGCAATCTCAGAAACCTGATTAAAGTGGATTTGTTATTTAGAAAAAAAAAATATATTGTTTTCTCTGACTTAAATTTTTTTTAATTGATGAAGAAGCACCAATGATATTAAAAGCTCTCCATAACTGAAAGCTCACTGTATACCAGGAGTGAAGCAAGCATGTTATATACATCATCTCGTAATATGTAGGAGACCTAGCATCTCATCATTTAGTTACTGTGGTCTTTCAAGTCTGTTAGCTCTCCGTGAGCCAATGTTGATTACAGTACCCCCCAAAATGTAGCACTTTGCCTGGCACATAAGAAATACTCATTTTCAATCCACTAGTTGATGTTCATGAGCTAAATTCTCCAAATCCTAAATTTTCTAATTCTTCTTAGGTATGCATTGAAGCTTCTGAAACATGACCGTTATCAGTTAACAGTGAAAGAGTTGTGGATGTAAGTGATAAATGAGAAAGATATGGCCATCTGGCCTCTGCTTCTCATCATTGTTTACCACCCGTGAAATATTCTCTATACATTTTGTCAATTTGATCTTTATGACTGCATTATCATATATTTTATATATACACTAAAATTATCATTTGCTTTTCCTGCATATTTTCAGGAACCAAAGTCTATAACATGCTTTTACTTGTATACGCGCTTCTATGTTTCCAGTTTTCTTGATAGCAGCAGCTACTCACCCCCACTCAATCTGACTGTACCCTCATTAGGACACTGGTTGCAGCAAGGACTCTCTCTGGGTTCTGTTAATTCCCAAGCACAGGGCCAGGCTGTTTATGTCTTTATCTGGTGCCCATGGTGGGCCTCAAACCCCCTTTATACTACTCCTGCCTACAAAGGTTCTGCTCTCCTGATGCTGCTGCTTGTATCTGCTTTGTCCTCCTCCTCTTTCTCTCTTTGGCAAGATAGGATCTTTCCATTTTCCGTGGTACATACAAGTAAAGAAGGACCTTCAGGGTAAGGTGAATTATACATTTACTGGCGAGGATAGAATCCTTTGGCACATTCTACTGAAGGGCAGTGGAAGCACAAGGCATCACCTTATGTCATTGTATAGAGACAAAATGCCCTAAAATAACATGCCAAGGAAGCTCCATGTCATATCCTATTGCCCTAACCAGGTATCTCAGAGAGACTTGGCTTCTTCACCCTGTGCTTACAGGCCACTCCCAAAAGTCTCAATTGTGAATCTGATTAATTCAGAAACAACTGCTTTCAATCAGATTAAACAGGAATTTGTTTTCAGAAACAGTCTTGCCAGGCTTTTACAAATACTTACAATGAAACTCTTCCTTTCATTAAACTTTTTTTCCTCTATTGAAGTTATCACCTTCCAGATATGTCAAGAAAACTATCATCCTAAATTTGTGCAGTTTTTTGTTCACAACAAGCAACTCCTAAATACTTTATTCCATCTGAACCTCAGAAAAAACCTGTAGTGTATTATTTTTGTGTCCAGTAAGAAGAGGAAGGTGAAGGCTAGGGAAATGATGACTTGCTCACAGCCAAAGAGCTCACCAGATGCTGAAACTCAAATGCACATCTTTTGATTTCAAATTAAATACATTTTTCCATGATGGAGTGCTGCCCCTTGAAACTGAGCGTGCCATCAAAGTAAACAGATTTAGACAGAAATGCTTTGGGACTAACAGAGTTTGGAGAAAACACACCCCAACTCCCACACAGGGAGCTGCATCTGGTCCAGCCTGCATAAGTGCTCACTTCATCAAATCCCCACTTCTACTCCCCTCTCCCACCTTCTCCAACGCTGCCGGGATGGAACGGCTAAGCTGGAAGCTGCTGCAGAGAAGATCCCCAGCAGGCCCTCTCCACAGAAGTGGCTAATGATCTGGAAAAGCTCCTAAGCCCAGAAAACCCAAAGAGGCCTTTTTCACTAAGAACAAATAGCAATGAAGGGGAATACAGAGCCAACCTGCCGTGCACAGCACTCTGTGGGAAACAAAATTGCATCTGTTGGACACCTTTGCTGTTTTCTTGTTCTTTCCCTCTCCACTTGCATTACCAGTCTCAAAAATGCCAACATTTCTCTGTACTCCTCTGCAGATTCCCCCAAATACAGTTCCCGAAGTCAAATCCAGTTCTTCCACTGGCCGGATTCAGACACAAATCTAAGGTAACACCTAAACACCCAATCTCACTGAAGACTAACTCAGCAGATGTTGATGGTTTCCTGTAAATATGTCACACAGAGACAGCCAAATGAAGCATCCGGGCCAGTGATTTATAGATGCAATAGATGTGAGGAACAGACCTTTTATCATAATTCAGCTCTGCTCCCATTTATTTTCCAGGAGTCTCTCCAAATGCTATAAATTATAGAAAAACAATACTGTACATACCGAACTTAATAAATATTCTATTTCCCCAAACATGGCACTGAGAGAATACTGTAAGTCTTTTATTGGGGGGGTGCAGTTTTTGCAAGGAGAACACTCTGCCATGATGAAAGGGGGCTAGGTCAGGACAGCGGTCCTCTCGCTTCTCCTACCCTCTTTTACCTAAGTATTTATATTATAGGTCAGGAGAGAAACAGTTGGAGAAGGTTATAGATTCTTGTCAAACAAAACAGATGCCCTGACGCATAAATTTTCACTGTTCCTGAAAGGTTCATAATTTAAAAAATGAATCCAAGAGGATTTACTGTAAATTACACGCAGGGAGAAAGAAATTAATAGCATATCTTATTTATGCCCTGTATTAACCACATAAAGAGAAGCTAATTGTTGCCCAGTTATGCCCGACCTTCTATTTTGTAGGTGGAGAAAGGAGGCTGTCAAGAGTTTCATGAAAGAATAGCAAGCACTTCGTGGTAATCCTTTCTCTGATCCCATTCATTTTTTTCCCAATTGGATAAACGAAGGTGAGTGTAACATGACACAGCTTCATAGAGCCCACATGGGAGGTCAGTAGGCAGATGTCACTTCCATGGAACAGTGGCTCCTCTCCAAATACTGAGCAGATTAATTCCTCAATAATAGGTTTCAATGGAGGAAACATATTTGAAGCAATATTTTCTTACAAATCCCTCTGCCCTAAGACACCCTCTGTCCACGGAATTTCATTTCATGCATATATACTACAACCAAAGATGTTTCATCTTTGCCAATCATGTTTCATCTGTGATTTCATTAGTATTATGATTAAAAATTGACACAGAAAATAGTGCATCATGGACGTGTGAACAAAAAAAATGAAAATGTAAGCTAATTTGAAGCAAACCATCTCTAAATTATTTTAGATCTCCTGGACTTCTCTGATTTTTTAAAAAAAATTATCTAATTCTTATCTTGTTTAATACTTATTGTCAAAGTCTACTTAACCACCACCATGAGGCCCTGTGTGAGTGGGTAGACTTTAAGTTTAAAACAAACCCCAAAAGAAAGAAAGAAAGAAAGAAAGAAAGAAAGAAAGAAAGAAAGAAAGAAAGAAAGAGCCTCTGGTCCTTTGGCCAGAACAACAGATAGTCTGAGCAAACTGAAATGGGAAAAAAAATGCACCAATAAAACATACCCAACAAAACAAACAAACACCAACATATATTGGTGCCCCTTTCTTTACACCAATTCTTTTTTTTTTTTTTGAAGATTTTTATTTATTTATTTGACAGAGAAAGAAAGATCATAAGCAGGCAGAGAGAGAGGAGGAAGCAGACTCCCCACCGAGCAGAGAGGACTTCCCACTGAGCAGAGAGCCCGATGTGGGGCTCGATCCCAGAACCCTGAGATTATGACCTGAGCCGAAGGCAGAGGCTTTAACCCACTGCGCCACCCAGGCACCCCTACACCAATTCTTTACTGGAAGGCACCAATGCCTTCGTTCTGCTCAAGCTCCGTCCTGCCATCCTCCCAAATGTCATATGCCCCTAAATTAATCATGCTTCTTTCTCCTCCTTTCTCCCCAACCCTCCACACAAAACTCAAATTCTGTTACAGCAGCTGACCTTGGCCTGGTGTGAGAAGGATCATAACAAGACTATGGAGGAATTGAACAAATTAGCAAATGATTCAAGGGCTTCCAGTGGAGAAGGAGTTTAAGAAGATGCCAATTTTCCTAAAGAGTTTTTAATGCATAGGTATTTCAGGATGACCCAGGGAAAGAAGGGGGAAAGTCCAGGGGTAGGATCACAGGTAGCCTAGAGCAAGGGTAATCCATGCAGCACGCATCCATCCACCAGGTCCCATTTCGGCGCAGGGGGCACACTCGCCTGCTTGAAGCCAGAACTCCAACCTGCTGGATTTGCCTGCTACTCTCAGAATTCTCTGTGCTCACTGTAAAGCCTGAAGTGAGGAAGTGAGAGGTCCTCAGAGCTGGGGACTCCACAGCAAGCAGGTCTGTTCTAGAGAGGGTGCTCACCTCAGGGTCAGACTCCTTGGCGTTCTTGGAAGAGCATTTTCTCTTCCCTCAAATAGGCTAAGTGGGTGGTGAAAAGGGTTTGTTCCAATGACAGACTTACTGCGGCTCAAAACACTTCTGGAATTCCTAGGACTTGCCTTCAGTACCAGCTTATAAAATACACATTCTCAATCTCTCTTGCTCTCCCTCCCCCTCTTTCTTTACCATGTACCTGCCCCTCTTCCCCACCCCACTCGTCCACTTGCTAATAACTGAGTTTATACTTGTTTTTGAGCAACTTATGAGCTTGACCACCAATCAGAAAAGCACCAAGGTACTCTTGGTTGTTTCCACAATCAACAGCCACTGGAAGAATGAAGTTTGCCCATGTATGACCCCTTGCTAGGAGCACATCTCCAAGAGGACAGGCCCTCTTCCCCAGGCCCAATGCCTCCTTCCTCCCCTTGCCCCTGGGATCTGCCCTGACTCCCTCTCCCCTTTGTGTCTGCCTTCACTTCTTCTTTTCCTCTGGTTGGTTTCTCTTCTACGTAAACTTCAGGAAAGGAATGGATCCTTTTGTCTCCTGCCCAACCCTTTCCACTTTCCTTAATGGTCCTTAAATTATTTTCTTATTGAGCAATGTTCTTTAGCACAAGGAAACAAGCTACGCACATTAAACAAATCCATGTTTTACAGATTATAAGTCACGTAAAAGTATCTTAGTATTTATGGCTTCGTTTTCCTGGTGCATCTGTGTAAATGTTCAAAACAAGAAGCAGGTTTTGGAATCAAGTCTTGACCTTCTACTTGGATTGCTTTATTCCTGAGGGTGGTAAGGAAATTTCCCTTTGCTCTGCCTCAGACCTCAGGTTTTATCACAGGTTCTTTACATCGCTATGAAGAAGTTTGCAGCCTAGGGTAGGGGTCACCAAAGTACAGCCCGTAGCCTGCTTTTACAAATAGGGCTTTTGAAAATTTTTTGAATTTTGATTGGAATACAGTCATACAGTTTTTATCTCTGGTAGACACCAGAGATAATCCACTAGGGAATAAAAAATGGTTTGTAATTATTAGACCAATGAAGTGATCCCATGCTCAAGAGGGCCATGAGATGTCTGGACCATTCCAGAAGGATATGGTTTCTCCACATTATAGGGTCTCTCTTTTCTCTAAGGTCAGAAGATGTCCATTGACAAGGGGCAATCTGTTGGGATTTTCTAGAATGTTTAAGCAATGATATAGCATCACTGGAAAAGGTCCACAGGACCCAAGTGGGTCTACACACTTTGATGTAAAATTTCTTCTTTTTTTTTTGCTGTTAAAAATATTAAAACAAAATGCTATGGTTCTCCTAGAAGTTCCCAGGATCCTCATATTCCCTTTTATAAAAACAAAACACTTTAAGTAAACTTTCAGAAAATAAGAAACATTTCTCTTCAAAGTGGAGATGCTCTACAAAACACGAATGGGGAGAAATGGATAAACTGGTAGCACATTATCTGACTCAGAGAAGATGCTCCTGGCTGTGCCAAATCATATTTTCCTTAGTAAGTCACACTGAACAAAAAAAGAAGATAAATCACCGTGAAAATGCAAGTGAGCTGGTAATAATAGCCTAGTTACAGCTGCCATGAAATAGTCATTAAGTTATATGCAGCATAAATCTCACAGAGTTTGTAAATTATGGTGGTTTTTAGAGGCCAAATAAAGATAAACCATACAAACGACGGCTGCTTTTCTCTGTGCTCCTTGGCATGACATTCTCAAATGCTTAAGCGCAGGCTCATAGGACCATATGGTCCTCGAAGCATCTGAGAAGGCCTAAAGGTTCAGCACTCCGTTAAGACCCCTCTCTCACATGTTGAAGGTGATCATTCCTAACGAGCCCTTCCCTGCACTCTTGTCTGGTTCTGGCTCCTGCAGAGGCCGGAGAGACTTCCAGCTCAAGCCTTACTCTCCTGGCTGCTCCAGTTTCGAAGGCATGTTGGAAGAGCAGGTGCTGGACGTGGGCAGCACTGGCGGGCTGAACTAGCTGCCGGTGACTCCAGCCCGCCACCTCTCCTCCGGACACCAGCAGCAAAACCCGACTCTCTGCCTTCCGCGGTAGACCGGCACATTAGCAAAACTCAGATTCAAAGATGCCCAGTAAAATAGTCCTTTTTCTCCTTTTTGGAGGTTGGTGGTAATCCCCAGTTGATCTTTCCTCTCAACTGCTCTTTCCCCCTGCTATTTAAGCTGAATTCTTACTGCTCCAAATTAAATCCATTCTTTCTGGACTTGTCATTGCTAACTAATGAGAACAATTCCTCTCTTTGCTCCTGGTAGCTGCACTTGGGGTACTTATGGATGAGAATCATATCCTTCCTTAGCCTACTTTCCTCACTGCAGACTGCATAGGTGATAAAATGGGTTAATTGTTGCTATAAAAATGTTTTCTATCCTCATAACGAAGTAATTTTTTCCTCCAAATCATTTTAATTTCTTAGAATTGCACTGTGTTCTTAACAGTCTTCAGTGACTGAGGCTGCAGTCCAGTTGGGCTTAGATACACAAGCAAAATGTTGGATGTACAATACACATGAATAGAGCAATCCCGGGTGATTGGGTTGTTTCCTTTTTGCCCCACCCACTCTGGCCTCGGTTTTTACCCCATGTTTTTTACACCTGTACAAGGAAGTCTGCAGCCTAGAACAGGAATCATCAAATAGAACCTGCAGTCTGTTTTTTTTTTTCCTTTTTTCTTTTTTAAGTAGGTTCCATGCCCAGCATGGAGCCCAGTGCAGAGCTTGAACTCATAACCCTGAGATTAAGACCTGAGCCAAAATCAAGAGTCAGATGCTTAACCAACTGAGCTACCCAGGCCCCCCTGCAGCCTGTTTTTGTAAAATAAATTTTTATTGGAATATAGTCACATATGTTTCTTAAAAACATGTTCTCTGTGGCTGTTTTCACATTATAATGGCAGAGCTGAGAGGCTCTCACAGAGACTGTATCACCTGCGAAGCCCAAAATACTTGCCGTCTGGCCCTTTACAGAAACACTTTGCTGACACCCAGCATAGGCGGTTATTACCACCCAAGTGGGCTTTGCTCCTTGCACCAGGTTAAGGCGAAGTACCAGGTGAATCTCTCATTTACACCCAAGCAGTCTGCTAAACGTTTCACGACAGGCCAAACCACATAGCCGGGAAGGGAGTCTGGACTGAAAGAGTTTCTCCTATTTTCTCCCCAAAGTACCCCATGGGCATCAAGGTTCACGTTGAAAGGGACGAAAGAGGCTTAACACAGAGACTAACCCTGGGCTACGGCTCCAAGGCATGTAGGCAATTTTTATAATCGTACCCCTTTGCCGAGTCTATCTAGAACATTCCAGTGCATTCATCTAGCTCACCGACTCACACCAGCTGGAAGACAAAGAAATCCAGGCCACAGCCTGGTACTCACTATGTGGAGCTGGAGGAAGTCACCGAGGCCCGGAGCACTGTCAATGCGCACCAAGATGCCGTCCTTCACTGTGGTGCTGAAGCCCACGGCCAGGCGGTCAGAACGCGTGCTGGGCCGATCATTGGCCGGCCAGGTGTAGAGGATGAGGCCTCCGCTTTTCCCAAAGATGTACGTAGCGCCAGCTGCAAAAACAAGGAGAGGGGGAGCCATCAGGGCGTGTGCCGTGTGTCGCCAGAGGCAGGCATGTTGTGGAGAGGAAAAGGCCCCCACATGCTGGTGGTATTTGGTTACCGAGAGGGATGGCATCCAAGGTCTCGGAAGGTGGCTGTCACCCTAAATTAAAGATGCAGGCAAAATGAATTAATAACAGCAGATGTTAGCGAGAGATGTCCCTAACATCTTCACTTCCTGCCGCATAATGGCAGAGGGCCAATAGATGCTGTGTCTGGGAACGTGGGTCTGTTGTGACAAACAACCTTCCCGATCTCCTCAGCAGCAGAATTCATTTCCCATCTCGGCGAGGACAGGCATGAGAGAGAAAACTAGTCCCCCCACCTCTTGCCTATCAGAACCTTCTTGTCTGTGGAGCTGGGAGCCGGCCCGGGAATGCCTCACCAGACTGGACGTAAGGTGTAAGTCCAAAGCCATCATCCTTTGCACACCTGGACCCGCTACCACCCCCACAGAAAAGCAAGCTGGAGCCTGAGAAAACCAAGTTTTGCATTTACCTATGTCACTCTTACATTGCTATAAAAAATGTGATGAAAATTAATTCCAGAAACCTTTTATTTATTTATTTTTAACTACTTTATTTATTTATTTGACAGAGAGAGAGAGAGAGAGATCACAAGTAGGCAGAGAGGCAGGCAGAGAGAGAGGGGAAGCAGGCTCCCCGCTGAACAGAGATCCTGATGCGGGGCTTGATCCCAGGACCCTGAGACCATGCCCTGAGCCAAAGGCAGAGGCTTTAGCCCCCTGAGCCACCCAGGCGCCCCCCAGAAGCCTTTTAAAAATTAATTTATTTCCCTAGTGATGGTATTTACCTGGTATACTATAACAGCTTCCCTCTCTTTTCCAAACTAAAATTCAAAAAGGAAATATAGAAGACGTAGGAAAAAAAAAATCTCACAATGACGAATTGGGAACATAAATGGTATTGCCACTTAGGAATAGTGGGTTTATCACTGTTCTCAGTATTTACTGTCTTTTCACTCTTATTATTTACAAAGCCAGGGATTAGTAAGAATATGTTGATTTAGAAATACGTAGAAAACAAACAGAAGAAAAATAAAAATATTTACAACTCAGAAATTTTAAAAGTCCGTTGTTAAAAACGAGTTTTTAAATCCAAATTTGGAGGAAAGCATTTAGATTTGGTAGCCGGAATAAGCTACATCATTGTAGTTTCTATGGCTAGATGGATGTTCCCCTTAGTAAGTACTTCTATGTGTTACTCATCTCAAAGTTCAAAGAATATTTGGGAGCAGATTTTCTTGTGTGTTCCCACTGAACATGGTCCAATCCTTGAAACTATTTCAAAGCAGCATTAGATAAGCACTCAGATTTCTTCAACTTTCCTAAAAATCTCCAGCACTGGTTTGCATTTAGTTTACAGGGAATATTGGATGGAATTATGTTGTGTAAAGAAAAAATGAGTTATGCAGCTTGTTTAGAAATAATGAAGTCAACTGCTATGAGGCTAGAATTAGGAGTATATGTCATATGTCATCCTTATTTTAAGCACTAAGCCACATTGTACTCTGAGGCATAGAGAATCTAATTTGTCCTTTTTGAAAGGTCACCATTCCAGTCCCTCCAGTAAACTCAGTTTGTATATTATGTGTAGCATAACATTATCTTCCTTTTTTTAAGTTTATTTCTTTAAAATATTTATTTATTTGTTTGTTTGTTTACTTATTTATTTAACAGAGACAGAGAGACCACAAGTAGGCAAAGAGGCAGGCAGAGAGAGGGGGAAGCAGGCTCCCTGCTGAGCAGAGAGCCTGATGCGGGGCTGGATCCCAGGACCCTGAGACCATGACCGAGCTGAAGGCAGAGGCTTTAACCCACTGAGCCACTCAGGCGCCCCACATTATCTTCCTTTTATGAATGTCTCAATCCTGAGGGGATCGTGTCTGAAAAGACCTCCACAGTCATCTGGAGAATTTGGGATTGTGGTGTGGAAAGTTTATGGTTAATTCTATATGCAAAACCGTATTTGCTCCTCACCATCCACAGATACCCTCAATGCTTCTTAAAATGAGAAATGTGGACATAATGATTTATCCTTGATGTCTATCCATCTGTGAGGAATTTACATAATTCCCTTTCCTGTAGACAATTACTACTGTCATTGCCACCCTTTCTATTTTATTTGGAAAACTGCAGGTTACTCAGTGATCAATGTATAGAATCACCAAAATGCAAATCGCCCTGTGACATTTTGTGGCAATTTATAAAATCTTACCCTATTTTATCCTAAATATGTAGAGGATTCTGCTACAGAGATAAATTCATACTCTATCAGGAAATAATTTTATCACTTTGTTACAAAAAGAACAAGTCCAAAGTTGATAACAGCAACACATATGCCTGGTGTTTTACAATTAAAAAAAAACCTTTTCGAATTCATTAGCTGGATATTCATGACAGTTCTATGGGCTATTTCATTTGTTAACAATGTTTGGAAACAGAGACCCAAGCATCTCACTTAAATAAATGGCACCTCTTTAAGTCTCCCACTTTCCCTCCTGCCTCTAAAAGCCTGTCTTCACCATAGGCCAATTATAGTTTAATAAAATTAAACCATAAACTATACCAGTGATGCAAAGTTGACTATACTTTATTCTTCTCCCTTGTTCCTATAAGACCAAAATGGAATGAAAACAAAGCCACAGCCCTCAAACCTGACATATATTCAAAAGTTGGTCTGGCCTTCTAACCATACAAATAAATGTACAAATCTTCTGTACATATTACAAACAAATGTACAAACCTTCTGTACAAACTATGCTAATATTTTTTATCCACTGACTTCAGTAATTCTCAATATAAAGAATATAAAGAACGTTTTTAAAGATAAATACACAACTTCTTATATATAGTGGCTAGGAGGTCATCGTGGCTTTAATTTTTAAATAAACAAAAAACTAACCTCACTATGGTAATCTCAGGGTAGATTAAAAAATCAGTCTTAAAAATTACTTTGATTGCTTTTGTGTGTTCTGAGTTTAGGATATCACTATGTTAGAGAATTCTAACTTTGTAGATGAAAAGGGCAAAAAAGTACAAAGTCCTTAGCATGTGGCTTATTCGGCCATGTGGCAATAAATCTTAAAATACGTATTCTTGGTTTCAAATTTCCTAGGAAGGGTAAAGAAAGACCTTGAATGCTCCCTAAGTTCAATGTTGGCCTTAAAGGAAGTTAATTAATATTTACAACTTTCTACTCTGAAAACCCGTTATTTTTCCCCCTCTTTAGTTAGCTTTGCTATCTTGCATAGTTTTGAAAGATAAATATGCACTTTCTGTTAATTTTAATATAAAATGTCTAGAGTCCTAGGGGGAACATGGACTTATTTTGCTTTACATTTTCAAATTAAAAAGTTAATTTTGTTATTTTAAAATGTGTATTACAAATCCACATTTGGGGAACATCCTAAGAACTGTAAGAACCCTCTTTAATCCATTAAAGATTTTCATTTCCAAGCCATGCAATACCACGTCACATGCTTTCTCCCCTGAGCCTAGTTTCTCTGACTGTTGGTTTCTCACTGTGCTAAAGTAGGCTGGTGCGAAGATCATATTCCATTTATTAACAATCAGAATCATGAATTTCCTCCTTGCTAACAAAAAGTGATCAATTCAACTGAAGAAAAACTGCTATGGTGGCATTTTGACCATTTAACATTGCAGGATTTGCAAGTTTGCAAGCCACCGAGATTGCTGAATTCCACCAACAGAGTATTTGAGGAATGAAATCTCCACACTGTCACCATTAACCAAGATATATGTAAACACACGGTTTTCAAATGCTCAACAAATCTGCTATGTTATTTAACATGCAACTTCTTTTGTCTCAAAAGTGCCAAAAAATGGGTTTGGCTTATTGTTTTTATAATTGGAAAGCTATTTATTGTGATGGAGCTGATGGTGATTTTGGCAGAGACAGGTATGTGAGGGAATGGAATATGTATGTTTTGGGGTGTATTCTGTGTGTGGGATTGGTTGGAGGGAAGAAGAGGGTAGGACAGGCTCCACTGAGATCATTAAGGAGTTCTGGGGAGCAGCTTTATGTAGTTATACAACAAGCTGATTAAACAGATGGTCGATGGTTTTTCAACGAGAATAAAAGAAAAAAATTTTCTAGTTCATACATTTCTCCAAGAAATAGTTCTTTGAGCCTGGTGGTGGGTATCGAGAGGAGCACGTACTGCGTGGGGCACTGGGTGTGGTGCATGAACAATCAATCTTGTAACACTGAAAAATTAAAATAAACAAATTTGGGGAGAAAAAAAAACTAAAAAAAAAGTCTGTAGCACAAATTACTGCTTATTTTACTAAAATTTAATATAATTATTGATGGCAACTTAACATTTCCCTATTTAGACCATTTGGATAATTATTACTATTGTTGCTTTGACTTCTTAACCTCATGGTCCTGCCATTATGACATTGTTTTCTATTCTTACATCCAAGTAGCATATTATTTCTTCTTGGCAATTACCAATAGAAATAGAACCATAGACTTGTTTAATATTTTTATTCAATATAAAAATAATACATATATATGTATGCATATACATATGTGTATGTGTGTGTAAGAAATAAGGAAAGTTTAGTTAGAAAACATAGTAGACTACCTGGAATTAAGTATTATTTTCTCCATCAAATAATTACAGATAAAAGGCTCCAGAAATGCATCTAAATGTAATGTTGGTTGTTTATTTATAATTTAAAAAAAGAAAGTAAACAAAGCAAATCAGCTTTCCCTGAAACAATTTTTGGTTGGCGTTAAAATGGAACAATGCAAGCATCTCCCAGGGGAAACCTGAGAAAATTAAATTTAAAAAGAACTAAATAATTTACTCAGGGACAAATATAGCATGTAGAATAATAAATTAAGTAATAAAATGAATATAATTCTTGCTGTGCAAACCATCTGGCAGGTAAAGCAGGGTAAGAAACAAAGTCAAACCCTTCTTCCAGTGCTCTTTGAACACTGCCGGAGAACTTAGTATAAAATCTCATGACGCCAAAGTAATATATCTGTCTTCCTGTATTATTCAGGCCCCTCATTCCTTATTTCTATTATATTACTCTTCCATCAACCTTATCCACATTTGTGTTCTTTACTGTGAATTGGTAAATCCTTTTGGAAAATAGATGGACTATCAATGACATAAAATATATCACGCCTGTAGATACAGTTATTACTACTCACTTAAAATTATCTTTTCTTCAGATCAATTACCCAGATAGCTAACAAAACCAAAATGGAAAAACTGGGAAATGACACATAACACTCCTAGCAAATGGAGATAGGAAGCGCAAGGATCTCAAAATCACTGATGGCCTGAAAAAAAAAAATAGTTTCTCAGTTTCTTTTACTCACTTTGCTCTGTGGTTCCCCTTACACACACCCCTGGCTGTCTGGGGGAGTGTTCATCGCAGCAGGACCTTCTATGAATGGTTTTCAGACTGTTTTCTTGGGAGTATCTCATTTGCTGCCTGTTTCCCCAATACCCACTAAAGTGTCAATGGCAAACATTTTTGTTTGAATAAAACAGAAAATAAAGACTCAGGAGATTAAGTGACTTGACCTGGTGTTAAGGGGTGAAACTGAGAGTAGAACCAGAGCTCCCCTTCCTTGACTCTGCCCTCATTTGCCCACATCCCGCTGTCCTGTTGGCCCATAGCATGAAGCTTCCCGAAAGGAATCCCGGAGGACCAAGAGCTCCACAGGAAGGAGGAAGTGAATAGTGGATAGAAAAACACTATGAACAAAATCTCTGCACTACTTAAGTACTACTTCCTCTGTAGAGGAAGCCTCTAGGGAGTGCAAAGTAAGTGATACAGATTTTACAAACAGTCCTGCAATGCATTTATTGAATGGATGGTTTATTATGATCTTTTTTGTCGACTCTGAATTTTTTGAAATAAACACCAAAACTGATGATAAAGAAGCCTTAAATAAAGCAAAACTGAAGGGACTGAACGGTAGGAGAGAAATTTCATCTATTTTAAAGAACATCCTTTATCTTTGGCAAAGAAATGATCAGATTTACTGCTCAGCTAACTGAGAAACTGACAACATTGCCTAAGAGTCAAATATATAATCAGGGAGAGCCAAGCTCCATTTCTTAAACAGTGCTCAGGCAAGGTGAGGGTTCCCTCCAACTGGGACAATTTTTTCCTCTTTCTTGAAAGAAGAATGATTAAGAGCAAAGGGCATTAAGCCAGGAAACACAGAGGCAACATTTCAGAGCATGTTCCAGTATTCTGGAAGAAAAATTGCAACTCAAAGACTTCTTAACAGAACCAATTGTACCAAACTAACCTAGTTTGGTACAAAATCTGCTTGAATCTTGGAATTCAAACTTGTGCACAGGGTTAATTATATATATTGTATCCAATGCCAAAGCTTCCATAGAACCTGGTGGGAGAAAAATATAAAACCAATAAAATTCTACCTATTATGCTAATTTTTTTAGAAATAAAAAAGTACACTACTATTTAATTCTGGTAGTAAGTATTATTAAGAAAAAAAACATGCTTCACGGATGATTACATGTACAAGCCCTATTCTGGCAAAGATGCTTGGTTGGACCTTTTCATGGGAATTTTATCATGAATTTTCTAGGGGATCTTAAGAGAGGCCAAATAATTATGCTCTTTCCAAAACTGTACCAACAATGAGATGGCCTCCTGCTATGATTTCTTATATACATCTGTACCCCCCAAACTCTGAGTAAGATAAAATCACACTTAGTTTCTGGGCACATTCATGACTGCTGACAGACATATGACACTTTCTGAGTCTTAGAGATAGTGACATTTTTAGAAACACATTACATCAAAAATTGTTTTACAAAGTTACTTTTACTCGTGAGATTCCAGGACTCTTAAGCTAGGAAAAAATTGATCAGTGATAGAGTTTACAAATGTTTTCCACACTGAAAGTGTTCTAAAAATAAAGCTTTCAGGGATACATTTAAATTCCTTTTGCTTAAAAAAGAATTTTCATAAACTCACTGTTATTGTTGTTGTTTGTTTGGGGTAATTAATTTTTTCACAAGTCTTTGTGCTTAACAATACTAATACTAATGTTAATACTAATATTAATATTTCTGCTAACTATATGTATGACTCATTTATTATATAATACACTATGATACAATGTAATAAGTTCCTATACCTTTTACTTTAGATATTTTTGTTGTATTAGTTTGTTAGGGCTACCATAAAAAAGTAACACAAACAGGATGGCTTGAACAAAAGAAATTTATTTTCTAGGAGTCTGGAGGTTAGAATTCTGATGTTGAGGTGTCAGCAAGGTTGATTCTTTCAAAAAAGGCTCTTTTTTTCCTGTGTCATCACAAGGCTTCCTCACTTTACCTGTCAATATTCTAATTTCTTCTTCTTAAAAGGACATC
This sequence comes from Nasua narica, assembly GCA_028533885.1. Classification (NCBI taxonomy): domain Eukaryota; kingdom Metazoa; phylum Chordata; class Mammalia; order Carnivora; family Procyonidae; genus Nasua; species Nasua narica. The sequence continues at coordinate 105,976,068 of CM052797.1, read as the reverse complement.
AGTCATACTGGATTAGCACCCCTCATCCTCTGCAAAGACCTCTTTAGAGATCTTATCTCCAATTATGTGACATTCTAAGATACCAGGGGTTATGACATCAACATATGAATTTTGGGGACACACAATTCAGCCCATAACAGTTACTTTCCCAGTTTTAAAGATGAGGGAAGCTGTAGATTGGGGTGAAATAACTTGCTTAAGATCTAGTAGTTTTAGGGATTTGAGATTTACCTAACTCAACAATCTACATTCTTGTCATTATGCCAAGCAGTATCCCTAATATGCCTACCTCTTACCTTTATCTGTGTACCTGAGTGTAGAGATGGTGACTCTACATAGAATAAGGACAATGGCCTCCTAACATGTGCCCAAAAAGCAAGGCAGAACAAAACAAAACAAAAGAAAACCACAACAAAGATGGAAACTCAATGCCCTCATGATAGAAATGATGGTACAGGGGTGATCATTTTATTTTATTTAAATGTCCGTGGTTTAATATGAGCTGGTTCTCTGCAAAGTCTATAAAGCAAGGTCAGACAGTAGGCTGCTCCTCCTTAATTATACCACACTCCTAAAAATCTAAATTCTGAAGGGGTGGACTTATATAAGGTTTATTTCAGAAAATATTTCAGAGTCAATTTAATTTAACTTTCATAACCAAGCTTGTTTCTTATATAGCAAAACAAATAAGTTCTAGGAAATTGCAAAGTGTTCAAGTTTAAGGAAATAAATATTAAGTTTTATTGTCAAACAAAATGAAAATCCAGAACCCTTCTGTACCGTGAGCTTCTGGAGGACAGGGCTGTTTAATTTATCTCTCTATCAACACTGAATGCTCAGGAAATAAATGCTGTTGAATTAATCAATAAAACCTGGCTCACCTATACTTTCGTATCTTCACACAGTCTTTCAGGTATCTGCCCATTAATCCTTCTCAGCTTTTTGTCATTTCATCTCAATGCGGAAATATTTTATAAATACTCATCAATTAGGGTTCACAACATTTCCCAGGTGGAAACAGAGCTTCCAATTTATAAAAGAAAGCTAACCACAAAAACATTTAAATAATTTTTCTTTGGTGAATTTTCGGCAGGCTCAGAGAAGAAAATCACACCTATCTTTCATCAAATTGTTTTATGTTACCCATTAGTTCCTAAATCACGTGGCAAACTGTTCTTAGTAATATTCACATATCTATGTATATATATACATAGATATGTATGCATACATATATATGAATACATCTTAGTTTTAACCTAACAAGAATATACAATAGAAAAGGAATGCGGCATATTTAAGAATTGCAATGTCATTATTCTATTTTACATATCAATGGGCAAAGACAATATATACATTTGTCTTTAGGCAAAATATAAATGAATTAAAAGAAAAAGAAAAATGATCATTTTATAATTACTTATCAGACTTTTCTGTAGCATTTTTTAAGAAACTCATTCCTTCTGATGATATCTCCTGGGACCTAGAATAAAAGGGAGGTTCAGAGCGCATTCATCTGCCTCCTTTTCCTCTTTTTATTCCATAGCTTTGAAATACCTTCCCTAATAAGAGCAATCAAGGGATTTCTAAGTACTGAATATTCTCTGAAAAAGAAATACAGATGAAGAGAAGTTGCTTATTTCTAGTGCTTTGTTTTAAATGCTGGATTTATATGGACTTCACACTTTCAAGGAACCAGGGACAATAAACAGATGACTTTGGTGTATTTGTGGCTCTAATTCTTAAAATATGATTTTCCTGGAAAAGTTAGCTAATATTTTTAAAAGTTTTGACTCTTACGTCTATGAGATACAGATCCTTAATCATAGAACCTATGTCAGAATTAAGCAAAAAGAAAAAATCTTCAACTATTATTGTCCCTTCTCCTATTCTATAACAATCATTTATATTCACGGTACCTCAGTTTCCCCATTATTAAGAGATGATGTTACTTCTCTTACCTCCTCATCTCAAAAACTGTCAGTAAGGATCAAAATAGCTATCATGTACCCTATACAGAACTCCAGAAATAATTCACTTTTTCTGTTTTATGGTGGTCACCTCAAAGTGAAGAGACTACTTAGAGTTTTGGTATTTGTAGAATTTAATTATTTCATAGTACCATAGTACATTGTACCATAGTACATCTTCCTTCTTTGTCTTGCAATATTAAGCTCCTTCATATAGAAATGACTATTTTCTCCCATACCACTCATGTGATTTCAATGGAAACTATTAAAAATATTTAACAGATTTTGCCCTTTATGTACAGCTGATTAGCTAAGGCATGATAAACAAGCCCAAGTTGGACCAATTGGAGCATTTCACTGAATTATTATTTTTTTTGTAATCTGGGAGAAGAGGAACACTCCATCAATTTCTCTGATGATAGAATTATGTCATAAGTGACACACAGCTGTCATGGCCATGTTTCCTACTATCTATCTATCTATCTATCTATCCCCTGCCCCAAAGAGTGAAGTCAAACTGCTGAGTCAAGATTGGACGGACATAGAAAAATCTCATCATTTTCGGAGGACTTGGTTTTCATGGCCTGTGTTACAAAGCTGCAACTTTGTCTCATAGAAAATTTTTAATAGCTAACTTGTTGAGTACAAGTGAGTTCAAATTTTCTTTCTTTCACAACTAGAAGAGTCCCTGACACTAAAGAACTCCTGGGAACTATCACAGGGCCTGGAACACAAAGGGGCACGTAAGTGTTTGTTAAAGAAATTGGCAAAGGATGACTGAGATGATTAAGTGACAAGTTACCCAGAAATTTAACCTATGGAGCACATTCAGTGATTCCTATACATTTCAAATTGGGGCACTAGTAAAACTGATCATGTTCTTGTTGATAAAGAAATCCTTAATGATTTCTACAGAACAAGTTTATATATATATATGGCTGTATGTATACATACCCAATAATTAGAATATTAATGAAAAGAGACTACTTTATATCAAGCCCTATAAACTACAGATAAAACATTACTCAGAAGGAAATGAACTGAACTTTCAACTTAAGATATAATTATGAAAATAAATAAAATTAATAAGCTAGTATGTGATGATTAATAAAAGCTGGAATTTATCCAACATATTTAAAAAAATAATAGAAAAGGTAAAAAAAACAAAAACAAAGCTTATACTTTAAAATGTCAAAGAAAGCATATAAGACCCTCAAAAACCAGGAGAAAAATTTAGAGGAAAAAATATTTTGGTAGAAATTATAAAGGGGATATAACCAGAGACATAGACAATATCAAAATAAAAAAGAATATTTTATACAATTTTATATATCTATTTTAAAAAATAGAAGAAATTGATCACTTCTAGGAAAACTATGATTTGTTAAAAGGTTTCTAAGAAAAAGAAGATACACTCAATACACTATTGACCCAGAATCCGTGATTCAAATTCTACTATTTAAAAGATACAGATGATAAAAAAGATACTAAATGATTTTACAAGTAAAGTTTTATCTAACATTCGAAGAAATACAATTTCTAAGTTATTCAAATTATAGCAGACCACAGACAAGGTTAGTAATCTCCCCCCAATTCATTTACAAATTCAACATATTTGTAATACCAACACCATAAATATACAGCATCAAAACAGAACAAAACACTAGACTAATTTCACTTATGACTACTGATTAAAGATTTTTTTCTGAATACACTTCAATGGTACATTAAAAGAAAAATACACTGTTCCAGGAATACAAGAAATAGTATATCTCAATATAAAGGTACCTATTAGCAAAGTTCATCATATCACCTAATTAAGGTAGAATTAGAATGCAATTTTATTTAGGATTTTAAAAAGTACTTGAAAAACTCAGCAGTCATTCCTTCCAAAACTTTACTTAAAATGGGAATTGAAAAAGCATTCTAAATATGATAGAGACTGTCAAAAACAAACTGTAACATCATACTAAATAGTAAAATTATATAGCCTTTGCCATCAAAATCAAGAAGATAGTGATGTTCATTATTGCTATATTATTCAACCCTGTTTTATAAGTTCTTACTAGAACAATATAGCAATAAAATGAAATAAGTTGTAACATACTGTGAAAGAATACAATAATTTTTAAAGATATGATTGAATACATACATCTCCCTGACAACTCATTTAAAAACTTAAAACTAATGAGATCAATTGATAAGTTGGTCCAATAAAATAAATACATAAAAATCAATAGCTTGTAACCATTTCATAGATGGTCAAATGATTTTTGACAAGGGTTCCAAGACTGCTCAATGGAAAAATGAGAATCTTTTCAATAAGTGATTCTGGGAAAATATATATCCATATGCATGAAAAATGAAGTTGGATGTTTATAGCATATATAAAAATTAATTCAAAATGTATCAATGACTTAACTATAAGAGTTGAAACTACAAAATTCTTAGAAGAGAACAAAAAAGCTTCATAATACTGAATTTGGAAATGTTTTTTAATATGACATCAAAAGAGCAGGCAACAAAAGAATAAAACAGGTAAATTAAACTTTGAAAATGAAAAACTTGTGCATCAAAGTACACTATCAACAACAACAAAAAAGGTAAGCCACAAGATGGGAGAAAATATTTGCAAATCATATATCTGATATGGGATTTATATCTGGAATATGTAAGGCACTCAAAAAACTCAACAACAAAACAAACAACCCGGTTACAAAACGGGGAAAAGACTTGAACGGATATTTCTCCAAAGGTATACAAATGGCCAATAAGCTCGTGGAAAGATTTTAACATCCATAATCATGGGGGAAATACAAATCAAAATCTAATGAATTATCACCTCATTCTCAATAAAAGGGTTATTATCAAACTGACAGAAAATACGTTGACAAGGATGTGGAGAAATTGAAACCCTTCTGTGCTGCTGGTGGCAACACAAAATGGAACAGGTCCTCTAACAAATGGTACAATAGTTCCTCAAACACTTCAATACATACTTCTAAGTGCATAACAACAACAACAACAACAAAAATGAAAGCAAGGACTCAACCAGATATTGTTCAGCCACGTCCAAAGCAGCATATTCACAGTAGCCTAGACGTGGTAACAAACCAAATGTCCACTGATTAGATAGATGGATAAAATACTGGTATATACACACAATGGAATATTAGCTTTAAAAAGGAATGGAATTCTGATACCTACTACATGATGATACTTGAAGACGTTATGAAGTGAAATAAGCCAAATATAAAAGGACAAATATCTCATGACTCCACTTACGTGAATAGTCAAATTCATAGAAATAGAAGGTAGAATAGTGGTTATTAGAAAAGAGGGGGATGGGAAGCAATTGTTTAAGAAGCACAGTTTCCGTCTGGGTGATGAAAAAGTCTCGGAGATGGTGGTGATGGTTGTACAACAGTGTGAATTTACTGAACTGTGTGCTTGAAAACGGTGAAAATGGTAATATTTTCATTTTGTGTATTTTACTACAATAAAAAAAGCAAAACCTTGTTTTAATAATAGTAACTACCAGGTTGAAATGAAAGAGAGAAATCCCATAATAAAAAAATCTATAAAATATCTTAAAATAATGTAACAAGAAAGCTATATAAAGAAAAGCTAGGGATGCCTGGGTGGTTCAGTCATTAAGCGTCTGCCTTAGGCTCAGGTCATGATCCCAGCATCCTGGATCAAGTCCCACATTGGTCTACCTGCTCAGTGGGAAGTGTGTTTCTTGAACCTTTTCCCCTCCCCCTGCTTGTGTTCCTTCTTTCACTGCCTCTCTCTCTCTCTCTGTCAAATAAATAAATAAACTCTTTTTTAAAAAAAGGAAAAGTTATATAAAGGAAAGTATAATTTTTAGAGCATATAAAACATGCCCATATATATGAAAATACATATGGTATTACTGAAGGAAAACATGAATCCATCAATAAGCATATTAATCTTTATGGCACCTCTAAACAGAATTTCAATTTCTTTTTAATTTCATAAAGAAAAATAAGCTTGTAAGATTTGCCAAGAAAATTTTACAAGGAAGAATAAAGAAAGGAGACTAGCTTTAATTGACTTTAAAATTTACTAAAAAGTGATTGTAGTCAAAATAATCTATTCTTAGGAGCAAAATAGAGTTCTCAATCTATAAATTTTTTAAAAAAAACTTTTAAATTTTTAAGATTTTATTTAATTATTTGAGAGAGAGGGTGCACAAATGGAGAGGAGGGTGGATGGTGGCAGAGGGAGAAGCAGAATCACCACTGAGCCGGGAGCCCAAGGTGGGGCTCAATCCTAGGACCTTGGGATCATGACCTGAGCCAAAGGCAGATGCTCAACCGACTGAGCCACCCAGCTGAGTGGCTGGGCCATCAATCAGTAAAAGTTAAACATAATGGTATAAAAAAAAAGCCTTGTTAAATCTTTTCTACGTACTAAGAAGCACATTGTATATATAATACAGATTCTATGTAGAGATGTGTTCAAAATGAGCTAGGAACCCACAGGAGAAGGTCAGCAGCTTTAAATAAACACTTGAACTACATAATATTATAGATATAGTACATAATAATTATATATAATAATGAAATTGCTTTAAATATAGAGATGATTACTATAAGTTTAGTTAACATCTATTATCTTACAAAGTTGCAAATGTTTTCTTGTGATGAGAACTTTTAAGATCTACTCTCTTAGCAACTTTCAAATATATAATACATTCCTATTAACTATAGTTATCATGTTGTACATGACATCCCCAGAACTTACTTATCTTATAACTGGAAGACTGAACCTTTGACTGCCTTCTCCCATTTCCTCCACCCTCCTTGCCCTGCCTCGGACGACCACCCATCTTGAGTTCATTTTATTTAGATTCCACATATTAATGAGATCATTATGTTCTACACCTTAAACTAATATTATATGTCAATAAAACTGGAAAAAATCAAAATAAAATGAAAATATATCAAATATGTCAAAGAGAAAAAAAGACTTGTACTGAGTTTTGGGGTAAAGAGGTATTAACTTGATTTTAAAGGGGAGGAAAGACATTCAACTTGGAGACCATGAGCAAAGGTGTGAAAGAACACAATGTATTTGGGAAAACAAACAGCATCCTATCTTTTGGGCATAAAATATCTTGTGCTAACTATGTAGATCTGCAGAGCACTGAAAGTTAACTTATTTGTCCCTTACCAAACAAGCCAGTATCTTAATAGACAAACCAGTGTTTTTCCTCAGAGTGTTTTTGGTTTTATTTTTTTGGTAACAGAACTATTTTAAGGATTATGCCTACAATAAAGCATTCTCCACCAAACCATTGTGCAGCTTTCTGAAACACATAACTGTCATTTAGCAAATATGTTAAAGTCACCCCCAACATTAAAAAATTTAAAGAATGATTTTAATGTTTACAAAGTTTGAAAATGACTACTTTGGTCAATGGGAAAGCATGACCTTATCTGTTTGTGGAAAAGAACTTCGGCTATGGTGTGGAGGATGGAAGGAGAGAGGTGTGTCCACATGGCTCTAGGTGGAGGCCGGTACCAAAGCCAGGAGAGAGGTGAGCTGAGCCTGTATAAGTGAGAGGGAGAAATGAGAGGAAGGAACAGATACCAAAGTTGGGAAGAATAAATGGATTTGGTGATATATTTGATATTTGGGGAAGAGAAAAGAGAGGCAATGAAGTTGATTCAGAGTTGTCAAGTTTGGGCAACTAAAATTATAGACAGAAAAGGAGGCACTGACTTAGGGCATGAAAATGACAACTTAATTTTGGAGTAACTGACATTTGTGCACCTATAAGATAATGGTCAAGGGTTCAGGATTACCAAGGACCGATGCCATGGTTTTAAGGCCCAAGTGAGACTATTTGATTGTGTCATCACAGAATGTGCCCAGATCCTGCACAGTGATTTCCCAAACATGTATTATAGGACATGTGGAAGATCTGGAAGATTATGTAAAATTGATGAGCTCAAATAATACTCTGAACGTATAGCTCTTTGCCTTTTTCTCTGGGCTGGTTCCAGCTATAGAAAAGCCTAGTTTGCCTATGGTTGTAAGGAAAGGGCTTACATAACTTTGTATTTCTTTTCTATTATAGTTTTTTAACCTCTTTGTATTATCAGTTGTCATTTTAAATGGTTGCATAATATTCCATGAAGTGATGGGCTCTAACTTAGCACTCCTTTCTTGCTGAGCCCTTATGATATTTGTTTTGTCTGTGAGTATAACTTGGAGCAGGAAAGGCAATTTGATATAATATCTGACTTTGCTTAATATATATAACATTTCTGTTCTTCTGAATAAAATTAAATAAATCTCTGAGAGGATTAAGCCAGGTGGTTTTGTTCTTCTTAAAACAAAGATTGTCTATAGTCAAGAGTCATATAAGAGACCAAAGTGGATCAAGGTCAACTCCTGGTTGTCAAAGCCATTTTTCATTATTCACTCAACAAACTTTATCCCTCACCTCTTACCAATGGACAAACACATAATGCATTATTATATAATAGTTGGGTCATTAGTTTCCAGTTTACTTTTTTTAAACTGATTTCTTCTGAATACATTAGCTACTAATTTTCTTAATATTTTATCCCTTTATAAGCTTCGGCTTATAGCTTCTATTTTCCTTCCTTTATTACTTTTAGCAAAACAATTGCCCTTTGCGAATACTTGGCGATTCTCATCTCCCCCACCTAATTAAATATATTTCAAACACGTCCTCTATCTCAGTCTCTTTGTCTCCCCTCAGCATTATGCTCCAGGACCTGATACAAAACAATTTTCTTACTTGTTCTTCACCGTGCACCTTGTGGGAGGTGACTGCATTATCCCTGTTTTTAAAACTGCTCTCTAGTCACCAGGCCCTGGAGCGAGGCACTTTCTATACATCTGGTCCTGGACTTATGCTTCTATTCATAAAGCCATCCTGCAAGTCCGTAAAAACTAATTTCCCAGGCCCTCTTCTTGGTTCTAATACGATAACTTTAGCATTGATTCGACAGTACAGATATGACATTCTGCAAATAAACAGCAGTCACTTCCATCAAAGCCTAAAGATTTGTTATGATGGATATATTCAGACACACCAGTCTCTTTTTAGAAAATGCAATTTTATGGAAAAATACAAGATAATTGGTCTTAGCTCGTGCAATAAACTTAGATAGCACCTGCCATATTTAAATTAATACAGTGCTTCTCCCTGTTAGATGAGGACTTCTGATTAACTCAAGCATGTGAAAAGATTCAGGCACTGCTCATGTGCGCTTAGATTGAACACTTTTTTTTTGATGTGGCTATTTTTTTTTAATGATGTGATACTTGTCCATCTACTATGTAAAGGAAATTGAAAGTTCTTTATTCAGCCACATATCCTGTCTCTTCTTATCTCTCAGGCTCAGCTTTTGCCTCACATTGTGTCACATAGGTGGTAGGTTTTATTGGGTGCTGGAAGATTCTCCAAAGCAATGACCTAGTATTTGAAGCCTCTGTATGAACACTGGGTCTGCTTCCCAGAGATCACATACACACCACTCTTGAGGATTTATTCCCTTTCCCATTGTTCCCATTTCCTCCGGCTCTAGCTGCCACAGTGCAGATCAAGAAACTCAGAGGACAGCTTTGCTCCTTTTAATCTCTCTTAAACCAGCCACAAGAACGAACCAGACCCACATGGCTGGAACAGCAGAAAGTAAAGTGCCGAGGCTGGCATTTCAATCTGGTTCTCCCACTTCCGGGGAAAGTCTGGATAATGAGGAGCGAAGAGGATCCTTCCCAGGGGATAAATTCGAGCTCAAAGGGTCACCTGCATTGAAGCAACTAGTGATCCAGAGGCATGGTTGGTATGACTTCATCAGTAAGGGGAGAGGACACACGTTCTCTAACCGATCACAACCAGTGGTGATCCAATTTCCTTAATTTACCCATTCAACTTGACCCCTTAACATGTGTCCAGAGTTTTACTTTAAACTGAACATTCTTGGGGTGCCTGGGTGGCTCAGTGGGTTAAAGCCTCTGCCTTCGGCTCAGGTCATGATCTCAGGGTCCTGGGATCGAGCCCCACCTAGGGCTCTCTGCTCAGCGGGGAGCCTGCTTCCCCCTCTCCCTCCCCCAGCCTCTCTGTCTGCTTGTGATCTCTCTCTCTCTCGCTCTCAAATAAATAAATAAAATCTTTTAAAAAAATGTTTAAAGTAAACATTCTTTGGAGAGAAGACTATGAGCAAAAGGGTTATAAAGATACCTTGTGTTAACTACGTGAAAACTAGAGCCATAAATCACAGCACTATTTTTTAAAATAATCCTCATTTCACAAAGATGATCTATAGACCAACCACCCATTGTAATGCTGAAGCTCGTTGCCCAGCAGGAGTTAGGGACTGCATGGACATGGCCATCATCAGTTTGGAAGTTCCCTGCAGGGGAGGGAGTTGTCATATGCTTCTCTGTGCTCCCATGATGGCTGAGTCCCTTGCTGGACACAGAAAATCATGTTGCATAAGAGCTGGAAGTAGAACTTGAGAGTTGCCATTCAGTGTCCTCATTTATAAGGGTAAATACGGAGGCCCCCAAAAGTTACAGAATTTGTCCAAGATGACAGCTGACGAGTTGCATAACCACAGAAGAAATCTCTCCTGACTCCAGCCCAGTACTCTTCCTACATTCTTCCTGCTGCCTCTAAAGTCAGTGGTTTAAAAAATTCTTTATTGATCAATTTTAATTCACCCATTTAGACTTAACACTTAAGGATACTGTCTGGGTAGTAAGAATCACTATGGGGCAGGTTTAGTGTGTGTGTGTGGGTGGGTGGGTGGGTGAGAGAGAGAGAGAAGAAGGAAGGGAGGGAGGGCAAGAGGGAAGGAGGAAGGGAGGGAATATGGTAATAACTGTACATGTGGCAAGAAGTGGGTGCAGAGGAGAAACAGATGATGACATATCTTATACTCCGTTACATCAATATTTACACTTCATGTATATGCTTTACTGGGTACATAATGATCTGAAGCCTTATATCTAAGGACATAAAATAAAAAATCATATATAAAGGAGTCCTGTTCTGATTCATTATTCTTAGTCCACAAGGAAGTAAAGGCAAAGAGGAGTGAAAATATCTGAAAAAAGTTACAGCTCAATCAGTACAACATCTAAGCTAAAGCTGGAATTTCTGTACTCCCCGGAAAAAGATTTCCTTTGAGCTTTATGGCATTTTCCCCAAATCCTAAGCTTTGCATTGTAGGGGAACAGTGCTCAAGCCCACAAATCTGTTCAGTCTCAACGTAAGCGAGGCTGACCATGCACAATGTTCCCTCAATCCAACACCGAGACCTCAGGAGTTGAGAAACGAGAAGGGGTTAGAAGGGGTATGCCGCAATCTGAATGGGATCTCTTCAAACGCAATGTGCAGCAGGAGAGACAAGTATAATGGCTATTTAATCATCTTCGCTATGAAGTGCCAATTCTTTAGACTCTTATGACATTCATGAATGATGCAGGAGGCGGACATGATGAATGCAGAGCTATTCCCTGCGACACATACTTTCGGGGAATTTATACCCCCTCCCCCCAGGACAAAAGGGCTCCTGGGCTCAGTTATCATTTGTTCTGAGAGAGAATTTACAGTCTCACTAGCAACTCCTTTTACCCAACTCAATAAAGCGCTTATTTTGATATACGGACTGTGATTGTTCAAGAACAACTGTATCCTTGGAAATTCATGTGCAGTGAGCAGTCTTGCTGGCTTACTTTCCTTCACTTCATACACTACTGTCATCTTCCAGGCTCGAAAATCTAGACGGCTTAGACACAGTGTCTCCCATTCACGTGTGGT